>CM040128.1:83135197-83735197 GCA_022559845.1 Amorphophallus konjac
GGAGTGACTTGCCGGTTGGGCCGGCATAGTCATAACAGGGGTTGATGGGCGCGAGGGCACCCTAGGGACGACCGCCGGGTCGTTGGGGGAATTAACAGAGTGGCCACCCATGGCCTGGGGAGGGTTAGAAGATGACGGGATGAACTTTCCCTTTAGAAGGGCGGCTTGAGCTGCCTGACGCTAGGAATCATCCAGCTGAGCAATAGCCTTGAGAAATTCATTGAAATTGAGGGAAGACGAAGTGTCCCTTGGAATATTTTGAGTGGTAGCTTGGGCCTGGGAAGAAGGCTCAACCTCCAAAGCAGTAGTGGTGGCGTCCACCATGTGGACCTGATTAGAAGAAGAATGGTAGTTTCCTCATAATAAACAGAATCTTGAGAAGGAATCTCATAGAACGGGTCAGAGTGACCCTCCTCGTAACCGTCATAACTGTACCCGTAGTTGGCCATATTGATAATTTTACCTGAACGCAATTTCATTCTTGAGGAGAAAGGGATAAATTTCTGACAAAGAGATATAACCAACAGATATTTCCTTCTCAAACAAGAGAAACACACAAGTTGTAATGAGCCCAAAAAAATTTTAAGTTTTCTCTTGGAAATTAGGGTGAGTTCAATATTAGGTTCTCTCTTTTGAAGGTGGATCCTGGTTGAAATTTAGGTTTAATCTCTGGGTACTATGTTTTCCTCTCTCCTTTTCCAACGAATGGTCACTTTACTCCGGGTACTTCATGGTACAACTTGCCTGGCGTCCGTGAGGAATCCACGGGTGCGAGGACTTACGGAGGCTTGGCTTAGGAATTTTTGATCTAAAGAGGACGGAATGCTCAATGGAGGGTCCTTCCTTTACCAAGAGGGTGTAACTCCTAAAAAGTGTGGGGAGAGGAGGTCTCCCAAACCGTATGCAGAGATGCATGCAAACAGGTAGTATCAAACAATAGATATATAATCAGTCAAGTAAACAGACAGAATGAGCAGTTCTGTGGGCACAGAACAAAATGACGACCCAGGAAAGGTCGCTAAATCAACAAACATTGCCTGGGTGGCAGGCGCTAATCACTGCGAATAGTGGAAATAACGCCTCTTGGCAGGGGCATGAAGCACTGTAAACAATATTCAGGAAATAACCAAATCACCAATAATGAAGCAAATGACGCCTTGATCTAAGGCATCCAATGAGAAAATGACGCCCGAGAACTGGGGCATCAAAAAAATACACAGTGATCGAGCAACGGCAGTAACAATGCAAATGACGCCTTGCTGTAAGGCGTTTTATGAAGAAATGACACCTCTATAAGAGGCGTGAATTACCAAATGACGGCAGCAGGGAGGGCGTTATTTCAGCTTAATGAACTGACAATCAGAATAAACATATGGGAACTCCAAAATTGGCCAACCAGTGGGAGGTGTGCACGTGGTGCACAATGGGGAGTGTGTTACGTGGAGCACAAGGGAGGGACACACGAGGGTATCAAAGGAGGGGCACCCGAGGGCGCCAATGGGAGGGTGCTACATGGAGCACGATGGAGGGGTACGCGAGGGCACCAAAGGAGGGACACGCAAGGGTGTCAATGGGAGGGTGCTACGTGGAGCACAATTGAGGGACACGCGAGGATGTCAATGGGAGGGGCACGCGAGGGTGCCAAAGGGAGTGTGCTACGTGGAGCACATGGGAGGGGTAATCAATTAAAAACACAAGAAGTCCCACCGTGATCACCAATTTGTGGATTATGAAAATATCCACTTAAGGAAAATGAAGAAGAAAAGGGAAAATATAAGGGGATGAATGGGAGCATGCGTAGGATGCTAAGGGTGAATGTGATCACCAGAAGGGTTACCTCAAAGAAGAAGAGAATGATCGCATGTACCTTATGTTGAGCGGGTGAGATTATGGATCCTTTCTTCCTCCTTCTAACGGCCGGTCGATGAAGGGGGTTCTTAGCTTTGATTACCTTGTAAGAACACACAAAACAGGCAAAGATATGGATTAGCCAAATGGTGTAGTATCAATGTTCTAAGAGCATGAAATCAATAAATTTGAGCATGAACACACCTTGTGTGTTTGATAGTAAACCCCTAAGAGGAGCAATAAGGTTTGAAAAAATATGTGAATGCATATGCTAAATAGATATATGTGGTGTGAGATCTAGCAAAGTACTAGAGGAAAAGGATGCAAGATGATGATATGCTTAATGAAACAGCTAAAACAAATCAAGGGGAGAGATCCCTTCTGCTGTGTGTGCAGCAGTGAAGGGAGAAAGCTTCAATATGATTGTTGCTGCAGCAGAGGGTGAAGCCTGGAGAGGAGGAAGAACCGCCCGAAGGAGAGCTTGTTAGATGAAGAGAAAAAAAGACATGCAAAACAACAATTCTCTTCTATGTTCTCTCGTTCACCCTTTTCTCTGTTTCTCCTCTCCTTTCGCGCGAGGAACACCAGGGGGGGTATTTTTAGGGTGAATATTCTTGGAGAACAAGGATTAAAACAGGGTAATGATCCTCCATCAGGAAACACTCTTCCTAGTCGAACACAAGGTTTAAAATGGAGAAAGAATCATTACTGGAAAGAAGGAGGCAAAACGGAGACGGAATTGAAAATGACGACCCTTGAAGGGCGTTAATTAAAAATGACGACACGACAAAAGGCGTTAATTAAAATAACGACGTCCATAAACTCGTCACTTCCTGGATTTAATTATAGAAACAATTACCTTTCCTTATTTAAAATGATGAAGTAACGCCTGTCATACGGACGTCGAATAATCAACGCCCTTTGGAGAGACGTCAATTCTTCAATTTTCATTTCCTTTACGATCTGTAATTTCCAGTAAATCCAGAAAATGACGCCCGTATTGGTAGTCGTCCATTTTTAAAAGAGGCACCCCTTGGCCTTGCCGTCAATTTAAATAGCGCCCCTGATTAGGGCGTTAATTACAATTAATTCATAAAAAAAGTAAAACTTCATATTAAATCAATATTGAAGTCCGCTTTAGGGCGTCATATGGTGACATGAGATCTACTCAACATAGCATCAATTTTGGCGTGTCTACAAACCCACGAAGGGTTCTCTCTCACTCTCCCCTTTCACCCTCTCTCTCCTCTATGCACGTCTCCCCTCTTTCTCTCGTTGTCGGCGATGTGACCACCCCGGGATCTTGCAGGGATTATAGGTGGTTGCTTTTTGGGTGGAGTGCTGGTGTCGTCGTAGAGGCGGCCGTGGAACGGGGAAGTGGGAAACCCACGTATGGAGCGCGGCGTCCTCCGCGTAGAACGGGCGTGGAACGGCATTTTCGGCTTAAACCAAGTAGGGGGATGGCTTCCTTGCTTCGTTAAGATTGATTTCTTGTCCTTTGGCATGCTAATAAGATGGCCATATGCATGAAAATCGTCATTTATATTTTCAAAGCATGAACATTGATATTTGTGTTTTAATCCATCCATCGCCATCGTATTTATGTTTTTGGGCATATAAATGTTATGGAATGGGTGTGGGATTGTGTAAGGCAGGTTTAAAATTGTTTTCCCATCAATTTGAATCGATTGGGAGGGGTTTCCTATGCATTACCCACGGATAGGGTCCTCTGGACGGCTAGCGGTCGTTCTAGGGACCGTTTTCATCATGGCGTAAGGCGGTGGACCTTATCCGTCTCAGCCTAGACCATTTTTAGACCTTGGCGGTCCTTCGACCGTCCGTTTGTATGCCTTGGCGGGCTAGCAGATGACCGCTAAGCCCCTTTGACCTGGTAAGGTGGTGTAAGCCTAGCGGGCGTTGACCAGACCATTTTCGGTCACCTGGCGGTCAATCGACCGACTGTTTCCTGTTCAAGGTTTTATTTTATTCAATATATGAAATGTTTGTGGCCTGGTGGTAATGAAGAAGACCGCATGGGTAAGCTTGGCGGTCAGTCGTTTGACCGTTTCCTAGCTCCTGGCAGGCCTGTTGTAGACCGTTTAGACCTATAGTGCGTGAATTTAATTCTGTTCACTTGATTATGTGTTTAATAATGCATGTTTGCCATGTTTAAATATTTTTATATGAACTATGGCACATTTTTAGATCCCAATAGAATTATTTTCTCTTTCCTTGTGATGGAACCACTAGTCGTAGCCCGACGACCTTTAGTGTCGGCCTACCTAGGAGAGGTGGCGGGGTAGTCTGAGTGTACGATTTTTAAGCTAGTTTCCGTGGGCCCCCTTGCTTGGCAGTAGCGTCCTACTAGGGTGAAAACTAACTAGAGGCCTAGCTCAAGGCATTGAGCCTGTGTGTGCACATGTGGTCAGGGGCTTGGACTGACACTGACTAGTGTGACCCTGACTAGTTCTTGACCTTGGTTATTGTTACGTGTCTCACTTGCCACATTCCAGGCTCGTGGAGATACTTGAGACGCAGTGTAAGTCGTTAGTGGACGCGTCTGGTCTTCTTTCTGGTGGTCCTTTCTCTCTCTTGTCACTTGGAAATGTTGAACTTTTATTCTATTGGTAGATTATGATTCTCGTGTTTAATTAATCATTTGAATATAAATGGCATTTCAGTTAGCTGGATTTAATTTGTTTGCATGCTTGTATAGCTTTATTAACTGTCATTTCTTTATGTCATTGCATGATTAATTGCTTTTATATGTTTAGTTGCGAGGTAGGGATCCACATGAACCCTACTGAGTCTATGTTGTGAGACTCACCCTTCTTTTTCAGGTGAGACGGAGCAGCAGACCGCAGGCTTTTCTCATGCTTTTGGCAGGAAGTCATAGGTGCGAGCAGTGGTCCGTCCGTCTATCTGTCGTTTGTTCCCTTTTGGCCGGGGTATGTCCCGTGTAGTTGTTTATTTTGTCTTCTGTACAGTGTTAGACTTGTGTTGTATGGATCTGGACTATTTTATATAAATATATCACTCTGATATTGTTAATTGCTTCCATTTAAAATTGCCATTTTTTAATTGCGCGTGTAATTTTAGTTCATTATGCACCTCCTTAACCAATCCTCCCAACCCTTACGGGGCCTCATCAGCCTCTTGGGTGGCGTCTCCGAGCTCTTGGTATCGATTTACCAGTATTCGGATCTCCGGGTCGTTACAGAATGCCCTAGGGATTTGTACTCAGGAAACCCCTAGCCAGGGTACGGGAGTTCATTATGGGAAATGAGTTTTTCTAATGAACCACTTTGGAGTACAAGGTTCAATTGAGTCGGGACACAGTATGGTTTGACAGTTGGGCCATACCCTAGTCCTGGTGAGGCATTGGATGAATGATGATCTATAACTATGTGGAATCTGTAAACAGAAAGATTCTAGTGTGGGTTGCTTATCCTCAATGTCATTTGGGATCACGAGGTGTTTCTTGGTGCCTTTCGTGATCGGAAAGCCCGTTGAATCCATTAAGAGTTAATGGACAAAGATTTATTAAGTTAAGAAGGGTTCTTAGCTTAATGGGCTAGAAAACCAAGTAGACTATTGGGCCTAGAGGGTCACACATAATAGAGTAATGGATAGACATGGATTGGTGGATTTTATAGACTTTTATTGGGTTTTTATGAAAAATGCCAAAGGTATATAATATACTCTAAGGGGCAAAACCCTGGCCCAAGCTCCAAGAGAAATCCTGGCTGCCCTCTCTCTTCTCTCTCTCTCTCCAAGGGGTGCCCCCCTCCTTCTCTCTCCTTCCTCCCTGGTGGATGGTGGTGTTGAGATCGGGTTGGCACGTGGAGATCATAGAGGAGATCCTGACTTCTTCCACTGCTCGTGTGGATACGTCTAGAGGCAGGACGCTTGGACGGCTTGCCACCCCGGGATTCTCCTCTCGTTTATCTTCGAGCTTTTGGGAGATTCTTGACCCTGCAAAGGTAAAGAATCGTTCTTCACACCGCGGGATTTACTGATCTAGTTCGATTTTGAAAAACTGGCAACGATAGCCAATCTAGGGTTTCGATGTTTTCCGTTGCGCTTCTCTGATCGAAACATTACAGTGGTATTAGAGGCAGGTTGCTGGTTTGATCAAAATTGGCGTGATTTTTTTGTATTTTTGTTGTTCATGTTCTTGCATAGGGATAAATGTTCGTTGCTCGATTGGGTTGCTCATGGGATGAGTAATGGTCGATTTATGCTAGGGAATTGTTCCCTGCATCGAGAGGATCATAATGCATATGATGATGCGGTGTTTGACCCACCAGGGAGCACGAATTGATCACATCTTCACTGCCATGGTCGTTGTTCGTGGCATGGGGAGGAGGCCATTTAATGCCGTTAAATCCTGATTGTTAGTGCCCTTGAGGACTGGTGGAGCTTCCCACGGTGGGCGGCAACGTCCGGTGGCGTAGGGTGGCCGGAGGAGGCAGGACAGTGGCGTTCTCTGCGTAGGGGATGGACTAGCGCTGTGCTCCTGGCGGGGGCATCCTCCGACACTCAGGGTTGCCGGTGATGGCGGCGGAGCAGCCCGCAGGGGCCGACAGTGAGGGCGACGGACCGGGGAGGGTAGCTCTCCCCCTCGCCTGCGTCGTGGCGGTGGCTAGGGTTTTGCCCTAGCCGCCCCGCTATCGGGCGGAGGGGTTGAGCCCCCCGCAAGTCGCCGATGGGTCAGATCTGGCCGTGCTAGATCTGAACTCGTGAAGGCCCCCTTATATATATAATACATTTTAAATAGTTTAAAATGCATAGAAAATTCAAAAAAAATCTTAAAAATTTTGAAAAATATTTTAATTAGTTCTAAACCTATTTTAGTGACTTATTAATTTATTTTTCATTATTTGACCCCTGGTTAATTAGTTAATGGGAATTCTAAAATGATTTTAGGTATTTCCTATTATCTAATTAACTAAAGTTAATTAATATAAGAATGTGATTCTTATAAGGTTAATGAACTGAATATTATGGTTGAGCCCATGCATTAAATTTGAATGGCAGTAGTCTAAATTTGTTTTGACTTATTTGATTTAACTAAATTGCTTAGTTAGATGTTCCAAATGTGCGATTTCAAAATTAATTATTATATTTTTAAAATTATCGCTATATCTTGCGATAATTCTATGATAATTACTGTAAGATGGATGTGATGTGTCTTGTGTGTGGCTGGATGATCATGGACTTAGAAATCATGTGATGATGCTCATTATGGTGAATGATTTTATGTGATGTGATTATTGGGGCATGTGTGCCTCCTCTCTCTCTTATTAATCCGGATTGTACATTCTATCTTCCCCATGTGTTGTACTCCCCTTGACTGGTTCAAGGTTTCTTATTATTATCTGATGTACATTTGTGGGCCTACATTCCCAATTATAAATTTACTTGTAATAATGAGAAGTGGATGGAGACAAAGAAAGAGACCGACTGTGAGGACCTCGGGAGATTCTTCACATCCAGTGGGAGCATTGGATGGTCCAAGTGTTTTTGTTTGCCATAATTGTGTGCATTACCAATTGGCTCTGGTAATGTGTTTTAGGAGCTTAAGGTCCATGATCATCCATTGATATTATTACATGTATATGATATGTGTGGATGTGCTACTAGTTACATATATATATTTAAAGTATACATGATACTCCAAATTCTTATATGTATGTAGCACCTCTATTGATGAGACCAAAAATTTAATCAAAAATCCCTCGATATAATATTAGGTTGTAAACGTGAGGCATTAAGAATGACCCACGTAGCCTTCCGTTGTTATAGTCTAAGTGAGCTGCTCTTAGACTGTGTGTGTTTGTTATGCTGCCACAAGGCCCTCACAGCAAGGGGGTAGAGACTTAGGCCAAACCTTGGGATGGGTGTCAGCATGGCTTTGTTGTGCTGCCACAAGGGTCATGTCTTAAACCCACTCTCATAACGTAACAACGGGTCTAACCAAACCAGACTTTATGATTTGTTGTGCTGTCACAAGGTCACAAGTGGTCTGGAGGCTGAATATACCAGAAGTTGCAAGGAGTTGCAATTGGCAAGAGTTGTCTACCCATTAAGTATGGGGTAGTTTATTGTGCTACCACAAGGCTACTACCATAATGTTAATGAGATTCTGGTCCCACTAGGATACAACTGGAGTATCCCATCTTTGCACAAAGGGGGTTGTGCAAATTCATCGAAAATTAGTGGGAGTTATTAAATTAGGATTAAAGACCATATCTTAATTTTAATTAATGAATATCTGCAATGTTATCTAATTATCACAAATCTTCTCTTGTAGACTTCAATGGTGAACCACCCGTTACGTGGCATACTTGATGCCAACAGACTTACTGGTCCAAACTATAGTGACTAACTCAAGAACTTGAGAATTGTTCTCACTGTTGAGAAGATAGCCTATGTTCTTGACAGGCCTGTACCTCCTCTTCCTGTCGATGATGCTGAAGAGGGAGAGATTATTACTTACGAGAAGCATAAAGATGATGTCACCATTGCCCAATACTATATGCTTGCCTCTATGACTAATGAGTTACAGAGGCAACATGAAAAAATGGATGCTAGATCCATTTTATTTCACTTTGAGGAGCTTTTTGGAGCTCAAAGTTGAACAAAAAGATATGAGATATCTAAGAGCCTGTTTGGGGCAAGAATGTTTGAGGGAACATCAGTGCAGACACATATTCTCAAGATGATTGAGTGGATAGAAAGACTGATAGAATTGGGATTCGACATGAATAAAGATCTTTGTATCAATTTAATTATGCAATCTCTCCCTAGTTCTTTTTCCCAGTTCATTGTAAACTTCAACATGAACAAAATAGAATGCTCTCTGGTAGAGCTTCTAAACATGTTGAAGACTGTTGAGTGCACCATAAACAATGGAAAGGGTCCTGTGATGCTTGTTGGTAAGGCCAACAAGAAGAGAAAAGGTCAGCATGCCTTTAAGAAAGGCAAGACAAAGAAGAAGACAAAATAGGTAAAGGCTGGAAATAAAGAAGAGGCTAGCAAGGACAAGGGCCAATGCTTCCATTGCCGTAAGGATGGCCATTGGAATAGGAACTGCAAGTTGTACCTTACAGAGAAAGCAAAGCAGAAGCTTGGAGAAGCTTCAGGTATGTTCATGATTCACCTTTACTTATTATATAGATCCACATCATAGGTATTAGATACTGGATGTGCATCTCACATCTGTAATGATTTACAGGTTCTGACAAGCAGTAGGCGACTGAACAATGGAGAGGTTGACTTGCGACTGGGAAATGGAGCAAGAGTTACTGCACTTTCAGTCGGGAGTGTGAACCTTAAGCTTCCCTCAGGAGCTACATTAGAGTTAACAAACTGTTATTATGTCCCTTCTATAATTAAGAACATTATTTCCATTTCATGCTTAAATAAATGTGGATTTATTGTAAGCTTTGAGAATAAAACTTATTCTTTATTATTGAATGGTGAATTGTTTGCCAGTGGGAGCTTAATTAATGGTTTATTTTTCCTAGATGTGGATACTCCTGTTATGTGTGTGGATGGACCTCTTAAGAGGAAGATTAATGATGTGAATTAAGCATACCTTTGGCATTGTAAGCTCAGTCATATAAGTGAGAAAAGATTGAAAAGATTGTGCAAAGATGGATATGTTGATCCATTTGATTATGAATCATTTACGACCTGTGAATCTTGCCTCATGGGAAAATGACCAACTCTCCATTTACTGGACATGGAGAGAGTAGAACTCATACATTCTGATGTATGTGGACTTATATCAACCCAAGCCAAAGGGGGTTACTCATACTTCATTACTTTCACTGATGATTTCTCTAGGTACGGATATGTGTACTTAATGAAGTACAAATATGAAGCTTTTGAGAAATTTGTGGAGTTCAAGAATGAAGTAGAGAAACAAACAGGAAAGAATATTAAAACTCTTCGATCTAATCAAGGAGGGGAATACTTCAGTACGGAATTCGCATAATTTCTGAAGGATAATGGAATATTATCCCAGTGGATTCCTCCTTACACACCTCAGCTGAATGGTGTGGCAGAAAGAAGGAATCATACCTTATTAGATATGGTGCAATCAATGATGTGCTTTTCTAGATTGCCCTTGTCTCTCTGGGGCTATGCCCTAGACATTGCTGCTCACTTACTAAATAAAGTTCCATCTAAGTCAGTGTCTTCAACTCCATATGAGATACGAAAAGGAAAGAAACCAAACCTTAAGAATGTTAAGGTCTGGGGTTGTCCGGCCCATGTTAAAAGGCACAATCCTGATAAACTGGCATCCAAGACTAAAAAATGTAGGTTTGTGGGATATCCTAAGGAAATTTATGGATATTATTTCTACCAGCCTAGCGATCAAAGGGTGTTTGTAGCTAAGCAAGCTGTATTCCTAGAGTAAGAGTATATCCTTGAAGGAAAAAGTGGGAGCATGGTAGAACTAGAAGAGGTTATAGAACCACAAACTGGAGCTGTATCGTCTCAGGAACCAATTCAAGTTGGCACACAAACTATGCGTAGGTCTGGCCGTGTACCTGTCTAACCAGATAGATTTGTGGGACATATCTCTGATGGTGGAAACATGACACATTATAATGAGGATGATGATCCTAAGACCTATGAGGAGGCAATAAGTAGTATTGACTCCTAAAGATGGAAAGAGGCCATGAAATCGGAGATGGACTCCATGTACTCCAACCAAGTTTGGAACTTTATAGATCCACCTGAGAGTATAGTACCCATCGGATGCAAGTGGATATTTAAAAGAAAAGTTGGAGCAGATGGAATGGTTGATTCCTATAAGGCAAGGTTGGTTGCGAAGGGATATCGTCAAAGATAAGGAGTTGATTATGACGAGACCTTCTCACCAGTTGCCATGACTAAGTCCATCAGGATTTTACTTGCCATCATTGTGTACCATGATTATGAGATTTGATAGATGGATGTGAAAACTGGTTTTCTTAATGGACATCTTGAGGAAGAGGTGTATATGATATAACCTGAAGGATTCATATCTAAGGAGAACCCAAATAAGGTATGTAGGCTACTGAGGTCCATTTATGGATTGAAGTAAGCATCCCGCAGTTGGAATTTAAGATTTGATGAAGCCATTAAGTCTCATGACTTCGTTAAGAACGAAGATGAGCCTTGCGTGTATAAGAAAAGATGTGGCAGTGCAATCACTTTCTTGGTGCTATATGTCGATGACATACTACTCATTGGGAATGATGTAGGTATGTTGTCATCAGTTAAAGCTTGGCTATCTAAGCACTTCTCCATGAAGGATTTGGAAAAAGCATCCTATGTATTGGGGATCAGGATCTATAGAGATAGATCAAATAGGATGCTAGGCTTGTCCTAATCAATGTACATAGATTCCATTATCAAAAGGTTAGGCATGGAAAACTCCAAGAGAGGTCTCATATCGATGAGACATGGAGTCTACCTCTCTAAGGAAATGTCCCCTAAAACTCATGAAGAGATGGGGTGTATGAGTAGGGTACCTTATGCTTCTTCTATAGAGTCCATCATGTATACCATATTATGTACAAGGATTGATGTTGCGTATGCTCTAAGTGTTACGAGAAGATTTCAGGCAGATCCAGGTGAGCAACATTGAATACCCATGAAGTGTATCCTTAAGTACTTGCGAAGGATTAATGATATGTTTCTGGTTTATGGAGGATAGGACTTAAAACTTCGAGGTTATACTGACTCGAGTTTTTAGTCCGATAAAGATGACAGCAAGTCAACTTTGGGGTATGTGTTTACCCTGAATGGTGGGGTAGTGAGTTGAAAAAGTTCCAAACAAGACACCACTGCTGATTCTACGACCGAAGTTGAGTACATTGTTGCTGTTGAGACGGCTGTGGACACCTAAAATTCACCACCGGGAGCCTCAAGCCGCTGCAAATCAAGGGAAGAAAGGGTGCGTCGACGCACCCTCGCCCCTACATCGATGCACATGCAAGTGCACTTGAATCGGACAACCCCCAAATGGCACTTCAATCGGCAAGCTCCCCAAAAGCCTTGAATCGGCCGGCCAAGCACCCCCATGTAGCCTTGAATCAGCATAGCTCCTATGTAGCCTTGAATCAGCCAAGCTCCCATGGCAACTTGAATCGGCCAAGCCTCCCCAACCCTTCTTGAGTCGATGACGAACAAAAGCGAAAGGGAAAAATAAAAAAATGAATGAAAATAAAACCCTTGAACCGGTGGCAGAAGATGACAAGAAGTGAGAAACATCACTTCACGGCACTGTTGATCCCACACGGAACTCTGTTTCGCGCCGGATCATCTCAAGCAAAGTAACAAAGAACAAGGGAAGAAGAAAAGAGGAAGGAGAAGAAAGAGAGAGGGGTTGAGGCCCCCATCTGGAGATCCCATCCGATGGGAGGTCCTCCCCCTAACCGGTGGTTAACAGAAGATCCCTACTTAAAGAAGAGTATAGCCCTCATCAACCAATAGTTAAAGCAGGGCACCCACTGGCAGATCGTCCACACGGCTCACCCCGTCGCCTCAAGCTCCCAAAATTGACAACCTTCGAGTAGCGAAAGGCGTCAATGTCGCCGTCAGTCAGCCTCGACCAATCCCAAGAGGGCACCCTGCCTACCTCTCTACCCCTCTACGCACAGGCTTTCGACGACCTCGAGCAGGGTGAAGAGAGAAGTGGAAGAAGAAGGAGGAGTGGGGGGTTCAAAGGTCCCCACGTCCACTCCTATGAAAACGATGCAAGGCTCCGTTGGAGAAGAGGCTAGCGAATGAAAGAGGGGCTGGCTCTCTGAAGAAAAAAAGGGGGTTGGATTCTTCGTCTCCAGAGGGGAATGAGAGTAGAGAGCTCACTTCCGCTTGTGTCTACAGAGTGAAGAAAAGGGAAACAAAAAGAGTAGGAGAGGTGAGGGTTTAAGGGGGGTGTTGGCCCTTTGGAATGGCAATCAAGAGGGGGTGAATTGATTGACGGGAAATTTAAAATTATCAACAGCGCACGAGCAAGCAAACCACAAATAAAAACGCAACAACCACACACACCAACAAGATAAACCAAACGCACAAGAGCACAACCACAGGAGACGAGCAATTTTAGGTGGTTCGGACGCACCCAAGTGCGATCCTACATCCACCCCTCTCAACTTGAGAGGATTCCACTATAGAGAGCTACACTAAATAGCACACACACACAAACACGAGGTCAAGGACCTCTATCCACACACACACACGCCCAACAAGGGCATTCCACGGAGATCAAATCTCCAATCTCTCACACACTATATCTGAGTTTGAAAATAAAGAGAATCACATGAACATTAAGCCTAAGACTGATGAAGAACATTAAGGACAACTCCCCCTGTCTATTGGAATGATGGCGAGCTATGCTTCAACAGAGACGTCTGTGGGTTGATGGGTTCCTGAAGACACTGAGGCTTGGGAAGATGATCCACGCAGCAGGATGATGTCTTGATTGTTGAACGAAGTTGCTCGGATGAAGATCGATGAAGCTGCTCTTCGAACCACGACCTTCTCTTCCACACGCAGGTGTGCCTCTGCTCCCGAGAATGAAGACGCCCAACACTCGTGTGGCACCGTTTGCAGCTCTGGTCGTGTGTCCTTGGGACGCCCTAATCATGGGCATTTATATCCTGGGGGATGGCACTCCTAGCTGGAGGAAGGAGGAGATTATTCTCTCCTTTGATTGGTTCTACAAATCCGACGTGGCCATTTCTTTATCATGTTCGAAACCTGCACGAAATAAGTGAAATCAGTGTTAGACTTAATCAAATGATGTTAATCAGGTTTAATAGTCTAAGCCACATGATTACTAGTTAATCCCAATGACTAACAAGTGATTTGCACGTGAAGTATGGCCCACACACTTAATAGATGAAATATATAGCGTAAATCGGAGAAAATAAGAAAATTCAAGAGTGGGTCGACCCATCTGCCAAGTGGGTCGACCCATCTGCCAAGTGGGTCGACCCATGTATCAAATAGATCCTATTTCCAGGTTCTGCTTATTACAGGGGGTCGACCCCCTTTGATAGGTGGGACGTCCCACTTCTTCACAGGGGCCAAAAACTGGTTCTGTGAGATCACAGGGGTCGACCCCCTTTATCAGCTGGGTCAACCCACTTGTGCTAGAGCCAAAAGAGTGGCATCTGTTGCAACAGGGGTCGACCCATCTGTCTGGGGGGGTCGACCCACTTCAGGTTAAAACAGAAAAAAAGACATTAAGCACTACCAATTCAAGGGATTTTTGGTCAAACTAAAACAAAGTTATTCTAGGGGAAATTCCTACCATGTTTGATCTGAATGAATCAATTCTACTCACCTTTCATGGAGATTCTTCATTTCACTTACCTTGTCTTCCTTCTTCCAGATTTCTGAATTTCACCATGGAGAAAGAGTGAGCTTGCTGTCAGCATTATTCATTCTCATCAAATAGTTAGTGAGATAAAGATTTGATCAATGAATTGGCATCTCAGAAGATAGTTGATCATTGTGAATGTAGAGTGTATCAAAGATGGAATGAGTGAATGTGAAGCATATGGCCACTCACGATGTTTTATTCAATCTATTAAAGAACTTTGTCATCATCAAAACCAAGGAGGGCACAACAGGGGGGAGGTGCGAATGCTCCGTTCCCCCCGTCGCTGTATCTCTTGTTTATTTTCTTTGCTCTGTTTTCTTTCTGTGCATAATGTGTGCCTCTCCTGCATGTACTTGTGGCTCTTGCATTGAATAAAAGCTTCGATTGTGATGACTATTATGGCTTCTACCTTGTCCCTTTTTTATTTTAGCTCAAGCAACTCTTCCCGTGTCTATAGGCGTGTGCTACTATGCTTTATTTATATATAATACGCTTTCTATAGAGATGACTGTTTGCCCTCTCACTCACACCCATGAGTTGTGGGTGTTGATTGAAAATATGTCCTTCCCACTTGATCCTTTCCTTTTGTGGTCCTTCCTTATCCTTCTCCTATGTCTATGTAAGACACGAACAAAATGAAACTAGAAGGGCAGAAACGTGTGAGTGTGTGTGGATTGTGATCGCCACCAAGGCTCCGAATGTAAATTAATACACCATACCTTAGAAAAGGGGAGACACTCGCCTACAAGCAGCACTGCAGAGATAAACGGCTCAAGAATAACCATCCTGTTAATGGACAGTCGGTCGACAGACTGCTCACCAGTGCTGAGAAGGAACGCGAGACGAAGAATAGTGGACAGCAGAATGGTTTGAAGGCAGCTGTGTAAATGTTCAGAGCGGTTAGTGAAGAACCACCTTCATCTTAAAATGGATGAAACTAAATCGCGCTGTTCCACCACCTACTAAGTCATAGGATCTGAACCTCCACCCCTTCCGGCCGGCCAGAGGGGATAGGCCTCGTGCTAGTGCGATGCTGACCTGTAAAACAAAGTGGAAACACAAAGAGACAACCCAAATCAATACTGAATAGTGTAGAAACTATAAGAAAGAAGAAAAATAGACATAATAAATTGGAATGGGGAATACATGGGAGTTTTTAAACCCCTATGGGCATGGAAAACAATAGGAGGGTGTGTGTAATGAAGTGCAAGAGCGAAAAAAACGTTGGAAAAGAACAAGGGAAACTATGCATGCAATGACAAAAAGGATGGTGGGACTGTGAAAATAGAGACTCAAAAACACCGAATACTCCCTGAACCGGAGGCCTAAGTGGACGTAGAAGGCCTCCCTCCCTGACTGTAGGTCGTTCGAAAGTTTGGTAGAGCTTCGCCGTCGACCTTAGATCTCTCTCTTTTCACAACCTGGACTAAGGGTCTATTTATAGAGCCCCACAAAGCCAACCCCGAAATTAGGGTTTCCAGTGAATTTTAGGTCAAGATAATAAAAGATAATCCGTAGATAAATGAATTATCTTCCAACCAGTTCAAACGGCACCCCATTTGGTGGAGTATGCGCGGAGAAATGGGTGGAATAAGTTGATGATAAAACTACAGATGGAGAGAGAAAACCCTAAATTCTTCAGAAATCAGGCCATTACACGGTCGTGCGATAGGCCGTCCAACCTATTACACGGCATGTTCCCAGACCGTTCAACCCTATCGGTGGGAATTCAATAAATAAGAAATATTATCCAAATATCCATCGAACTGACCGACTATTTCGCTGTTGGACTCTTATGGATTGAACGGTCTTCTGCTAGGCCACTCAACGAATAGGGCGGCCCAGGTCCAACCGTGTAGTCCTTGTCTGTGATAAATCCAAATAAATAGATAAATAGATAATTATCTGAAAAACCATCGAGATTTAGGACTCTGGGAATTGGACGGCTAAGTACACGCCGTACAATGGGTTTGGACGGCTATATGCAGACCGTGCAAGAGTTTGTCGATGGAAATCCAGAAAATCACCTAAATATCCAATAAATATAAGAACGGCTCAGAACCAATCGCTCATTTACTGAATGGCCAGGCGATTGACCGTGCAAATCCTGGACGCTTGAAATTCATAAAGTGTGATAAATTAAGCGAAATCAAGGCCCATTAAGCCCTGAATTGAAGCAGACTGAGCCAGGGAGGGAGGTACCAAAAAAAAAGGCCCAAATACATACCTGAAAATAGCCCAATGAGTAATGGACAACTCGAGACATCAACAAATGACGGTAAGAGAAATAACTCAACTTATCGGCAAAAATGGGTGTCAACAGATGCCCCTCCTTAATGTCCTATTTGCAGGGGAGCGAGCGGAGGTGAAGCGAAAGTGAGATGGAACATGGAGATGAAGCGGAGCGGACCGAAAAGTGGGCGTTAAGGTAAAAAGACACACATTTCATTGCCAACGAGTGATAGAAATCTTCCGAAAATCTCCGAACCACTCACGAGGAAGAGTTAGACCAAAAGCGACACCAATTTGGAGAAACTAAACTAAGGTAAAAGCAAGGGTAAAAGGAGGCAACCTGATCAGGGGACACAATCCACAATTAATGAGGGAATCAAAGCAGTAACGAAAAAAGTAACGAAACAGACTAAAACTCTAGACGAGGGACTCTTAATCAACCAAACCAAGTGAACCGACCAGAGAGAACCTTCCAACTCAGAGTGGAATTGTTCGTCCTACTAAGACACTGAACGCACATCCATCCCTTACTGGTGGGACAATTACAGGCAAACCATGGGTCATGAATGCTCAAAAGATGCATGTGATGCATGATGGGCTAAAATAAATGAAATCATTAAAACAAATGCGAAGAAAGGATAAAATATAAAATACTCAAGAATAATATTGCTAGACTGGGACAATCAGGGTCAAGATACTATCTGCAACCACGGCGTGCGAGATAGAACCATTGTTCCCTAATTTTTCCCAACCTAACGGCCTATCCGTTGATTAAACACGTGTACCTAGATCATCATTGTCTTTGTTAAAGGGGAACATTAGATCCTGGAACACATAGATAACCAACTGGTTCTCGAGATAATACAGCATAGATACCATATAGTAATGCAATAAGGGGTATAGAGATAGAAGGCCATACCTGACTTACCTGTATGGGTGAAACGGCAATTTGGGATGATGCTGCAAAGAATTCATGAACAAAGATTTGCAATATTTCATCATGGAATAAACATTCAAGCCAAAAAGAAATCAGCCACTTAATCACATAATGCAACAAAGTAGGGCTCACAAAGCAATTTCATCATTCAGCACATGGACGGCCAAACCATAGACCGCTCAACCATTAAAATGGCCCAGTTGGGGCCGTGCAACCATTGCCAGTTTAAATGTGATCGTGAAACTACATGGCCCATAAGTAGGCCGTTCAATTATAAGCACGGCCACATTCTAGCCGCTCAATGGCAAAGTACCATTGGTGATTAAACGGTTAAATGAATACCGTTCAGAGTCCTGAATGGTCGGTCGATAGACCGTGCAATACCTGGGGCTTCAAAAAAATAAAACCCTTCGTCTCCCTCCCTCCCCACCGTAACCGATGGCGGGAGGGAAGAGAGAAACGCCCCACGTTCAACACCTCTTCCCCCCTCTCAATCCCTCAATCTCCCTCTCATTCTCTCAATCTTACCCCTAGTCTATGCGCACCAAGCATCAAGCACGGCGCCCAGGAAAGGCCGGAGAAGATGCCCCCCCCCGCCACCGTTGATGGCCACCGCGGAGGAAGCGGCAGCGGCGCCACCCGCCACGGAAGGAGAGCCCAGGTCTCCACGGGAGGCCGAGGAAGAAGCTGCGGCCGTCGAAGAAGGAGCAGCGGCGTCCGTTGACGACGAAGAAGGGCCCCAAGCACCGGAGGCGGCCACGGCGGCGGCGGCCAAAGCCCCACGGGACCCCGAGGTAGGTCTAAAAACCCTCCCCATTCCCATTTTTAATGTGCATGTCATTTTAGGGGGATTAAAAGGGGCATATGATCCCTTTAGGGCCGGGTGGAAAGGCATATGGCTCCTCACCGTCGATGGGGAGGGGTTTTGACGTCGTCGAGGATGACGAGAGATGGGCGGTTCAACAGGAGCCGTCCACCAAGACAACACGGCTCACATAGAGCCGCTCTTAACTAGAGCGGTCCAGGGTTGTCTACTCTTGAGGAGTTGAACCAAGGGGAGTGAGGGGTCTAGCACGGTTTAAGGAAAATCGTGATAACTAGGACGGGCCTTTTTGGTCCGTTCACAATGCTAAACGTTGCGAACAGAACGGTCCACATAGGATCGTGGACCACCACATGGTTAAGGACTAGCCGTGCTAATCCAGGAAATGAAGGGGCTAAGAGGGAACAGAACGGTAAGTCAATTACCGTGGAAGTAACTGGACGGCCAGAAAGTGGCCGCGGGCACCTGAACGGGGCACAGTGAGACGGTTAATCCCAAACCGTGAGACAAATGGGCGGCTTAAAATAAGCCGTTTATTAGGTAGAAACCTGAAAAACTAAGCGGTCCATACCGGGCCGTGCAAGATATAGAGTGGTTCATAGGGAACCGCTCTGTGAGCAGAATGCATTCTTTTTCTTTTCCTTTCTTTTTATTTATTAAATAAAATGCACGAGTTTGTTATTAAATGCATGCAATTATGCGAATGAATGCAGGGAAAGCGTAGGACCCGCATCTCTTGGCTGTAGGTCCGGGCAGTGTACCTTGCACTGCCCGACTTCCAGCGTGAGAGGCTAGTAGCCATGGGCTTTTCAGAGTTCCTGAGTATAGAGGTGAGTCGATTTGACACACCGCTACTTTATGCTCTGCACGACCGCTGGGACCCAGTGAGTCATACATTCTTTTTTCCGTGGGGGCACATGGTCCCCATGTTAGAGGACGTGGCTCGGATTACGGGCATGCGCGTGCATGGGTCCCCGGTCAGCGGGAGGACATTCCCCGACTATCGGGAGATGGCCCAGGAGCTCTTGGGATTGGACTTGCTGCACCCTGAGCGACAGTCCACTACCCTGACCAGAGCGGCGCTCCAGGATAGCCTAGGACTGAGGCGAGCTGGGATTACAACAGGGGACCTGCCCGAGCAGCACCTACAGAGACTCGTGGGCTGAGCTAGACTGAGAGTTACAGCGGAGCCTGGACCAGAGGCGGATCGAGTGTTGAGGAGATTCCTAACACTCTTCTTCTGCCGGTTGTTGTTTGCTACTCGAGGGGACGTGATCGGCTGCCGCTTCCTGCCGTTACTCGAGGACTTAGCACACGTGGGAGACTATGTGTGGAGAGCTACAGTCCTCGCCTTTCTCTTCAATAGCTTGAGCTCCACCAGCTGACGCACGATGCTCGGTAGCTTCTTACCTCTTCTCCAAGTATGACTTGACCCCTAGACTTGATTATGCAACTCTTATATGCTTCCTATATGTGTTACATGCTGACGTTTGGTGAAATGCAATGCAGGTGTGGGCCTACGTGTGACTACGTGGGCTCGGGAGATGAGACGAGACTTACCCCGAGCTCCTACCGATTGTCAGGAGGTGGACCGCACCTCGGGAGACCGGAGGCCTTCGGAGACAGGTCCGAGGGCTCCAGGATGACGTGGACACCCTACCGTACACTTCGGTACGACTCTAAACTTGGACCCTTTAATTAAATTTAGTTCTATATGCTTGTGGTGCTAATACGACTTCTTATTTTGACAGGTTCGGTGGACTCCCTATACAACAGAGGGGCACGAGGGCCAGCCCTGGGTAGTGGGGGCCCTCGCCTTCTCTGGACGCGATGTGTGGCTTCACTGCATGAATGTGGTGGATACTACACCCTTTGGTTAATGTTCATGTTCATGTTCAATTTGATTAATTTCATAATCTTAGAACTTTGATACTACACCCTTTGGTTAATCCACTTTTTTATTTGATTTGTGTGCTCTTACAAGGTAATCAAGACTAAGAACCCCCTTCATCGGCCGGCCAGTAGAAGGAGGAAGAAAGGGTTCACAATCTTCCACGCTCAACACAAGGTACTCGCGATCATCCTTTTTCTTATTTGAGATAACCCCTCTGGCGATCACATTCTCCTTCAACATCCCACGCATACTCTTCCTTTTGCCATTAATTTGTAAGCTTTAGAAATTGAGTTTGGGTTTCATTCCCCATTTAAGTGGATTTTTCATAATCTACAAATTGGCGATCACGGTGGGACTTCTTTTATTTTTAGTTTGATTACCCCTCCATTGTGCTCCACGTAGCACCCTCCTATTGACACCCTCGCGTGTCCCTCCTTTGGTACCCTCTGTACCCCTCCATTGTGCTCCACGTAGCACCCTCCCATTGACACCCTCGCGTGTCCCTCCCATTGGTACCCTCGCGTACCCCTCCATTGTGCTCCACGTAGCACCTTTCCTATTGTGCACCACATGCACACCGCCCACTGTTTAGGCCATTTCGGAGCCCCCATATCATCTGTCATATCATCTGTTTAATGAGAAATCTGTTTTCTGTTGACTATCAGGGTTTCGGTTCGTTGAGCTGAAATAATGCCCTCGTTGCTGCCGTTATTTTACAATTCACGCCTCTGTCAGAGGCGTCATTTCTTCATTCGACGCCTTACCGAAAGGCGCCATTTGCATTATTACTGTTCCTGTCCCCGCTCCCCGATCGCTGTTCATTGGTTTTGACGCCCTAACTCCCGGGCGTCATTTTATAATTGGACGCCTTACAGCAAGGCGTCATTTGCATTATTACTGTTCCTGGTTACTGTTCACTGTGATTCACGCCCTTTACAGAGGCGTCTCTTCATCATTTAACGCCTTACCCCAAAGCGTCATTTGCTATTTCACTGCCTGCAGTGACTAGCGCCTGCATACAAGGCGTTATTTGGCGACCCCATCTGAGTCGTCATTTTGTTCTGTGCCCACAGAACTGCTGCTCCTGTCTGTTTATTTGGCTGATATTATCTAATTATCATATCTGTTGATTGATATCACCTGTTTACATTCATCTTGGCATACGGTTTGGGAGACCTCCTCTCCCCACACTTGTTAGGAGTTTTCACCCCTCTTGGTGAAGGAAGGACTCTCCATTGAGCATTCCGTCTCTTTGGACTGGAAATTCTTAAGCCAAGCCTCCGTAAGTCCTCGCACCTGTGAATTTCCTCACGGACGCTAGGCAGGTTGTACCATTGAAGTACCTGGATTATAGTTGACCCATTCATTGGAAAGGAGAGAAAATCTAGATACCCGGAGATTATACCCAAATTTTCAACCAGGATCCACCTTCGAAAGAAAGTACCTAATATTGAATCCACCCTAATTTCCAAGAGAAATCTTAAAATCTTGCGCTCATTACAACTTGTGTGTTTCTTTTGAAAAGGTGATATCATTTGGGTTATATCTTATTGTGAGACATTCATCTCTTTCTCCTTAAGCATGAAATTGCGTTCAGGTAAAATCGTCAACATGGCCAACTACGGGTACACATATGATGACTATGAGGAGGGCCATTTTGACTCGTTTAATGAGAATTCGTCTCAAAATCCTCTTTACTGTGATGGGAACTATGTTTCCTCTCCTACACATGTCCACATGATGGACTCTACTCTTCCGGAGGTTGACCCTCCTTCCCAGGCTCAGCCTGCCACTTTGAACACCTCTGGGGATACTCCCTCCTCCCTCAGTTTTAATGATGTTCTCAAGGTCCTTTCCCAGCTGGATGATTCCCAGCGCTATGCGGTTCAAGCCGCTTTGAAGGGAAAGTCTGTCCCCTCATCCTCCAATCCTCCCCAGGCCATGGCTGGTCATTCTAACAATTTTCCTAACGACCAGGCAGTCGTGTCCAGGGTGCCCTCGCGCCCCCTTACTCCGGTCATGACTATGTCGGCCCAACCGGTAAGTCATTCTGTTGCTAGGCCTCAGCAACCTCCTGCTCCCCAAATCTTGAGGAGGCCTACGCCGCCTATGCCAAATCCATATTCTTTCCGACCGGCCCCAGTTGAATCTGATGATCATACTTTGCTCCTCCAAAGGCTGGCCAGTATGGAGGAGCAACTTAGAAAAGTCACCACATCAAATGCCACTCCCGAAATTATGCTTCCTCCGTTGCCGGTTTTCCACCTTCCACCGTCCGAGATGCCCAACTTTCGACGGTATAATGGCACGGCTAACCCGCACATCCATTTAAAGGATTTCTTGTATGAAGCATCCTTCTGGCAGGGCAACAAAACTTCATTGGCTTATCTTTTTAGGTGGTCTTTGGATGGTCCGGCGCTTGAATAGTTTTATTCCTTGGAGCCGGCTGATGCTGGCGATTTTGATGCAGTTCAAAGAAAGTTCCTGCAGAAATACAAGGACCGTGTGGGTCCCTCCTTGTCCGTTACAGATCTGGTTGCTGAAAAGATGAAGCCCGAGGAGGACTTCATTTTATTTGCTGACAGATGGAGGGCAATGGCCGAGAAATTGAAAGACACATTGTCAGAGACGGAGCAAGTCAAAATGATTATTTCAAATTCTAATCCACAATTCCGTCATATCCTGGCAATGAATAAACTAAGCACTATGGAAGAGCTATATGAAAGAGCTAGATATATTCAGACGCAAATGAAGGATTCGCCAATCATGGGCATGTTTGAGCCTAGGCCGAAGGTGATAAAGAGGAATGTTAATATTGGCAATACTGGGGCAACCACTGAAGGCACCGTTACCAATGAGTAGGTGAGTGCGTTTGGCAATTCCACACCCTTCCGCCACCCTTCAAACCCAGGGCCGTCACCACAACAGCCCGCCTTCCATAATCAAGTCCACCAGCCAAATAACAACCCTCCTCAGACCTTACGGCCTCCTCCACCTCCTCAACAACAACCCCACATTGCTCCAGCAAATCAAACCCCACAATATCACCAAGTGCCCCCACCGGCCAATTATGCACCACAACAATTTCAACAACAAAGAAGGCCATTGGGTCCCCGAAGGGCACAGTACTCCCCTCTTCCCGAAAGCTTATTGGATATCTTTAATGCCCTCATGGCCGCTAACATGCTCACATTGCCAAAGGAAAGAGCAATATGGCCCCAACATGTGGATACATCCCGGTATTACGTCTTTCACCGACAACGGGGGCACAATATCGATCATTGCTTTCACTTCAAAGATTACATACATGACATGAATGATCAAGGTGATATTGATTGGGATGAAATGAGGAAGGTCATTGCTTCTCTAAAGGTTCGAAGGCCTCCTCGACAGCCAGCAGCTCAACAGCATCAGCAACAAGGACAACCACAAGCCCCTCAACAACAACAGGTTCCTGCTCCCCAACCCAATATGGGGATTGTTAATAATCCACTACCGGAGCATCCGGTCCCAAATCAGCAAGTGAATATTGTCACCTCGATCCATGAAGGGGAGAGAGGACAAATTTGGCACAATGAAAACGCCTCTATCGGGGCTATTAATCAGAATTCTAATCCACCACCCTCATTGATAAGAAGGCACCAGCCTATCCCTCCTTCCCAACCACAACGTCCCCTTATACGCTCCCTCACTCCTGGGCCATCCAATGCCAATATCGTCCCTTCATGTCCCCTTCTTTTGCGCCAACCCACAAATTCTCCATCACCCCAAAACCCTCCACCAAACAGACCTCCTCTTATTCGTACCTCGCCGGCAGCCGTCGCCCCTCCCGTTCCACCTCCATCTACCACCACCATGATTCCAAGGCCCCTTCTTGTTACACAATCACCATCACCTCATTCCAATAATCCACGGTCGGCGAGGCCCCTTATAAGAACCCTTCCTCCCACCAACCCTGCGCCTACACCCAACACCACTCCCTCTACTTCCTCCACCCCTTTACCCACTCCAAGCCTGACAGAGGCGCAAAGAACAATGGTGCTCCGTAGCGGACGGATGTTTCAACGAGTGTTTCCCCAGTGGGAGCAGGAGCCACCACAGGAACAAGGAGAGCAAGAACAATAATCTACACAAGGCACGGAGTATGACTTATTGAAGCATCTGGACAGAACACCGGCCCGTATTTCTATTCTGGAACTGATTAAAAGATCTGCCACACATTAGCAAGCTTTGAAACAATACCTGCAAAAAGTAATGGTGAATGAAGATATCCCGGCAGAACAGGTTACTACTGTCTTAAAGCCAGTTAGCAATCAGCCGGCTATTGCTTTTTATGAACATGAGTTGGCTCCGCAGCCGGCCAGGAAATATGCACTGTGCATCACCATTGATATCAATAAAATAGTAGTGAAGCAATGTTTGGTTGATACTGGGGCATCCATTAATGTTTTGCCACCAAGCACTTTAAAGATGTGCGGCATTTCGGAGAGTCAGATTCGGCCGTCCACTATAACAGTCACAGCTTATGATAACACAAGAAAGCCACCACTAGGAATGATTACTCTAAAAGTTAGTTTGGGTCCAGTCTCAGTCACGGCAGATTTCCATATTTTGGATATGGACCCGACATTTAATGGCATTTTGGGCCGCCCTTACATTCAGAAACTGGATGTCGTGCCTTCCACGAACCATCAATGCATCAAATTTCCACACAAAGGGCGCATCATTAAAGTCACTAGCATGCCCATCTTGCCAACCAAAGACATACATTCTGCAACATCAGTGCCCTCCATGTGGCCTTCCAATATGCCTTTGCTCTCAGTGTTGGATGTTGCCGATCTGCGGCAAGACCTGATGAGGTCATCATCTCCTTCAACCCCTTTCACCACATAGCTATCCAAGGGCAAGAAAAGAAAGGTTTGATGAATACGCCCGGATGGAATGTTTTAATGAAGATGGGGTACCGAACTGATAAAGGCTTGGGTGCCAATCTCCAAGCGAGAATCAAGCCTGTCAAGCCTCAAAAGATGATTCTCCGAGGTGGCCTCGGATACAAAGCACCAAGCAAAGATGAAAAAGAACCGTGGGCCGTTATGACTTCCACTCTCAAGACTGACCGGCAACCTCTTACATGGACCCTTCAAACACACTTTGTAACAGGAGGTATTCAGAATGATGATGAGCATACTACAGTAATCACTTCTATGCTGGATTGTCAAGATGTACATGCACGGTAGTTTGCTCGCCATATAGCGCCACTGGCCACATATAAAGCTTTGGAGTCATTAAGGCCAGATAAGCGAAGGAAAATGGATGATCCTGAATGTGACTGGTATAGGTGGTTTGACATGAATGATATCTCTATTGCTCTGAGCCGCTTGTTCATGCCGACTGATCCAGAATGGCCACCGTTGATTCATGAGTTGATTGAAAAGCCAGCAGTAATTACAGACAAGAGGCAGCTTCTGAGTGACTATTCAGATACTGGTGAATCCGATGTGCCATTTGAAGAGGGTTTCGATGCAGACAGGCTGTGGGCCGGCCTTTTCTTTACCAAATCCATTCACCCGACGGCTATTGTCCGTTTGATTGATCGGGTGTTCTTTTCAGATATCCCTAGGCCGCCTGTGGTCTTAATAAACTTCTCTCCAAGTTCACTACAAGTTTCTCTTCCAATTCCTCCCTTGCTCCTCGAGCAGTTTTCCAAACTCTCCATTACACCCCCGCGTGGGTCATCATTGATTCAATCCATCCAAACTTTCAATTTCAACACTCTCCCCTGTTTCCACCTCCCATTGCTTTCTCCTTGAAAACGAAAAAAAAACGTCAAAATTCAAACTTCCCAATCCATCTCCATTGAGGAGACTTCCTATCTTCTTCCTGAGTGTGTCCCGATCCCGGGGCCGCTCTTCCCAGATTCATTAAGTGACCTCCCCTACCCCTCCGGTGAGGGGACTTCGTCTGTATTACCTCTTGTACTCGCTTTTTCCTCTCCTCCTTCATCTTTATTGAATTCTAGTGATCAGTCTAGTTGTTCTTTCTCTTCTAGTGTTCAAAATCATGGGGTAGCTTCACATAAGAGATCCAAGGGTAAGCAGATTCCCCGTAGATTCTTGTTGGAGTTAGCTAAAAGATGTCAAGCTTGCCTAGCCATCCCAGAATTTGTGGAAAATCCGATCATCCTTCCAGAGATAGAATATGAGGATATTTATGCTTCTAATGAGGGTTTTGGTGTCTATGAGATTATGAATGATGAAGACCCTGTTGAAGAGGGGGATGAAAGTTATGAAGAATATGAGGACGAGGCTGATGCCTTAGCTAGTGGCATGAGGAGATTTGATGAACCATCAGCCTCAGTAGAAGAGCCTACCAAAGAAATAAATCTGGGTACTGAAGAAGACCCTAGGATTGTCCTCATTAGTAAGAACTTACCGCCATCCGAAAAGGAGGCGCTTATCTTGGTACTTCATGAATACAAGGACACATTTGCGTGGAGTTATGAAGATATGCCAGGACTAGACCTTGCGCTCGTTGAACATCGACTTACACTTAAGTCAGGGTCCATACCAGTCAAACAACGGTTGAGACGTTTCCACCCTAACATGGCATTAAAGATGAAAGAATAGGTCGATAAGCTTCATAAGGCTAGATTTGTTAGAGTTGTCCTCTATCCTAATTGGGTGGCTAACATTGTCCCAGTTATGAAGAAAGACGGGAAGGTTCGAATTTGTATAGACTTCCGGGACCTCAACCGCGCGTGTCCTAAAGATGACTTTCCTCTCCTGTTGACACCCAGAAAATGAACAGGGGTGGAAGCATGATTGAAAAGAAGATCTGACCAACAGCGAAAGACTGAGGCTGATGTCCGAGCTCGTCGCCATTCGAGTGACGATATTGATAAGATAAATCCCTGTCTACGGACTGATAAATCCCTATCTACGGACTGATAAATCCCTGTCTACGGACTGATAGAACCCTGTCTACGGACTGATAGAACCCTGTCTACGGACTGATAGAACCCTGTCTGCGGATTGATGAAAATTGCAATCGTGACGTCAATACAAGATATTTCAGAAATGATAGACCATTTGGGATGATGATACATTTGAAGAAACCCTAAGTGGGCCTATATGAAGATGGCGCCCAAAGCCCATGTCGAAGCCCAGATATGGCGCCGAGAGATCAAGGTTGAGCGCGCTGGGAAGCATGCCTCAGGCGCGCCGTGAAGATGCCTGCCGAGAAGGAAGAGGAAAGGGGTTATAAAAACCCCTCCCTTCGATAGAGATAAAGGGGGACAACATCGGAGAGAAAAAAAATCAGGCCTCCGGGATCGATCGACTGGAGAGAAAAAAAAGCTGAAGGAAAAAAAGAGAGAAAGCCAGATAGAGAAAGGGGATCGTTCTGAGAGAAAGAGCCACCCCTCCCCTTTCGATCAACAGAGAAGAAATAGAAGAGAAGAAGAAGGAAAGCTCCAGGTGGGCACTGGGGAGGGAGAGGAGTCAATGCTCCACCCTCCCCTCCATGTTTTCTTTCTTTATCTGATGTAATATAGCGAGTTCCCTCTCGATCTATCAACTGTAGCTGGAGTTTCGGCCTTGATTTTTTAGATTTATGCTTTACATTTTCTTTCATGAGCGGTGTAATATTTCCCATATGCAATACAAGAAGCACCAAGATGCCCGTCTGGGTATTGATGGTTTAAGATATCGATCTCTGTCCGTCTGTCTCTCTATGCATATGGCCTTCGTCTGAAAGGAACATAGATCAGATTCTTTGGGTTTCAAAGTCGATCGCAAGGGTTTATTCCTCGAAGAGGGACGAGGATAAGACTCCTAACCCCATCCAATGGGTTACTGAGTTTTGTCTTCTTCTTCCCTCTCTGATCTCGATGTCTGTTTTCCATACATATATGATCTGTTTTCTTTTTTGAAGGAGCCCCCTTTGGCGGTTCAGGAACCAGAGATATCAGTCTCTTGGTCTCCTCAGCCGCCCAGCTCTCATAAATAACGATCGGATCTCAGGTTCTCCATCCTAAACATTGGATGCTTAGGGCCTGAAGTTTATACGATTGATAGCCCTTCCTTTTCTGTCGATTTAACATCACTGGGCTCATCTGGAGGGGTCGGAGGATAGTCACCTCCTGACTCCCCCAAATGGCCTGCAACAGACGGGCAAAACTCTCAACGGAACCAGGTGATGGTATGATCTCCCCCGTTTGATTCCTTCATCCAAAACCCTTGGCACCCTTCTAACAGAGATCTCCATGAAATTCCTCCCTTGCATCTCTGGCCCAGCATTGATTCGAGCCTGAAATCCCCAGAAAACACTCAAACAGAGCATCGTTTCTGGGCTCTGGAAAACCTGAGATTCTTCTGCAATTTCACCCTCTCGGCGTGCGAGCTTCCCCGCCGAGAACCACAAGGCCGAGAGGCCTTCCCCGTCTTTTGGCTAAACGACAACCCAGTTGGTTACCAACGCTTTCCTCGTGAGGCTATGTGTGCGAGGCTACCGGCGTGTAGACTCCCGACGTGCTTCTTTGAGGCTATGTGTGCGAGGCTACCGGCGTGTAGACTCCCGGCGTGCTTCTTTGAGGCTATGTGTGCGAGGCTACCGGCGTGTAGACTCCCGGCGTGGCCAGAAGCACGCCGGGAAGCCCTCTGCCGAGAACCCTTCTGCCTTCATAACCACCCTCACACCTTTTGCCCAATATTGAAGCTGCCCCTCTCGGCGCCCCCCCCTTCCCGGCACGCCCATGAGCCCGCCGAGAAGCTCCAGGCCGAGAGGCCTTATTCCCTTTTTTTTGCCAAACCTAATACTACTCTTCTCGGCGCCCCCCTTCCCGGCGCGCCCAGGAGCCTGCTGAGAGAGAGACCAGGCCGAGACCCCCCCCCCCCCCCTTGGCCAACCAATTGCTCAGGCCGAGACCCCCCTTTGCCAGCCCAAGGACCGCGCTGAGAAGCCCCTTCCTTTGGCCACCGAGAAGCCTTTGGCCGGCCCAATGACCAGGCCGAGAGCCTCCCCTCGTCCATTAAATGTCCAGGCCGAGAGCTCCTTCTTGCCAATCAAGATCACGCCGAGATCCCTCCTTCAGCCAGATGAAACCCACTCCGAGGCCCATCTCTGCACCATTCTTCTATAAACTTCTGAAGCTCCCCCTTTCACCTGTTTAAGGAGATATTTATAAACCATCACCTGTGTCTTGATGAGACACAATAAATGGGGAAGATCTCCCCTACAGCTTCTGTCCCGAATCCGAATTTCACCGATGCCTTATGAACCTAAAGAACCATGTCATTATATGTGTTCTGACGGGTTCCAAGGGAATATTGATCAATAATATGAAGGCAAGAGATGTCCCTGGGCCTGGTGCCCATCTTTGTTCGGTCGTTGTCCCGGCTCTCCGTGGATGATGACCTATTCTTCCTTGGCATAATCCAGGTTGAGGGAACATGCTGCCGAAATTTACATAGCCCCACCAATCGAGTGTGGTATTCTCCTATAACCCCGCTGGCCCACGGAGTTATGCCCTTGTGCGATCTCTGATGGCCCTCCAAAGGGGGATATTAATAAGATATCGCACTCGTACCGGGTGTGTTACATCAGGACCGGTCCCCATCCGGATTCTGGGTTATGTCTATATATACATATACCCGATCTTTTGCGGAGTCTACCCTGCCGCTGCATGGGTGGTTTCCTATTCCCCACTTGGCATCATCCAAGATGGTGGGAATATGCCGGCGGGTTCCCCCCGTAATTAATAAACCCCTGTTCTGTTCAAATACGTTTAAACGTCTTGTAAACAGATGAACTTTGTCTCCTTTGAGCATACGGTTTTATCGCTGTCTTCCTCCTACCTCTAGCGTTTAATCAAGGGTTGTCTTCCTTAGGGAGGACGTAATTAACGTCATAGCGTTCAGGGTATGACGGACTACTAGTCCAGACACGATCACTCACAATCGACTGACCAAGTCAGATCAAGCGCACAATAAGAATCGTCACCACGGTGACTGGCACGCCAATAAACCCATAAACATAAATAGATAGATAAAAAACAATAGACAAGATAAGAAGAGATAAAAAAAAATGTGCATCAAACAAGTCTGGCACGCCCGGTGGGACTTAGTCTCCCTTCATCTTTGTGCTAAGGTAGGAGGCCCAGCGGGCCCCCCCCCTCAATTCCTAATTCTGTGTACTTTCCTTAATTCCAGGAATCTACAATGACATCCGAAATCATGTCCGTTTGCTTCGGCAAGCAGCCGGTCGACATGCACGTGCGAGAAGGCTACCTGGCGGTACCCCTCGCGTTCGGATCAATGCCGCCCGCCGTCGGGCTGCCCAACTGTCTGGGCCTTATCTTCACCGACCTGCTGCAGGTCGACAACAACAAGCAAGGCGCCGCTGCAAGTGCCCCGATAAGGGCTGCTGATGAGAAGGCTAGCTTACCGGAGAAGACGGCCTCGACAGCCGTCGCCTGCTATGTGCACCATGTTCAAAGGAGGGACGTGGTCTCCACTGCTGCCCAGAAGGGAAAAAGAACCAGCCGGAGGAGCCGGTATGCTGCTGCTGACCGTCGTCTTTCAAATTCTGGGAAGACAATGATGATGGGCGATGTTAGGGTGAACCTCGACGGTCGCCCCCGAGAAGTCTGACCGGACAGGATTGTCCCGACCATCCAGATTGACAATAAGTTCCAAGTTCTGGCCACCAAGAAGGCCAACTGGGAAGCTGATGGGAGGAAGCCACTGGCGCCCAAGCCAGCAAGATATAAGCAGGTATGGCAACCGAAGAAGATGCAGAGCTGGGCTCCAGCTCAAGATGAGGAGAAGGCTACCAATGATGCTGTTGCCCACTTCAGGGCGGGAAGCCGAAGAAGAAAGGGAAAAGAAACATGAAGTACTATTGCTGCTCACCCCAGAGCCTGGGGTAGGAGAGATGAAAGAAATGATGGAGAAAGAAAACTGACTGCTGCTCGCCCCATGATGAGGGGTAGAAGACCTGAAAAGAAAGAAGACCTTGCTGTCACCCACCCCAAGGCCGGGGGAAGAAGATGGCAGAGAAAGAACCATGATGTTACTGCCAACCGCTGCCAGAATGGCGATGCGGGAATGTGTGGACCAGCCATGGTTGCCATCCCAAGAAGATCGAGGGCCTGTGCCAGACAGGCCGACATCTTCCGATATTCCAAGACCGAGCATTTGAATGCTCAGATAACAAGACTGGCCTGCCAGCAAAGAAGCCAGGAAAGACTGATGTTCCAACCTGAGCCACAGAGGCACAACTCTGAAGAGATGAAGCAAGTGGTCCAGGACTACTTCCACTACCTTGGGAACTCCGCCCTCGGTCAACAAAGATTATCCCGTGCCTTGGGTACCGTGGACGAGGAAGAAGAAGATATCCCTCAAGAAATGATGTACGGAGTCTCTTCCTCCGATTCAAATGGTTATGAAGAAGGCCTCAGGGCCGGACATGATGAAGAAGACCTGCACGGGGAAGAAGCCAAAGAAAGAATATCGGTCTTTGACCGGCTCAGATATCCTAGTCAAATAGAAAGAAAGGTCTACAGGCGGAAAAGAAAGATGCAAATCTTCGCCTGCAATATGGCCGGACTGGCCAGGGGGCAAGATATACTACCAACTCAGCCAGATGAATTGCTCAGGCTGGCAACTAGACCTGGTCCTGTCACAAGAAGATGCCAGGCAGCAAAAGATAAAATGAAAATTAATGATGAAGCCCGCAGGGTTACCACTATGACAGTTAATGTGGTAACAGCAGAAGATGGGGATAACCCCTTTGTTGATGATGCTGAAGGGACATCTGAAGATATACAAATTCCATCAACCATGGATCCCGTGATCCAGATGATGTTCAGAAGATACCAACAGGAGATCAATGCTCTCCGAAGACAGCTCAATGAGAGACAGGAAGCTACATCAGTCTCGAAACAAGCTGAACCTGCGGGGCAGACATCCAGCTCCACAGAAACAACTATCCTGGCTAATCCTCTCTTAGCTGATAAGGGCAAAGCACCAAGCCAACCTGTTCCACAGCAAACAGTAGCTCAGCCCTCTGTGTCTCAGACGCAGCCTACCGCGCCCATCTTGCGCGCCACTGTGATGACAACTCCTCACAGCCAGCAACAAGCTCACTTCTTCCCAGAAGAGATAGATCCAGCTATAGCCCACAAGCAGATGATTGAAAGAATTGTGAAAATGAAGCTGTCAGAGAAGACTGGAGATGATACTAGTGCCTATGATGTGTACAAGGTGCCGTATCCCCCCCAGTATGCTGCCAAAAGACTACCTCCACACGTCAGCAAGCCGCCAAAGTTTGAGAAGTTCAATGGCCAGGGCTCCCCCAGGGAGCATATAGCCTACTATACTACAATCATGGGCGACCTAGCAGTCGATGAAGCCTATCTGCTCAAGTTCTTTGGCTCGTCCCTCACTGGGTTAGCCTTTGAATGGTATTCAAGCTTGTCAGCAGGATCAGTGGTTGATTGGCCCGATATGCAGAGAAAATTCCGCGACAGGTTTCATGTCACGGAGAGGGAAGTCACAATAGCAGAACTGTATGCTACCAGGCAGAAACAGGATGAAACTGCGCTGGAGTACATCAAAAGATGGAGAAATCTAGCCATGAGATGCAGAAGACCTCCTGATCAGGAGGATGCAGTGCAGATATGCAAGCAGAACCTCAGGAGGGAGGTACTGGAAAAAATGATCGGTGCAGATGTCAAAACATTTGACCGACTGAACAATATAGTGGCGGAGGTCAAGACGTTCTTGTCCAAACGTCCGACCGTCAATGCTCCCGCCATACCAAAAGGAAAATCCAATGATCGGCGGCCGGCACACTCTGAGGCCAACACCGTCGATTTCAGAACCTTTGAGCAACAAAAAGGGAAGAAAGGGGCGGATGAAGCTCCCCCGATGGCAGATACAGCAGAAAGAAGAGACAAGGTCTCTCTAAGGGACATGATGAGAAGGGCTTACTCTTTTCCCAAGGATAAGACTGCAGCATTATTTAACTGGGCATATAAGTTCAATAAGGTAACATTGCCTAAACCGAAGAAGCCCGAAGATGCAGAAAAGAAAGATGATCCGATGTTCTGTCCATTTCACCGGGTGTTGGGGCACCCAATTGAGGACTGTTATGTGTTCAAAGATATCATGGAAGGAATGGCCAAGAAGGGTGAACTGCAGCTGGGAGATTACCAGGTGAAGCCGCCTCGGCCACATGAGCTTCCGCCCTGGAGGGTGGCCGCCAATATGATCTCAATCTATCAACAGCTGCCTAAGGAAGCCGTTGAAGAATGCACCAGGCACACCTATGAAGCCTGCCTCCTCACCCCATTGAGAGATCAGGAAGGATGGCAGACGGTACCCACAAAAAACAGAAAGAAGACTCCCACAGTCAAAACCAACGGAGCAGTTATCCGGGGTGTCACCCCAAAGCCGGAGTCTCCTCCAATAAAACCAATATGGCCTACAGTTGAGACCGGACCAGTCATCCGGATCCATACTTGCAACCGGAGGAGACAAACTCCCCTCCCTGCACATAAAGAAGAAAGTCCTGCAACCAGGCGTCTGCAGCAATATATTAATGAGCTTGATGAGTATGAGCAGAAAAAGCCGAAACACCTGTTGGTGAAAGACTGTATACTTTGGGAGCAGCTCGAAGAATTGAAAATTGAAGAGTAGCCGGAGGCAGAACAAAGAAAAGATGAGACTGAGTCCTTCTGGGGGCAGGAACTAGCAAAGCCAACTTCCCAGAAAAAGAAGAGACGGCCTAAGGCCAAAAAAGGAAAGAAGGTCACGACAGTACAATGCAATACTCTGTCGGTACTCTTCTCCCTGTCCGGGGAGGATGATGAACAAGAAGCATCAGATGTCCCGCTAGAAGCCAATCATGCTGAGGCCTCTACCTCAGCCCATGCAACACGTTCTGAGAGAAAATGGGGGCGTCCGCCACCAGCTAACCATAATATTATGTTCAGAGGGGAGCAACCCTATCAGATCCCAAAACCAGAGGTACGCGGTGTCCAGGTTCCTCCCCCTGCCAGCTTGTACCAAGGAAAAGATAAAGCAGAAGGAGCCCCTTCATTCCTGGAGTTCCTGTCCAGCTTAGAAAACGAGCAGCCGTCTCATACTGCTCCAGCTAAAAGCGATAAATGGCAGCAGACAACAACTGGAAAGCAGAAGCAGCATAAAGAAAATGAAGAAAATAGCCCTCTAGCAAAGCCAGGGGCAGTCATTACAGAAGAAGCCCTCCGGGAGACCGATGAAGAAAATGAAACTGGGACTGGGCAGCAAAGGCCACAGGCACCACATGAACCTCCAAGACCCCGGTGGGCAGAGGAGATGAGGCTGTCTAATGTTCGGGTTGGCAGTCGAATCATGAAAATGTTGAAGAAGCTCCCCACCAGATTCTCCATCTGGGAAATACTCTCTCAGAGTGAAGAGGCCCGCCAAGCAATTGTGGATGCCCTGCAGTCGCCGGCACAATGTGAAGCACTCTTGGCAGAAGTAAATGCTGGGCCATCAGTCACATTCACAGAAGATGATATGCTGATCCCAAATGCCAGTCACAACAGGCCGTAGTATATGAGGGGCTCCCTGAACTGTCAGTCGCTGAGCAGGATACTGATAGATCCCGGGGCTGCTGTAAATATTCTCCCGTATCGCATCTATCAGAAATACTACTTTGATCTGCAGCTTACCAAGGTCAGAGACATGAAGATTGCTGGGTTCAACCAGAAATGTGAAACACCTCTTGGGGTGGCTGATTTCAACCTCACATTGGGCGACCTCACTACCGTGGTACGATTCTATGTGATCGACTCCAACACCACGTATAAGGCCCTGCTGGGGAGACCGTAGTTGCATGAATATCAGATAGTGCCATCCACGCTGCACCAATGTATAAAATATTGCCATGAAGGAAAGGAAGAAAGGGTGTTTGCAGACCTACATCCCTTTGAAGTATTCGAGTGTTATATGCTCGATGCATCCTACTACGCCGAGGTGTCACAAAAGGATGAAAAGAAAAAGGCTATGATCAGTCAGAAGGAGCCGGCGACGAAGACAAAAGCTTGGTCTCCACCGCCACCCAGGGGCTATGTTGAAAAGCATGAAGTAGCTCACATCTCTTATGCTGATGATTTTGCTCGGATCACCCCTCCTGGCATACATCCAGATAGCACTGATCAAGAAATGACAGAAAGGTGCATACAGGTGAAGGTCCCACGAGGTTTAATCAAACCCGTCGCCAGCCTAGAATACCAAACAGTGCTACCACTGAAGACTATGGAAATCCCTCGCTCCTGCGAGCCACCTACCATATTCTACACCGGGGAGGCAGTCGAAGAAGATGATCAAGACAGCATGGTCCCTGAAGAAGCCGCAAACCAGATGGTGCCGATTACAGGCCTGGAGTATACTACCCAGCAGGTTTCGCAGATGTTCTCCAAGATGCAAATACCATCGCTACAATCCGCAGCCCAGAAGAAAGCATTCAGGGAGCTATGGGATCCTCCTCGAGATAATAAGGAATTGAGGAAGATCACACAGCATCCGGGATTGGGTTATACCCTTCAAGAATATTATGAAGCTGAGGTGGATGTCATCTCTACCTTCTACCAGCATGGAGACTCCCCTGGGATAGGATACGATCAATATCCCTTCGAGGATGAAGAGATTATGTATCAAACCATAACAGACAATGAAGCCCAAGATGACCAGCCAGAAGCAGGGATGTCTGATAAAACTGAGAGGGGTCGGTGCTGGAAGGACCCGTCCTGCAAGGAGGATCTATTCCAGGCCGAAGCACAATTTGATACGGGAACCCCGGATGAAGACCAGATGGCCAAAGAACTGAGAGAATGCCTGGAATTTGAGCGCATTCTGGAAGAAGTCAGGGCTCTACAAAAAGATGACCTTTCAAGGGAACCTGCAACAGAAAGATCCTTAAGAGCGAAAGATTCCACTTTTGAATTCTCTTCTGAACCAGTCTCGTCCTCGGGGCAGACTAAACAGAATCCGATGGTATCGGCCTTATATGATAAGCCGACGTCTGCTGATGAGCAGGATGACGATACAGAAGAACATGAAACTGAAGAGAATTATATCCCGGGAGGCTTCATTGATTTGCAAGAAGCCCCACCCGAAGTTGAGGACGGAGGTCAGGCCACCGTCGATGAGCTGATAGAAGTAAATTTGGGGTCAGCAGATGAGCCAAGGCCGACATTCCTCAGTGCACTGCTAGAACCAGCTGCCAAAGAACAGTACATACAGTTTCTGAAAGAGTTCCGAGACTGCTTTGCATGGACATATGATGAAATGTCGGGACTGAGCTCCGATGTGGCACAGCACCGATTGGTGATAAACCCGGGGGCAAGCCCTGTAAAGCAGCCTTCAAGGAGAATGCGTCCTGAACTGATAAATCAGATCAACAGAGAAGTCGACAAGCTGATTGATGTAGGCTTTGTTGAAGAAAACCAGTATACTACATGGCTGGCCAATATAGTGCCCGTGAAGAAGAAAAATGGGCAGATCCGAATATGTGTAGATTTCAGGGACCTGAATAAGGCTTGTCCAAAAGATGATTTCCCAGTGCCAATCACTGAAGTAATGATCGATGCAACCACCGGCCATGAAGCCCTGTCATTCATGGATGGGTCATCTGGATATAACCAGATCTGGATCGCTGAAGAAGACAGAGTGCACACTGCATTCCGCACCCCGAAGGGGATATTTCATTATAAAAGAATGCCGTTCGGCCTCAAGAATGCCGGCGCTACTTACCAAAGAGCTATGATAAAGATCTTTGATGATTTGCTCTTCAAGAAGGTAGAATGCTACATTGATGACTTGGTGGTAAAGACCAGCAGAAAAGAAGACCATTTGCAGGATCTGAGAGTAGTATTCCAGAGGCTGCGCAAATATGAGCTCAAAATGAACCCTATGAAATGTGCCTTCGGCGTGTCCAGTGGGAAATTCCTTGGGTTCATCGTCCGTCATAGGGGCATTGAGATTGACCCGTCCAAGATTAAAGCTATCCAGGAGCTCCCTCCACCAAGGAATCTCCACGAGCTGAGATCTCTACAAGGGCATTTGGCCTACATCCGACGGTTCATATCAAATCTGTCGAGAAAATGCCACCCTTTTCACAGGCTCATGATGAAAGATGTGCCGTTCCTCTGGGACGATGGCTGTCAGGAAGCCTTTGAGAAACTGAAAGAATATCTCAAGACCCCTCCGGTGCTGGGGGCACCTATTAAGGGCAGACCCCTGATACTATACATTGCAGCCACACACTGTTCCCTGGGGGCAATGCTAGCACAGATAAATGAAGAAGGCAAAGAGCAGGCTCTATACTACCTGAGTAGGAGGCTGATCAGAACTGAAGAAAGCTACAGCTATATAGAAAAGACATGCTTGGCACTAGTCTTTGCCGTTAAAAAGCTCTGGCACTATATGCTGTCACATGAAGTCAGATTGATATCTGCAGCAGATCCACTCAAATACATACTGACTCAACCAGTACTGAAAGGCCGGTTGGGCAAATGGGCAGTAATTCTGATGGAATTCGATATCACATATATACCCCAGAGGGCAATAAAAGGACAGGCCGTGGCCGATTTCTTCGCAGAACATCCTGTGCCAGAGAATGATATGTTGGGGACTGAGTTACCCGACGATGAGACACTAGAAGCCTGTCAAGCTCAGTCAGCTATGTGGCAGCTATTCTTTGATGGAGCGTCTAGAACGGAGACGGATTCCGATGGAAAGACCAGAATACGGGCCGGAGCCGGTATTGTGCTGAAATCGCCGGAAGGGGAGGTTGTGCATACTTCCTGTTCTATAAACAAGGCCTGCACTAATAATGAAGCTGAGTATGAAGCTCTGATAGTTGGACTGCATATAAGCCTCAACATGGGTATCCAGATGCTTCAGGTATTCGGGGATTCAATGTTGATAATAAAACAAATCCAAGGGGAGTTCGAAGTGTGGAAGCCGGAGTTGAACCCCTACCACCAAAAAGCTATGCGCCTCATGGCGAAATTCTATCATATCGAGCTCAAGCATGTGGGCCGTACACATAATGCCCAGGCTGATGCATTGGCAAAGCTAGCCAGCTCAATAGCAGTCCCACCAGATGAGACACTGAACATTATTGTTATAAATCGGCGGCAAGTCCCCAGCATGCTAGAGGGTTGCCCCGAAGAAAATGAAGTCGCCACGATCAGTACAGAACAGGCGTCTGATTGGAGACAACACCTGCTACAGTGGTTTTTACATCAACAGCTGCCGCAGAAAATCCATAATCCAAGCTGTGCACGTTCGTCAACTGAAGCTATTTTATCATATCCATAATCCAAGCTGTGCACGTTCAACCAATTCACTCTGGCCCGAGATATGTCTGGCTGGGCCGATGAACTAGCTCCGACAGCTCCAGAGGATGCAGTAGCAGAGCCAGAAGCCATTGCTATATCTGTAAACAAAAGAAGAAATGTGGATTAAAAGTCAGTCTTATAAGGATTGCAACATGAGATTCTGTGGAAATTTCGGCAGCATATCCCCTTATTCGGGATCTGCCCAAAGGAATAGGGAGTCACCAACCAAGAGGGGGTGATCCCGGAATCAAAGGGATTGAATCCCAAAATACGTCGCCCAGGACGGAAGGACTCGCGGTAACGGCCAAGAGGGCGAAGGCTGCTCGCGCCGAAGAGAGGAAGTGAGGGAGAAAAACCGAAGAAAGAGAAAGGCAAGTGGAGAATGAAGAAAAAAGGGCCGTCGGCGCCCTAAATAGGGGGCCCAGTCGAGTGAGGTCTCGGCACGGTGAAATGCGCGCCGAGAACCTCTCGGCCGAGAGCCCCCCGGCGGCCAGAGGCGCACCGAGAAGCCCCCAGGCCGAGAAGTCCCCAGGTCGAAAAGCCCCAGGCCGAAAAGCCCAGGCCGAGATCCCCGGCGGCCAGAGGGCGCGCCGAGAAGGCCCCAGGCCGAGAAGCCTCCCAGGCCGAGACCCTCTGCGGCCAGGGCGCGCCGAGAAGCCTCCCAGGCCGATAACATCCCAGGCCGAGACACCCGCGCCGAGAAGCTTCGCGCCGGGAGGTACTGCAGGCCGAAAAGCCCCAAATGCTGAAAATGATGACAGAAATTATGAAGAGAAGAAACATCGATGTGCAGAATACTGTTACAGCAAGATGATCAGGTCTGAGGACTGAATTGAAGACAAATTGAGGAAGATACCCTCGAATAGTGAAAGACACCTGCAACCCCCGTGGCGCTTATTCTGCGCTTACGCCGCCCGCAGGTGGGGGGCATTTGTTGACACCCGGAAAATGAACAGGGGTGGAAGCATGATTGAAAAGAAGATCTGACCAACAGCGAAAGACTGAGGCTGATGTCCGAGCTCGTCGCCATTCGAGTGACGATATTGATAAGATAAATCCCTGTCTACGGACTGATAAATCCCTGTCTACGGACTGATAAAACCCTATCTACGGACTGATAGAACCCTGTCTACGGACTGATAGAACCCTGTCTGCGGATTGATGAAAATTGCAATCGTGACGTCAATACAAGATATTTCAGAAATGATAGACCATTTGGGATGATGATACATTTGAAGAAACCCTAAGTGGGCCAATATGAAGATGGCGCCCAAAGCCCATGTCGAAGCCCAGATATGGCGCCGAGAGATCAAGGTTGAGCGCGCCGGGAAGCATGCCTCAGGCGCGCCGTGAAGATGCCTGCCGAGAAGGAAGAGGAAAGGGGTTATAAAAACCCCTCCCTTCGATAGAGATAAAGGGGGACAACATCAGAGAGAGAAAAAATCAGGCCTCCGGGATCGATCGACTGGAGAGAAAAAAAAGCTGAAGGAAAAAAAGAGAGAAAGCCAGATAGAGAAAGGAGATCGTTCTGAGAGAAAGAGCCACCCCTCCCCTTTCGATCAACAGAGAGGAAATAGAAGAGAAGAAGAAGGAAAGCTCCAGGTGGGCACTGGGGAGGGAGAGGAGTCAACGCTCCACCCTCCCCTCCATGTTTTCTTTCTTTATCTGATGTAATATAGCGAGTTCCCTCTCGATCTATCAACTGTAGCCAGAGTTTCGGCCTTGATTTTTTAGATTTATGCTTTACATTTTCTTTCATGAGCGGTGTAATATTTCCCATATGCAATACAAGAAGCACCAAGATGCCCGTCTGGGTATTGATGGTTTAAGATATCGATCTCTGTCCGTCTGTCTCTCTATGCATATGGCCTTCGTCTGAAAGGAACATAGATCAGATTCTTTGGGTTTCAAAGTCAATCGCAAGGGTTTATTCCTCGAAGAGGGACGAGGATAAGACTCCTAACCCCATCCAATGGGTTACTGAGTTTTGTCTTCTTCTTCCCTCTCCGATCTCGATGTCTGTTTTCCATACATATATGATCTGTTTTCTTTTTTGAAGGAGCCCCCTTTGGCGGTTCAGGAACCAGAGATATCAGTCTCTTGGTCTCCTCAGCCGCCCAGCTCTCATAAATAACGATCGGATCTCAGGTTCTCCATCCTAAACATTGGATGCTTAGGGCCTGAAGTTTATACGATTGATAGCCCTTCCTTTTCCGTCGATTTAACATCACTGGGCTCATCTGCAGGGGTCGGAGGACAGTCACCTCCTGACTCCCCCAAATGGCCTGCAACAGACGGGCAAAACTCTCAACGGAACCAGGTGATGGTATGATCTCCCCCGTTTGATTCCTTCGTCCAAAACCCTTGGCACCCTTCTAACAGTGATCTCCATGAAATTCCTCCCTTGCATCTCTGGCCCAGCATTGATTCGAGCCTGAAATCCCCAGAAAACACCCAAACAGAGCATCGTTTCTGGGCTCTGGAAAACCTGAGATTCTTCTGCAATTTCACCCTCTCTTCGTGCGAGCTTCCCCGCCGAGAACCACAAGGCCGAGAGGCCTTCCCCGTCTTTTGGCTAAACGACAACCCAGTTGGTTACCAACGCTTTCCTCGTGAGGCTATGTGTGCGAGGCTACCGGCGTGTAGACTCCCGGCGTGGCCAGAAGCACGCCGGGAAGCCCTCTGCCGAGAACCCTTCTGCCTTCATAACCACCCTCACACTTTTGCCCAATATTGAAGCTGCCCCTCTCGGCGCCCCCCCCTTCCCGGCGCGCCCATGAGCCCGCCGAGAAGCTCCAGGCCGAGAGGCCTTATTCCCTTTTTTTTGCCAAACCTAATACTACTCCTCTCGGCGCCCCCCTTCCCGGCGCGCCCAGGAGCCTGCCGAGAGAGAGACCAGGCCGAGACCCCCCCCCCCCCCCCCCTTGGCCAACCAATTGCTCAGGCCGAGACCCCCCTTTGCCAGCCCAAGGACCGCGCTGAGAAGCCCCTTCCTTTGGCCGCCGAGAAGCCTTTGGCCGGCCCAATGACCAGGCCGAGAGCCTCCCCTCGTCCATTAAATGTCCAGGCCGAGAGCTCCTTCTTGCCAATCAAGATCACGCCGAGATCCCTCCTTCAGCCAGATGAAACCCACTCCGAGGCCCATCTCTGCACCATTCTTCTATAAACTTCTGAAGCTCCCCCTTTCACCTGTTTAAGGAGATATTTATAAACGATCACCTGTGTCTTGATGAGACACAATAAATGGGGAAGATCTCCCCTACAGCTTCTATCCCGAATCCGAATTTCACCGATGCCTTATGAACCTAAAGAACCATGTCATTATATGTGTTCTGACGGGTTCCAAGGGAATATTGATCAATAATATGAAGGCAAGAGATGTCCCTGGGCCTGGTGCCCATCTTTGTTCGGTCGTTGTCCCGGCTCTCCGTGGATGATGACCTATTCTTCCTTGGCATAATCCAGGTTGAGGGAACATGCTGCCAAAATTTACATAGCCCCACCAATCGAGTGTGGTATTCTCCTATAACCCCGCTGGCCCACGGAGTTATGCCCTTGTGCGATCTCTGATGGCCCTCCAAAGGGGGATATTAATAAGATATCGCACTCGTACCGGGTGTGTTACATCAGGACCGGTCCCCATCCGGATTCCGGGTTATGTCTATATATACATATACCCGATCTTTTGCGGAGTCTACCCTGCCGCTGCATGGGTGGTTTCCTATTCCCCACTTGGCATCATCCAAGATGGTGGGAATATGCCGGCGGGTTACCCCCGTAATTAATAAACCCCTGTTCTGTTCAAATACGTTTAAACGTCTTGTAAACAGATGAACTTTGTCTCCTTTGAGCATACGGTTTTACCGCTGTCTTCCTCCTACCTCTAGCGTTTTATCAAGGGTTGTCTTCCTTAGGGAGGACGTAATTAACGTCATAGCGTTCAGGGTATGACGGACTACTAGTCCAGACATGATCACTCACAATCGACTGACCAAGTCAGATCGAGCGTACAATAAGAATCGTCACCACGGTGACTGGCACGCCAATAAACCCATAAACATAAATAGATAGATAAAAAACAATAGACAAGATAAGAAGAGATAAAAAAAAAATGTGCATCAAACACCTCCCTCATAATGATGTTTTAATTGACAACACGGCAGGATTTGAGACTCTCTCCTTTATGGATGGCTTTTCAGGTTATAATCAGATTCGCTTGGCTGAGGAGGATCAAGAGAAAACATCGTTCACTACACCATAGGGAACTTATTGCTATGTGGTCATGCCTTTTGGACTTAAGAATGCTGGAGCCACCTATCAAAGGGCCATGATGGCAATTTTTCATGATATGATCCACATTTATATAGAGTTGTATGTGGATGACCTGGTAGTGAAATCAAGAACAAGGATTGAGCATCCTAGGGTTCTAACTAAGGTCTTGCAAAGGGCACGGGAGTATCAATTGAAAATGAACCCTAAGAAGTGCGTATTTGGTGTCTCATCAAGGAAGTTGCTTGGATTCATTGTAAGTAAGAGGGGTATTGAGATTGATCCCAATAAGGTGAAGGCCATAAGAGAAATGCCTCCTCCCAGGAATTTGAAAGAAGTTCAAGGATTAATCGGGAGGTTGCAATTTATTCGCCGATTTGTTTCCCAGCATTCACAAAGATGTAGGCCGTTCTACGAGCTTACCAAGCCGGGAGTCAAGTTTCTTTGGGATGACAAGTGTCAGGCGGCTTTTGACGGATTGAAGGATTATCTGTTAAATCCTCCTGTCCTGAGGCCGCCAGTTCCAGGTAAACCGTTTGTTCTTTTTATTTCTATCCTGGATGACTCTGTAGGCGTTGTCCTAGCCCAAGTTGATGAAGAAGGAAAAGAGAGGGCAGCCTACTACTTGTCGAAACTTCTCAACCCCTGTGAGCAGAGGTACTCAGCCATAGAGAATACTTGTGCAGCTTTAGTCTGGGTAGTTCAAAAACTCAAGCATTATTTCTTAGCTCACGAGGTTCATCTCATTGCTCGTATGAATCCAATCAAGTTCCTTCTTGAAAAATCTATTCTCACTGATTGATTAGCATGATGGCAAAGCTTCCTCTCTCAGTTTGACATCATCTACATTCAGCAAAAAGTGATTAAAGGCTATGCCATAGCAGAACATCTTGCTCATCATCCTCTCCCTCGATTTGACCCTGTTCGCTCAGAGTTTCCAGATGAGGAACTAATGTCCATCAATCAACCCGATTCAATGTGGACATTACATTTTGATGGAGCTTTGAATTCTAAAGGGAAATGGATCGGCATTGTTCTTCTATCACCGGAGGGTATCACTATTCCGCTCGCCTCTCAGCTTGCATTTCCAGTTACAAATAATATAGCTGAGTACGAGGCTCTTTTGGCCGGACTGGAGGCTGCTCATCAACTCGGTGTTACCCAATTACAAATTGTAGGTGATAGTCAGCTTATTCTTCGCCAAGTGTTCTCCAAGTGCCGCACGCTCAATCCTAAACTCAAGCCCTACCAAGAATTGACCTCTGCTTACACCAAGCTTTTCACCAAATTGATCTTCGTTCACGCCCCTCGTGACCATAACATTCTAGCTGATGCTCTTGCTTCTCTCGCATCTTCCTTGGTTCTCCTTCCCGAAAGGGATCCCCACTCCATCACTATTCGTAAGCGGCTCACTCCCGCCATTCAAGACCCATCTTTCCTTAGGGTTAAGGAGGAGGTGCTTAGGAAGGTTGAGCAAGGCAGAATTATTGAGAATAAGGAGGTCATGCTATTGGACTTGGAGGAAGAATTGGATGATGAAGAAAAGCCGTGGTATTATGAAATTGCTAAATATTGCCAGGACCAATCATATCCTGAAGAAGCCACAGCGGAAGAAAAGAAAGCCATTAGAAGGGTTGCCCAGCGATACACCCTGATTGGAGGTGTGCTTTACAGAAGAGGTCTCACTGGAGTTTTATTAAGATGCCTAGATGATGATGAATCTTGGAAAGTTGTGGAAGAGGCCCATTCGGGAGTGTGTGGTGGTCATGTCAATAGCCAGATGCTAGCTAAGAAGATCCTTAGGCTAGGTTTCTATTGGCCCACTCTAGAAGAGGATTGTTCTATCTATGTCCGAAGGTGTGTTAAGTGCCAACTGCACGCCGACAAAATTCATTCTCCTGCTTCTTCACTCCATCCCGTATCTTCCCCATGGCCTTTCTCCATGTGGGCTTTCGATATCATTGGACCTCTTGGTGATCCGACCCTCCTCACAAAACCAAAGTCATTCATACTGACGGCGACGGAATACTTCACCAAGTGGGCGGAAGCGGAAGCATACGTGGAGATTAAAGCGTCAACCGTATGCAAATTCATAATGAAGAATATCATCGCAAGGTTCGGCATCCCAAGTACCATCATCACCGATAATGGACCCCAATTCATCTCTCAGGAACTTCAGGACCTCTGCAACAGGTATAACATTGCATTACATCATTCATCTCCTTATTATCCGCAGGGCAATGGCCAAGCAGAGGCAACTAATAAGACTTTGATTAAAATTGTCAAGAAAACGTGTGAGGCTAACAAATTTGCAGATTGGCCAGAAAAATTGGTTGAAGCTCTTTGGGCCTATCGTACTTCCATTCGTACCCCTACAGGGCAAACACCTTTCACCCTCACTTATGGAATAGAGGCGGTAGTTCCTCATGAAATTCTTATTCCTTCTTTACGAGTACAATTGGACAAGGAGCTCCCTATTGATGAATGTCGCGAGTCTCTCCTTACTCAGTTGGAACTCCTAGATGAGAAGCGTCTGGCCGCCGCCGAGCATGCGTGTGTCTATCAAAATAGGCTTTCACGTTTTTACCAAAAGAAAGTGATTGAGAGAAAATTCAAAGTTGGTGAATTGGTAATTAAAAGAATCTTCGTAAAACCAGGTGGACCTCGTTCAAAACTCCAACCTAATTGGGAAGGCCCCTTTATTATAAAAGATGTTTATCCTGGCAACGCTTATAAATTGATTAATGCTGAAGGTGAAGAGCTTGCTCACCCTTGGAATGGTCTTTACTTGAAGAAATACTACCCCTAAAAATAACAAAAATAAAGAAAAGAAGAAAAATAAAAAAAAAACCAAAAATAGTCAAAAATATATATATATAAATATAATAAAAAAATCAAGAAAATTTTGCAGATTGGCGCAATACATGGGACGCGAACCTGAAAAATCAAAATCTGTAATTCATTCTTAAGTCTTAATGGTTTAACTCTAAGGTCAACTCACACACACTACACGCTTTACTCCTAAACTTGAGCGGCCCAGAATTCAAAGAAAGTCAGATCCAAACGGAGAGTGTACAAACCTTACCTATTCTCTCCTCTTCGGCTCGCGAGAGGGAGTTCGAGTCAGGGAATACTAACTGAACCTGCCCGCCGCCCAAGTAGGTGGAAGTCAAGGCCCAAAAGGGAGCAAAATGCTTAAAAGCCCAAGTACAATTAGGTTTTTATTTTTTGAAGAAGAAAAGAAAAGAAAAGAAAAAAGAAATTCGCAAAAAGTATGTCAAGAGGGCAAAGTCCCCGCAGGGAAAACCCTGGTCGTAAGCGTGCATGAATAAGGGTAAAAAGAGCAACAAAATCTCCCTAAGCCAAAGATCGAATCCCAACGGGCATTAGGGCAGGGGAAGAAGGTTTTTCTTGATCTCAGCAACCTCCCGTGAGCTTCCTTTACTTATTCTTCCTTTCCCCCCTCTATGGTAGGTTATAAGCTCAAAGCACGGTAAAAGACCGACTAAGAAGGATGGGCCATGAGAGAATATGAGTAAAAGCAAGCATTTAATCACGTTGACCTTTTGTTAAGTCTTTTAAGAAATATTAATGAATTTAAGATGGTGATTAAATAAGGTTTAAGGCCTTTACGTTGTGCCCAATCTCACAAAAGCCAAAAAAAAATTGTTTTCTTTAAATAACGCCCTCTTAGCAGACGTCATTTCCATAAATCACGACTCCTCTTAGGTCGTCTTTTTTAAAAATAAAAAATAAAAACAAAAAAATGTTTTTCTAAAATAAGACGCCCTTTCTGGCAGTCGTCATTTCATAAATAACGCCTTCTTCCATGTCGTCATTTTTTTAAAATCAAAATAAAAAAAATGATTTTCTGAATACAACGCCTCCAATGGCGGCGTCAATTTAACAATTAACGCCATTCTCTAGGGCGTCATTTTCAAAACATTTATATGATAAAAATGATAAAAATCCTGCTCATGTGTTTGATTGCATATTTATGTGCCCATCTTTATTTTTAAGTTGGCATATGTTTGCTTGCGTGTTGCATTCCCTTGGGTATTTTTCCATGATTTGCCTTCATTGATTAAAGGCTTGGCCCCATGTCCCGTTATCAAGGTCAAAGTGAAGACACCCCTTGGTTATTGAGCAAGGGGCCAAGTCGAACAGATGGATTAACCTGTTTGTTTAAGTGTGAACTACCGCTACAAGCGCAGGGTAAAAGTAAAAGACGAGAAGGAAAAGAAGACACAAGTACACAACTACATAAGTGCTCAGGTAACAAATCTCATATATATATACATAACTATCTGAGTACAGGTGTGAAGGTGGAGGAGTACAAGTAAAGTCTCTCAGGTCTCGCCTCCACCCTCCTCTCTTCTACTCTCGGCCTCACTCTCGTCCTCCCGACGAGGCGCTGGTGGAGGGGGCATGGACCCCTGGGAAGTAGCTGGAGCTCGAGCCGGCTCCTCTGCCTTGCTCCTCTGCCGGAGAGAGGAACCCGCCATAAAAGTAGAGCTGGTGAAGCTGTACCCTGCAGCTCACGCCCGCTCCCGACCTCACTGAAGTCGCTCCTCGGTCGCTCGTAGCCGCGCCTGTGCAACGGCTAGCTGGGCCCTCAAGGCTGTAAGCTCTCGATCGCAAGCTGACCGCTTCTCACGGTCCTGGGCACGCTTCTCCTGGTGCTCCTCGCGCTCCCGAGCACGCTCTCTCCGCTCCATCTCGAGGGCGACTCACAGCTCCGCCACGTCCTGAGGCAACTCCTCTCGCCGCCTCAAGGCCCGCTCCAACTCCACGACCCGTTGCTCACGGATCGCCAACTCTGTCCCGGCCAGGGCAGTCTGGGTAAGCGATGCCTGTAGCTCCGAGGTCTGCAAATAGGTAAACAAATCATCAGTTCCACAATTTAATAATTCATGGAATAGGCAATATACAACTGAAAATAAATAACTCACCCGAGAGGCCATCGCCTGCTGTCCCTCCGCGATGCAAGTAAGAGCGGCCCGGAGTTCCTTGGTCTGTAAGAAAACAATCTTCATGAATATATCATATAAACAATTGAATAATTTTGAGTTTAAGATTTAAGGCATACCCGTGAGGCGAGGTCGCGCTCTGCTGCCTCGGCCCGTGCAACTGCCCCTGCTAGCTGCTCTGCTAGTGCAGTCGCCTCTGCACTAGGCCCTCTCAAGCTGGAGGCCTCTCCTGCCTCTCTCCCTACTGCTCCCTGCTGGGCACGCTGCATTCATTAAGATTGTCAGTAGCCAATCATCACTAATTCAAAAAAATTCATATGCATATAGGAATAAATTAAACACTCACCAAGGTCTCAAGGTCTGCCCGTGTGGTGGCTAGCTGTGCCTCTAGGCTGTGTAGGTGGGCCTGTGCATCCATCGCCACTATATCCCGCGCATCCTGCATTCATCACATATTAATTGCATGGTAGATATACAAAGCATTTGCATTTAATTTAGAAATAAGTGCATTCATACATACCCCTAGGACCCTCATCTGGGGTCCGCCGGTGTAAACCTCCCAGTAGCGTCGGAGGTACTCGGAGCTGTCGGTCGCCTGTGAAGTGACCCGGGTCCCGCCACGCTGCCAGTCTGCGTACTGGTTGGAGAACCGCACTCTCCAGTCGATCGCTTTCGTGCGACCACGCGTCTTCTTGCCTATACCCCGTGGCTCTCCTACCTCGATCCACTCCTAGTGTAGGTCGAGGGTCCTCATGACCAGCCTAAGCTGTAACGGCTCGATCTCGTTCAGGCAATGAAACCAAAGCTCATGCCCAAAGCGAGGTCGGCCCGCTACGACCCAGGGTTGGCCTTCATCGGTCAACCCCTCATAGGGTCTCCATCTCACCTGCATTCACAAGCACACTTATCAATCATCCATCACATCATATCACATTCTATAATAAAAATAAAAAAAATGCATCACATCAAGCATACATACCAGTGAGGCAGGGAAGTCTCGGAACTCCCGTCGCAACACTCGCAACTTGTAGGCGAGTGGGGCCCCGATCACCACCGGTAGCCAGCGCCGTGCTAGAGGGAAGGACCCCTCATCTCCAGGCCGTGAGTCGACGCGTCCCATCGGCATGTACAAGTGGCTCCAAACCTGTTAGGTTCGATGCAGTATTCAGAGGGGGGGTGAATGAATATAACCCTTTAAAAACTTCACCCAATTAAAACTAGAATAATAACAAGACAGATTCGACAATCTGAAGCTCAACTGGAATTTCGCTCTCTTGACAGATTAAAATATTTTAAGAAAACTAATCAACACTTCTGCTCAGCCAAAAGCCAAACGCTTAGAGCGCCCCTATGCATTCATCTAGCGGAAGCACAAATGAACAAATCAAACCACAATGCACAAGGGGTTTTTAGGTGGTTCGGTCCTCCAGACCTACATCCACCCCACACTCAAACCGAGTGTGGTTTCCACTAGCTCACGCTAGAAACAGCAGACTCAGTCTGCAACAAACGCTGCCAAACAGCTTGACCAGGGGAACAACCTCCCCTCTTCCTCCCAACCGGAGGGAACCACTAGTGACACTAGTCACTAGCAAACCAGAGACACACGGTCTCTCTTCCTCCAGACCCGGAGGGAAACCCCTGGACTTGAATCCACAAGCCCAGAACTGGAGACAAGTCTCCCTTCCTCCAAACCGGAGGGAACCCACAAGTAGCACCCAGCTACTTGCAACCGGAGATAGCAATCTCCCTTCTCCTGAACAAACAGGAGGAACCCACAAGTGACTCCAGCCACTTGGAAACCAGAGACACACGGTCTCTCTTCCTCCACACACGGAGGGAACCACCGGACTTGCTACTCACAAGCCCAGAGCCGGAGGAACAAGCCTCCCTTCCTCCAACCCGGAGGGGAACCAACCGATGACACCCTGTCAAAGGCAACCAGAGACGCAAGTCTCTCTTCCTCCACACGGGAGGGTACCAACCACAAGTAGCACCTAGCTACTTGCAAACCGAAGACACAAAGTCTCCCTTCTCCTGAACCCACAGGAGGAACCCCGACCTCTCTACAGAGGATCGGAAATACAGTAAATGGATAAAAACAAAAATGAAACCAGCAACAGAAGGCTGAAAAGATAAAAACAAATGTGGCTCTCGCAGGAGCTGGCTGGCCTGGATTTGATCCACGGTTCAGCAGGAATAGATCTTCTGTTGAAGCTTCTATCACTCTAGCTCTCTCTTCTTCTCTATTCTTCTTCCTCTTCTTCCCTTCACACTCTGCTATCTCGATCTCTTACTCACTCTCTCTTTCTTTCTCTTCCTCACTCTCTTTCTCTTCTTCTTTTCTTTTTCTTCTTCTCTGGATCGTGGCTCTCTGTATTGGCTTCTCTTCTTGCCAATTCGATCACCCTTCTTCTGTGAAAGAAGAGTCATATATATAGCAGCAGCAGCAGCAGCAGCCACGACGTGTGACCTCCACATTTCCAGCCCTAAGAATTCGGACCACGTGGCAGTCTCTCAGCAGGCTTCATTCCAGCCTCGGATCACGTGCTGCCAGTCACTGGGAATGTTTCTTCCTCGGACCTGCAAGGAGATGTAAAGCCATTAAAACTATTAATACGCTGTATGGCCATTAACAATAGAGCTGCATGAGGTGTATAGAAACAACAAGAGGTGCACCGCACTGAAGACGACACGAGATACAGTGGTGATACAACGAGCACTACTAAGAGAACGACACGAGATAGAAAGAAAAACACACGAAGACACGAAGATAAAAACAACACGAAGACATGAACATAAAAACAACATGACATGACACACAGCGAAGAGAACAACACGTGCTGACAACAGACACGAAGACGAGAACAGAAACCAACACGAAGTATGGTTTCAATACAAGAAAGACACGAGGTCTAGGAAGAACAAAAAATGACACGAAGTGAAACAGGAAGCAACACGAAGTGCTGCGATGTCCTGCACGCATGAGAACAAACCCGACACGAAGAGACGAAAACAACACGAGGTGAAGACACAAAGAGACAACGACACGAGGTGTAGATAACACGACACGAAGTCATGAGAGGAGAGACGACACGGAGTGTGGTCAATGCGATAAAGACACGAAGTCTAAAACGAAAGACCAATCACTAAGACAGAATACAAAGAATCAACACGAAGTGAAGTTGACACGAAGTGAGAACACCACGAAGACGATACAGTAATTGACACGGGTTGAAAATAGCCCGAAGATGACAACTGAAATCGACACGGAGTGAAAACAGCACGAAGACAGAGCAGTGATTTGACACGAAGTCAAAATGACAAGAAATAAAACGACACGAAGTCGAAAACAGAAATCAACACGAGGTGTGATTTCAACATAAGAAAGACACGGGCTGATAACGACACGAAGTCGAAACAGTAATTGACACGGGGTAACACGACACGAGGTAAAAACGACACGAAGACGAAATTGACACATACTGAAAACAACACGAAGATGAAGGGAACCGTGCAATGTCTAGACTTGAAGTTCAGTTAAGTGTACAGACTTCACCAATGAATCACTCACTGTACAGACATACTATAGCAGTATGATGTACAAACTTTGATGAACAGTCCAAAGTATGGACTTTCACTGCAAACAACAATGTGTAGACTTCATGTAAAAGCCCAATGTATGGACATTGAAATCGAACACCAATGTGCAGACTTGACAGTGAAGACTAGAGTGCAGACTTCAAGTCTAACTGTGGGTGTACAGACTTGAAGAATAAACCAGTGTATAGACTTGAAGATTGAAGGCGATGTATAGACCATGCACATACCAGAAGTCTAACACACACAATATATCAGTCATACACGTGCATTCTTCAGATGATATACAAATCACAATCATGAAGCTATCATCAAAGGACAATGTCAGCAGATAAACTGACTGAGCATATGAAGGCCTGAATGAACATTTCAGCAGGATGACTCACAGTGATTAACATCAAACACCAATCATCAAAACCAGATAAATCATTAAAACCTCAGCAATGAATGCTTTATGCATCAGTTTAACATGAAGCATGACTGATCATCAAATATGACTCTAAATGAGACTAACAGTGTATACACTTAGCCAAAGTATAGACTTTAAATCCAAAGCAAACGGTTGTACAAACTTGGAGATGTGAACCCAATGTACAGACTTGAAATGCATGAGCAAACAGCAAACAATTAGCCACTATGTTGCCCCAATCTAGCCATATTCATGAATTAGTTATTCAAGCAAACAATCAGATATTCAAGCAGTCAATCAGTCATCTAGCACACCTCAGTGTGACTCATGGTGTGTCAGTCATCATCAAAACCACACAGGGGCACAACACAACAATCTCCCCCTTTTTGATGATGGCAACACTATGAGTTACACTGAATCAGATTAGATTCTTCTCCCCCTTTACCTTCATCAAAGATATGAAATAGGGAAACAATTCAGTATAGACTTGAATGTTATACTTCCCTTTGGAGTGTGACAACTATCTTCCAAATGTATCCTTTCAAGAGCTTCTCCCCCAGTAGATATGTCATATTTTCAATCACACAGGAGCACTGAAGTATGAAGAACTCAATTCAGAAAAGAGTTAGGATCTCAACTAAATGCATGAATGAAGTCTCCCCCATCGTCACTAAAAAGATGTTATGAATGTATTGCAATTAATTATACGAGTGCACAGTCAATGAGAATTCATGTAGGATATGAGACCTATGCATGAATCAAAACCTGAAAGACATGTTATGCAATAAGTTTGACTAGCTCCCCCTTAGACATACAACTCTTATGCATCCACCATGCTTATGCAGGTCCAAGACATCAGTGGAAGTCAACAGTTGGAACCAATTGATAGAACTGAGTGCAAATGAAGTAGTCAGTTTAGTCTGACCGACTGGAGTCCAATGTGAGAGAGTAAAAAGGAATTCAGAAAGAATGTAAAAGATTTTCAATGAAATATCAATTTCATAAATCTGATTTAAACAAATGATTACAGACTTTTCCATCATAGAAACCTATGAATGAACCTATGTTGACAAACCAGTTCAGAATTTTATGTATGCGAGGTTTGAACATGAGCTATTTCTACTCATATCTGAAATCAATTTTCTTAATAACAAGTGAACCAAGTTTTCATATTGAGAAACCTTTTTAACCTTCTTCATTCTTCCTCGCTTAATTTCAAGGATTTCCTCAAGAAATGCAATCGATAGTATTGAGGATAAACAAACAAGAAACCATTTATTTCTGTCAAAATTTCTATTGAAAGAACATTCTTTTCCAAACAATCTCAGATGATCTGCTAGATAGGCAACGAATTTTTTTTTTTTTTAACAGCAATATTCAAGAGCAATTAAGTTAAGTACATCCTTACAACTGGAGGATACACGTTGTTTAGACGCCAGTATCCCTAAGCGCTTGGAAGGACTAACTGTCATGCTTCTTAAGAACAGAGATAACATTTATACCTCATGACACACTGAAACTCATTTCTTTGATGAGAGACATGTATTTCTCAGTGTGCCTGCCATTGCTCTGCCAGATTTTTAATCAACATATTTAAACAGAGTTAACTATGGCACTTCATGACATATCTCAATTCATTTCTTTGATGAATGAGATGTGTTTCTCAGTGACCAAGGACATTGCTCTGACAAGATTTGGTATTTGACAATCCATATTCCCTGATGTTTAAAAACAATACATATTTTCATGCAAATCAGTCAAGGAAAATCATGATTTCAGAATTTCAGATTTCAGAAGAGTTTAAAAGACACAACATGAAAGGATTGGTTAAAATTTATTAAGACTAACTCAGATATTTCCAAGAAGAATTCATAAACAAACACAAGAAGTACATGAAACTTCAACCGGCTGAAATCTTCAGACATTCATAGTCCTATATGATAGAAATTTCCTTAAAAATAATGTTTTTCGGATTTATGATCAAGATATGATCAGAGAAATCTTTCTGGGACTTCAAGGAAGGCAAGAGCAATTTTCAGGTACAGCCACGTCAACAAATGCCAATGAATACCAATTGATAGTATGAGTGACAATGGCTGACAAGAATTGAAGCAAGAGGCTGAAATACAATGCATTTCACAATCACCAAGGAGTTTATCCAGATTGCAGTTCAAACAGGAAGGTGAGTATTAGTCATCAGACATGAGCTTTGATGAGAGGTCTGATGGTCACATGCACTTACATGAATGAATAATGAGAGATGCTCCCCCTCACTGAGTGCATAAACTGTAACCCTCCCTTTTCTTTTGAAAAATTTCATGATTAAATGATGCCACTCTGAGATGCAATTAGATGTATTAACTACCCATGAAAGGCATGAAGACCCTGAAGGGTATTAGACTGGTCAAATGTGCATGATATGCAGTGCAGCTCCCCCTGACGGTGTGCATTCAGAACATTTGAAAATCATTCATGAGTCATGAATTCTAGATGTATGCAGTCACAGAATGAGCATATTCAGAAGCAACAACTATTGCATGGAAATGCAAACATACATGTTTAAACCACTAATTAACAAATCTATCTATATACCTAATGCCATCTAAGCAAACTCATTGAAAAGTCAAGAGACTTACCTGAGAGGTGCATGAGTGGGGTTTACCCTTTTAGGGTGTCTTGGTTTATTTGCCCCTTTTATTTCTCATTCCCAAGACACACCTGCAAAAAGTTTCTCACTTGGCACATTTTGGTTCCCAAGTTTCCTTGGGTCCTGCAGGGTTAGTGGCATTTTGATGGGATGTTTTCCAAAGCTTCTGAGCCATCATAACATCATGCTTTTTCATATAGCAGCTAGGCATGGAATGTCCAGACCGACCACAATAATCACATGAACCACTCGGTCTGAATTTATTACTATGCATGTAAGCAGGTGTACTAAATTCATGAGCATGAATGTTTCTGTTTTTACCACCACTTTGTTTCAGATGGTCAGAAAACCAGCAATCAGTCACCTTGTGACCTTGCTTACCACACTCAAAACATGTGAGGGATTTTCTTGTTTGAGCAGATTTGTTTCTACCAAACACACTTTGTTTAACAAATTTAGAGTTGACCTTCTTTCTCTGAGAATACCAGCAGTCTTTGACTGTATGGCCAACTTTCTCACAGTGATAGCAGAAGATGGAATTTCTTCTACCAACATTAAGCCAGCAGTCAACCGCCCTATGGCCTGACTTGCTGCAGGTGAAACACACCATGTGTTGGCCCCTGGACCCATTTTTGTTCCTTTTAAAGACATGCTGATTTTCATACAAATTGTCATGATTAGAATTTAAAGAATATTTGCCTTTACCTTTGGCAAACCAACATTGTTCACTAACATGACCTGTTTTTCCACAATGATAACAATGACTTTTTCTTTTCTGTTCAACAGGACTGTTTTTGTTATTGTACTTCCTGGCATGCATTCTATCATCCTGTTCCATCAATTTACATTCATGCATCAAGTGACCAAACCTATGACAGTAATGGCATGAAATTTTCTTTTTATTTGCATGAATGTGTTTGTTCAATTTAGGCACAGCATTCTCAGGTTTATCATGAAAGTTCCTTGAATCTTTGTTCTGAACATGAATAGTCTTTTTCTGTTTTTGAACTTGTTTCTCAGACTTAGGGCTGTCAGTGGAATTTTGATTCTTCTTAGCACTAAATTCAAAACTAGGCACATTCGATGTGCTGCCTGACTTAGAGCTACTCACGAATGAAGTTTGAAGCTTACTTTCAAAGCTCTTTTTATCTATTGGTTTGTAGCCCAAACCCTCTCTTCGGAGATTCACTTTAGATCCAAGAATTTTATCAAGATTTTCTTTTCCACTAACAAATTTCTCAAGAGATTTCCTCAATTCTGTAACTTCTGATCCAAGCTTTGATACATGGATTTCATATTCATCAGCTTTCTTTTTATAGCAAATAACATCTTCTTTCAGCATTTGATTAACAGTCCTAAGACTTTCAATTTCCTATTCAGCTTTCATTAGCTCATCAGAGCTATCCAGGCTAACACTCTTCCCCTTTTCAAGAGTGATAAGTCTCTCAGACATAGCTGTATTTAACTGTTTTAGCTCGCAGATCTCCTGTCTCATTTTACCATTGTGTTCCAGGATTTCATCATCAAATTTCAAAACACTTAAGGTGGTCTGACATTCACTAAACACTTCTTGTTCATCTTCAGATTGAAGTTTTTCAAGCCTTTTCTGAAGTTCTGAATTTTCTATTATGACAGTCTCCAAGGTTTCAGAAATCAATCTATTTTCATTTTCAAGGCTCACTGATTTAGATCCAGATTCCTCAGTTTGGTTTTTGAGTCTAGCATTTTCAGATCTCAGATATTCCAGATCTGAAGAAATAGAATCAAGATCAGTCAGCTGTCTTCTAAATATTTGATTTTCAGTTTTCAGAGTATCACTGTCCTCACCAACACGTTTAGAATTCTCAAACATATCTAGCTGTTTTTTCATAGATCTGTTTTTCTTGCTCAATTTATTGCTAGATCTTAACAACTTGGAATAAGCATCTACCCAATCATCTAAGGTATAGTCCGCAAAGGGATTTACCTGAACTTCGTTCTCTTCTTCATCACTGTGGCTGCTGCTATGGTCGCTCCCATCAGCCATCATGCAGTTTTCCTTCTCTATTCTGCAAGTTAGTTTCATCTTGTCCAGAATATCCCTAGCAGACCTGCAATCATGAAGGCAAAAGTGTAAAGCCTTGTTGATGGATGCTTTTATCAGTTTTATAGCTTTCTGATTTTCTCTATGCATTGATCTATGACGATCAGTCCATTTGGACTCTTTTCGTGGTAATCTATAAGGACCATGAGTAATTAACTTCCACAAATTGGGATTATCTAGATTGACGTAGTTACGCAAACTACTGAACCATGACTCAAAGTTAGACCCATTGAAAACCAGTGGAAGAGCCATTTGTAGGCAATGATCAATTAGACAAAGATCAAGGAGCAGCAAATCGGAATAAACACCGAGAAGCACGGGGATCACTGCAGATCGTTGGATCTTGAAGCAGTAACTGCTCTGATACCAATTGTTAGGTTCGATGCAGTATTCAGAGGGGGGGTGAATGAATATAACCCTTTAAAAACTTCACCCAATTAAAACTAGAATAATAACAAGACAGATTCGACAATCTGAAGCTCAACTGGAATTTCGCTCTCTTGACAGATTAAAATATTTTAAGAAAACTAATCAACACTTCTGCTCAGCCAAAAGCCAAACGCTTAGAGCGCCCCTATGCATTCATCTAGCGGAAGCACAAATGAACAAATCAAACCACAATGCACAAGGGGTTTTTAGGTGGTTCGGTCCTCCAGACCTACATCCACCCCACACTCAAACCGAGTGTGGTTTCCACTAGCTCACGCTAGAAATAGCAGACTCAGTCTGCAACAAACGCTGCCAAACAGCTTGACTAGAGGAACAACCTCCCCTCTTCCTCCCAACCGGAGGGAACCACTAGTGACACTAGTCACTAGCAAACCAGAGACACACGGTCTCTCTTCCTCCAGACCCGGAGGGAAACCCCTGGACTTGAATCCACAAGCCCAGAACTGGAGACAAGTCTCCCTTCCTCCAAACCGGAGGGAACCCACAAGTAGCACCCAGCTACTTGCAACCGGAGATAGCAATCTCCCTTCTCCTGAACAAACAGGAGGAACCCACAAGTGACTCCAGCCACTTGGAAACCAGAGACACACGGTCTCTCTTCCTCCACACACGGAGGGAACCACCGGACTTGCTACTCACAAGCCCAGAGCCGGAGGAACAAGCCTCCCTTCCTCCAACCCGGAGGGGAACCAACCGATGACACCCTGTCAAAGGCAACCAGAGACGCAAGTCTCTCTTCCTCCACACGGGAGGGTACCAACCACAAGTAGCACCCAGCTACTTGCAAACTGAAGACACAAAGTCTCCCTTCTCCTGAACCCACAGGAGGAACCCCGACCTCTCTACAGAGGATCGGAAATACAGTAAATGGATAAAAACAAAAACGAAACCAGCAACAGAAGGCTGAAAAGATAAAAACAAATGTGGCTCTCGCAGGAGCTGGCTGGCCTGGATTTGATCCACGGTTCAGCAGGAACAGATCTTCTGTTGAAGCTTCTATCACTCTAGCTCTCTCTTCTTCTCTATTCTTCTTCCTCTTCTTCCCTTCACACTCTGCTATCTCGATCTCTTACTCACTCTCTCTTTCTTTCTCTTCCTCACTCTCTTTCTCTTCTTCTTTTCTTTTTCTTCTTCTCTGGATCGTGGCTCTCTGTATTGGCTTCTCTTTTTGCCAATTCGATCACCCTTCTTCTGTGGAAGAAGAGTCATATATATAGCAGCAGCAGCAGCATCAGCCACGACGTGTGACCTCCACATTTCCAGCCCTAAGAATTCGGACCACGTGGCAGTCTCTCAGCAGGCTTCATTCCAGCCTCGGATCACGTGCTGCCAGTCACTGGGAATGTTTCTTCCTCGGACCTGCAAGGAGATGTAAAGCCATTAAAACTATTAATACGCTGTATGGCCATTAACAATAGAGCTGCATGAGGTGTATAGAAACAACAAGAGGTGCACCGCACTGAAGACGACACGAGATACAGTGGTGATACAACGAGCACTACTAAGAGAACGACACGAGATAGAAAGAAAAACACACGAAGACACGAAGACAAAAACAACACGAAGACATGAACATAAAAACAACATGACATGACACACAGCGAAGAGAACAACACGTGCTGACAACAGACACGAAGACGAGAACAGAAACCAACACGAAGTATGGTTTCAATACAAGAAAGACACGAGGTCTAGGAAGAACAAAAAACGACACGAAGTGAAACAGGAAGCAACACGAAGTGCTGCGATGTCCTGCACGCATGAGAACAAACCCGACACGAAGAGACGAAAACAACACGAGGTGAAGACACAAAGAGACAACGACACGAGGTGTAGATAACACGACACGAAGTCATGAGAGGAGAGACGACACGGAGTGTGGTCAATGCGATAAAGACACGAAGTCTAAAACGAAAGACCAATCACTAAGACAGAATACAAAGAATCAACACGAAGTGAAGTTGACACGAAGTGAGAACACCACGAAGACGATACAGTAATTGACACGGGTTGAAAACAGCCCGAAGATGACAACTGAAATCGACACGGAGTGAAAACAGCACGAAGACAGAGCAGTGATTTGACACGAAGTCAAAATGACAAGAAATAAAATGACACGAAGTCGAAAACAGAAATCAACACGAGGTGTGATTTCAACATAAGAAAGACACGGGCTGATAACGACACGAAGTCGAAACAGTAATTGACACGGGGTAACACGACACGAGGTAAAAACGACACGAAGACGAAATTGACACATACTGAAAACAACACGAAGATGAAGGGAACCGTGCAATGTCTAGACTTGAAGTTCAGTTAAGTGTACAGACTTCACCAATGAATCACTCACTGTACAGACATACTATAGCAGTATGATGTACAGACTTTGATGAACAGTCCAAAGTATGGACTTTCACTGCAAACAACAATGTGTAGACTTCATGTAAAAGCCCAATGTATGGACATTGAAATCGAACACCAATGTGCAGACTTGACAGTGAAGACTAGAGTGCAGACTTCAAGTCTAACTGTGGGTGTACAGACTTGAAGAATAAACCAGTGTATAGACTTGAAGATTGAAGGCGATGTATAGACCATGCACATACCAGAAGTCTAACACACACAATATATCAGTCATACACGTGCATTCTTCAGATGATATACAAATCACAATCATGAAGCTATCATCAAAGGACAATGTCAGCAGATAAACTGACTGAGCATATGAAGGCCTGAATGAACATTTCAGCAGGATGACTCACAGTGATTAACATCAAACACCAATCATCAAAACCAGATAAATCATTAAAACCTCAGCAATGAATGCTTTATGCATCAGTTTAACATGAAGCATGACTGATCATCAAATATGACTCTAAATGAGACTAACAGTGTATACACTTAGCCAAAGTATAGACTTTAAATCCAAAGCAAACGGCTGTACAAACTTGGAGATGTGAACCCAATGTACAGACTTGAAATGCATGAGCAAACAGCAAACAATTAGCCACTATGTTGCCCCAATCTAGCCATATTCATGAATTAGTTATTCAAGCAAACAATCAGATATTCAAGCAGTCAATCAGTCATCTAGCACACCTCAGTGTGACTCATGGTGTGTCAGTCATCATCAAAACCACACAGGGGCACAACACAACAAAACCTGCATTAATGCATTGCATTAGCAAAACATTCACATGCATTCTAACAAGAAAACAAAAAAATGCATACCTGAAGAAAAGGTGAAAAGCCACTGACTGTCGCCTCTCGACCTGTCCCCGTGGACAGGTCGGCTATCAAGTGCGCCAGCAGCGCTGCTCCCCAAGCGTATCTACCCACGCCCTCTAAGTCCTCGAGTATCCCTAGGAAGCGGCAGTTGATAACATCGCCCTTCGTGCCGAGCAGCAGCCTCCCGAGCATCAAAAATAGAAACCTCCTCAAATCTCTGTCTGCCCTCTCCCTGTCAGTTGGATCCTGGCAATAGGCAGCCTTAGCCCCATCTATCAATCTCTGCGAAAACTGCTCTAAGGACTCCCTAGATCTCTGCCTAGAGTCCCCCAAACCCATAGCTATGGTAAGGTCGGTGTGGAAAACGGTCCTACACTCGCTAGGCGTCTCATAGACCGTCTCTAGCCCTAGCAGCCTCTGAGTCAGCTCACTATAGTCGGGTAGGGTGAACCCGCTCACAGCCTCCCAATCTACCCTTAGCCTAGTGATCCTAGTGACATCCTCTAGGGTAGGAACCATATGCCCCCACGGCATCAGGAAGGCCCTGCTAGTCCTATCCCACCTCTCCCTAAGCACCTGAATCAAAGGCAGGTCTGGTCTGACTGGCTCAATGCTAAGGAAAGCCCTAAACCCCATGGCATCTACCCTAGCTCTCTGGAACTCGGGGAGGCCGTAATACGCTGCCCGGACCTGGACCCAAGAAATCCGTGTCCTCATCAGCCCCTGCATGCATATAAAAGAACTTTTTGCTTAAGTTTTCATGTGGAAATTCATTTAAGCTCATTAACTGTGATATTTGCTGTTTGGATAATTAACGACCTACCGTGGGTCGTGGTTTTCATGATTGACGCCCCTGAGGGCGACGTTATTTCCAAATAGGTTTCAGGTGATACTGTACGTTCATTTAATTGACGATCTACCCATGGTCATTGTTTATCTAAGTGACGCCCCTGTGGGCGACGTTGTTTTGAAAGTAATATTCTAAAAATCTGAAAATTTCAGAATTGACGCCTAACCCTAGGTTGTCAGTTGCCTAAGTAACGCCCTGTGGGGGGGCGCAGTTCACAAAGTAACTTTCTATCCTAAATTACATTTCTGGAAAATGTTGAATTGACGGCCACCCTGTGGTCATTTCTTATCTAATTAACGTCCCGATGGGGGGCGTGGTTTTCTTGGGGTTTCAAGGTTTTAATGTACGAAATTGAAATAACAGAAACACATGCATTTTTAAATTTAAATGAAATCACAGGGAAATAACAGCATGCTGGCGAAACATGATAAAATTAAAAATAACGACATGTTGCAGGGCGTTTCTTTCATGCGATTAATTATTTTTAGAAAATGAAAAGATGTAATTAACGACCCATTGTGGGACGTTATTTAAATTCACGACACCCCCAGGGGTGTCATTTTACTGTGTCTCTATTTTTTGCTCTACCCGAGAGCTATGGAAATGGGGGATAATAAAAAAAATGGAGAATAGGGGTATGGGGGCCTACCTTTTGACGTTTGGGACCGATCAACCCCCCATGGAGGGGTTGTCTTGGTTGCCTTGGTCGTCAGAGCTGGTCGGGCCGACGGGCCACCGCCGCCGCCACCTCCGGTTCTCCTTCTTCTTCCTCACCATCTCTTCCTCCTTCTTCTCCTTCACCTTCTCCTTCTTCTCCTTCGCCTTCTCCTTCTTCTTCTTCATTTCCTTCTTCTTCATCATCATCTTCTTCTTCTTCGTCTCCTTCGGCTTCTTCTTGTTCTTCTGCGTCACCAGCCGCCGCCGCCGGTGTCTCTTCGGCCACTGCGGGAGGGACCCCCTCCACGGCTGCTTGTTCGTCTTCTAGGTCCACCACGTCGGGGGCCATAACCCTTTGCCGTTTCTATCCTCCGCCTGCCATTAAGTGAGAGGGAGTGAGTAGAGAGAGAGAGAATGGGAAGTTGAGAAAGAGGGGGTTTACGGTTAGGGTTTTGCAGAGAAAAGAAAGGGAATGAACGGAGGAAGGAGAAGAAAGGAGGAAAGTAGGGTTTAACGGTCGAGAATAATTGACGCCCTGATACAAGTCATGTATCTCTTAATTAACAGTTTAATCAAAGGCGTGTTTTCAAGTTTTGATGCCCTAAAGCTGGACGTTATTCTGATTTGCATAGGAATTTGTAAAATCATCGCCAGGCGCATTAATGGGATTTGATTGACGAGAGAGGGTGTAATTATTACCCCTTTGAATTTGACGACAAACAGAGCGGGCGTCCATTCTTTAATACGCGACGTGAGTAAAGGCGTGTTTTCTAAGAAATTAAGGAATTATTTCAAAAATTATTTGGAAATTTGAATTGATTAATGCCTGGCTTAAAGACGTGAGTTAAGAAACGCCAGTGCCTTGGGCGTCAATTGTGAGTTTGAAATATAATGGATGGCTTCAACTGAGGCGTGTCTTAAGTAATTAACGCCGTTGATAGGGGCGCTATTCAGAACAGAAGGACCGAAACTCCTTGTTATCAGACAGAATTGCTTGAAATATCAGAACTGATCACTTTCATACATTGCTTTGGCTCAGATAAAAGAGGAATTCTTATTGCATTCATGAAAATCTTTGATTACATTCTAAGCCACTGTGGGCCTTATCTTCTTGAGAGCCAGTACATAAGCTTTACATTTGTTCTCTTCTTCTTCAACATGAGTCTTGGATCTGTGAAGAAGGCCCACCTTCCATTGAGCCATGATGGTCCTGATTTCTTCATGGTCTCCACTTGAGCATAGCTCCCTTCTTTTGATTGGAGGAAGGTGAGAAGGCCCTTCGAAAAGATGTCGGGGAAGTCTGAGTTGTGGGAGGCATCGGTGTGCGTTGTAAAGGATGAAGTCGGTCCCGCCAACCAAACGGAGCTCGATGCCGGAGGATAACCTTGAGCGAAGTTCTTGGGTTTTGAGAAAATTCGGTGTACATGTGAAATTGCTCTTTGGCATTGTTTTGAAGTAATCTCTCCATTCATTCCTCTTCTTGAGCTTGGGAACTCTATTAGTAACTCTTTCACATAAGCCCAGTGAGCTTGTCATATACCGAAGTGGACTCTTGGAGAAGATTTTGGAGGCCGCTTGGTTTGCTTGACATGGATCAAACTTAAAGTATAAATCTATCCAACATGATAAAAGAAGCATTGATCCGAATAAGGGCCGTCCTAGTGAAGCCGAAGTAAGCCCGTTGTATAGGTTGGCTAGTATTGCCCCACCTATTCTCTTTCCCTCCCACATGCTTGCTATTGCACTCAAGTGTTGTTCCTCTGAATGTTCCTCCAATGAAGGGAATAACAAAGCTCCACCTACACAAATGACAAACCCCTTCATCACTCTCTCCAAAATGGCTTCATCTCCTTGAGCCTTATCCATGTTTTTATATACCCAAGAAGCCAACTTCAAAAGATTGATTCCCTTGTTGGCCTTCATTTGATTCACCAAATTTGAACTTTGGACAAGACTTATGAGCATATCATGGGCTTGTATGGGCTTAGTCATATAGGCCATCTTTGTTTCCTCTCCTTGCTTCATCTTCTTCAAACCCAAGAGCATCTCCACTTCTTCTAGGAGGATGGTTGCTTCAAAGGTTGGGAATAGAAAAGTATGGGTGTGAGGGTGCCATAATTCTATAAGAGCTCCAATGGAAGCCCAATCAAGATGGATATCATTATAATGGGTAGCATGAGTGATGAGGCCTAGGAGGTTCAACTTAGCAAGGAAGGATCTCATATCTAGTGAAAGTTTTGAAAGTAATAAAGGAAGCCATTTAATTTTCAGAAATCTTCTTAGACCAGGAATAATAGGGTAATCCTGAAAACATAAAACATAAAGGAAGAAAGAGGAAGAAGAAAATAATAATCAGAAATTTTGAACAGGAAGAAAGACAGTACAAAATAAAAGCTTCAATATCGAGAACACTCACTTGGCCCTTGGTGATTTTCTCACTTATATGGACTGGCAATTCAGAAATTCTTGGGAAATTCATCCTTCGCTTTTTGAAAAGCCTTTGCTACATCAGTTGATTCGTCATTTTGACAGTATTGTTGGTTCTTCTATTTTTCTATCTGCTTGACAGAAAATAGCTTCAATGCTCTATTCTGCTTCTGCTTGGTTCTTTCTGTCTATTATAGAAGATAGCTTCGTCTCTATGCTTTGATGGTTTTCATACTTGGAAACACCAGTAGTTACCTTTTTATAGTGTTTTGAACGTTAATGAGTATCATGGTTTGAGTTTGAATCAAACAGTTTTGCTGGAAGTTTAGTTCCGAGATGGAAACGAAAACAGGTAATTGATGACGCGCTATTTGGCGTCATTTGTTAAATTGACGACATCCTCAGGGTCGTCATTTATCCAGCGCCTCCATAGAGGGCGTCATTTGCATTCCAATTCCAAGTTAAACCTCAATTGCAATTAACGCCTCCGAGCACGTCGTCATTTATTAATTTGACGCCTATCGGAAGGGTCGTCATTTTCAAACTTATGCTTTTGAATTGTTGGATTCCTCATGAACTTAAGTGCTGTTATATCTTGATTACATTATTTCTATCAAGCACTTATGATCATATTTTGAGCTGTTTTGAGCTAATGATCTTTTGAGCTAATGAGCTTTAAGTGCAGGTTGTGCAAGTCTGGAAATGCTTGGATTGTTATATTTGTAACATCACTTCACTTTTGTATTTCTCCTGTATGCATTGTTACTATATGGTATCTACGCTATTATAACATATCAAGGACCTTGTGGTTCTGATGAACCTAGAATTTGAGTTCCCCTTCATCAAAAACAGTGATAATTTCAGGGGAATCTTGATCACACGGATAGGCCGTTGAGTCATTCAAGGTTCGGGACGATGATTCCACTTTCTGAGTTGATGCGTGGACAAACGGGCTTCGGCTTAGTGTCAGCTTAGAGATCTGGATTCTTAGAGATCTGGATTCTTGACCAAATCTGGATGGCTTAACAATATTATCCTTTATTATCTTTTATTTTAGTTTGTTTTGATTTTTCCTTTAGACCAGCATGCATCATGTAGGACTTTGAGCTTAATGATGAAAATCTTCATATTACGCCAATAATAAAGGTCGCTCGTTCTTAATTGAGTTGACATAAGATATTCCATTCCAAATCAAATACTTTATTCTCCTTGACATCGCTCAGGCTGGTCTCTTGAAATCATCCATTTGCTGGATCCTTATCTCAATTCACTTTACTTTTTTGCAAATCCACCTTGGTTGTAGCACATCCACATTGGCTGGTAACCGCTCTCCAATGGTGCCTCCCTGTCGTGCCCTCGCGCACATTTTGATTATCTAGTTTAGTCTCCTTTATCCAGCTAATCGATGCCTTCTTGGAATTATCTGGAGTTGTTTCATTCAGAATCTTGGAAAGATTTCCAACGCTTAGTGTCAGAGGCATGTCACATCACACCGTGGCATCTACTTATCAGTTCGTTCCATTTCATTCCGCTTGTTTCATTTCCACTCCATTCCGTCTCACTCCCTTGCAAAGCAGACGCCAAGGCGGGGTAGCTGTAGACACGCTAAAATTGATGCTATGTTGAGTAAATCTCATGTCACCATGTGACGCACCAAAGTGTACTTCAATATTGATTTAATATGAAGTTTTTCTATTTCTTATAAATTAATTGTGATTTCTTGTTTTTTTTCTTAGGAAATTGGAATTAACGCCCTGATCAGGGGCGCTATTTAAATTAACGGCATGTACAAGGGCGCCTCTTTTAAGAATGGACGACTACCAATACGGACGTCATTTTATGGATTTACTAAAAATTTTGAATTTCAAATAAAATGAAAATTGTATAATTAACGTCTCTCCTGAAGACGTTTATTATGTGACGCCTTGTCGACAGGCGTCAATTCATCATTTTAAATAAGGAAAGTTAATTATTTCTATAAATAAATTCAGAAATTGATGACTTGATGGGAGTCGTTATTCTAATTAACGCCTTTGGATGTGTCGTCATTTTCAAGTGACGCCCTTCATTCGGTCGTCATTTTCAATTCCGTCTCCCTTTTGTCTCCTTCTTTCCAGTAATGGTTCCTTCCTCATTTTGAGCCTTGTGTTAGACTGGGAAGGGTGTTTCTTGATGGAGGATCTTTACCTTGTTTTAATCCTTGCTTAGCAAGGATTTTTGGCCCTATAAATACCCCTCCTGGGTCTCTTCGCGTGAGACAGGAGAGATCATCATTAAGTAGAGAGACAACAACACGAGAGTGAAAAGAGAATAGAAGAAAGTTAACGGAGAGAAGAGTGTTTTCTTGATTGCAGGTTATTCTTCCAAAGCTTCTTCTCGGCGGTTCTTCATTCTCTCCAAGCTTCATCCTTTGTTGCTGTTCCATCGTGCATATTGAAGCTCTTTCCCCTCTACTGCTGCACACGCAGCAGAGAGAATCTCTCTTTCTCCCTTTTTAGTTATTTAGTTGTTTCATTAGCATATCATCATCTTACATCCTTTTTCTCTAGCTCTTGCAAGACCTCATATCATATTGTTACTTAGCATATTGCATCCATACTTTTCAAACCTTGTTACTCCTCTTGGGGGTTTAAAACCAAAACACACAAGGTGTGTTCATGTTCATGTTCAATTTGATTAATTTCATAATCTTAGAACATTGATACTACACCCTTTGGTTAATCCACTTTTTTATTTGATTTGTGTGCTCTTACAAGGTAATCAAGACTAAGAACCCCCTTCATCAGCCGGCCGATAGAAGGAGGAAGAAAGGGTTCACAATCTTCCCCGCTCAACACAAGGTACTCGCGATCATCCTTTTTCTTATTTGAGGTAACCCCTCTGGCGATCACATTCTCCTTCAGCATCCCACGCATGCTCTTCCTTTCGCCATTAATTTTTAAGCTTTAGAAATTGAGTTTGGGTTTCATTCCCCATTTAAGTGGATTTTTCATAATCTACAAGAGGTAAGTTGCCATAAGTTCATTTCATTCAATTCATGCCATTACTTACATGTTCTTCCTCTCTTTCTCCCTTTTCTTTTCTTTTTCCTCTACTTCAGCTTCTTCCTGGCTCCAGGCGCTACTCCACCCTGAAATGGATGGCCCCCATGATCTTCGAGTTGCCCCTTGCAGTGATATCCATCTTAAAGTCTTGGCACCTACACTCACTCTTAGTGCTAGGCAAAAACTACCCCAAATTGTCCTTAGACTGGCATAGCATCTCAGCCCTAGTAGAAATCTGGCATCCTCAGACCCATACGTTCATCTTCCCTTCTTTTGAGGCCACTATCCTACTAGAGGAGGTAGAGATCTATTTAACCTTTCCTAGGTCCAAGGTGGGTGAGGAGGACTTAGTGTGTCATACCGTTGCCCCTATTGACCCTAGCCTTATTTTGGGAGAGTTTATACCAAATAGCAAGGACATCCGCACCTTCGTAGGCTCACATCAGATCCATCTTCTTCCTCTTAGCCAGTGGGTGATAGCACATTGTAAGAATAAATGCAGATGGCATGAGGCCATAGCTAAAGCCGTTTCCATTTGCTTGTGCGGGGCCATCCTGTTCCCCTCTGCCGACCATGTCCTAGATACTCCTATCCTTAGCACCATTAGTGGTATGTGGCAGGGTCTCTCTATCTCCCAGGCCAACCTCAGCTACTTGTATGAAGGCCTTAGTTCTGTAGCCCTAGGAGGTCCACTCTTTGGTTCTATGATTCTTCTAGAGTGTTGGATGGGAGTCAGGATGAAATTCATTCACAAGGAGGATATCACTTCAGCTAGTCAGATTTTCGGGAGCCATCCACTATTTTTTATAGGCGGCACCTTCAGGTTCTCCTCGCAGGTAGAGTGTAGGACAGCAGAAAAGAAGACTAGGGATGAGTGGCGACTCTACATCAACACCTTGCCCCTAGATCGATTTGTGATGCGCCCTGACTTCCTCCACGACACTACAGTCAGACTTCGCAGGAGGCCAAGCTTGGATCTAAGGCTCGTGAGCGACACTGCACTATCGATGTATAGCCCGCACCGGTGCTACCTACAGGTTGGACTACCCAGGACCATACTACTAGCACTACCCCACCTTCCCGCACTACAGGCGAGGAGGATTGGTACAGAGGAGGACGAGCAGGCGGTCAAGAGTGCCCTGATCATGTGGGAGGTTAGCAGGGTGCTCACCTTACCGACGTAGGTTGCAGAGGCTTCAGAGACGTGCCAGGCTTATGTGAAAGAGCTGAGAGAGATTAGGCCTCGCAGGGATGCCCGTTTGAGGATTGAGTGATTTCTTTTTTATTAATGATGTTGATATAGAAAATGGATGTTGGAACTTAGAGATATGAATAAAATGAGTTGATTTGATTGAGCAAAGCTTGAGGTTTGGCCTTTCTTTGTGATTGAATGAGTTTGAGGTAAAATTGGGGTGAACACGGTCCATCCAAGATCGCTCAGTTAGATAGACGGTTGGTGACTAACTGCCCTACGAATTGAATGGCCAGATCTGAACCGCTCATAAGATCAACCACATGATTAAGAACAAAGGCCTTTGGGGAGTAGAACGGTCGATCGATGGACCGTGGACAGAACAGAACGGTCATGAGTGAACCGTTTAGGTTTGTGAACGGTCTGGTCAAAACTGTGGATTCTTGCTGGTACTAGGGATTGGAACACTCTGGAAGAGGCCGTGTAAATGATGGAACATTCTTATTTTTGACCGTTGGAAGGAATAAAACGGTCGCCAGTGGGCCATTCAGTGATAAAAATGCTCAACTTTGTCTTCAACTGGCCCCTGCACACACATAAACAGAGAAACATATTAAATCTGTTTTAGGCTTAAACCCTTGCCCGTAGTAAGTCAGGAAATGACCTGTTTTTGATTTCTGGTCAAGGGGGTAAGTCTTATCAAATAGGCAAATAGCATGAAGGAAATGAATGCAATGCATGGCATGAATGCAACTCATGAGGATGAAAATATTTTTGGTGGTTTTGAAAATATCTGATTTTTTTTAGATTTTGAAATATCTAATTTTTTGGATTTTGAAATATTTGATTTTTTTTAAATTTTAAAGTATTTGATTTTTTTTAATTTTGAAATATTTGATTCTTTGGGTTTTAAAATATTTGATTTTTTTAGATTTTGAAACATTTGATTTTTTTGGGTTTTGAAATATTTGATTTTTTGGGTTTTGAAATAGTTGATTTTTTAGATTTTGAAATATTTGATTTTTTTAGATTTTGAAAATTTTAATTTTTTTGGATTTTGAAATATTTGATTTTTTTGGAGCCAGTTCAAACCCGGCGACGAGGGACCTTCCTATCTCATTAGGGGTTTCCCAAGTTCAACGTGCGTTATGGGTGACCACCCATGGCCGGGGCCCAATCTGCTTAACGGTGCTTCTACCGAGGCTATGCCCGGGGTACGATCCAATCCTTAGAAAATAAGAAGAATTTGATAGAAAAGTCGGCAATAGGTATAGAGTTTTTTAGGGCTTGAGTTCTTCCCACGACAACCCCCTTTTCAAAGAATTTGGTCTGTTGCGCCGGGGCTTTGTGTCCGTCATTGAACCCACATCCGCTCTAGGCACGCATACGACCGGGCTCATTACGTCCCACGGGGAAACTGTACTGCCACTCTTGTCATGCCTAGCTTCAGTCTTTTGGGAGCATTGAGCTTCGAGCTTCTGAATGAGCTTTTAGCTTTTGCCTTTGCTTTTGCCCCTTTCTTTTATTTCTTTTATTTCTTTTTCTTTCTTTTACTTTTGTGAATGCGGAATCAGGTCATAGAGGACTACCCCTGTTTGGGACCTCTTTTTTTATCGGGGTGTCTAGATCAGTTCTCGCCCCCCTTATTTACCACTTGCCCCTATTTTCGGCCGAAGGAGGGGAAAAATAAGGATTTTCACTTGCCCCTAGGCATGGCCAAGGGAGAAATGTTGTTGCCCAAGAAAGGAAAACCGAACCGCGGGGTCGTGTAGTGTGTCAATGCTGAACCAGGGATCTCCCTTCATGATCAAGTGGAGGAAACATCCCGCCACCGGGCCGTTGCTGGCTTGATTCTATGGATAAAAGCGTTTTAGATACAACCCATTCCATGGATTTGGCAATTCCTCACCCTCCGCATTAACAAGTCGGTATGCGTTCCCAGGATAGATTTCTTTAATTACAAATGGCCCTTCCCAATTGGGTTGCAGCTTAGACCTAGGACCTGCTGATCTGATAAATTTGTGCTTCAAAACCATGTTACCCACTTGAAATTTTCTTTCGATAACCTTCTTTTGAAAATGCCGCGAGATGCATTTTTGATAAATAGAGACGTGATTGGCCGCGTTAAGCCTCTTCTCAACTAAAAGTTCCAGTTGGACTAGCAACGTCTCTCGACGTTCGTCGATATTAAGTTCTTTGTCCAGCTGCACTCTTTGGGAAGGGATCAAGATCCTGTACGGGAGTACCGCCTCCATCCCATAGGTGAGAGCAAAAGGAGTTTTCCCCGTGGGAGTACGGACGGAGGTGCGATAAGCCCATAGAGCTTCTATCAATTTATCGGCCCAATCAGCAAATTTGTGTGACTTGCATATTTTTTTAATGATTTTAAGAAGGGTTTTATTCATGGCCTCGGCTTGGCCGTTACCTTGAGGGTAATACGGTGATGAATGATGCAATGAAATATTAAATTTCTTACAGAGGTCCTGGAGTTCTTAAGACACGAATTGAGGCCCGTTGTCGATGACGATATCACTTGGCACTCCAAACCGCGAAATGATGTTCTTTAGAATGAAGCGGCATACTATAGTGGCTTTGATTTCTGCATAGGCTTCAGCTTCCGCCCACTTGGTGAAGTACTCAGTAGCAGTCAGAATGAATGATTTTTGTTTAACCTGAGCATTAGGGTCGCCAAGTGGTCCAACGATATCAAAGGCCCACATCGAGAATGGCCAAGGAGTAGAGAGAGGATGGAGAGAAGAAGCAGGAGCATGGATTTTATCGGCATGAAGTTGGCATTGAAGACACCTACGGACATAGGTGGAACAGTCTTCTTCTAGGGTTGGCCAGTAATAGCCCTGTCTAAGAATTTTCTTCGCCAACGCCTGCCCATTAACGTGCCCTCCACACTCACTTGCATGAGCTACTTCTACTACCTTCCAAGCCTCATCCTCATCCAGACATCTCATGAGAACTCCATTAAGAGCTCGCCTATATAACTCTCCCGCGATGATTGTGTATCTGGAGGCGACTCTTCTAATGGCCTTGCGCTGCTTGACATTCACCGTCTCTGGGAAGGAACCATCCCTACAGTATTGCTCTATCTCATAATACCACGGTAATTCATCCTCTTCTATAATTTTCTCGAGCTCAGTCAATGATACTTCCTTCAAATCTTCCTTCTCAGCTTTCCTCTCTACAGACTTCCTAAGGTGGTCAAACTAGGGATCCTGAAGGGAAGGAGAGTCTAACCGCTGGACCACAATGGTCTCAGTGGCGCGACTGAGGGGGAAGGAAAGAGAAGAAGCAAGCGATGCAAGTGCATCGGCTAGGATGTTCTGAGAACGAGGAGTGTGAATATAGATTAATTTGTGAAATTGCCTAGCCAAGAGCGTGACCAAATCTTGATAGGGCTTGAGTTTGGGGTCACGGGTGTGGTAAGTGGAAAGAACTTGATGTAGCACCAATTGAGACTCTCCTATGATGTTAAGATATCGCGCGCCCAAGAGGTAGGCGTGTTTTAGTCCGGCAAGGAGAGCCTCATACTCGCCTATATTATTTGTGGCGGGGAAAGAGAGCTGATAAGCAATAGGGATGGTTACTCCCTCTGGAGTAAGGAGAACGGCGCCGATCCCACGGCCCTGAGAATTTAATGCACCGTCAAAGTGCAAAGACCAGAAGGGGAGACGAGTGATTACAGCAAGGTGCTCATCAGGGAACTCGTCCTGGATTGAATCAATGCGAGGGATAGGGGAATGAGCAAGATGTTCAGCAATCGCATATCCCTTGATCACTTTCTGGACAATGAAGGTGATATCAAATTGAGAAAGGAAGCTCTGCCAGCGAGCTAATCTGCTAGAAAGAACAGGTTTTTCTAAGAGGTAGCGGATTGGGTCCATTACAGAGATCAACATAATTTCATGGGCCAGAAAATAGTGTTTGAGTTTCTGAGCTAACCATACTAATGCTGCGCAGGTCTTCTCTATGGCAGTACACTTAGATTCAACAGGGTTAAACAATCTGGAGAGATAGTATGCTGCCCTTTCTCTTCCTTCGTCGTCCACTTGTGCCAGGACAGCTCCTAGGGAGTCCTCAATAATAGAAATGTACAAGATCAGGGGTTTACCAGGGATGGGAGGTTGTAGAACCGGGGGATTAGATAGATAAACCTTAAGCTCCTCGTAGGCCTTTTGACATTGTTCATTCCATTCAAATTTGGCCCCCACCTTCAACAAATCATAAAATGGGTGGCATCTTTGCGAATGTTGAGATATGAATCTCCTGATGAATTGCAAACGCCCAATCAAACCCCGCATTTTAGTGACATTCTTTGGCGGGGGCATGTCCATCACGGCCTTTGCCTTATTCGGATCAATCTGAATCCCCCGTTTACTAACTATAAACCCAAGCAATTTCCCTGATGCAACTCCGAACACGCATTTCTTTGGATTCATTTTTAATTTGTACTCCCTAGCCCTTTGCAACACCTTAGCTAGAATGGCGGGGTGTTCTTCTTTGGACCTCGACTTTACCAGGATATCATCCATGTAGGCTTCTATATACACGTGCATCATATCGTGGAAGATAGCCATCATCGCCCGCTGATACGTGGCACCTGCATTCTTTAATCCGAATGGCATGACAACATAGCAGTACGTGCCCAAGGGCATGGTGAAAGAGGTCTTCTCTTGGTCCTTGGGAGCAAGACGGATTTGGTTGTAGTCTGAATAACCATCCATAAATGAGAGGGCCTCATACCCAACCGTGTTATCTACTAATACATCAATGTGAGGAAGCGGGAAGTCATCTTTCGGACATGCCTTATTTAAGTCCCTGAAATCGATACAGATCTGAATCTTTCCATCCTTCTTCATCACAGGGACTATATTTGTCACCCATTGCGGATATAAAATAACTCTGATAAACTTGGCTTTATGTAATTTATCGACTTCCTCCTTTATCCTTAAAGCCATTTGAGGGTGGAATCTTCTTGATATTTGTTTAACGAGTGTTGCCCCTGGTTTCAGGATAAGTTTATGTTCAACCAGAGCGGGGTCAAGACCTGGCATGTCCTCGTAGGACTAGGCAAAAGAATCGTTGTACTCCCTCAATACTTGGATCAGCTCCTCTTCAACCTGAGGAGGGAGATTAGCGAAAATGATTATGGGCCTAGGGTCCTCTTCAGTTCCAAGATTGATCTCTTTCGTGGGTTCATCCACTACCATCGACGGTTCATCAAATCTCTTTAAACCTTGCGCGTACAGATCAGGAGTGTCATCCACATCACTTTCCTCATCATCGGTTGGGTCTTTCTCATCAATGATTTTATATACACCTAATCCGCCGTTGCTCCACACCCCTTCTACTTCCTCATCATCCTCTAAGACTATTGCGGTCTCTACAAACTCAGAACATTTGAGGAGGGCGTGACATCTCTGAGCTAAATATTGAAGAAACCTATCTAGAATGGATTTAGAATGACGCATCACAGGGTGCACCGCAGACGTGGAAGGGCTATCTACACTAACACCAACTTCTACCCTAACTGACTCAACTAACCTAGGCGATTCTGCAGAATGTACATGTATCCTAGAAGATATAAAATCTACTGGAAACGAATCAGGGACCTCGTGCCCCTGGGGAGAGGATGGACGGAAAGTAGAATAATCTTCCACTGAGATGAGCATTTCAAATTTGGCATTGTTTTTTGTCAATCTCGGTGGTCAACATGCAACAGGAGGAAGAATCTGTTGGAGGAGGAGGAAGGGCCCGAGGGCACAAAGTGGGGAAAATCACATCGAAGAATGGGTCGGAGGACCAGAACTACATTCCCGATAAATCAGCAGGTGCGTCGGGCGACCACCTAGATACAAAATCAATCGACGGGCATTGCCCGTATGGACAATTAATTATCAGAAATTCAATTGGCCTCTCAGACCGAAAAGGGGATCGAAACATGGATGGATCAAAGAGCAGCGGAGGAGGGCAAGGAACAAAAGTCAGCCTCTGGAGAATAGAGATGAGGCGGGAAAGAGACCAAGTGGTAGTCGAGCTCCCCACTTCCCGTAGACGTTGGGCTAGCTCTTCACGGACTTTCTTCACAACCCGCACCTCGGGTTTCTTCAAGCTTTCTTTCTCGGCAAACATCTGGGCAAAAATTGTAGAGTGATCATCAAAATCTTCAACAGGCCCTTTCAGCAGCAAGGGCGGTGCAGCATAAACAACATCTTCCTTCTGAGGTTGGCATGGTGATGGCGTCAGTAACGACCTTAAAGTGCCGGGCTGTAGGGGCCCCCTGACAAAGTGTTGACGATAGTGCCAAGTCAGTAGCCCGGAATCTTGGAGAATGGACAGCGGCAACTGCCGGTAGCCAAGGCCTCTCCGGCTCATTTTCCTACCTTTAAGGACAGGCTTAGTTCGCCCCTATAATTGCGCGCTGAGGCCTAAGCCCGACTGATAGCCCAGTTTTAAAATCATCTGCCACCCTTTTGAGTCTCGAATCTTGGACTTAATTTTGACATCTACTGGCACAGTGGTGGGCTTGCGTGACACATGTGCCCATGAATAGTTTAAGTTCATAACAGAAAGAACTGGCCTGCTGCTTGGCCACAAAGTAGGAAGGATCTTGTCTGTAATTGCATCAACAGATTGGACTGTGGAGATACTCTTCACCTTTACTACCCGGCCCTGAAACGGGAACTTAAGGCATTGGTGGGCAGTTGAGGGCACGACATTCAGACTGTCTATCCATGGACGACCCAAAATTGCTTTGAACATCGGGTTTATGTCCAGTACATAAAATTCCACATCCATTTTTAGAGGCCCTAGCTCGGCCTGAACTATCACAACCCCATGGCAAGCCTGTCTGGAGTTATCATAAGCCGCAATCGTGGTTGGCGTTGGTCTAAGCATGTCTTCTGAAATATTGTTGGCACGCAATGTGCTTAATGGACACACATTTGTTGATGCTCTCGTGTCCACAAGGGCTGACTCAACTTCCACTTTGTTTAAGGAAATAGTAATGTAGAGTGGCATCTACCGTGCCTCTGGGGGTGCCAATTCTGATTCAGAAAATGAAATGGAGTGCCCCCTCGTAATTGTTTCCAACACCGATGGCAAACTATCTACCGCCACATCCTCGCTAACCATAACTTTTTACAGGAAAGCCCTTAGGGCGTCTTGGTGTAGCGTGGACCTTTTAATTAACTCCATGACTGAAATCTTGGTCGGCATCCGGTCCAAGTGCTGTAACAGATCATACTTCGTGCCAGGCACGGGGCCGACTTCTTCTGCTTCAACTGTTGAGGAAGGAACTTGAGGGTTGGGTGCTGGTGCACCAGGGGAGGGGTAACTTCTGTGAAATAAACGCCCACTCCGAAGGGCACAGTGTCGTGCCGGCACGGCCTCAGAAGGACCCCCAATCGGCCTGGTGAGGTGAGTGGAAGGGGTAGAAATAGGGGTGAGGATGGCGGAGGCTGGTCTGGCGGGCCCTGGTGGAATGGTGATTGGTGAAGGGTTGGGTGGAGGGATAACGATGGAGGGTATGGCGGGTGATGGTGGAAGGATCGACGGAATAGTGGGGAAGGTGGGGGGTGCGATAGGTGATCGAGTGGGGACAGTGGGTGGAGCGATCAAGGTGGTGGGCCAGAGGATGGATGGAACAGAAGGCGCAGGGGAGTTGGCGTATGCGTGGTGGAAGGCCAAAAGATGAGCGGGGATGGGTGGTGAACAACATTTACTTGACCTTGTTGGGTCCCGCGAGGTGTAAACGGATCTAGAAGGGGGGGTTGAATATATCCTATCAAAAACTTTGGCCTATTTAAAACTCTTAGCTAACAAAAACTTAAACCACTCTTATAAAGTGAATGAATCACTTAGGCACAATGGACAGCGGAATTAAGTAGAGTGGCTCAAATGAAAAGACTTGGATTACAAGCTATGAAACCTCCACACTTCCTTAAGCACATTTGTGAACTTGAAAGAAATAAGCCTTGTAGTGCAGGGATCATAAAGCATAACACTAGAGCATGCAATAGCTTGTAACAACCGTGCGTGTGTGTATGTGCTATGTTGATCACTCAAAGTGCATATGTGTGTTAACAATCTAACCAAGTATGGAAGCACACGAACATGCGAATGGGGTTAGAAGATATAGATCAATCACACACGATAAACAACCCACAACATAGGGATTTTTAAGGTGGTTCGGTTGCAACCCCACAACCTACGTCCACCCCCCACCAAAACCCGGTGAGGCTTCCTTGCTGACTCACAGCTTGACCGGGGACACGCCCCAACCACAGAACAGGGAAAGCCCTCTTTCTATCTTCCTACACACAAAGCCGACAGGGATGGCTACACCGTAAATCAGAGAACTCCCGATTACCTTCCTACTAACCACCGGTAGGGACGTCAACACCGCAAATCGGACAGCCTCCGATTGCCTTCCTACTAACCACCGGTAGTGACGATTCTCAAGTTCAAGTGTTTGAAAGAAATGGAATAAGAACAACTTATGAAAAACACTCAACAAGATATAGAATATGCTTAAGAGAAAGGATCTTGTCTGAGGTTTGCTGGAGCTTGAATCTCTTGAGGATTTGATGAAGAACTTCTTCCCGGAGTACTGTTCACAGCTACAGTACTCGAACTCCTCTCCCTTGAACACACCCTTGCAGCCTCCTTTGATCTCCCTTATTAGCCTTGCTTGCTTCTACTCTTCCTTGGAGGTTGATGGATTGAGATATGAGCTTGAATCACCTTGAGTTGATGGAGAGATTGTTGGATGTAGCTTTGATCTTCCCTTGAGTTGACGAAGAGGTTTGAATGAAGATTTGATCACCTTTGTGAGCTTGCTTGCTTCTCTTCTTCCTTGGAGATTGAAGGCTTCAGATGTAGGCTTGAATCCCTTGGATTGGATGTAGAACTTCTGCACGAAGTACTGTTCACGGATACAGTACCTCTTCTTCCAATCTCCTCTCTAGCCTCTCTTGATCTCTCTTTGTTCCAAATGATCAACTAGGGTTTCTAACCCTCTTGTGTTGGTTTTATAGACTTTGAATGATCTATAGACAAGCCCCAGACCAGATCCACAAATCATGGGTGATTAGGTGACTTTTGGATTAAACAAATCCATGTTGAATGGCCCTTTTCGAAGTGGAAAACAAAGTCAACATTGGTTGGCTCGGGGCTGGCGGTCGACCTGCAGCTTCTGGCGGTCGACCGCTATTGAGAATCACTGTAGAGGATAAGTCCCTAGAATTTCCGGTCGACCGCTACGGGCTGGCGGTCGACCGCCAGCTAGGCAGCGCCCGGTCCAGCCCGGGTCGGTCCGTTAGCCGCTTCAGCTCCTCCGCTTGACTTCTTTAGCAGCCCTTTCATGTCCCTGGCATCTCCCTTGATAGTCTAAAAGGTATCAACTGAGTCTCTGGCCTTGGATTCTCTTGTCTATACTTCTTTGTTCATTGACCTTGGATGTGTGACGAGCCGAATGTGAAATGTCGAATTTTGCTTGTAAAAGAGATTTGCATCTTTGCTTGGGCACGATCAATGAGCTTTCACCTTTGCCAACACCACTCCATTTCTTAGATTATCTTGTAGCATGCTATCCAAAAGTTGCACCGACCTTGAACCATCCATAAGGCAAGATATGCATTGATCATATAAGGAATACGCAATGACCTTATGTGTGATGCTATTCAACTTGATTTCTATGCTTGAAACATGCTAGATTTTTGTGCCTCCAATATTGTCATATGCCTTGATATCTGTGTATCCAGTTGCCTAAATTTGTGTGTCATCCTTGATCTTTTGCGCTGGAAGTATAATGACCTTGATATCTGTGTATCCAGTTGCCTAGATTTGTGTGTCATCCTTGATCTTTTGCGCTGGAAGTATAATGACCTGAAATGAATGAATATTAACCCTATCAATTACAGGTATAGTTCATTAATGATTACAGAGGCAGAAATCATCAAAACCATAAAATTAATCATGTTGCACACATGTTCAACATTCTCTCCCTTTTTGATGATGGCAACTATGAGTCATTCTGAACTATGAGTCATTATAAGTTCACATGCAGTAGTAATTCACATGGCATTTATGAGTCAAAAATATTCTTAAGAAGAAGAAGATGATGATTCTCTCCCTATCCCCTTTTGACAAAGACTCACATGGTTCTCACCCCCTTTGATATACAGAGTGGATTCTTAGATTAATGACTCACATAAACTTCTCCCCCTTTGACAACATCAAAAGATCCAGAAAAGAGACAGAGAGAATCGCATTAATGACGCACACAAAATGACTTACAAGAAGCTCTGGCATCTCCTATGTGACATCATTACAAGCAACCATAATGTGGAGAAACATGTCATTGCAGGCAACATTCCAGAAGATGATGTGGAAATACATGCCAATGGTTGTACACTTATTATGATTGACAAAATAACCAAAGAGAACAACCAATTGTGGAAAGCCAGTTATGGGACTGATACCAATGAATGATATGGATGTATCGAACATGGTGGTGTCCCGTGGCTTGGCAAAGACAATGTATGAGGGAGAGGTGGAGCTACAGCAGCATGATTCAATTTCTCAAATAGGAGATGGATAGAGCAGCCAAGGAGCAATTTTTGATTTCAAATTTTGCAAGATTTTTAGTGGTTTTCTAGTTTTCAGATTTTTTGGATTTTCTATGCAGTGCATGGAAATGATAAATGCAAGCTACAATTGTATGAAGTACGACGTGCATGCCACCCTATTGCATGAAAGCATGATGCTAATGATGCTAGGACGTATGCCACATGCCAAAGAATGAGAAAGTAATGTGATATCACTTGACAGAAGACACCAATGATTTTGGATATGACTTGAAAGGAGCATCAAGATGATACCACTTGTTGGATTATACCAAGGTGATGTAATCATGGCAGCCTGAATGATTTATGTAGATATGACAGATGAAGACAAACAAGAAGGAGCATCAAGATATAACTTCTCAAGAAAGAATAGAGGTTCTTTAATCTAAAACCAAGTTCATAAATCAGAGTTATGGATTTTTCAGAATTTTCAGTTATAGAACCCAAATGAACTAGCTCTTACATTCAGATTGGTTTAATGCTAATGAGTTCTGGCCTACTCAGTAGAATCACATGAAGACATTTGCATGCAAGTTTAATAGTAGTGAACCAGAAATTCATGTCAAAACAAGATTAACCTTCTCTTATCTTACTCATTCAGTTTCATTGGTTCCCTTGTGAATGACCACAATAAGTATTGAGGTTCACTTAGATGACTTAGATTTTATTCATGAGTGCTACACATTTAGATTTTTTTTTTGAAATCATTTGAAAGATGATTGTCATCATTTTACGAGCAGTCAAGAGTAGCAACCACCTTTTGACGTGAGTGTGCACGTTTACCAGACGCAAGCACCCCCAGTTACTCAGTGTAGCTCACGATTTTACTTCACTTAGAACAGAGATAGCATAGTCACCTCATGACATATCGAACCTCATTTTCTTTGATGAGGAGATATATTTCTTAGCAACAGTGCCATTGCTCTGCCTTGAGCTTACTTTAAGTATAGCCACTTTTTGAAATAAACAGATTCAACAAATGTTTAAAAATAATACTTAGCTGAAGTTTCTCGATCAAGGATGCCTTTGTACTCAAAATTTTTTCAGATTCAAGATGGCATAATAAGTCAAAACATGAGAAACTAGTTTAAGTCTATTAAACCCAATCACAAACATGTTCAAGACCATCAAACTTCAAGACTCAAGAAATCATTAATGTTAAACCAAAATCATTCAAGTTCAAGGCAATCACAAGACTCTATAAGAGAAAATTCTTCTTGAAGATTTACTCTGATAAACAACCTCAATAATAGATAGGGAATCCTCCAAGAAGTTCAAGGTACTTTGAATCCAAATTGAACCACACAAGGATTAAGCAATATCATGCAATGGCTTGGTTTAAGAAGAGAGTGTTGCATAACTGGTAGGCAAGAATAGATGAAGAACACTCCCCCTGAGGTTATGCACTGAGCTCAGACAAGCGTAATTTTTAGACAGAAAGAAATGTGGGGTCGACCTGTCAAAGGAGTGAGGTCGACCGGTAGAATTTTGACTGGATTTTCATGATGAACAAGCTCCCCCTGAGAAGATGCATTCTATGCCATGATGTCAACAGAATGAAGATGAAACATATACATGAATGTTGCAAAGAGACAACTCTCCCTTACTATATAGCCTATATGCGACATTGACGCATGGTACGTGGCGGAGGTGAAAACTCACGCATATTAAGCGCTTCTAGGCAAGCATAACCTGCCTTTGCATACATCAACATTTGATATACCATGGCCGTGCAAGAGTGAGATGATGTGAAATGATTCAAACTAGATTGATGTTGACTCCCCCTGAGTACATGTATGGGTTGGCAATGAATTATGCAGCCTAAGACTTATGTGAATACACAATGCAATGAAGATGCTGCAAAATGATTGTGCATTTTTGTCTTCTAAACATGATGTGCATTAAGGTATGTGTGATCACAATATGATGCAAACACAAATCATTCATAATTGATTTTAAACTGAATGCAACATGATGATGTCAATTGCTAGACTCTCCCTTTTGAATAATGCTAACATGAATAACGAGTTGAAAATGCAGCCATGACATGCATCATCAAAACCAAAGTCTAAGAATTTCAAGTGGCGGATAGCAAGACTTAAGCAACTCATCATCACATCAACTTCATCAGCATAACAAGTTTTTCATGAATTAAACAGCTGAAATCAAGCATGGTGTGAGCAAGTTATCAAGCTCAAAAGTTCATCTCACACCTTGGGGGTTTTGCATTTCTAAGAGCAATTCAGTTTGCAGAATCTAATGACATTAGGCAGACGTATGATGCACTATCTACATGTCAAGATTCAACATGCAAGATGACTGAACTTAAAGGTTTATGTACATACCTGTGCCTTGAGCTTTTATTTACCTGATGATCCTTTGTTCAGCTCCAAGGCATCCTGCACCCAAAATTCTCATTTGGAATTTTTAGGTACCCAAGCTTGCTTGGGTCCTTGTGGGTTAGCAACATGTTTAGAATCTTGGCCCATCTTTTTCAGGGCAATCACATCATCCTCCCTCATTGTGAGGCAATCATATATCTCATGCCCATTTTTCTCACAATAGAAACAACACACAAAAGATTGATTTTTCTTTTTATGTTCATGTGCGTGTGCATGTGGACTATGCTTTTGTGGGCGAGCATAATTTTTACCTTTCATGGTATGAGGGTGATGTCTTTCTTTCAAATACCAGGATTCCTGGTCAGTGTGACCAGTCTTACCACAATGAGAGCAGCAAAGAGAGGCATTTCTATTAAAGGCCATGGGGAGTGTCGACCTGTCTGGATAGGAATGTCGACACTTCTGATTCTCCATGTGATTCTGTACAGAATTCTGTTGAGCAAGCCCTCTGCCAGTGTTGACCTGTTTCTTTCCTTGCCTTTTCACTTGATCTCCTGCTCTAAGCTCATCATTTCTCAAGATAAAATAATCATGCATAGTGTGACCATGTTTACCACAATAATAACAATGGACATTCATTTTGTGGAAAGCATGATATTTAGCATTGGACGTGTTGTGGTGCATGTTTTGATGAGCATGCTGAATTTTACTTTTCTTTCGAGCAGTGTGCCCTTTTTGGTGACCACAGGAAGTGGTGGCTTCCGATGAGTCAGAATCTTAGATTTGGGCAAACATTGACAGGAAATCATTCAAACCTTGAATTTCATTTTCAAGTGAGGAGATGTGCTGTTTAGATTCAACAAGGCCCTCTTCGCATGCTGCCAATTGCTCATTGAGCATGGCGTTTATTGCTTTAAAATTTTGATTTTGTTGTTCTAAAGCATGCAAAGTTTCAGAGTGATCTTCAATGACAAATTTGCCTTTTTTATGTGCAGCCAATTTTTCATGCAATTCTTCTTCAGCTTGTTCAAGTTCAATTTTCTTTTCCAACAACTCTCTATTATCTTCTTTCAGAGAATCAATCAGTTTTTGTTGCCATTCAAGATCATCATGAAGACCAACATTTATGTTTCTCAAGAATGAACATTTTTTACAAACAAAATTAGCAGAGCATGAAACATAATTTTTGTTTCCTTCAATCAACTTCTCATGATAGATTAGCCCATCAACCATAGTTTGATCATTAGAGATTGACTTAGGTTGGTTTTGAAGTTTTGTTACAATTTCTTCCAACCAAGTGATTTCATCATGAAGATTTTCATTTTCTTCCCTTAGACATGCAATGCTTTGTTTATGCGTATCTAGATCAACTGAGGGAAAGTTGTTAAACTCTTTAAAAACATAACACTTTTTACAAATCGAGCTTTCATTTTGGTTAATTTTCTTGAGATCCTTTTTCAAATTTTTATTTTTTATTTTTACCTTTTTGTATTGTGTGATCAATTCATCATAGGCTTCCATAAGCTCTTCAAAAGTGAATTCCTCGGAGTCAGAGTTTACCTGTGATGAGGATGTATTGCTGGACTGTTCTGCACGGTCGGCCATGAAGCATTCTTGTTCTTGTTCTTGTTCCTTCCCTTCATGGATTTTCACCAACTTGTCCAATACTTGCTTGGCTGTGCTGCAAGAGGACACAAGATGAGTTAGTCTTAGATCAACTGCAGCTGTAATTAAGTTATATGCAAGATGATTATCATTGTGTTTGGTCTCATGTTCGGCTAACCAATCAATTGAATTTGATGGCAGCTCATGAGGACCATTGTATATAAGAGTCCACAATTATAGATCTATAGAGCTAACATAGATGAACATTCTTCCAGCCCATGTAGAAAAATCTGAACCATTATATATGGGCGGAGAAGCCATCGAAGCATGTGTAACATATGAAGCCATCTAAATAACAAACACCGGGATCTTTCCCTGCAGATCGTTGGATCTAGAAATGATAGAGCCTCGCTCTGATACAACTTGTTGGGTCCCGCGAGCTGTAAACGGATCTAGAAGGGGGGGTTGAATATATCCTATCAAAAGCTTTGGCCTATTGAAAACTCTTAGCTAACATAAACTTAAACCACTCTTATAAAGTGAATGAATCACTTAGGCACAATGCACATCGGAATTAAGTAGAGTGGCTCAAATGAAAAGACTTGGATTACAAGCTATGAAACCTCCACACTTCTTTAACCACATTTATGAACTTGAAAGAAATAAGCATTGTAGTGCAGGGATCATAAAGTATAACACTAGAGCATGCAATAGCTTGCAACAACCGTGCGTGTGTGTATGTGCTATGTTGATCACTCAAAGTGCATATGTATGTGAATAATCTAACCAAGTATGGAAGCACACGAACCTGCGAATGGGGTTAGAAGATATAGATCAATCACACACGATAAACAACCCACAACACAGGGATTTTTAAGGTGGTTCGGTTGCAACCCCGCAACCTACGTCCACCCCTCACCAAAACCCGGTGAGGCTTCCTTGCTGACTCATAGCTTGACCGGGGACACGCCCCAACCACAGAACAGAGAAAGCCCTCTTTATGTCTTCCTACACACAAAGCCGGCAGGGATGGCTACACCACAAATCGGAGAACTCCCGATTGCCTTCCTACTAACCACCGGTAGGGACGTCAACACCGCAAATCGGACAGCCTCCGATTGCCTTCCTACTAACCACCGGTAGGGACGATTCTCAAGTTCAAGTGTTTGAAAGAAATGGAATAAGAACAACTTATGAAAAACACTCAACAAGATATAGAATATGCTTAAGAGAAAGGATCTTGTCTGAGGTTTGCTGGAGCTTGAATCTCTTGAGGATTTGATGAAGAACTTCTTCCCAGAGTACTGTTCACAGCTACAGTACTCGAACTCCTCTCCCTTGAACACACCCTTGCAGCCTCCTTTGATCTCCCTTATTAGCCTTGCTTGCTTCTACTCTTCCTTGGAGGTTGATGGATTGAGATATGAGCTTGAATCACCTTGAGTTGATGGATAGATTGTTGGATGTAGCTTTGATCTTCCCTTGAGTTGACGAAGAGGTTTGAATGAAGATTTGATCACCTTTGTGAGCTTGCTTGTTTCTCTTCTTCCTTGGAGATTGAAGGCTTCAGATGTAGACTTGAATCCCTTGGATTGGATGTAGAACTTCTGCACGAAGTACTGTTCACGGCTACAGTACCTCTTCTTCCAATCTCCTCTCTAGCCTCTCTTGATCTCTCTTTGCTCCAAATGATCAACTAGGGTTTCTAACCCTCTTGTGTTGGTTTTATAGACTTTGAATGGTCTATAGACAAGCCCCAGACCAGATCCACAAATCATGGGTGATTAGGTGACTTTTGGATTAAACAAATCCATGTTGAATGGCCCTTTTCGAATTGGAAAACAAAGTCAACATTGGTTGGCTCGGGGCTGGCGGTCGACCTGCAGCTTCTGGCAGTCGACCGCTACTGAGAATCGCTGTAGAGGATAAGTCCTTGGAATTTCCGGTCGACCGCTACGGGCTGGCGGTCGACCGCCAGCTGAAAGACATACATACTGGCATTCCCTGGCTGGGGCGGTCGACCGCCAGCTGGGCAGCCCCCGGTCTAGCCCAGGTCGATCCGTTAGCCGCTTCAGCTCCGCCGCTTGACTTCTTTTGCAGCCCGTTCATGTCCATGGCATCTCCCTTGATAGTCTAAAGGTATCAACTGAGTCTCTGGCCTTGGATTCTCTTGGCTATAATTCTTTGTGCATTGACCTTGGATGTGTGACGAGCCAAATGTGAAATGCCGACTTTTGCTTGTAAAAGAGATTTGCATCTTTGCTTGGGCACGATCAATGAGCTTTCACCTTTGCCAACACCACTCCATTTCTTTGATTATCTTGTATCATGCTATCCAGAAGTTGCACCGACCTTGAACCATCCATAAGGCAAGATATGCATTGATCATATAAGGAATACGCAATGACCTTATGTATGATGCTATTCAACTTGATTTCTATGCTTGAAACATGCTAGATTTTTGTGCCTCCAATATTGTCATATGCCTTGATATCTGTGTATCCAGTTGCCTAGATTTGTGTGTCATCCTTGATCTTTTGCGCTGGAAGTATAATGACCTTGATATCTGTGTATCTAGTTACCTAGATTTGTGTGTCATCCTTGATCTTTTGCGCTGGAAGTATAATGACCTGAAATGAATGAATATTAACCCTATCAATTGCAGGTATAATTCATTAATGATTACAGAGGCAGACATCATCAAAACCATAAAATTAATCATGTTGCACACATGTTCAACAGACCGGGTGCCGGCGGCTGCTGTTGCTGTTGAGGAGCGGGCGGATGTTCTGGCATGGGATTTTGATGAATCCCGAGGTCTTGCTATTGCTGCTGATACTGTGGAGGTTATTGTTAGGGAGGTTGCTGGAACTGCTGTTGCTGAGGTGCCGCCTGCTGCAGCCTTGCTTGTCTTCTCCTTTCTTTTATATCTTTTATTAACTTGTGTATTTGGGCTCAATCAATCCTCTGGCCCTCATGCAAATCATAAACTAGATCCCTGAACTGATAACACCTCTCTATCGTGTGCCTGGGTTGCCGATGGTATATGCAATACCTTGACTGGTCGGCTGCCAGGTTCTAGTTCTGACGTTTCGGGGGCAACTGTATGTCACCAGTGTACATTAAGGCCGAGAAAATGTCAGGGAGTGTTTCTGGAAGTGGTGGATAGTTGGCTCTCTTTGGTCCCGATCGAGCAGGTGCATAAGCAGCAGGAGGTGGAACATTATGGTATTGGGGTGGCTGTTGAGGCTGTTGTGGTGGTGGTGGTTGTTGTTGTGGTGGCTGGGGTGCTGGAAATGAAGGCCGTGGAACTGGCAGAGCGGGGAATTGGGTATTGCGTTAAGGTTGCTACTGAAAACTGGGTGGGGCAGACTGGTTCATAGCCTGCACCTGCTCATTTGTCTGTACTCCCTCGGTAACTGGGCCCTAAGTCTTCCTAACAGATTTGGGCTTTTGGGCTTCAAACAATGAGTGGATGGGGGAGTCTTTGAATTGGGTCTGGATAAACCGGGCCCGACTGTACAACTAGTGCATGTTTGAAATATCGTTCATTACTAATATGTTCCGGAACGTCGGGGTGGCATTAGAAATCAATAGTTTCACCTTTTCTTCCTCCGGGATCTGCTCGGGCACACGTGAGGCCATCTGCCTCCATCTATCTGCATATGTGGCGAAGTCCTCATCTGCTTTCATCTTCTCTGCAACTTGGTATGTGAAAGAATACTCGGGGCCAACTCGATCTTGGAATCTTTGAATGAATTTCTCCTTCACGGTCTTGAAACTTTCTGCCTCCTCCAAAGGCAAGGTATAAAACCATTCAAGTGCGACCCCATCCAATGATCGGAGGAAAAGATACCCCATGAGGCGATCATCATGTTGAAACTGCACCGATTCATAAAGAAACTCCCTGACATGAATAAACGGGTTGCCATTCTCGTCATACTTCCGGTATACGGGGAGCTTAGACTAGGGAGGAAAATGAATATCCCTGAAATTGGGAACGGGGATATCAGCTAGAGACTGCGGGCCGACCCGCTTATGGAGGAGGTCAATCTGCTGCTGCATGGCAGCCCATTTGTCAAGAAGTTCCCGTTCTCAGGAAGGAGGAGACAAAGCAGGAGGAGCGAAACCTGTATAAGGAGCAGACGGATAAACTGATGGAGGGGGGAGCCCTTAAGATGGATAATGGGCCAGGGAGGGGCCCATATCAGAATAGGCAAGCTGGGCTGCCCCTGGCTGTAGGCGAGCAAAATCGGCCGGGGCCACTAGAGCCTACGACGCTAGAGAGATGGTAGTGTAGGGATCAGAATAGGAGGTCAGGGGGATCTAGACCTTCCCCTTGTCAAGAAACTTATGGGCCGAGGTAGAAGTCTGGCCCGCTTCCATGTTGGGGAATCGAAGAATCTGAGGATGAATTGGAGTAAGGTCAATGGGGGCCACAGAGGTGGCCCCTAATCCAGCAATCGAAGATGTAGAAGTGGCGGTAGTAGACACGCCAGAAGAAAGCACTGAAAGCGGGGTATCTGCCCCTTGCAAAGCTTGTTTAAGGAGATGGAGTTGAGTAGGGTCCAACTGGGCCATCATGTGAAGGACATGACTGGCCGAGTTGTGAGTGGATGAATCAGAGAGAGAGGGTTGGGCACCCTCAATAGTGACAGATGGAAGATGAGGGGCGGACCCTTCTCTCCCCTGGAGAGAAACGACCCTAGGTGGGTCCTCCAAGAGCCCTTGAGGAAGGGAGTCCTCATGGGTGTGGGAGAAGTTATAAGATGACATGACTTGAGGAGAATCAAACATGGGATAGAAATGAGAGATGAAATGGGAGGTGCCCCTAGGAGACGATCCTATGGGGAAGAAGCAACTCCACATGCACTAACACTTAGGGAGAGAAAGCAAACAACCCTAACCAAGATTTAAACAAACAATCCAACAATGCACACAAGAGAGGGGAGGGATGAGAAGAGAGACAACCAAGTAATCACCTAAGTTATGAATGATGCGCGGAAGATTTTACGAATTTTCTTTTAGGACCTTAGTGGATTAATTAAGATGTGAGTTCACTCAAGCACACGGGTACCTATCAAGGGTGGAAATGGTAAACTGGGTGGACTCTAAGGGACTCTCCCTCTCACAGATGCAAACCCTAGACACGGTGTGGTACGGTAGAACCTGCCCGGCGTCCGTGTTGGAATCCACGGCTCACGGGGACTTACGGAGGTCCTGGGCAAGGTCACCTAGTCGGCTCCAAGGAATATGGAGATGAGAGGATCCCCTATCTAGGTAGGAATGCAACTAATATGAAAAGTATGTATGGCCCTAAGTGCACCGGAGTGCATGCAAAGTCTAGCCTAGATCTATCAATCAATGATCAACAAATATGAAAAGACAATCATGCAAAAGTATGATGACAGTAAGGGGAGATCAATAGCAACACCAAGTAGATGTGAAATAATATGAAATGTCAACCAAGATGAAGGTCTCGGGTGCACTGTAGCAGAAATAAATGGTCTGTGGGAGACCGTGTAGGGTGGTTGACAGTCCTGGGTGGACCGCTCAATGGCAGGGAGTAACAGGAGCACTGACAATATGAAAACAGAGACTGTAATGAACTAAAAGGGAGGGGAATGGAGGCGTACCTGGACGCACGGTCTTGCAATAGACCACGTAGATTCTGGGACGGTCCTACAAAGACCGCAGAATATCAGCGCAAACAACCAGTGTATAGACAAAAACGTACCTGAGCCAGCAGTGCTAAACGGTCCGTTTGAGACAGTGGGAAGAAGGGGACGGCCTATGCAGGGCCACTAGATGTAACAGGCTGGCATGACAGCAGCACTAGGATGAGCACAGGACGGCCAATCCACGGTCGTGCAGGTATGTGAGCGGCTCCGAGGGAACCGCGTAAACTCCAGAGGACAGAAACAATAGATGGACCGGAGAGCAACCTGAAACACTCAAAGAAAAAAAAACTAACCAAGCACAAGAACAAGTCAGCAAAACACTAACACGATGGGCACTAGGCGTCCCACCGTGATTGCCAGAAATTTGTTGATTGAAAATATGTCCTTCCCACTTGATCTTTTCCTTTTGTGGTCCTTCCTTATCCTTCTCCTATGTCTATGTAAGACACAAACAAAATTGTTGAACCCCCTCCTTGTGGGTATACTAAAGAGATTTTGATGATGACCAAACACTATATTTTTGTGTGAATTGAAATTGAGTTGTTCCAACATGAAAAGCTTTGGAAATGCACATCCTTGATGTAGACTTGGAGCTTTTGGAGGTACAAGAGTAACTTCGTCTGGTAAGGCTTTTGAATGTAAATTACAATGCTAAATCTAATTCAGAATGTATGTCATTACAGGGCAAGGAACGTGCTTAAGGAACTCGAGGACGGTTGGTGAGATCGACTTCAACATATTGACTTTTTGACTGTGTGGTTTGAAGTTCATTATTTTGATCTCAAGGGTTAAATTGGTTTAGAACTTATCTAAGTTTAAATGGTTTGAGTTTCATTCCCTCTCATGTTTTAAAAACTATCTTGAAACCCCTAGACTTGTTCTTGGACTTAGTGGGTTTTTCAATCAACCCTTTGGATGTTTTGGAACAAGGGTCAACCCATTGGGTCGACCCCTATGTCCCCTGGTTCTATAAACTTGGGTTTTTGATCTCCAGCTGAAAGGGTCGACCCATTGGGTCGAGCCCCAGCCGCAAGGGTCGACCCCAAGGGTCGACCCATTCACTCGAGGGTCGACCCCTGAAAACTCATTTCCAAACCCGCACGGACAACCCCCAAGGGTCGACCCATTGACCCAGAAACCTTAAAACCCTCACGAGGGTCAACCCCAAGGGTCGACCCTTTCAGTCTCGAACCCGAGCCGTGATTTTTGACGTGCGTGCACATGCACCAAGAGTCATACCAATCAAACCTAACCTCCCTAAATCGTTCCAGGAATTGTGGATCTGGTCTCTAGGGTGTCTTTGAACGTTCCAAACTCTATATATATACATCTTATTGGGGTATGAAACCCTAGGTAGCAAGAGGCATCTAGAGTGTGTTATTTTTCTAACCCTTGTGAGTGCAGGTTCGCAGCAGCAGCTCCAGGGGCTTCTTCCACCTTGTTCTGACCCTGAAAGTGAAGGGAGGAAGCTTGAATCAAGCCTCTACATCATCCCCAACAGCAAGCTGCGTGGGATATCAAAGCTGCAACCTTGCTTGTGCGACATAGCTTCATTATTCCTCAAGGATCAATCTTCCTCCTGCAGAAGATTCAATTACCTTCAAAGAAGTGAAAGGGGGAGCCTCAACCACGATAAACAATTCTTCACTCTCCATTTTCTGAATCCTTTGCTTGAGCTTGTGCATTTGTTGTATATCTTAAATCAGATTCTTGTATGTGGTGTTCATGATCGGAAACACGAACGTGTGTGTGTGTATGTATATTTGGTAGCCCAAATCGGGTGCCGCGTGTGTGTGTGTTTGCTGTTCTACACAGCGTGTGTGTGTGGCTCACTTCATAGTGAAGTCTTAATCCTCACGTGTGAGGGGTGGACGTAGGGGACACGGCAGTGTACCCGAACCACCTAAAAAACTCCGTGTGTTACTTGTGGTTTGGTTTTCCAGATTCATTATCGAGTGGGCTTCACGGTGAGTTGAGCGTACACCATTTCATTTATCAAACACCCACCTTTATCTACAAGCATTCAAGTGAGATCATGATCGAGTAAGGTCTAGTGCTTATATGTTTACTTATCATTGTTTTCCTTGGAAGAAATTTTAATTGGCCAATCAATTCACCCCTCCCCTCTTGATTGTCACCGTTTGGGACTCAACAAAAATGAAACTAGAAGGGCAGAAAGGTGTGAGTGTGTGTGGATTGTGATCACCACCAAGGCTCCGAATGTAAATAAATACACCGTACCTTGGAAAAGGGGAGACACTCACCTACAAGCAGCACTGCGGAGATAAACGGCTCAAGAAGAACCATCCTGTTAATGGACGGTCGGTCGACAGACTGCTCACCAGTGCTGAGAAGGAACGCGGGACGAAGAACAGTGGACCGCAGAACGGTTTGAATGCAGCCGTGTAAAGGTTCAGAGCGGTTAGTGAAGAATCACATTCATCTTAAAATGGACGAAACTAAACTGCGCTGTTCCACCACCCACTAAGTCATAGTATCTGAACCTCCACCCCTTCCGGCCGACCAGAGGGGATGGGCCTCGTGCTAGTGCGATGCTGACCTGTAAAACACAGTGGAAACACAAAGAGACAACCCAAATCAATACTGAATAGTGTAGAAACTATAAGAAAGAAGAAAAATAGACATAATAAATTGGAATGGGAAATACCTGGGAGTTTTTAAACCCCTATGGGCATGGAAAACAATAGGAGGGTGTGTGTAATGAAGTGCAAGAGTGAAAAAAAATGTAGGAAAAGAACAAGGAAAACTATGCATGCAATGACGAAAAGGATGGTGGGACTATGAAAACAAAGACTCAAAAACACCGAATACTCCATGAACCGGAGGCCTGAGTGGACGTAGAAGGCCTCCCTCCCTGACTGTAGGTTGTTTGAAAGTTCGGCAGAGCTTCGCCGTCGACCTTAGATCTCTCTCTTTTCACAGCCTAGACTAAGGGTCTATTTATAGAGCCCCACAAAGCCATCCCCGAAATTAGGGTTTCTAGTGAATTTTAGGTCGAGATAATAAAAGATAATCCGTAGATAAATGAATTATCTTCCAACCAGTTCAAACAGCACCCCATTTGGTGGAGTATGTGCGGAGAAATGGGTGGAATAAGTTGAGGATAAAACTACGGATGGAGAGATAAAATCCTAAATTCTTCAGAAATCGAGCCATTGCACGGTCGTGCGATAGGCCGTCCAACCTATTACACGGCCTGTTCCCAGACCGTTCAACCCTGTCAGTGGGAATTCAATAAATAAGAAATATTATCCAAATATCCATCGAACTGACCGACTATTTCACCGTTGGACTCTTATGGATTGAACGGTCTTCTGCTAGACCACTCAATGAATAGGGCGGCCCAGGTCCAACCGTGTAGTCCTTGTCGGTGATAAATCCAAATAAATAGATAAATAGATAATTATCTAAAAAACCATCGAGATTTAGGACTCTGGGAATTGGATGGCTAAGTACACACAGTACAATGGGTTTGGACGGCTATACGTAGACCGTGCAAGAGTTTGTCAGTGGAAATCTAGAAAATCACCTAAATATCCAATAAATATAAGAACGGCTCAGAACCCACCACTCATTTACTGAATGGCCAGGTGATTGACCGTGCAAATCCTGGACGCTTGAAATTCATAAGGTGTGATAAATTAAGCGAAATCAAGGCCCATTAAGCCCTGAATTGAAGCAGACCGAGCCAGGGAGGGAGGTACCCAAAAAAAAGGCCCAAAGACATGCCTGAAAATAGTCCAATGAGTAATGGACAACTCGAGGCATCAACTAATGACAGTAAGAGAAATGACTCAACTTATCGGCAAAAAATGGGTGTCAACAGTGGAGACTCTGTCATCTCTCTCAGACATGTTGGAACTTGTATTCCTCCCCCATCCGTCAAGGTGCTATTATCCAGTTCTATGGTGATCACTCCGGGCCCCCAGGAGTTTGCTCCCTCATAGCATGGCTCTTGGGGAACCCTATTCAAGAAGTGAACATCAATAACCGTATGACGGGCAACATAATAAATCAATGTCTCGAATTTTAGAAACTATGGCCCATGGGTCATCGGAGCCCCTTGAAGGCTAGCCCTTGGGGTTTCCATGCTCGATCCGGGTTACAAGGTAGCTATTCTCAGGTCACCCAAGAATTTGGAGGCCGTCTCGGATCCTTCCGTAGGTGAATCTCTATTTTACACCCCACATAACCCGGGTCCGGGGGATATGCTGCTGAAATTCCACCAGGAGCATGAATAATAAAGGAAACAAACGACTGAATAATGTTAACCATGAGAATAAGACTGAACAAAATGAATAAAAGGACCCTCGAATCATCAAACACATCTGCATGAACGTTTATGCTTAGCTCTCATGAGCCAAGAATAGAAAAATCTTCGCATTTCTGAACTCAAATGGACATTGAGCACCCCTCCCTCATATACATTGGGACATGGCATCATTCTTTGCATAAACCTGCACATGAACATTTCTATAAACCCCATGCATATATCAAGTTGCATCCGAATTTTCTACTGCATCTTCATGAACAAACACTAAAAAGAATGAGGGAGCTTCATGGGTTCATCTCAAACAAAAAAAATAAGCATATCTTGTGCATTGAGTCATATGCATCATAAGTGCATAACAAACCCCACACATATGTATAATAAACCCCCACACATGGCATAACTTCCTTAGAGAATAGCTCACGCATTAAACATGTCACTTTGTTATGTGGCCCCGTTAAGTGGAATGGTAGAAGTTGGCTTATCCCTTTGCCAACGTCCCTCTCCCTTCTCTGCGTATGCATATACATATACATGCTAGTCATGCAAAATAAGGGGGAGGGAAACTAGTCAAACAAGCATAATAAAAGAAAGGGAACCATGCACGTATTCTATCGTGGCCAAACGTGCAGCCTGGAAACCCAAAAATCTGTCAAAAGAATCAAAAAGAAGGAAGTTCTACCCCCAAGTCGACGTACCCACCGGGTCGGTCGATCGAAAATGCATTTTCGGTCGACCGACCAGTGGCTGGGTTGACGCACCCCATGGCTGCTGTAGATTATGGAAAATCCACTTAAAGGAACAATTGCATAGAAGAAGATAGGAAAAGAGGGGGAAAGAGATAGAAATAGGGAGTATGCGTAGGATGCTATAGGAGGGTGATCGCCAGAGGGGTTTGTTGTGCCCCTGGTTTTGATGATGACAACCATGAGATGTGTATGTTGAATTAAATTTAAAATGTTGAATTAAATCTTGATTCAGTAACGCATGCATTTGGTTCATTTTTGATGCAAGAAAGGAACAGGGTCGACGCGGGGAGTTCAAGGCGTCCACGCATCTGTTGTTGAGGCCCAAGATCTTACTAGCCTACTTTACTGCGTCAACGCCACACTATTGCAGCGTCGACGCATCAGCTTAAGAAGCAGAGGCACTCACAGATCTACTTCACTGCGTCAACGCCACAGTAGAGCAGCGTCGACGCAGCAGTTCAAAAGGCAGAATTATGGTTCACTGGAATACCCCAGTGCGTCAACGCTACAGCATGATAGCGTCGACGCAGCAGTTCACTCTGAGATGAAATTGGCTCTAGATAAGCTTAGTGGGTTGTCGTAGTAACCCAATGCGTCAACTCATCCACCTGCGAACTTGAAGCCTTGTGGGTAGTTCAAGGCAGCGTCAACCCCTTGGTCTCAATGGGTTGACGCCATCTGAACTATTTACGAGATTAGTTGGGTGGACCCTAGTCGTACGTGACTTCAAAGGCCACATCAGCCAAAAGTGCTTGCGATCTCGTTTTCCCTCGCGCTTCCAGAAGCCTCTAGGAGCACAATCATTGGGCTAACCAGAAAATCTGGTTGGGGCCCACTGGATGAGTATAACACGTGGATCTGGAAGTGAGCGTGAAAACTAGAGTAGAAGAAGAAGATTTGGAAGATCAGCAGTCGAACTTGAGCGAGTCCCTTGAGAAAGATTGTGGAGTCCATCATGTTCCTGTTGGTACCGTGCTGCATCCACTGACGATCAGAGGAGATTCAGGGGCAGTGGATCAGTGCGAGTTCATCTACCTTTCAGAAGGAGAAGGCCAGCTGATCGTTGAAACATCTTCCTCCAGACTTCTGCGTTCGAGCTTGAGATCCAGCAGCATCATAGATCTGGAGCTGTTCCTCCATCACTGAGTGATTTTGATTATTGTTTTTTTATTTTAGTTTGAACAATGTTACATTGTTTCTCCCTTGTACTGGTTTGAGTAGAGGGAGGGGTTTGATCCAGCAGATTATGCTTGGATCAAGGGCGTTTGGGCGTGTTTGCCTGCAAGCTATTCGTCAGGGGTTTAGAGGATCTGTTCCTCTTGTTAAGCCAAGCTATACTGCTCAGCGTTGTTTGAGGAGGTTGTTCCTCGGTGAAGCTAAGCTGTAAAGCTCAGCAGGGATCCTCACTGGTTTAGTGAGGGGTGGACGTAGGTCTCCACAGGGAGACCGAACCACCATAAAAATCTGTGTTCCTCTTGTGGTTTTCTATTCTCATATAATCCACATATCGGTAGATGTTTGATTAGGCACGATCTGCATACAGTCTGTTTACTGAATTTCTAATCAGTATTCTACTTTCTAAAGCGAGTGTGATCTTGCATTAATTTTTCAAAGGGTCAACCTATTCACCCCCCTCTAGTTTGACCATCCACTTAATCCAACACGTGATATCAGAGCTTGGCTCTCTTGTCAAGGGTCTCACAACCCAAAGAGATTTAGTGGAATGGAAAACAAGGGGCTCATGCCTGAAGGGTATGCAGTGAATAGGCCACCCTTCTTTGATGGCACTAACTATGCTTACTGGAAAAATCGGATGCAGGTATTTCTGAGAGCTCAGGACCATGAGATTTGGAGAGTCATGAGCAAGGAACCCTATTAGTTAGAAGGAGATGAAGAACTGTGGGTGAAAGAGCAGATTTGGAAGTCCAATGTCAATTGGCAAGCTATGAACATCATCCAATGCTCATTGCATCCTAAGCAGTTTTCACGAGTGTCCTCATGTGCTAGTGCCAAAGAAATGTGGGACAGACTTCAAGTCATCTATGAAGGTTCGTCATAGGTAAGAGAGACAAAAGCTAATATGTTAATTTCTGAATATGAAGCTTTTAGAATGAAGCCAGAGGAAAATATATCTGAAATGTATGCTAGACTAACCCTATCAGTGAATGGTCTTAAAGGTCTGGGAAAGGTTTACACTGATTATGAACTGGTCAGGAAAATTCTTAGATCCCTAACTCCAATTTGGCACACCAAGGCCACTATTGTTGAGGAATCTAGGAACCTTCCTACCACTACCCCTGATGAGCTTATTGGATCACTGATGGCTTATGAGCTGAATTTCAAAAGAACTGATGAGGATGTGAAAAAGAAGAAGCCACTTGCTTTGAAGGCTGGTCCTAGCAGCAAGGAGAGTTCAGATGACAGTCAGTCATCTACTTCAGATGATGACTCAGGTGAGATAGCAATGCTCACCAGGAAATTCATGAAGTTTCTAAGGAATGAAGGTAAATTTAGAAACAACAGAAGACCAGAGGTAAGAAAGAGTTCAAAATTCAAATCAGAAAACTCTAGGAAATCTGACAAGGTTGTCTGTTACAAATGCAGGAAACAAGGTCATATTAAATCTGAATGTCCAGAGAATGTGAAGAAAGTCCAACCAAAATGGAAGAACAAGAAGCCAAAAGCTATGATGAGTACTTGGAGTGATGAGGAGAAAGATGAAGATGAAGAAGAGAGTACCTCTGAAGAAGAAAGTGATGTTAAGCTATGCTTTATGGCTAAGGGAGATGATGAGGATGAGGTAACCTCCTCTTTTGAAAACTTTTATTGCAGTGATTGGGAAGAAGCATTTAATGAATTACTAGATAAGTATGATTATATGAGGAAAGAAAATAAATCACTGAAGAAGAAGAAAAATTTGACTAGTCAAGATAATTCCTTGAATGAGAAAATCATGTGCTTAGAAGTTGAAATTACTCATCTAAGAGAGTCTCTTGCTGAAAGTGATCTGTATAAAGATCAATTAATAGAGATGAAAAGAGAAAATGAATTTTTACTGAAAGTACATGATGACCTGAAACTCAGAATGCAAAAATTGGAGAGTGGTGTAAAAATTGCTGAAGAGAAATATGAAGCCATTCAAGGAGTAAATCTAGAACTCCAAGAAAACTTGAAGAGACTGGAAGTTGAAAACTCAAATAAACAAGTCTCCCTTGAGAAATTTACACAAGGCAAAAACAACCTAGAAGCTGTTATGGGAATGAAAAGTAATTTTGGAAAAGAAGGACTTGGATATAATCCAACTAAAAAGAAGAATCTAGGGATAAGACTAATAACCTTTTTTCCAAAACAGGGCACATCTGAGCAAAACCCAATGGCTGCAGTGAAGTCCCATGAGAAAAATCAAGAAGTAAAACAGACAGATGAAACCAGAAAAGAAAAGGGCAAAGAGAAAATGAATGTTACCTTAAATGCCAATCACCATAAGAATGTGCCTAAGCTCAGAAGTAAACCCTCAGGTCAACCTATAGACCCTAGTTCATCAACCCAGCATCAGACTTATAGAAATTTAGGGAGTCATAGGTCTGGTACAAGACAGTTGCGTCAACGCACTGGGTACCCTGCGTCCACTCAACCCATGTCCCAGGGGTTCTACAGAAACAATGCTAGAACAAACCATTGGCCGCGTCAACGCAGTGTCCATACTGTGTCAACGCATACACCCTTCCAGGATGGGTATTCTTTCGGAAATACTAGAGTGAGTCGACGCAGCCACTATAGTGCGTCAACGCATCCTATGCACCAGAACCCATATGACAGAAGGGTTAGATGGATGAGTCAATGCAGTCAGGTGAGAGGGTCTACGCAGCGAACCTTCATTCCTTCAAGAGTTCAGTATTCTTCTAAAACTTCATACTTCTCTAACAACAGAACTGATTCAAAAAGGTCATTCCAAAGGGTACCTCAACCCAATCAGAAAACTCTCAAACCTTTGAACTCCACATATCAAAAACCTCCAAAACAACAAATATGGATTCCCAAAAGCATGTTGTCTTATTTAACACAATCATATGGTGTGATGGGACCCAAGTGTATTTGGGTTCCAAAATCTCTTGTTTGATGTGAATTACAGGAGTGCCTTATAGCTGTACACAACAGATGGTATCTTGACAGCGACTGCCCAAGGCATATGACGGGAGATAAGGCAAAATTCTGTTTCTTGGTTGAGAAAGAAGGAGGGCATGTCACGTTTGGGGGCAACAATAAAGGTAAAATTATTGGAAACGGTAAAGTTGGCAAAAATCCCTTGAACTCCATTGATGATGTGCTACTTGTTGAAGGACTAGAATACAATCTTCTTAGTATAAGCCAACTGTGTGACAGGGGACACAAAGTTGTGTTTGATTCTCATGCATGCACCATTCTTGAAATGCATTCTGAAAATGTTAAGTTCATTGGAAAAAGAATAAACAACATGTACATGGTAGACTTGGATGATCCTGCTCATAACAATCTCTGTCTTGCCCTTAATAAAAGTGAGATGGCTTGGCTATGGCATTGTAGATTAGGACATGCTAGCTATAGTGTCATGCATAAGTTAGCTAAATTCAGCATGGTAAACGGCTTGCCTGATGTCTCATTTAAACATAATGACAAAGTTTGTGATGCATGCACTCAAGGTAAGCACACTAGGAAGTCATTTAAATCTAGAATAGAAAACTAGTCTTCTAGACCTCTTGAACTTATTCACATGGATCTGTTTGGACCCACCAGAACAGCAAGTTCAAGTGGGAATAGATATGGCTTTGTTTTGGTAGATGACTTTTCTAGGTTTACTTGGGTGTTCTTTTTATCTCATAAAAATGATGCGTTTAAAGAATTTCAGGCATTTTTCATGAAATTTCAGCAGGATGGTAAGTACACTATTTCATCTATCCTGTCAGATCATGGAGGAGAGTTTGAAAACTCAGAATTTGATGGCTTTTGCAGGGCAAAAAGAATATCACACAAATTTTCGTCACCAAGAACTCCTGAGCAAAATGGAGTGGTGGAAAGAAGAAATAGAACTCTTGTGGAGATGGCTAGAACAATGCTGATCGAAGGACAACTTCCAAGGAAATTCTGGACTGAGGCGGTAAACACCTCGTGCTACATTATAAATCATGCAATGGTAAGACCTCTGTCCAAAAAGACTCCATATGAGTTAGTGAAAGGTAAGAAGCCATTTGTTGCTCACTTCAAAGTTTTTGGGTCAAAATGCTTTGTTCAAAATAATGACAAACGGGACTTGGATAAGTTTGAACCTAAGAGTGAACCAGCCATTTTTCTGGGATAATCTAATCACTCTAGGACCTATAGAGTCCTAAATGTCAAAACTCAAAATGTAGAAGAATCTCCACATATTGTCTTTGATGAAATGAATGTTAGATCTGAAAATTAACAATCTTGTAGGGACAAGGATGATGGGGAGTTCCTTGAAGTAAAGTAAGAACAAGATCTTTAGGAGAAAGAGTCAAGGCCAGGTGAGAGTCTGGCAGAATCAAGCACTCAAGGTAATACAGATGCTAATGAAGGTAATTCTCTAACCAATATTAGAATGTTAAGAGATCATCCTTTATCAAGTATTATTGGTAATATGCATGACCCTACAAGAACTAGATCTCACTTTAGGATGATTGAGGAAATGGATAATTTGGCTCTTGTATCTCAAATTGAACCTAAAAATGTAAGTGAAGCCCTAAAAGATGAATGTTGGATAAATGCAATGCATGAAGAACTAAATCAATTCAAGAGAAACAAAGTGTGGCACCTTGTACCTAGACCCAATGAACATTCTGTAATTGGAACTAAGTGGGTCTTCAGAAATAAACAAAATAAAAATGGAATTATGATAAGAAATAAAGTAAGACGGGTAGCACAAGGATATAACCAAGAATTCAGCATTGATTTTGAAGAATCCTTTGCTCCAGTAGCTAGATTAGAGGCCATTAGATTATTACTTGCATATGCTTGCTATCATGGAATAAAACTACAACAAATGGATGTAAAAAGTGCGTTTCTTAATGGTCTAATAAAAAAAGAGGTGTATGTTGAACAACCCCCTGGTTTTGAGTGCATAGATAGTCCTAACCATGTTTACAGATTAGACAAAGCTCTCTATGGGCTTAAACAAGCACCTCGAGCATGGTACGACCGACTCAGCTCATACCTCACTGAAAAAGGATATTCAAGAGGTAAAGTGGACCAAACTTTATTCACCAAGGTAAGAAACAATGACATTATTCTGGTTCAAATTTACGTTGATGATATAGTCTTTGGATCCACTAAACCAAGCATGTGTGAGGAATTTGCACAATTGATGACTACAGAATTTGAAATGAGTCTAATGGGTGAACTGTAATTTTTTTTAGGACTTCAAATCACCAAAAGCAAAGAAGGATGCTTTATCAATTAGGCAAAGTATATCTCTGAACTGTTGAAGAAATATCAAATGGAGACTCTTAAAGCAATCAACACTCCCATGAGCACCAACACAACTCTGGATGCAGATCTGAAAGGTAAATCAGTGGATGCCAAGACCTATCGAGGTATGATTGGATCACTCCTCTATCTTACTACATCTAGGCAAGATATCCAATTTTGTGTATGCATGTGTGCTCGGTTTCAATCTGATCCTAGAGAATCCCACTTGAGCTCTGTTAAGCGTATCTTTTGATACCTTGCCGGAACTCGAGATTTAGGGATTTGGTATCCAGCATCTTGCACTCTTGATTTAGTATCTTATTCTGATGCAGACTATGCTGGTTGCAAACTTGACAGGAAAAGCACAAGTGGCTATTGCCAATTTTTGGGAGGGTGTTTGGTTTCTTGGGCATCCAAGAAACAACACTCAGTGGCACTATCCACTATAGAGGCAGAATATGTCACTGCAGGGAGTTGTGGCACTCAAGTGTTGTGGATCAAACACTAACTCCAAGATTATCAAATTGATCTTGGGTGTGTACCAATATTGTGTGATAACACAAGTGCCATTAACCTGGCAAAAAATCTAATTCAGCACTCTAGAACCAAACATATAGAAATTAGGCATCACTTCTTGCGAGATGAAATTAATAATAGAAGCTTTAAATTGATTTTTGTAGACTCAGAACATCAAATTGCTAACATTTTCACCAAGCCTCTGACTAATGAAAGATTTACTTGTCTTAGGAGAGAGCTTGGACTATGTAATTTTCATCCTGTTGCCTAACTTGATTGCTTGATTTCTTCTTTGAAATATGATTGGTTAGCTCTGCCTAAGAATAAATTGACTACTTGCCTTGCTTGATTTGAAAGTGCATGATTTCCAAATATGTCACAAATTTAGGGGGAGTTCAATTTTTAAGTATTCTTTTCTCTTTTGAAGAACACATGATAGATAAAAAGCCAGCATGTCAATCATTGCATCTTCATTCAAGCTTTCAGTCATGCATGGACTGAGGGGGAGCTTGCATTAGATTTTACTGGCTGAGGAGTGTAATTCAGTACCCTTAGGTTAGTAAGTTGTGAATCTGAAGTGTGGTTCGAGCAGTTGATTGAATAATCAGTACTCGTGAAGAAGAGTTAACGCAGCTGTGAGATGGGTCAACGCACTAATTGAAACAATCTGGAAACAGTGGTGGAAGTTGCATTGACTGGTTGAGTGAGTTAACGCAGTCACCTGGTTGAGTTGACGCACTGACAGAAACCTAGTGCAAATCAGTTCTGGAAGCAACTGGATTACTTCAGAAGGGTTAACGCAGCACTGGAGATGGGTCAATGCAACCTGGAATTTTTGCTCACAAAAGACATAATTGAAGTCTTTCACTCATATCTCATCAACTTGGAGTCTTTCAGTACCTTAAAGTGTCTAAAACTTGGAGTCTTCTCAACATCTCATCACCTTGTTTCTTCTCTACATATCTCATCTACTCATTTCCTCAGCTTGTAGTGAAGTACCTCTCAATCTTCAGTATGAGGGATGTTTCATGAGCTCTGAAATGTGAGTTGATGTCATAGATTCAGGGGGAGTTAAAATGATAATTCCTTTATGAGAGGTGGTTATCTTTATTGACTGGCTCTATGCAGTTAATGGTTGGAGATCTATAAATCTTTTGATCTTTGAATGCTAAAATTCTTGAACATAAAAGTGTCTTGAAACTATGGAATAGCTATGAACTATTTAATAAAACTGGGAACTCATCTATTCTAGAACCATGATGATCAAAAGTAAAGGGACCTCTTTGTGCAAATGAATTTAATATATGTATTGACTTTAAACTCAGAATTGGTTTAATAAGAGCTGAAGAAATAAACCCTATATATATATACATGTAATAAATTGCAGAGCAATGGCAAGCTTTCACTGAGAAACTGTCTCTATGCACCAAAGAAGTGCTAAGGAGCATGTCATGATGTGGGCTGTTACCTCTGTTTCAAAAGAAAAATAATTCATTGCAGAGTAATGGTAACTTTCCACTGAGAAACTACCTTCATGCACCAATGAAGTGCTGAAAGGCATGTCATGATGTGAGTTGCCAACTCTGTTTCATTGAAGTAGAATAGTTATCTATGCTGAGTAACCGGGGACTCTGGTGTCTGATAAACATGTGTACCCGTGTCAAAAGGCTAGCTACACTTGAGATTATTTTTCTCCACATCATTAAATGATTTAGGGTCTATTATCATATCTCTCATGAGGGAACTTCTATTTTATCAATTAAAAATCCCTGAAGGCAATCCTCATCTTTCATGTTTCAGTGTCTTTTGAATGCCTCAATACTGTGGCTCTTAAATCGATATTACCTTCATATTCCTCTTGGTGGCGTCGACTCAGTGTCTCACTGTGTCAACGCTGTCATGCACCAACTCCAAATTCTTCCCAGTTCGGTTCAGCACAGTGAACCGGTTCGCCCTTGTTTGAATTGAAAATGAGTCGTCACGTTCTTTAAAAGCCCTCAGCATAAACCCTGTTGGCCCCTACCTCTCCGCGTCTCTCATCTTTTTCTTCCCGCGGCACTTCTCTTCCCTGTTGCCGGGTGTCTCACCTCGCTACCATGGCTCCTCCGGGTAAAGAGGCAAAGAACAAGAAGAAGAAGAAGGGTCTACATAGAAGAGCTCCCATCCAAGCTGAGGGCAAAATTGTGCCTCGAACAAAATTTCAACCTCCTCAAGAGGAGTCGCCGTCTCAGTTCGCTCCACGGAAAGAAAAAGGGAAAGAAAAGAGCTCACCAGCAAAGACAAGAAAACTCCCAAAATCAAGGGCAGCAAAGCAGAAGGAGACTCACGATGTTCCCGTGGCAGATCCTCCAGAGGAGATACCATCTCCTTCAGCGCCAAGAAAACGGAAAGGAAAAGAGATAGAGCTATCTCTTCGGAAACGTCGTCTCTGTCCAAGCCCGCCTACCAAAAAGAGAAAGCTCTCTAAATCAACGACCGAGGAGCAATCTACATCTTTAGCTGCTGCGAAGGGGAAGCAGGGTGTAGCCAGTTTACATGCAAGGTCTTCTGATCCCTCTCTTACCCTCAATATAGAAGATCCTCTAAAGGTCCTCATTCCACGATACATAGTCGACACTGATACTGAGCTGCTTGAGATTTTTCCGCAACTATTTCCTACTTTGGATTATCAGGGTTGGTGGTCTTTCGTTACAAATCATAGGAATTATTACCCCACCCTAGTTAAGGAATTTTACCTCAATTTGAAGTATGAACCTCAGATCCCCAAAAAATTTTCCACCGTCAGAAATGTTAGTTTCGAATTGACAAACAAACTGTTTGCTAGAGCTTGGAAAATACCAATTAATGGGGTTGAGCTGCACAGTTTTCTATTTGATGAACATGATGCCTTTGCTATTCTGACTAACAAACCCAGTGATCCTACAGACGTCAGGGAGACATATTTATCTAGTCTTAAAGTAAATAGATTCCCTCCATTCAATAGACTGCTCCACCATATTTGCACATCCATGATAACACCACAAAGCAGTGGTAGGGAACGGGTCACTGAGATGCAGAGATTTTTACTGTATTGCATGCTGAAAAAGATAAAAATTTCATTGTCATGTGTAATCATTCAGACTATGGGATCTTGCTTAACACAATCTAGGACACTCCCATATGCTGCTCCATTGACTGCCATATTTAGAAAAGTTGGAGTAGATTTTGGAGATGAAAAGAAACTGACCATTCCTAAAGGGAATAGATACTCCCTTTCTTACATTCAGAAATTCATGGGATTTAAAGTCATAAATGGACAGCCAGTCAGGGTTCTGCCAAGTCAGAAACCTGTATCTACTTCAGTGGAAACTCGTCAAGGAGTGAGAACTGAAACACAAGGTCAGCAAGAGGCCAGTCTAGACAGAATGGAAAGACCAGAGGCTACGGTAGATAGACCTGAAGCCAGTTCAGCCAGAATGGACTACCAAGAATTTCGCACTGTCCAAGAAGATTATCCTGTCCAACATGATTACAATGTACAAGATGATACTCCTGTGTCTCCAGTTGCTTCCAGAGAGCTTGTAATTGTACAAGGTCCTCTTCCAGAACCCTCTCCACCAAGGGGACCTGCATCTACTTCTGAGGAGATTCCAGATAATTTCCAGCATGATGCTGGTATGCCTGATCTTTCTGGCATCAATCCTACACTGATTCAATTTTTGGAAATGAAATTCAAGAGCATTGACTCTTCCATAATGCACCTCAGCTCAACAGTGGATCTGCGGCTGTCACACCTTGAACAGAAATTAGACAGCAGATGGGAAAAATTTACGCGTGATAAATTCAAGTCAGATAAGAAGCTTCATGAATTTATGGAATCCCTTCTTCAAGTTTGTCAGAAAGCTGGTTCAGTCATGCGTAATTTACAAAGCTTGCATCAACAATGTTTGAACAGGCTACAGAGTGTACAGACATACAACTATGATGTCAAGGAAAATCAGTCAAAGCTGAATCTAAAATATTCTACCCTGATAGACAAGAATTTGGCGTTCAGTGCAACGGTTCAAACCTTGTTTGAAAAGATTACATCTTTTGGTCAGGACCTTGCTAAACTGTTTGAACGAACCACTCTAGTAGGTGATCAGGTTGTGGATGTGTTGCATATTCTAAAAGAAAACTTCCCACCCACAATTGAAGATCAACGTGATGTGTACTGCCCTCCACCAACAGAAGCCTCCTCTTCTGCACCTGAATGGGGATCTCAGCAGAACGCTCTAGTGGACTATCTATTTGATATTTTACACAACTGGTTTGACAGTATCACTACCAAGGTCCAAGAATACCACAAGTTTGTGGTGCACAGAGATCAGCTGCTTTCTGAAAGGCTGGACACTATGGTAGCATCCATGGCTCAGCTTCAGCAATAGTTGGATATTGTATCAGCCACTGTCCTTCACTCTTCCTCATCTACTCCCCTTCCTGATGATGTCAAAGGGGGAGAGAAATGAAGTCAAGTTGGGGTCTAGAACTGCATTGCATCTGCATCAAATGTGTTGACTCGCTGAAGTTTTTTGTCTCTTTTACATAATTTGTGAAAAACTTTGGACTTAAATGAATGACAAAAACTGGTGTTTGTTTCAGTCACTGAAGTGAATTTTTTTCAGAATTTTTTAATAATACATCTTTATTTAGATGCAATGACATTCACCTCATAGTTGCCATCATCAAAAAGGGGGAGATTGTTGTGCCCCTGGTTTTGATGATGACAACCATGAGATGTGTATGTTGAATTAAATTTAAAATGTTGAATTAAATCTTGATTCAGTAACGCATGCATTTGGTTCATTTTTGATGCAAGAAAGGAACATGGTCGACGCGGGGAGTTCAAGGCGTCCACGCATCTGTTGTTGTGGCCCAAGATCTTACTAGCCTACTTTACTGCGTCAACGCCACACTATTGCAGCGTCGACGCATTAGCTTAAGAAGCAGAGGCACTCACAGATCTACTTCACTGCGTCACCGACTAGTGTCATTAAGAAAGCCGTGCCACAATTTCAAAATGTTCACACTCACTCACTTTAAAAGATTGAAAAATCAAATTATATAGTGGTAAGCGGAGTCGATCCCACGAGGAGGAAAAATCTTTATAGAACAAGTTGGAAAAACACCTTATGCTTTGAAAACCAAATTTTTGAGTGTGATTAATCTAAGGAAAGATAAATTGCATGAAAACTATTTAAAGAATATGAGAGGGTTTAAGTAGAGAAATTTGGAAGAGATAGAGAGAGGAAAGACCACAATTTACTCAAATGATGAATTTCATTAAGATGATAGTGGAAAGTCACACTATGAAATAAAAATTACAACTTAGGAATATCAAAGAGAAAAGAGAAGAAAATATAGCCAATGAATGAAGAATAACGCCGCCTCCTTGCTAAGCCTTGGATGAAGATCGCCTCGCCTTGAATGCCGACGCCGTGAGAGGACCAATTGATGAAGATCCGCCAAAGGGATGTGTGGATGAAATATAGGAGATGCAGATGAAAAGGTGGAGGAAGAAGAATAAAATTAAAAACCAAAGCATGTATGTTGTGAAAAGAGAGGAAGAGATGGCTATGATGGGTGATAAAACATAAAATAGTTTTGAAAATAGAGGGTTAGAAGAAGAAGAAATAGATTAAAATCTATAGAGAATTAGATAAAGTGAAAGAAGAGAAAATTGTAGAGGACAAAGAGAGGAAGAAGATTGATGAAGAACACAAAGATAGAAAAGGAGAGGAAGATGAAGAAAAACATGATAGAACAGAGAGTGGTCGCAGATAAATAGTGCAGAATTGAACTTTGGAAAATTGATTGTAATTTGAAAACGGTTGAGAATTTGAAGAAGTGGTAGAAGAGGAAATTGAAGAACTTTTAAACACCTAAAACTTTCATGAAGAACTCAGAAGTAACAGAAGATCAGAAAGGGAAGAAAACTGAGAAATAGTAGAATATTTTAAAACCAGATGAACAGTAAAAACGCATAAATAGATCTTTGGAAAACTGGAAATAACTTTGAAAACTGGAAGAATTAGAGGAAGACAAAGAAGAAGAATTTATAGAAGACTGGAAAACGAAGAACTTAACTGCAAAAGATGAAAGAAAAAGTTTCAAAATAAATCCCTATGGCAGACCTCCAACCTCTCTCCCTCTGCATCATCGGCCATGGCATCTATTTATAAGGTACAGAACCCTTCCATGATCGTGGGTTCCCAGTTTGATCCAAAAACTAATTTTCAACAATGCAACTTGACCTAATTAGACTCCTTTCCAATATGAGAATCCTCCTTTCTATAAAATATTGATTAGATAAGAGCAAACATGGAAGAACAGTTCGATCGGGAGCCTCCAGTTGCCTTTTCTGGTTCAACTTTGAATAGCGACTTATATTGGGGCGTCCTTTCTTTAAATGACGCCTTAGAGTGGGGCGTCCTTTCCTAAAGTAGCACCTCTTCACTCGGGCGTCAGTTTCTTTATTTCCTCATTTGCTATTTTCTTTATTTTTTATAAAATAGGAATTGACGACTGTTCATATGTGCGTTCTTTCAATGATTAGCGACTGCATCTCGGGCGCTAATTCTTTTTTTTATTTTTCCACTTTCTTTTTTCAAATGAATTGACGCCTTGTCTTGTGTCACGTCTTACTGAGTACGCGCTCTTGAAGATGTCGTTAATTAAATAGCGCCCTGATCTAGGTCGTTGTTTCCTGAAAATTAAAATATCAACCTATTTAACTCCAAAATAATTGTGAAAATATTTAAATATTTCTCACATGGTCTTTTAAGCTCAAAAAGATGATAAAATATATGAAGACTCAAATAATGTGTGAGAATGTAATTAATGCTCATGTTGCACAAATATACTCAAATAATGCTCAAAGATGATGGATGTGATGTAAATTATGATGTAAAATATAGCACTTATCACACCCCCCAACTTACTCATTGCTAGTCCCTTAACAATGTAATTAAATTAAAATTTAGGACCAACAAGAATTCATAAAGATTATACTCTTATATCCAGCTCTCCCTTCATAGAATCAACCAAAGATTAGGAATCCAGAATCATTAATGCTCATACTAGCCTTAAATTAAAAATTAAAGCACATGACTTAAAAATACAAATCAAAGTTCAATAGCACTTGTGCATGTGTAATTCCAAATCTGCAGTTAAGACAATTGCATCCCCCATTTGTTATTCTAAGTAAATACCTTTTAACCCTGCACCTCTTAGATCAGAGCATTTAAGCATACTAGCTTTTGTCTGCCTTTTTCTTTTGTCCCTTTGGAACTCTTTTTTTTTCTTTTCATTTGCACAACCATAATGCTGCACTACCCTTCACCTTTTTACGCGAACCTCAACACGTCTTAGGTGAAGCAGGCCCGGTTACTCAGATCAGGGGCATTTTTCATGGCGTGATCTTTCTATTTCACCATCTCTCTCTTTTGTTTTTCAACAATATACCTTTGCATTTGTTTTTCTTTGTTTCTATAAAACTTGGCAGAAAGTTTTTTCTTGAAATAGATCTCCTCCTAAAGAAATGCAGAGTATCAGATATAATTCTCAAAATAACAGAGGGCTTGTCTTATTTTACTTTATCAGAGTGTATAGTGAATATTTTTTCTAATAGTGCATATGAACCTTAAAAAGATTCTTATATCAGTTTTCCATGGCTAGATTGCACTTAATTTTCCTTCAACCTTTTCCTAGTCTTTTCTAATTCAGAATCACTTTCAATTCAAGCATGAATTAACAAAACTCTGTCGAGGATTTCATCTTTTCACTTTCCTACAAATTTACAAAAAATGATATGCAAGAATTCATGCAAAATCCCTACCAGATTGTACTATATGTAATGAAAATTTTCTACCCTCTCCCCCCAACTTGAATGACATTGTCCTCAATGGCATGTAAAATTGAAATGAAAGAACAATGTATCAATGAAGTTTGATGAGTAGGAAAGAGACAACCTGGCGTGCGGGGTATAACCTCCTTTGGCGACAACTTCCTCTCCTTGGCTTGAATTTAATAACTAAAACACACTGAAACAAAAGTATCAAAGAACAAAAACCTTGGGTTGCCTCCCAGAAGCGCTAAGTTTTCCGTCTTCAGCCAGACGCATGAAGGCTCACAAATAATTACTCCAAATCACATAAAGCAATTGATTCTTTTGCAGTTAACTGTTCATTCTCCAAGTAAGGTTTTAACCTTGGACCATTGACAGTAAAAATTTGACCATTTTGAGGATTTAAAAGTTTAACATCTCCATGGTCGAATACTTTAACAACAACAAATGGCTCATCCCATCTGGATTTCAATTTACCAGGGAACAAACGCAGCCTTGAATTAAAAAGTCAAACCTTTTGATTTTCTTGAAAACTCTTTCTGTGAATGTGTTTATCATGAAATGCTTTGGTTTTAGCTTTGTAAATCCTTGCATTTTCATAGGCTTCGTTTCTTAATTCCTCCAGTTCATTAATTTGCAAAGCTCGTTGGGATCTAGCTTTAGTTAAATCAAAATTAACTTGCTTAATGGCCTAATAAGCTCTATGTTCCAATTCTACGGGTAAGTGGCAGGCTTTACCAAAGATAAGGTGGTAAGGGGACATACCAATGGGAGTTTTGAAAGCAGTCCTATAGGCCCATAATGCATCATCTAGTCTTTCAGACCAGTCTTTTCTATCCGGCCTAACAGTTTTATGCAGAATGTTTTTAATCTCCCAGTTTGACACTTCAACCTGACCACTAATTTGGGGATGATAGGGGGTAGCAAGCTTGTGAGTGATACCATACTTACGAAGCAAAGCTTGGAATTGAAAATGAGTGAAATGAGAACCCCCATCACTAATCAGAGCCCTAGGACAACCAAACCTAGAAAAGATATTCTTCTTCACAAACTTCATAACCACCTTATGGTCATTTGTCCTAGTAGGAATGGCTTTAATCCATTTGGAAACATAATCGACCGCCACCAATATATATTCATTACCAAATGAAGATGGAAACGGTCCCATAAAATCTATTCCCCAAACATCAAAAATTTCAACCACCAGAATGGGATTTAGCGGCATCATATCTTTCTTCGAATTATTGCCCATGGCTTGACATCTCAAACAAGATTTAGAAAATTCATAAGCATCCTTAAATAACGTGGGCCAATAAAATCCACTTTGTAGCACCTTTGCCGTTGTCATCTTTCCAGAAAAGTGTCCCCCACAAGCTAAATTATGACAAAAATTCAATACTGATTGCTATTCTTCCTCAGGGACACATCTTCTAATGATCTGATCGGGACCCATATGAAACAGCTCAGGGTCCTCCCAGAAATGGTGTTTTATCTTAGAAAAGAAGTGATCCTTCTCCTGCCTAGTCCACCCACCCGGGATCTGACCTACCGCCAGGTAGTTGACAATATTAGCATACCAAGGAGTGAAAGAGATGGAAAGAATCTGCTCATTGGGAAAAGAATCAGACATTGAAGTACTTTCAGGGATCACTATCCTGGATAAATGATCAGCAACTACATTTTCTAACCCCTTCTTGTCTCTTATTTCTAAATCAAATTCTTGCAACAATAAAATCCAACGAATGAGACGGGGCTTAGCATCCTTCTTTGAAAGCAGATATCTTAAAGCAGTGTGATCAGAGTAGATGATAACCTTAGCCCCTAAAAGATATGATCGAAATTTTTCTAGTGCAAAAACAACAGCTAGCAGCTCCTTCTCCGTGGTGGTGTAATTCAACTGAGCATCAGCGAGGGTGCGACTCGCGTAGTAGATTACCACGGGCTTCTTATCTATCCTTTGACCTAAGAAAGCTCCAACAGCATAGTCTGAGGCATCACACATAATCTCAAAAGGAAGCGACCAATCTGGAGATTGAAGAATCGGAGCTTGAGTAAGGGCCGCTTTCAAGGAATTAAAGGCTTTGAGACAAGAATCATCGAAATGGAATGGAGTATCTTTAGCAAGTAACTGTGTGAGAGGGCGAGCAATAGTGGAGAAGTTCTGAATAAATCTACGGTAGAAACCCGCATGGCCAAGAAAAGATCTGATTTGCTTAACAGATGTAGGCGGAGGAAGATTAGAAATCAAGTCTACTTTGGCTTTATCAACCTCTATTCCCATTTCCGAAATTATATGGCCTAAAACTATACCTTCTCTCACCATAAAGTGGCTCTTCTCCCAACTTAACACCAAATTGGATTCAATGCACCTTTTCAAAACCTGAGTCAAATTTTTAAGCACCCCTCAAAAGAATCACCAAACACCGAAAAATCATCCATGAAAACTTCCAAAGTCTCCCCCACCATGTCAGAAAATATCGACATCATACACCTTTGAAAAGTGGCGGGAGCATTGCAAAGCCCGAAAGACATCCTTCTAAAAGCAAACGTGCTATAGGGGCATGTAAAAGTGGTTTTTTCTTGATCCTCCGGATAGATAGCAACTTGATTATATCCGGAATAACCATCCAAGAAACAAAAATATTATTGCCCAGCCAGTCTTTCCAGAATTTGATTAACAAACGGGAGTGGAAAATGATCTTTCTTTGTAACTGAATTCAATTTCCTGTAATCAATACAAACCCTCCATCCCGTCTGTAATCGCATCGGCACTTCTTCTCCTTTCTCGTTTACAACCATAGTCAGTCCCGACTTCTTAGGTACAACTTGTGTCGGGCTGACCCATTTACTGTCAATAATAGGAAAAATTATCCCAGCGTCTAACCACTTAAAAACTTCCTTCTTCACAACTTCCTTCATATTTGGATTCAACCGACGCTGCATCTCTCTGCTCGGCTTGGCATTGTCCTCAAAGTAAATATAATGCATGCAAACATCCGGACTTATACCCTTCATATCTGCCACAGACCACCCTATCGCCCCCCTATGCTCCTTAAGAACTTCTAAGAGTTTAGATTCCTGAGCAGAGGTAAGATTAGAAGCAATGATAACATGCAAGGTATGATCTGGGCCAAGATAAGCATATTTCAACGAGTCCGGCAGAGGTTTAAGTTCCAAAACAGGCGGCTGATCAAGAGATGGAAGAACTGGTTCAGATCTTAATGGAGGAAGAGGCTCCACACTAGAATAAGAAATAGGTGAATCCTGAAGTAAACTACCCTCTTCAATCACATTTTCATTCATATCCGGACCTTCTTCAATTATTTCCTCAAAAATATCAATGACATTACATTCTCCCTCATGATCTGGGTATTGTGAAGCTTTAAAAATATTCAATGAGACCGTCTCTCCTCCAAAGGTAATATCCATCATCCCTGTGGCACAATTAATATTGGCCTTTGCCGTAGCCAAAAATGGGCGTCCCAAAATGATTGGTGTATGTTTTAACTCTTGGGATGAGGCCATATCTAAGATTAAAAAGTCCAATGGGAAATAGCATTCATGAATTTTCACTATCACATCCTCCAACAAACCCTTTGGTGTTTTAATAGACCGATCCGCCAGTTGAAGGATAATAGAAGTGGGCTTCAATTCCCCTAAATCAAATTACTCATAAATGCAGGTGGGTAATAAATTAACACTAGCTCCAAGATCTAGTAAAGCTTTATCAAATGTCACCCCAGTTATATCACATGAAATTAATGGAGCACCAGGGTCCTTCAACTTCTTTGGTAAAGAATTCATTAAAACAACACTAACATCTTCAGATAGACGGATCTTCTGTGTTGCCGCCTTCGGCTCCCTTCTTGGTGTACAAAGCTATTTTAAAAACTTGGCATATGCCGGCACATGTTTAATATCATCCAAGAGTGGAATATTAATATTGACTTGTTTAAACAATTCCAACATCTCTTCTTGTTGGACCGGCTTCTTTTGAGCTTTTGGCTTTAATGCATCCGGAAAAGGGACCTTAGGAACATATCCTTGAAAACCTTCATCAACCTTGACCTTTCCTTTGTCCATTGTCTTCTCCCTCCCATCCGGCTTCTTTTTCTCTTGAACAATTATTGGCTCTTCTTCCTCATTATCACTCTCCTCTTCTTGGGCATCTTGGCCCGAACTACCACCCACATCCTTAGCCTGATATGGATCATTGAGAACCTTACCACTCCTAAGGGTAGAGATAGCTTTGGCATTCTCGAATTGAGGAACGACAGGAGGGGGAGGCTGAGGTTGGTTGGGCTGATTTGGAGGGGGAAGAATAGGAGATCTTTGCTGAAAACCCGGAGGTTGTTGATTGCGGGGATTAGCTATGGGTTGACTAGGTAACTGCCCAACATCTCTCCTCATATTACTAGCCGCCAGCTGACATATTTGACCTTCTAACTTAGCAATTGATTGTTGCTGAGAGAGAATAAGTTGCTGAAGTTGGTCAAATTTATCCTCAAAATGAGGCTGAGGGGGTTGAGAAGGCGGTTGATAAAGAGCTTGAAACGGGGCTTGAGGTTGATAACGATGTGATGGAAAATTGATTATATTGGCCCTGGAATGATGAAGCTTGTTGATATGGGGCCTGAGCATGATGGAACGATGGTTGCTGAAATGGAAGTTGTTGTTGATTATGTTGAAAAGGATTTTTAAGATGTTGGTGAGACTGGGTTGGAACTTGAAAAGATTGTTTTGGATTTGAGGGATTGACTTGAGTGGATGAACTCACTTGAGATTTCCAAGAAAAATTCGGGTGATTTCTCTAGTCCGGGTTGTAAGTATTGGAATATGGGTCATAATTAGGCTTAGAGACTCTCTGAGTAGCAAAGACTTGTTCTTGGATAAATGGGGGAAGTTGGGCCGCCGTAGGGTAATCAATGACAGCATGATTTGGGCTAGAACATAAAGCACAAAGTTCTTGAAGGTTGGAATCTGAGAAAGGTTGATTTTGTTGGATTGGCGAAAAAGAAGGTTCTTGCTTATTCATGGATAATAATTGATCTAGTTTTTGTGCTACCAAATCGACCTTCTCCATCCTTTGCACCAACAAGTCCACTTTATTCAACTTTTGAGTAAGTACATTAATATCCATCCTATTCTCCAACTCTCCTTGACTTTTGACTTCATATAGCCCACCCTTCTTGGAAGGTCCAATCATCCTTTCATAAGAGGAAAGTGAAGCATGACTAATAGAATTTTCACTTAACATCTCAAACAAATCATAAGTTTCATCCTCACTTTTACTCATGAAAGCCCCCCCACATGAGGCATCTACCATTTGTCTATAGTTTTCCGTTAATCCCTCATAAATGCTTGCACAATTTGTCATCTAGATAGGCCATGATGGGGACATTTCCTTAATAAATCTTTCAACCTATCCCAGGCCTCATGAATTTGTTCCCCAGAATTTTGTGTAAATCCAGTGATGGCCCTTCTCATGGTATTAGTCCTACCAATGGGATAGAATTTCTTCAATAACTCTTTTTGCATCTCTCCCCATGTGTCAATTGTTCTACCCAAGGCTCCCAACCAATATTTAGCTTTGTCCTTAAGGGAGAATGGGAAGAGAGTAAGCTTAAGGGCATCATCCGAGATGTTTTGAATTTTTACAGTTGAACATATCTGGAGAAACTCATCTAGATGCTTATATGGATCTTCATTAGTATTGCCATAGAAGGATGGCAACATCTGGATGGTACTTGATTTGATTTCATAATGAACCGCCTGGTTCTGAGGTGCTTGAATATAGAAGGACGGTTGATATTGATTAGGAATGAAGTAGTCTTTTATTTGCTTAGGAACTTGTTGCACTTGTTGGTTTTATTTTGATTTTCCATGAGGTTAGGTTGAAGTTGTGGTCTAGAATGCATTAACCTTTCAACTTCACTAATGGGTCCTATCAAATGAGGGTGGAGGGATCTCCTATCTCGCATGCAATGCAAAAGGGCCCAAAGGTAATGATGATTTTTTTTTCAAAATACAATGAATCCCTATATGAATGAGTTATGCAAATGCAAGGATTAACTATATGAATGCAAGAATGATGATTTTTTTATTTTTTTTTATGGAAAACCTTCTAAGGGCACTCTAACTCCAAGGTACTTCGTGGTACAACCTGCCCGATGTCCGTGAGGGAATCCACGGGTGCGGGGACTTATGGAGATCTTAGAAATGGAATTTCAAGTCTAAAGAGACGGAATGCTCAATGGAGTGTCCTTCCAAATCCAAGAGGGGTGTAAAGATCCTAATGCCCTTAAGGAGGGGAAATAGATGAGAAGAGAATTTTTTTTTTTCAAAAGATGTTGTAAATAAAGAATGAAAAATAAAAAGAACAACTAAGTGCACAAATGCATGAAAGTAATGCAACTAAGATGGAGATATGCTAGCATGATGAAATTTTTCTATTTTCTGATTTTTTTAGAATTTTTTAGAAATTTTCAGAATTTCACAAAAAGGACCTTTTCCTACGTATACTGACCTTTTAGCGACGCTTGATTTTTCTGGATTTTTCTGAATTTCTACTTTCTGTGACAGATCTGGGCTTTAGCGACGCTTCCTGTGACAGATTTTTTCCTTGGAATTGCAGGTCCGAATTTCTTTGGATTTTCTGATTTTATAATTTTTTTGATTTTTCCTCCAAAATAAAATCAGAAAAATTAAGAAAACTATATACAAATCAAACACAAGGAATTTCCCAACATAAAAATTAATTTCCTCCCCGACAACGGCGCCAAAAATTGATGCGCACCGACTAGTGTCGTTAAGAAAGCCGTGCCATAATTTCAAAATGTTCACACTTACTCACTTTAAAAGATTGAAAAATCAAATTATATAGTGGTAAGTGGAGTCGATCCCACGAGGAGGAAAAATCTTTATAGAACAAGTTAGAAAAACACCTTATGCTTTGAAAATCAAATTTTTGAGTGTGATTAATCTAAGGAAAGATAAATTGCATGAAAACTATTTAAAGAATATGAGAGGGTTTAAGTAGAGAAATTTGGAAGATGTAGAGAGAGGAAAGACCACAATTTACTCAAATGATGAATTTCATTAAGATGATAGTGAAAAGTCACACTATGAAATAAAAATTATAACTTAGGAATATCAAAGAGAAAAGAGAAGAAAATATAGCCAATGAATGAAGAATAACGTCGCCTCCTTGCCAAGCGTTGGATGAAGATCGCCTCGCCTTGAATGCCGACGCCGTGAGAGAACCAATTGATGAAGATCCGCCAAAGGGATGTGTGGATGAAATATAGGAGATGCAGATGAAAAGGTGGAGGAATAAGAATAAAATTAAAAACCAAAGCATGTATGTTGTGAAAAGAGAGGAAGAGATGGCTATGATGGGTGATAAAACATAAAATAGTTTTGAAAATAGAGGGTTAGAAGAAGAAGAAATAGATTAAAATCTATAGAGACTTAGACAAAGTGAAAGAAGAGAAAATTGTAGAGGACAAAGATAGGAAGAAGATTGATGAAGAACACAAAGATAGAAAATGAGAGGAAGATGGAGAAAAACGCGATAGAACAGAGAGTGGTCACGGATGAATAGTGCAGAACTGAACTTTGGAAAATTGATTGTAATTTGAAAAAGGTTGAGAATTTGAAGAAGTGGTAGAAGACGAAATTGATAAAATTTTAAAAACCTACAACTTTAAGGAAGAAGTCAGAAGCAACAGAAGATCAGAAAGGGAAGAAAAATGAGAAATAGTAGAATATTTTAAAATCGGATGAACAGTAAAAACGCATAGATAGATCTTTGGAAAACTGGAAATAACTTTTAAAACTGGAAGAATTAGAGGAAGATAAAGAAGAAGAATTTGTAGAAGACTGGAAAACGAAGAACTTTGATGAAGAACTTAACTGCAAAAGATGAAAGAAAAAGCTTCAAAATAAATCCCTATGGCAGACCTCCAACCTCTCTCCCTCTGCATCATCGGCCATGGCATCTATTTATAAGGTACAGAACCCTTCCATGATCATGGGTTCCCAGTTTGATCCAAAAACCAATTTCCAACAATGCAACTTGACCTAATTAGACTCCTTTCCAATATGAGAGTCCTCCTTTCTATAAAATATTGATTAGATAAGAGCAAACATGGAAGAACAGTTCGATCGGGAGCCTCCAGTTGCCTTTTCTGGTTCAACTTTGAATAGCGACTTATATTGGGGCGTCCTTTCTTTAAATGACGCCTTAGAGTGGGGTGTCCTTTCCTGAAGTAGCGCCTCTTCACTCGGGCGTCAGTTTCCTTATTTCCTCATTTGCTATTTTCTTTATTTTTCATAAAATAGGAATTGCCGACTGTTCATATGGGCGTTCTTTCAATGATTAGCGACTGCATCTCAGGCGCTAATTCTTTTTTTTCTTTTTTCACTTTCATTTTTCAAATGAATTGACGCCTTGTCTTGTGTCACGTCTTACTGAGTACGCGCCCTTGAAGATGTCGTTAATTAAATAGCGCCCTGATCTAGGTCGTTGTTTCCTGAAAATTAAAATATCAACCTATTTAACTCCAAAATAATTGTGCAAATATTTAAATATTTCTCACATGGTCTTTTAAGCTCAAAAAGATGATAAAATACATGAAGACTCAAATAATGTGTGAGAATGTATTTAATGCTCATGTTGCACAAATATACTCAAATAATGCTCAAAGATGATGGATGTGATGTAAATTATGATGTAAAATATAGCACTTATCAGTCGACGCAGGGAGTTCAAGGCATCCACGCATCTATTGTTGAGGCCCAAGATCTTACTAGCCTACTTTACTGCGTCAACACCACACTATTGCAGCGTCGACGCATCAGCTTAAGAAGCAGAGGCACTCACAGATCTACTTCACTACGTCAACACCACAGTAGAGCAGCGTCGACGCAGCAGTTCAAAAGGCAGAATTATGGTTCACTGGAATACCCCAGTGCGTCAACGCTACAGCATGATAGTGTCGACGTAGCAGTTCACTCTGAGATGAAATTGGCTCTGGATAAGCTTAGTGGGTTGACGCAGTAACCCAATGCGTCAACTCATCCACCTGCGAACTTGAAGCCTTGTGGGTAGTTCAAGGCAGCGTCAACCCCTTGGTCTTAATGGGTTGACGCCATCTGAACTATTTACGAGATTAGTTGGGTGGACCCCAGTCGTACGTGACTTCAAAGGCCACATCAGCCAAAAGTGCTTGTGATCTCGCTTTCCCTCGCGATTCCAGAAGCATCTAGGAGCACAATCATTGGGCTAACCAGAAAATCTGGTTGGGGCCCACTGGATGAATATAACACATGGATCTAGAAGTGAGCGCGAAAACTAGAGTAGAAGAAGAAGATTTGGAAGAGCAGCAGTCAAACTTGAGCGAGTCCCTTGAGAAGGATCGTGGAGTCCATCGTCTTCCTGTTGGTACCGTGCTGCATCCACTGACGATCAGAGGAGATTCAGGGGAAGTGGATCAGTGCGAGTTCATCTACCTTTTAGAAGGAGAAGGCCAGCTGATCGTTGAAACATCTTCCTCTAGACTTCTGTGTTCGAGCTTGAGATCCAGCAGCATCACAGATCTGGAGCTGTTCCTCTATCACTGAGTGATTTTGTTTATTGTTTTTCATTTTAGTTTGAACACTGTTACATTATTTCTCCCTCGTACTGGTTTGAGTAGAGGGAGGAGTTTGATCTAGCAGATTGTGCTTGGATCAAGGGCGTTTGGGCATATTTGCCTGCAAGCTATTCGTCAGCAGTTTAGAGGATCTGTTCCTCTGGTTAAGCCAAGCTGTACTGCTCAGCGTTGTTTGAGGAGGTTGTTCCTCGGTGAAGCTAAGCTGTAAAGCTCAGTAGGGATCCTCACTGGTTTAGTGAGGGGTGGACGTAGGTCTCCACAGGGAGACCGAACCACCATAAAAATCTGTGTTCCTCTTGTGGTTTGCTATTCTCATATAATCCACCTATCGTTAGATGTTTGATTAGGCACGATCTGCATACAGTCTGTTTACTGAATTTCTAATCAGCATTCTACTTTCTAAAGCGAGTGTGATCTTGCATTAATTTTTCAAAGGGTCAACCTATTCACCCCCCCCTCTAGTTTGACCATCCACTTAATCCAACAGGGTTACCTCAAAATAATATAACAATAAACACAAGGAGGGATCGCGAATAATACATTTAAAGTGTGGGGGATGTGAGTGTCACCTTCTCTTTCCTCGGCCGGCCGATGAAGAGAGTTCTTCTTTATAGATTACCCTTGCAAAATAGATAAATACCAACAAAAAGATGTGATTAGAGATCAAGTGTGTAGTATCAAATCCATAATATGAATATAAACAATGAAGAGCATGGACTAGAACACACATTGTTGGGTGTTGGCCCTTAAACCCCTATGCAAAAGGATATGAGAGATTATGATGAATGATAAGATAGAGGAGGGTGCAAGTGTTGCACTAAGGAGATCTCAACATGGTTGAGATGATAAAAATAATGGAAGAAGAGAAAACAACATGATGCATGAAAACTACTTCATGAAAGAAACAAAAGAGATTAAGGAAGGGATAGGCTTATTGATGTGTTTCTCCAAAGGGGGCTTCAATGTAGCTCCAAGAGGAAGGAGATCTCCAAGGATGAAGAGGCTCCAAAAGATGTAGCTTTAAGCATGGGGAGACCTCCTCCTCAAGCTCCCGGTCTGGCAGCACCTCCCCTTGAATTGATGATGATGTCTTAAACACAAGGGAGAGAGGGATCCTATTTATAGAGCTGAAATTCGGAGTTTAATCTGAGAAAAATTAGGAAATCAAGTTTTAGTTGGATATGGAAAGAGATAAACATTAGCCATGTGTCCCTTCATCCTTGGAAAGCCATTAGGATCCTTTCTCAAGTGAAAGAGGGCTCAAAATGGAGAAAGAAGGAGGTTCTGCCGGAGTTCGGAACTCTACAAGAAATGGTGACCACTCATATGGTCACTATTTAAAAGGGCAGCAGATATATGCGTCGCCAATTCCAAGGCATTTCGAGATGGATTAGAACTTTCTAAAATTTGAAAAGAATTGGCGACCATGAGATGGTTCTAATTAGAAATCAATACGAGTTTCGGACGGAGTTAAAAACTCAAATATAGCAAGGAAATTGGCGACTTTCCACACGAGCGCCTATTTATTAAACGGTGACCTTTTGGACGGTCGTGAAATCAAAAATAATCCGATTTTGGCTCAAAATATGAATAAAAGAATTGGCGACCTTCCGAACGGTCGCTATTTAAAGAATAGGTGACTTTCGGAGTGTCACTAATTCATAAATCTCGAAAAACGGCCAAACTGGACTCTGCAGAAATGGACGCCCATGACCTTGGCGCCAAATTGAATGGGTGCCCAGGCTAGGGGCACCAATTCCAAGAGTGGGTGCCCAGGCCAGGGGCGCCAATTCCAAGAATGGGCACCCCCTGACTGGGCGCCCATTAAAATGGCGATTGGGTCCCTGCTATTAATTAGAAAAAGACCCTGAAAAATGGAGAAAACGTTCAAAAAAATCTGAAAAAATAGAAAATCGTGTGGGAAAGCTAGGGAAAGTTGAACATTCAAGAAAAAAGAGGAAAACCACTCAGATAAGTTGATTTGTGGGTCAAATGGGGCATCACAGTGTGATAAGAGATATACTCAAAATGATGTCAAATTTGGCGTGTCTACAACTGCCCCGCCTTGGCGTCTGCTTTGCAAGGGAGTGAGACGGAATGGAATAGAATAGAGTGAAATGAAGTGAAGCGTAATGACGTGGAGTGGATTGGAATGAAATGGGAGCGGACTGAAAAGTAGATGTCAAGGTGTGATGAGACACGCAATTAACACCACTTAATAAGAATTGAATCAAAAGCTCGAGATGATGCAATCTTGAAGAGATTCGATGAAAGCAATAGTTGTTTGGATAAAAGGAGTGTGCGTGGGCACGTAGGAGATAAAAGGAGTGATCAACTTCCAGCATGGTGGAAGTACCCCAGGTCACAAACCTGTAGGTTTCACCATTGGGGAGCGGTTACCAGCCAATGTTGACGTGCTGCAGCCAAGGTGGATCAAAGGAAAATAAGAGGATATAAATCCAAACAAAGGAGTTTTCAAGGAAGCGGCCCAAAATGGCAACAAGGCGAACTGAGGACACAATTTGGCGTGGAATATCTCTTATCTTTAAAATTAATGATCAATTGACCTTCAAAATGAGTTATTAGAATGATTTTCTAATATTAATTCAAAGTCCTACATGAATACATGCTGGGTTTAAAAGGAAAATTAAAATAAATTAAAATAGAAGGTAATCAAGGATAATATTGTCAAACTGTCCAGACTGAATCAAGAAATCGATTTTGTGAGTTGATACTAAGCCGAAGCCCGTTTATCTGCGCGCCAACTCATAAAAGGGAACCATCGTCCCCAGTCTTGGACGGCTGAACGGTCTATCCATATGACTAAGATTCATCTGAAATCATCATTGTTTTTGATGAAGGGAACTCAAATTACAGATTTACCAAAGCCATAAGGTCCTTGATATAATCTAATAGCGTAGATAACATATAGTAAAATGCATACGGGAGGAGATGATGATAGCAATAAGTATGAAGGAACTAAGAAATGAGGTGCAAACACCATGGGACTTGAGTGATGATGTCCGGACGGTTGGACCAAGAGCTTCTTCCTACGCTCAAAAGTTGATTAGCCAAGATATAATGAAGCATAACAAGCAATGAATCAGGCATTTAAGCATAGTAAGTATAACATGAATCAAAGCATTAATAAGCAATCACAACATAGGCATCAAAGCAATCAAAACTTGGTGTGGATAGCATTCAAGCATGTATTAAGTATCAAAAGCAAAGCGAAGCATGAATCATGAGTTGAAGCATAGCATCGCGTGAAACATGCAAAATATCATTGTTTATTGTTTGTCATGAGGATGACAATCTTGGCATATCATGAGATTGAGATTAGATGATCAGGATCAAGTAATGCCTAGTGGCAGGAATAATCCAGTGAAGTCAGCAGGAGTTTACTTAGCAATATTTGGAAATGATAATCAGTTAGATGCTCAGAGTGGCAAATCATGAAGATAGCATAGGGAAGAATCGGAAGGTAGATAGAAATGAATGGGGATAACTCATCCCGTGCTCTTGGTTCTTGTAAAAATTGTTCCTGCAATAACACCATCAAGAAAAATACAATGTAATGTAATTTTTTTTGGATTTTGGAACTATGCAAATTTTTTATGGGTTTTAAAAAGTATTCAATTTTTATGTGGATTTTGGAAAGATATTTGTTTTTTGGGGAATTTTGGAAATATTTAATTTTTTTGGAATTTTGGAAATATTCAAAAAATATTTTAAAATTTTGGTTTAGACATGCTAATGCAGCATCAAAGGGATGTTTAAACCACTGGCTAGGGGTCTTTGTTCCTTCCCCTTTCGCTAAAAACTGCCCGAAGCAGTGGTGCCCTATAATCGACTACCCTTAGATAACGGTGCCCCGACCAAGGCCAAACCTGAGAAGCACTCGGTCTTGGAGGTAGAGGAGAAGAAAAATTTGGGATAAGCTTGATATAAGTTAAGAAGATATCGGGTTTGACTTCCGTCCATAGTACAACCCCTAGAGATTCGGTCTGTTGCGCCGGGGCTTTGTGTTATATCATCGAACCTTAATTCTCTTGTAGGCACGCATACGACCGGGCTCATAGCGTCCCGTGGGGAAACTTTACTGCCCTCTTGCCATGCCAAATTTATCAAATTTTTTCTTTTGATTTCACATATTATTTCTTCATTTGATCATCATTTTTTCTTTTGTGTGTCCTTTGGACTTGAGAGATATTGCAATTCAGCTTAATATTTGAGAATAAGGTCATAAGAGACTGCCCCTATTTGAGACTTCTTCTTGTCGGGATGTGCTTAGGTTGGTTGTTTTGTCCAGAGTATCTCTATCCTCATATTTCAGCCGAGTGGAGAAGAGAAACAGACTCCGTGCCCTCGAGCATGGACCAAGTATAGACGGTGTTTTATCAATGGAGACAGCTAAGGACGCCGTGAAGTGTGTGCGGTGCCCAGCTAAGGGTTGCCCTTAACAAGCAGGGAGAGAAAATGTCGAACTCCCGGCACGGGGTTCTTATTACCAAAGTGCTACAAAAGCAAACTTAAAGACTCTTTTGAAATTGGCTTAATTAAACAAAAGCTTAAGATAAAAGTCTAAAACAGCCACTCTTAATCAAGTTAAGAAGCACTTCATTTTGAAAACCATGCGTGCATAAGGTGATGAAAATACATAAGAATGCATACTTACGTGCATATGTTACCTTGCAACCTTGTAGAAGCAGTAGCTACCAGAGGCGATGTTGATAAACATGGGATTTGTTGTCCTCATAGCAGATAAGAAAGGATAGCAAAGTAAGGATTGGAAGTGACTTAACAAGAAGGAGTGGTGTCTAGACCAGACCCAAACGAAATAAGGAGAAAAGGAAGAGAGGTGAGGGCTAGAACTCCCTCACTAAGGTGCGGAGACCCTGATCACATGAAAGGTCTACAGAAGGAAAGGGAAGTCAAGGGGAGGAGTGAGGATTAAAGCCTCGAAAATAGTGAGAGAACGGGTAGATACCCAAAACGGTCGATGTGGAAGAAGTCGGGTTGGACCTGGGATTAGGAGGAATCAAAAGGAGAAATTGGTAGATGAAAAGTGGTGAATCCGGAGGGTCCAGAGGTAAAGTGGGAGAATCATGGTAGGAGGAATCCGGAGGTTTCGGAGGAGGAAAATCTCGAGGGACGCGATGCCCTACATAGAGGTATGGGAAAAGATGATTGAAGAGGAAGAAAAGAAAGAAGGACGCGATGTCCTGGAAGAGCAGGAAGACAAATCGGATGAGAGGGAAGAAGGAAGGAAGGTCTGGAGGTTCCGGAGGAAGAAGATAGAAAGGGGCGCGATGCCCTGGGAGGAGAAAGGAATCCGGAGGTTCCAGAGGGATAGCATGTGGAGGTGAATTAAAAGAAATAGAGTGGTGAAGATCCGGAGGTTTCGGAAGGAGAAAGTACCGAGGGACGTGATGCCCTGGGTGAGGAGATAAGTCTAGAAATTCCAGAAGGATAGAAAGGTACCGTGGGACGTGATGCCCACGGTAAAAGGAAAACTCCAGAGGTTCTGAAAATCGGGGAGAATGAATAGGGATATGATGCCCTTGGAGGAGAGAAAGAGGATCCGGGGGTTCCGGAGGAATATGGTAGAAAGGGACGTGATGCCCTATATGGAGTTCCAGAGGTTTCGGAGGAAGAAGATGTCGTGGGACACGATGCCCATGAAAAAGAGGGAAAGAACCCAGAAATTATGGGGACAAATGTAAATCGAAGAAGAAGGATTCGGAGACCCAGGGAGATACGGGTCCGGAAACCCGGGAAAGAAGGAATGCAAATGAGTGTAATGCAATGAATGCAATAGGTGCATGAAATGCATGAAATGCAAATAGTGCAAAGAATGAATGGAATAAGGGGATGAGATCCTCTTCCTCACCCATGGAGTGGTCCATGAAGAAAAGTCAATGACAAATGGAAATGTGGATGGAAGAGAGTAAAAAGTGAATGGGTGTGTAGAAGACCTTTTATCAAAAGAGTGCCCACCCCTCCATGGCAAGCAAAGTGCCTGGCCAAATGGCTCATTAAGTGGACTCAACACTCGGGTACTCTCATTGAGCGTAGAATGTGTGACTGTGATGCAAGAAGAAAACCCCTTAGGAAGTTGTATAATGACAGACCGAGGGGTAATGAGAGCATTAAAAGAGTATTGACCAATGAGTAAGGTGACAATGGTAAAAGGCCAATATGGCATCAACTTGGAAGAATTTATCTTGGTGAGCTTCCGTGGAGACTTCTCAAATGTGCCCGGTACAATGATATGGATTGGCATCCGACAAATAGACTCTTGAACCTTGAACGGCATAGCCGCGGTCAAATCCTTCTTGCCCAGCTCTTGATTATCGTCATTGGCACAAATACTCATAGAAATACACCCACTCCGAGGGGTGATGGAAGGCGAGATGGAAGCAGTAGGCTTAGTGAGTGATGGAGGTTTAATGGAGAGTGTTAGTGGAAGGATAGGTGGAGGTTCAAACACATCGAACTTTTACCCTTGTTCGGAAACAGACGCGATTGGCTCGAGTGCAAAAAAGGATGGACCCTGCTCAGGATCTGCCAAGGGTTTGGGAAAAGGGTTTGGTGGAGGTATAGGCAAAGTGGGATTCGGTGTAATTGGCTTTGGGGTTATAAGGATAGTGGTGGCCTTAGGTGGCGACAATGGGGTGTTATTTGGTTTGGGAAAAGGTTTAACAGAAGATTCGACGGAGGCCGATGGTGTGGAGGTAAGCTCAGATGACTTGATGGAGGTTAAAGGTGTGGTGGGTTTGGTTCATAGAAAGTGCCAGATTTTGGTGGGGCGAGAAGGATTGAAGGTAATGGAAGGGTCATGGTGTGCCGGTGTGGGTGATTGGAGTATCGACCCATCATCATAACACCAATTGGTTTCATAGACGGGGTTTGGGATGGTGGCATCATCTTGAGCAGGGGTTTCATCGGGTAATGGAGGGAGTGGAAAACGGAGAAAACTCGGAGTGGGTTTCTCTTGAGGAACTTCAACATCTTGTGCCGGCTCCAACTCTTCACAAAGAACTTACAAATCATCATTATCATTGGACTCAAATGGACACCGCGGTGGAGGCGTAATGATGGGTGATGAAAGAATATAAGGTGGAGGACTTTGTGGAGAATTATGTGTATGCGGAGGCGAAGGCGGAGGGCCATGTGAGTGAGTGGAATATATAGGTGGTGGAGGGCCATGTGAGTGAGTGGGGCGAATGAGTGGAGGGTGGATAGCGTCCACTTGATCATTATAACTTATTGAAACATCTTGCTCACTTGAATCTATAATGCCATTATCTCTCCTCTCCTTCCAATCTTTTTCCATCTTGGTGATGTTATTCATAAAAGAATGAAGAGGGTTGACTTGAGGAGGAGGAGGAGGAGCGGGCCGCGGACTTGTGACCCTCTTGAGTTGTTCCTCCATTGAAGCGATTTTATCGAGAAGAGTTTGTTGGAGGGGTGTAACTTGAACAATGGAGGGTTGGTATGATTTTCTTGGAGGAGCGGCTTGATGTAGAGGCCGTGGGGTATGGAGGGGTTGATTCACAAAAGGACCCGGATGGGCCAGGTTACAAGAAGCATGTGGGCCTTGGGGCCGTGAAGGATGAGGAATAGAAGGAGGCGGGTGATGGATCACCCGAGGAGGAATATGTGTAGAAGAAGGATGAGAAGATGGAGGTGGGTGATGGGCCACTCGAATGGGAGTGCGAATCAAAGAAGGAGATGGGTGATGGGCCACCCGGTATGAGATGAAGAAGGTGGGTGGGCCGCCCGTGAGGGATTGGAAGGAGGTTGAGATGGAGATGCACCCTCAACAACAGCCTTAAGGGATTGGATCTGTTGAGGGGTAAGATGATCTAATGCATGCAAAATTTGGGAGACCTTCTCATCATGTGGAGGAGATGGTCCCGGGGGAATAGTGGCTCACGATGGATGTAAGGAACCATGAGATTGGACATTGCCCATGGGTCGGGCAATATCATAAGAGTGAGGACGTGGTCCCTTAAAAGAATTGTGATGAAGATTATAAAACTGAGGATCATAAGATGTACTAGGTTGCTCATCCTCATGATTGTAGATTGAATTAGACATGTTGGTTTGATTATCAAAGCGAAACATCATGCAAATTAAGCAATAGTTCAATCAAAACAATTTGCAAAGATCACACAAGTTGGATGCTTACGCTTGATTTCTTAAGTTAAACCTTGATGTGAATTAAGTGATTTTGACAAAATTTGATATAGTTCACACAAGGTAGGAACCTAGTTTCAATGTGGTTTTCTTCAATGCCAACTAGGTTATGCTCTCTCACCACGTATTAGGCCAACTAAACCTGGGGAACTTCAAGGTACAACTAGCCCAAGCTTCCGTGAGAGAATCCACAGGTGCGGGGACTTACGGAGGCCTTGGTTTAGGAGATTCCAATCCAAAGAGACGGAGTGCTCAATGGAGGGTCCTTCCTTAACCAAGAGGGGGTATGGTATCCTAGAAAGTGTGGGGAGAGGTGGTCTCCCAATCCAAATGCAATATGAATGCAGAACTAATGTAAAACAATGAATAAACAATATGTATGAACAATATGCAAGAAGTATACACAATAAATAAGAAAGGAGTGTGAATCGGTGAAAACGGAGGAAATTGGCGCCCTGACAGGTGCCACCAATTCTTGAATGGGCGCCCCCTGAGTGGGCACCAATTACACGTTTTTTTTTCAGAAAGAGGGAATTGGAGCCCCCCTCAGTGCCATTATTTGATGAATGGGCGCCCTTCCAGTGGGCACCAATTAGATTATTATTTTTTAAATGGGGCAGGGAATTGGTGCCCTACACCCTGCCACCAATTGGGGAATGGGCGGCCATTGTAAGGGCACCAATTCTCCATGTCCCAGAGACTGCAGTAGCGGCCAGAAAGCTTAGGACAGTGAAAATATCAATAGAAAAAGAGAGAGAAACACTCACAAACCCCAATCATGGATCATGGCAATCAAATATGAACATAAAGCATGGGATGCTCATTTTTTTTAAAGAGATGGATCGATAAATGGAATTTCTAAAAATCTATCAAACTAACAATCACTTAGGGAGAGTACTACGTGGAGCACAAAAGGAGGTGCACCGTGGGTGCAAGGGGAGATGGCACACGTGGGTGCCCAAGGGGAAGGGTAATCAAAAGAAAAATAAAAGGTGTCCCACCGTGATCGCCAATTTGTAGATAATGGAAAATCCACTTAAAACAACAATTGCATAGAAGAAGACAATAGCATTCACAATTGGCCATTTCTCTAAAATTCAAAAATTACATTTATTCATGCAATTTGACGGGGGGATCTATTAATGGTCTTCAGTTAAAGTAGACACTACTGTAGACAATCAATTCTTTTGCATCCACATATGGTATAGTAAAAGTAGAATTTCTCTACTTGGTATATCCTCTTCATCCTAAATGAATGACTCCAAGAGCAACTCCTAGGTAATTTAAATTAATGAACTAACAGAGCAATTGATATAGTGCACATATATCAGTTTTCAAGCACACCAGAGGAATGCAACTAACCCATAGAAAATAGTCCAAAATAATGAGGAGTAAGTAATATATCCCTTTGACACATGCTAAGTTGTTTTTTTTAATGATGGGGAACCTAGCAAGGCTTGTGAAATATAGACAAACCTACCATTTTACAAAAATTACTATTATATCTCCCTTCAGTAGGCAAATGGTATAAATTTAAACATTTCCTAGTAGTTTTGATGACATATGCCCCTTTTGTCTTCAGTGCCTTGTGCAGGACAGTGTTAAGACATGTTATGCTTTACATGTTTTCATCATTTTTTTGTAAAGCTCTCTGTCAACATAGATGATTTTATGGAGCAGTTGGTTTATTCTGGTCGAATAGTTTAGCTATGCTTTTTTCTCTTTTATAAACTATATTATAATGATTGACAAAACAATCGTTTAAACATAGGACTGCTTGGGTGCCCTTCAGCTTGGGGATTAACTTTGAAAGTTTTCCTTGAATGATTCTCTAAAAAAACAAATAAATTCATATTTATGGTCAAACAATTTATGAGCCTATGAGGAATTAACTGAACCAAAAGTTATGGGAATATCGATTCAGCGGAACTTTTTGTGTAATATGGCATCAAAAAAGTCTACTCTCAACATGCCAATTGTAGTATATAATAGGATGCTCTGCTAACAGACATATTAACACAGGTCTTCTAGAACAAAATCAAGTATCTTAGAATAGTCAGAGAGAGAGAGAGAGAGAGAGAGAGAGTTGCTCCCAAGATTATGATGTGTGGCTCAAAGAGTTTTAATGATGTCAAATGCAATGTTGCTAAATGGCTTAATGATTTAATCCGATTGATTCGCTGAGTTCATGGTTTATGAAATGGGAATGTTCATGATTCATTGTTGGTTTATGTTTTGAAATCCTACATCACCGTGTGTTAAATTGTTGATATCTTTGTCAAGCGGATTTGGAATAATCATGGTTGAACTGGTTATAACTTCTAAGCACTTGGACTTGCCGATCCAAGGCAAACTCATTGAAGTGATGCTATACTCTTATGAAACATTTGACAATGGTTTTTGGAAACCCGTGGGATGAGAAAACATTGCTACTTGTGTAAGTTTATCATAGGGTCACTATTCAAAGTGATTCGGATTGGTAAAGGTATGCACTCACATATATGTGCTAACCTGTGCATGACAATTGGAATGCAACATTGAACTCTTCATGAATGGTCAATGGAGTTCATATAAATATATGCCTTTCCATCCTACAGGTAAGAACATGGTAAAAACAACAAGGGTAGGATTCCTTCATCATTCATAGATTCATGACTTAAATGAGAAATGCATGAGTGGATTTGCACTATGAATGCCAATACAAAATTAATTTTCTTAGGGTGTTCTTGCAGGTAGGAAGGACTTCCAATACCCAACTTATAATGGCAAAACCCCGGTGAGGCTGCTTGTTTAGTTTCTAGTTCATTGGGCAATTTTGGGCTCACAACTGTTTGGTGTCGACACCTGGTGTCGACACCTGGTGTCAACACCATTTTCTCAATATTCTGCCCGATTTGAATTTCCTTCAGTCTGGAAGTTGGTGTCGACACCTGGTGCCAACACCCACTTGACCTTGAATAGGCCATCAGTTTTCTGCTATGAGCCCTGACCTGGTGTCGACACCACCTGTGAACTGCCCTGTCCAGTAGTTTTCTGCCTTGGGTCTTGTCCTGGTGTCGACACCTGGTGTCGACACCATCTGTGGATTGCACTGGCCGGCAGTTTTTCTGCTATGGCTCTGGCCTTGGTGTCGACACCTGGTGTCGACACCTCTGCGGAGCCGCGATTGTGGACTTTCACGTCCATGGCCCAAATGTCAAACCAGTCCGGTCCTTCAGCCTCAAATCACTCCTAGCTTCGTGGATCTGGTCCCCAGGGTGTCCCTTGACCGATCTGGAAGCATAAAACCGTCTCATTGGGTCACAAACCCTAATAAAGCAGCGAGATCTGAAATTTGGGTTTGCTTTCTAACCCTTGTGAGTGTAGGTCGCAGGTAGCAGCTCCAGGGCTTCTTCCACATCGTTCTGAGCGTGAATGTGAAGGGAAGAACGAAGGTTCAAGTCTCCAAACGTTCCTCTACTGTATGCTGCATAAAAATCCAAGATACAACAAGTGTCCGTGCAAGAGTCGATCATCCTCCTTCAAGAATGGTCTTCATCCTGCAAAAGAGTTCAAGTACATTCGAAGAAGAGAAAGGGGGAGCTCTAATCACTGCAAATCTTCTCTATTCTAATCTTCTCAAATCTCTGCTGGTTGAGCTTGAATATTTGTTGTAATCTTTGAACTTATAGAACCGCATTTATGTGTGTGTGTGCTCGTGATCATTGATACGAGCGTGTGGGTATGTGTGGTGGCCTAGATAGGCTGTCGTGTGTGTGTTGGCTATTGTTACAGCTTGTGTGTGGCTCACCTCATAGTGGAGCATTAATCCTCACGTGTGAGGGGTGGACGTAGGGGACACGTTCGTGTACCCGAACCACCTAAAAATTCCTGTGTCTCCTTTATGGTTTGTTCTTCGTGCTTTGGAACGAGTGGGCCTCACATGTAGCTAAGTGATCTAAATCTCCGTCATAGCATTCATACTTTTATTTACGAGTACTCACGAAAGAGATCTTGATCTGGTAAGGTTGAGTGTTTGCTTAACTAGATCTCCTTCTAGTTTGTGGTTTTCTTTCTACTAGCATCTCAGTAAGCAATTAATTTTTATTTGGCCAATCAATTCACCCCTCCCCTCTTGATTGCCACCCTTCGAGAAACAACAATTGGTATCAGAGCGCTGGTCTATGACTGACTCGACCTCACAGTCGAAGAGCTAGATCCTAGATCATGCAAACAGAGGGATGATGCCCGAAGGGCATTCAGTGCACAGGCCTCCATTTTTTGATGGTACAAACTACACTTATTGGAAAAACAGAATGTACGTTTTCCTGCGTGCTCAAGAGTATGATGTGTGGAATGTGATCAATAAAGGTCCTTATAAGTTGCCTGACAATGAAGATGATTGGGATGATGAACATATCAATAATTGTGCAGCAAACTTTAAGGCCATGAATATAATTTAATGTGCTATTCATCCAAATGAATACTCACGAATCTCTATGTGTTCCTCTGCACAGGAAATGTGGGACAAGCTACGCTTGATCTATGAAGGAACCTCTGAAGTCAAGGAGACCAAAGCAAATCTATTGGTCCGAGATTATGAGTTGTTTATGATGAAGTCAGAAGAATCCATTTCTGAAATGTTTGCGAGGCTAATGGAAATTACAAACGGTTTGAAGGCTCTTGGGAAGGAGTATTCAAACCGAGATCTTGTAAGAAAGGTACTGAGATCTCTATCACCACAGTGGCACACAAAGGCCACCGTAATTGAAGATTCAAAGGATCTCAGCACTTTGACTTTGGATGAATTAGTTGGCTCCTTGATGACATACGAGATTAACATCAAAAGGAGCGAGGAGGATCACAAAAAGAAGAAGGCAGCCACAACATTGGCATTGAAGGTAAACCCACAAGAATCTGATGAAAGTGATGAAGGCTCCACGGTCAACACTGAAGATGAGGAGCTTGTTGCTATGATCACCAGAAGAGCAAGAAAATTTGTCAAGAATACCAGGAAGTTCGGTCATCAGTTTAGAAAAGGACCAAGAAGGCAAGGTCCTAAGAAAAATGAAAGTAGCAAGAAGGATGAAGTAATCTGCTATGAATGCAAGAAACCTGGTCACATGGGGGGTGAGTACCCGGATTTGATGAAGAGATTCAAAAAAGGAAAATTCAAAAAACCCAATGCCATGGTCGCCACATGGAGCGACGAGGATGAGGAAGGATCTGGGAATGAAGATGACTTAGATGAGCTTGTTCAGAATCTGTGCTTCATGGCAGACAAGGACAACTCAAATGAGGTAGACTCTGAATCTGAATCTCTTACTTATGAACAATGGCAGATTGCTTATGAATCATTATATGGAAAATGCAAAAAATTGAAATCTGAAAATAAACTTCTGAAAAAGAAGATGGAGCAATTTGTGCATGCTGAAAATTCTTGTGAAAACTGCAATGTCTTGGAATCTGAAATTGAGAATCTCAAACATGAAAATGAAATTCTTATGTCCAAAACTGAATTGTTTGAAGAAGAGAGTTCATGCATGCGTGAAGATCAAACCACTTTTGTCAAAATGCATGAAGACTTGAAGAGGGAATTAGAACAAGAAATGTTGGAAAGAATTGCATGTGATCAAACCAAGGAAACAGCTGAACAGAAAATTGAAACCTTGATGCTAGAGATAAATGAGTTGACAAATATTCTTGCTACATTGGAAAAAGGGAAACAAGTTATGAGCACTTGGGTGGATCCTCATGAAGGAAGTTCTCTACACACCTTTGAAAAGAGAAAACCATTTCAATCCAAAACACACATGACTCCTTGGATTTCAAGAAGCTCATTTTCCTCCTTGTCTAACACACATATGCATAAATCATTTATGAATGCAAACATGAGGAGAAACCGTGGTAACAAAGTCACTACATGTTTTTATTCCGGAAGATTAGGCCATGATATGTATGATTGCAGAACCATGAGATTTGATGTTGAACAGTTTGCAAGAATGGCAAATAGGTCATATAGGCCTCCTTTGTCTAACCATCATGGACCCAAGCTTGCTTGGGTACCAAAAACCCCATAAGTATTTATTTTGAATTTGCAGGTCTGCCTTGGAGCTCAAAAGAACAATTGGTACCTGGATAGCGGATGTTCAAGACATATGACGAGAAACAAAGAAATGTTTGCAGACTTGCAAGAAAAGGATGGTGGAGTGGTAGCTTTTGGGGGAAAAGACAAAGGAAAATTTGTCGGAGAAGGTAAGATTGGTAAGAACCAAACTCAAGTCATTGAAAATGTTTTGCTTGTAAAAGGCTTGCATCACAATCTCCTGAGCATCAGTCAACTCTGTGACAAAGGTTGCAATGTGTCTTTTGATTCTACTCACTGCAGTGTGCTAGATAGAAACTCTCATGAAATTAAGTTCATAGGATTTAGACATAATAATGTTTATATGATTGATCTAGATGATGTTTCACTTAACAATCTGTGTTTAGTTGCTAAAAGATCTGATGATGCATGGCTTTGGCATCACCGTCTTGGGCATGCCAGTTTTAATGTGATGTTGAAGTTGTTCAGAAAAAATCTGGTTGTTGGTTTACCCAAGTTGAAGCTTGTCGATGAAGGAATCTATGGGGCATGCAGCAGGGGCAAACAGACAAGAACATCCTTCAAATATAAGAGTGATGTAACCACTTCTAGGCCCCTTGAATTGATTCATATCAATCTGTTCGGACCAAGCAGAACACATAGTTTGGGTGGTAAGCTATATGGGTTTGTAATTGTGGATGACTTTTCAAGATATAGCTGGGTGTATTTTCTCTCTCACAAAAGTGATACCTTGATGGAGTTTGAAGCATTTTGCAAGATGGTTCAAAATGAAAAAGGGTGCTGCATCAAGACCGTGTGGAGTGATCATGGTAAGGAATTTGATAATCATGAGTTCAGTAATTTCTGCAGGGCTCAAGGCTATATGCACAACTTCTCTGCACCAAGGACCCCCGAGCAAAATGGGGTAGTTGAGAGGAAGAACAGGACACTAGTTGAAATGGCCAGGACTATGTTAAATGAGAACAATTTACCAAGGTATTTCTGGGCTGAAGCCATGAACATTGCGTGCTACATAATCAACCGAGCCATGGTAAGGCCTTTGTTAAAGAAAACACCTTATGAACTATATCGAGGTAAGAAACCAAAAATTTCTTACTTCAAACCTTTTGGCTCCACTTGTTACATCCATAACAACGGCAAGGTGGATTTGGCTAAGTTTGACCCCAAGAGTGACAAACGATATTTCTTGGATACTCTCTTAGCTCAAGAGCCTATCAAGTGTATAACTTGAGAACTCTTATAGTTGAGGAAAGTCCCCATGTCATAGTTGATGAATCATCATCCAAGAACACTAATGAAAAGTCTATCTTGTAGGAAGAAGAATCAGAAGATGATGATACGGGAAAGTTGTTAGAGAAAGTTAATACATCAGGAAGTGAAGAACAACAAGATGCTGGTGAAAATCAGCAAAATCAGACTGAACTGTAGCTACCAAGGCAATGGACCTTTGCTAAAGACCATCCACCGGAAGCTGTCATCGGCAATGTGGAAGAAGGAATAAGAAAGCGTTCCTCATTCAGGGAAGTTGAAAATCTAGATTACATAGCTGTACTTTCACAATCTGAACCTCACTCTTTAGAAGATGCCTTAAAAGATGATTCTTGGATCATGGCTATGCAAGAAGAACTACACCAGTTCCAAAGGAACAAAGTGTGGTTCCTTGTGCCTCGTCCTAGAGACCACTCTATGATCGGAACCAAATGGATCTTTTGAAATAAAAAAAATGATCAAGGGGTGGTAACTAGGAACAAGGCGAGGCTTGTAGCCAAAGGTTATAGCCAGGAGCTAGGAATTGACTTTGATGAGTCATTTGCTCCAGTAGCAAGACTCGAGGCTATGAGGATTCTTTTAGCATTTACGTGCTGCAATAACATTAAATTGTTTCAAATGGACATTAAAAGTGCATTTTTAAATGGCTATATCCAGGAGGACGTGTTTATGGAGCAATCGCCAGGGTTCGAGGATACGGAGCATCCAGATCATGTATACAAGCTAGACAAAGCTCTTTATGGTCTGAAACAAGCACCCCGTGCATGGTATGAACGGTTAAGTGAATTCCTCATTCAAAATGAATTCAAGCGAGGTAATGTCGATCAGACTCTTTTTACATAAATGAATGGTAAGGAAATTCTAATCGTTCAAGTGTATGTGGATGATATCATCTTTGGGTCCACGAAGGATTCTCTTAGTGAAGACTTTGCAAAATTAATGCAAAGTGAATTTGAAATGAGTCTTATGGGAATGTTAACTTTCTTCTTGGGATTGCAGGTGACACAGACGGCTGATGGTTTATTCATTAACCAAAAGAAATATGCTATGGAGCTGCTCAAGAAATTCAAACTATCTGAAACAAAGCCACAACCAACTCCCATGTCCACATCATTAAAGCTCGACCATGAAGAGAAAGGTAAAGCCGTCAATCAAACCCTTTTCAGAAGCATGATAGGATCTTTGTTGTATCTGACTGCCAGTAGGCCCGACATTCAATATGCAGTATGCTTATGTGCAAGATTTCAATCGAATCCTAAAGAATCTCATATGTCGGCCGTGAAACGCATCTTTAGATATATTGCTGGCACTTGTGAACTAGGTTTATGGTTTCCGCGGAGTTCATGTCTTGAATTGGTTGGTTATTCCGATGCCGATTACATGGGTTGCAAAATAGACCGGAAGAGCACAAGTGGGTACTGCCAGTTCCTTGGAGGTTTCTTTGTCTCATGGGCTTCCAAGAAACAAAACTCTGTGGCATTATCAACCGCCGAGGCCGAATACGTGGCCGTAGGTAGTTGTGTTGCCCAAGTGCTCAGGATACAACAACAGTTGATTGATTTTTGCATCACACTTAAAAACACAGCCATCCTTTGTGACAACACCTCTGCTATAAATCTTTCAAAAAATCCCGTGCATCATTCTCGCACTAAGCATATTGAAGTTAGGCACCATTTCCTGCGTGATCATGTTAGGAAGGGTGATGTCGTAATTCAGTTTGTTGATACTAATAACCAAGTTGCAGACATTTTCACTAAACCTCTTAATGAAGATAAATTCACTTCTTTTAGGAGAGAATTGGGTATTTGTCATTTGGAAGGTTAGTGTATGTCTTGCATTAGTCGGTCTCATCTCATGCATTTGCATTTACTTCACCTATCTAGAAGATACTTGCACTCGTAGTTGTCCTTGGTCATGAATATGCATCATGTTAATGTGTGTATTATGTGTAAATTGCTTGGTTGTGGAATGTCAGTGCTTGGTGTGTGCTTCTTTGTATAAACCTAAATAATGCACTCCTTGGCTTTCTATGTCTTCATATTCCTTGTTAAATAAAGCACAGCCACATGAAGGAACGGATGACACAAGGTCCGGGAAGGTTGGAATTAGTCATTGGTGTATGTGATTGTTTATGTTTGTGAACTTCCCCAAAATGACAAACCCAAACATTTTATCACATGAATTGCTCATATTCATTCCTAAGTCATTTGGGTATCAAGCCTTGTTCCTTGGAATTCAAATCTTTTCTTGTATCACACTGTTGAACACTTATTTTATAGCAGTCAGGGCGGTGTCGACACCTGGTGTCGACACCCCTCCCTGCTCTCTTATTTTTTTTGGCGGGCAGAACTTGGCAAAACCGGTGTCAACACCTGGTGTTGACACCGTCCGGTCGCGACCCATTCGCAAACCGGTCCGTGGGGTTCGAACCCCATTCGAACCTATTCGAACCCCTTTCCATTAGTGCCCTAATGCCCCTCCTCAACCCGTGCCGCCCTCCTTTCATCCGCACGCCCTCTTCTTGCAAGCACACAGCCCTTTCAAGCCCTAGATCGTGCGGACATTACCGCGGCACCCGCGACCTCCCCTTGCCGAGCATCCGTGGCAGCCTCCTTCGGCCATCATCCCCTGGAACATGGGTGTTCCATGGAGAATCCGTCCAGCCGTGGTAAGGGATCCCTTGTTGAACAGAGCGATCTATTTCTTGCTCCCTTCATCTCCCTTCGAGGTTGGTTCCAATGGCTCCAAAGAGGCATGCATCCGGCAAGGAATAGGTTGAAGAATCCCGTAGATAGAAGGAAGTACGGGCTAAAACTGATGAACAAAATGACCTCACGCAAAAGCCCACGCCCGCACAGTTTAAAATGATGGATCGAAAGGTTCTTCGACCTCGGACTGTTGATTTTCAAGATCTACATCGAGCTCTTCCAGAACTGTTACCGTTAATAGAAGCTCATCCAAACTTGGGTACGTTCATGTCTGCTCATCGAAAGATCTACCATTGACTTGTTCTCCAATTTTATGGTAACATGGTTGTTAGAAAGAGCAAGTATACTACAGTCGTCAATGGCCAAATTATCACTCTTTCCAGAAAGTTTCTTGCACGTGCTTTTGATTTACCTGATGATGGTGACACATATGAGAATGCAATGCATGTCGAACATGAGGTTTATCATATCATGACAGGGGAAGCAATGGGGAACAGGTCCGTTAGTGGCTTAAATGCTAACTATTTTCCTCCTCTTCAGCGCATTCTCCATCACATGCTTACTACAATTTTACTTCCCAAGGCTGGAGGAAGAGAAAAGGTCACCGATCCGCAAATGTTTCTGTTATATGGTTTGCTACAAGAAGAGCCAATTAATTTTCCGTCAGTTATTCTTGATCACATCACAAGTTGTACCCAAAATTGCAGTAGAACACGCCCGTATGCTGCCGCCTTAACTACTATTTTTCGTGTGGCTAACATTTCACTCACAGATGAGCCTTGCCAAACACTGCAGGAAGCTGACATTTATACAGTTAACTCGGTTTGCAAGAACATGGGTTATGTACAGAATGCTCAAGGCCGCCTAGTTCGGACACTCAAAGCCATGCCCGAAAAGGATCTCGATGATGCTTCTGATGATGAAGAAGCCGAAGCTCAATATGAAGAAGGTGGCACCTCCGGAACTCATGCAGCCTCCGCGGACTTATCTGGTTTCAAACTCTCTATGGAGACTATGGGTGGTGAGGTGGGTCACCTCAGGGAGACGGTGGATGTTCTTACTCAGGATGTGGCGGAATTGAAGCTTCATCACACTACGTATCTACAGGAATTTCAGTCTATCAATACCTCCCTTCATGCTCTAAAGACTGCCAAGGATGCTCAAACCGCACAGTTCACTACCATAGTTGATTACATTCACTGTCCACCTACTCCACCTTCATTCGGATCGGAATGAATCATGTTATGACATGTCGGCAATGCTACTTGTACCCCGGTTCCCCCTTATTTTTGTTGATGTCAAAGGGGGAGATATATGTATCTCTATGCTACTACTATTAGGTTGCTTATCATGTGTGTTTTGCATGCTTGCATGCTTGCTTGTTCACATACATTTAGTTTGCTTTCGAGTCTTTGCATCTAGTTTAAAAGTCTTGCTTAGATATTTCATAGCATGGCATACTTAGCTGTGGTGTCCAGATACTTTTTGATTCCCTTATCTTCTAATGGTTTTGCTCTTATGGCTGTGAAATTATTTTGATGTTGTTGCCATCCTGTTCAACAAATATGAAAGGTTGTGGTTCAATGCTTGAATGTTCAATCATATTTCTGATAAGGTTATCTTGGTTACTTGTTGATCCTTTTATCACCTTCATGCTGATCAATCTCATCTTTTGAACAATAGCACATATCATTTTTTGTCATCATCAAAAAGGGGGAGATTGTTGCTCCCAAGATTATGATGTGTGGCTCAAAGAGTTTTAATGATGTCAAATGCAATGTTGCTAAATGGCTTAATGAATTAATCTGATTGATTAGATGAGTTCATGGTTTATGATATGGGAATGTTCATGATTCATTGTTGGTTTATGTTTTGAAATCCTACATCACTGTGTGTTAAATTGTTGATATCTTTGTCAAGCGGATTTGGAATAATCATGGCTAAACTGGTTATAACTTCTAAGCAGTTGGACTTGCCGATCCAAGGCAAACTCATTGAAGTGATGCTATACTCTTATGAAACATTTGACAATGGTTTTTGGAAACCCGTGGGGTGAGAAAACATTGCTACTTGTGTAAGTTTATCACAGGGTCACTATTCAAAGTGGTTCGGATTGGTAAAGGTATGCACTCACATATATGTGCTAACCTGTGCATGACAATTGGAATGCAACATTGAACTCTTCATGAATGGTCAATGGAGTTCATATAAACATATGCCTTTCCATCCTACAGGTAAGAACATGGTAAAAACAACAAGGGTAAGATTCCTTCATCATTCATAGATTCATGACTTAAATGAGAAATGCATGAGTGGATTTGCACTATGAATGCCAATACAAAATTAATTTTCTTGGGGTGTTCTTGCAGGTAGGAAGGACTTCCAATAGACAACTTATAATGGCAAAACCCCGGTGAGGTTGCTTGTTTAGTTTCTAGTTCATTGGGCATTTTTGGGCTCACAATTGCTTGGTGTCGACACCATTTTCTCAATGTTCTGCCCTGTTTGAATTTCCTTCAGTCTGGAAGTTGGTGTCGACACCTGGTGGTGTCGATACCCACTTGACCTTGAACTGGCCAGCAGTTTTCTACTATGAGCCATGACCTGGTGTCGACACCACCTGTGAACTGCCCTGGCCAGCAGTTTTCTGCCTTGGGCCTTGTCCTGGTGTCGACACCATCTGTGGATTGCACTGGCCCGCAGTTTTTCTGCTATGGCCCTGGCCTTGGTGTCGACACCTCTGCAGAGCCGCGATTGTTGACTTTCACGTCCATGGCCTAAATGTCAAACCAGTCTGGTCCTTCAGCCTCAAATCACTCCCAGCTTCGTGGATTTGGTCCCCAGGGTGTCCCTTAACTGATCTGGAAGCATAAAACCGTCTCATTGGGTCACAAACCCTAATAAAGTAGTGAGATCTGAAATTTTGGTTTGCTTTCTAACCCTTGTGAGTGCAGGTCGCAGGTAGCAGCTCCAAGGCTTCTTCCACATCGTTCTGAGCGTGAATGTGAAGGGAAGAACGAAGGTTCAAGTCTCCAAACGTTCCTCTGCTGTAAGCTGCATAAAAATCCAAGATACAACAAGTGTCCGTGCAAGAGTCGATCATCCTCCTTGAAGAACTATCTTCATCTTGCAAAAGAGTTCAAGTACATTCGAAGAAGAGAAAGGGGGAGCTCTAATCACTGCAAATCTTCTCTATTCTAATCTTCTCAAATCTCTACTGATTGAGCTTGAATATTTGTTGTAATCTTTGAACTTATAGAACCGCATTTATGTGTGTGTGTGCTCGTGATCATTGATACGAGCATGTGGGTGTGTGTGGTGGCCAGGATAGGCTGCCGTGTGTGTGTTGGCTGTTGTTACAGCGTGTGTGTGGCTCACCTCATAGTGGAGCATTAATCCTCACGTGTGAGGGGTGGACGTAGGGGACACATTTGTGTACCCGAACCACCTAAAAATTCCTATGTCTCCTTTGTGGTTTGTTCTTCGTGCTTTGGAACGAGTGGGCCTCACATGTAGCTGAGTGATCTAAATCTCCGTCATAGCATTCATACTTTTATTTACGAGTACTCGCGAAAGAGATCTTGATCCGGTAAGATTGAGTGTTTGCTTAACTAGATCTCTTTCTAGTTTGTGGTTTTCTTTCGTACTAGCATCTCAATAAGCAATTAATTTTTATTTGGCCAATCAATTCACCCCTCCCCTCTTGATTGCCACCCTTCGGGACACAACAGAGAGAGAGAGAGAGAGAGAGAGAGAGAGAGGATATGATGGGAGGATGATTTATGTTGTGAGTTGGGTTGTGGAAAATGAGGAACTCATGGTGGCTGAAACAGAAAACTGCAAGATAGAAAAACCTATAAATACCAGTTTGGGAGGGCATATTAAATAGATCAAAGATATTGTTGGCACGGGCTTATTTTCTTGAATTAATCGAGGATTAAGCATAGGGAAATACTACCTAAATGGAGCAAAATGGCACATCGCCAGAGCTGCTCTACCAGTCGAGTTGAGCTCGGAAATCGAGACACTTCGTCGGGTCAAGCAGCATAACATAACAACTGGGGATCGGCCCCGAGCAAATGGCACTATGCCAGCCAATTTTCTGACAACCGGGTCAGTTTTAGGATTCGGGACAACCTACCGTACCTTACGGCACTCTGTGAAGATTCGGGGATGACCCCCGGACACCCTGCATACGGTATCACACCACCGACGCTTCAACAACCGAGTTAACTCGGGACTTAGAACAACATGCCGCTTCATACGGCTCTTTGCCAGGGAGCTAGGGTCACCCCGACCACCGGACAAACGGCATCATCATGCCGACGCCCCAATCATCAGGCCCAACCAAGGGTCCTAACCAGCTAGCCGCGACCCGTGGCAACATCAGCAATCGATCAAGCCCACCCCCGATCACTCAGTTTGCGGGTTTACCTGCGTTCAACACAGCTACCCGAGCCGACCCGGGGGCGTCCTGACTACAAGCCACGCCATGTGGCACCCAGCAACGAGGCCGGGGTCTACCCTCGAGTTGCCTCCCTCTAGCCCTCTAAGTCAAAGGAAGATCCATCTGGGCCAAACACAAGCTTCAGGAGCTCACAGCAACCTTATACGGCCCACACACGCGTGTCGGGAATTTCCCGAGCACCTGGTAGGTGCGTACGTTCCAGCCACTCTACGGCAAGTCAGAGATCGACTCAGGACTCTCAGCAACCCATCGCGTCATGTACTACCATCATGCACCCTCGCATGCGGATCGACCTGCCCGGTCAGGTCGCGGGGGTCAAGGGGGCAGCGCCCCTTGCGGGGGTTTCCGGGGACGGAGCCCCCGGAAGAAAAATTCCTATTTGTAAACCCAGTCAAATCTCAGACTAACCCTCAGTCAAATCCCAGTCTAACCCCAGTCAAACCCGCGATCAAACCCGCCATAAACCCTTGGTCAAACCCGCGTAAACCCCTCCGAGGAGAGGTTTAGGAGGACCAGCTTTGCCCCCAAACCTGGTCCGCCTAAACCCCCATAAAACAAAAAAAAATAAGTTTTACTCCGTGTAAACCCCTCCGAGGAGGGGTTTAGGTGGACCAGACCAGCCCCCTGGGCTGGTCCGCCTAAACCCTCCCTCCCCCACTCCGTAACACAAAAAAAATGTATTTTCAAGGGTTTACCCGGACCAAACCCAGCCCTCAACTTGGTCCGGGTAAACCCCTTCCACCCCTTCATATTCCACTATAAAAGCCCCCCTAGGGAGCTCAAGGAAGGACATGCAATACACATGGAATGCACTGAAGGATGCAATGCAACACCCTCCGACCTAACTGCCGCGCCCTCGGACTCCCGAGGCCTTCGGCAAGGGTCGGGGACACGAGGAGCTAAGTGCGCGCGTGGTTGGCTTGTTGATCGGCTCATACACGCCGAGGGTATGTCTCACGTACTCCCCTCACGCGGCGTCTAGCCATCGCACACAAGTCCATGCCCGTCGCGTATAAGGCATTATGGCAACGGCGAACACACCCGCATCCCGGGTCCGCCCGCGTATGACAGCCCACGGTGGCTACGCATACGCCATGATGCCGCACCTACTTCTGTCACGAAACCGCGTGCCTACCACCCGCCTCGAGCTAGTCGTCGACCGCTCGGACTGATGACTTGAGTTAGCCGGACCCTGGCTCGGGAGTAATATTCCCGGGGCCGGCCTCGACTCCCCGGCATGACGACATTCGCCTTCTGAGACCCAGCCCGACCGCTCACCTCGAGCCACGTCCAACCTCCGTCAGGCGCCAACCCACTACCGCCCCTGCCGCCTAGGCAGTCGGGCTTATCTCGATCTCCTCACAGGGAGCCTCTATAAAACACGCCGATATCGCTTTATCTCGCATTGACCTGGGATCGACCCACGTGTCAGAATTGTCCCGCGGCTTGCGCCCATTGTACTTCGGCCTCCTTGGCCCATTTGTAAAGCCCACATGGCTCTCATACAGCATGAAACTAGTTGGACACATGCACATGTACTCGGGTCTCAGCCTCCTCACGGCGCTCGCCTCCTTCAGTCACAACGGTGCCCCGGGCACCCGACTGCCAACCATTCCAGTCATATCGGGGCCCACGGCACCCAAACACTCAACAACTCCAGTAGCAATGGTGCCCCTGGCACCCGACTGCCAGCCACTCCAGTCACATCGGGGCCTGCGGCGCCCGCTTCCTTAGTCACAAAGGTGCCTCCGGCACCCGACTGTCAACAACTCCAGTCACAACGGTGCCCCCGGCACCCGACTGCCAGCTACCCCAGTCACAACGGTGCCCCCAGCACCCGACTGCCAACAACTCCAATCACAACGGTGCCCCTAGCACCCGACTTCCAGCTACTCCAATCACATCGGGGCCCGCGGCACCCGACCCCTCAACTTCCCTCAGCACAATGGTGCCTACAGTACCCCTACTGTCCCAACCTCGACACTGTCTGATGTCAGGAATACATTGTGATGCCCCACGGGCGTCATCCTGCTAAGTCACAGGTCCTCTCACGGAGACTCTGTACACATACGGAACTACCCACATAATAATGCAATGACCCGGGGACCGTCATGAATGTCAGAATTGTCCCGTGGCTTGCAAGCAATTGTAATCGGGCTCTCATGCCCTCATATAAATACCTTTCATGGCATATAAGTCATGTAATCCAGTTAGGGAGTGGATCCCCCTCCTCGTCGGAACCAGTCTCTCGGCCCCCAGTTATCCCTGTTGTGTTGCTGTTGTCCTCTCACTGTTGCATGGACTAAGCCCTCCCGACGTCACGGCTCCCAGGGTCCCTGACTCTCTCTTCGACAGTAGAAACAATGGTATTCGGATTCAATCTGATGTAAAATAAACACCGGTTGCTTGCGACCGGTGGGAAAGACGTCCAATACACGAATCCCCATAATCGCCTACGCACTCGCACCCGTGGAACCCCTTCTATCCACGTGTCGCCCGACCTCTCGAGCCACGTGCCGCGTCCTGGCGACGCTTCCCCGGTCAATCCTTTGTTCCATAGGTGATTGTCGAGAAATCGACTGGCACGCCCACATTCCACTCAGCCATCCATGTTCCAGTCTTCCAGAACGATTAACCATATGCCATTCCTTCCAGTGCGTTCCTATCGTTCTCTCTGCCTTCTTCTCAATACCCCCGGAATCCCCGCGTGCCCAGTCAACCTATCTCGACCTTCCATAAAAAGGCAAGTGTACACCCCCGCCGCGAGGACAAAATGACAAGTGACTCCCCGCGGTCGCAAACAAAGATGGCACGCCCGGTGGGACGTCTCCTACCTTTCTTCTTTCTGCCGAAGGAGAGTCACACCCGCTAGGTGTGCGTTGCAATGCCCTCTCCTTTTCTTATCGAAGAGGAAGAGGAGGGCCCCCTGTCCAAGATGCAACATGCGACCGGTCGTCATCAAGTGGCCAACCTGCACCAGCAACAGCTACAACAAACCGGTGGTGACAGTGACCTGCGGTCCAATCGTCATGCCATCCACGCTGGGCACCCACGGTTGACCACGCCAATCGTGTTCGGTAACGCTGCTTCGACTTTTGGCTTGCCCTGATCCTCGGGTGCCATTGCCATGGCCAACATGCAGCCCAGTCCAGCGACTGCCCATACAGGTAGCTGGCCCCTCTACTCCTCCAGCAACAAAGACCCACGCGGTCATTGACCCCTGGGTCCCCAACTCCGCCAGCACCCGACACGGGCTTTCTGCCACGGGTCTCCGGCTCCTCAGCACCTCACTCGAGCTTTTAGCTCCGAGTCCCAGCCAAGCCTACCCCCAGCACGGGTTTCCCACCCCTGGGTCGAGGCCTCCTAGCATGCTATTCAGGCCTCTCGACCTGAGTCTCAGATGAGTCGACACTCAATACAGGCTTTCAAACCTGAGTTCGAGGCTCCCCAACATCTGGCTCGGGTACACGACCCCGGGTCTCATCAAGGTCGGTCCCCGATGCGGACTCTCCGCATTGGGTCCCTAGCCTCCCGACTCTACGACGGGGTCTTTACCCCTATGATCTAGCAATGCCAACTCCCGGCAAAGGGTTTCCTCTTCGGGACAAGGCCACCGCAACACCCAAGACGGGCGTCTAGCCCTGGGTCTCAGCTCCAGCAACACCCAAGACGGGCGTCTAGCCCTGGGTCTCAGTTCCAGCAACACCCAAGACGGGCGTCTAGCCCTGGGTCTCAGCTCCAGCAACACCTAAGACGGGCGTCTAGCCCTGGGTCTCAGCTCCAGCAACACCCAAGATGGGCATCTAGCCCTGGGTCTCAGCTCCATTAACACCCAAGACGGGCGTCTAGCCCTGGGTTTCAGTTCCAGCAACACCCTTGACGGGCTCCCAGCCCTGGGTTCCAGCTTCACCAGTACCCGAGACAGGCTTTCAGCCCCGTGTCCTAACTACATCAACACCCAAGATAGGCTTGCCGCCCTGGGTCCCAGCTACATCAATACCCAAGATGGGCGCTCCGCCGTGGGTCCCAGTATTCCCGCATCACCAGTACCCAAGACGGGCGTTCAGCCCCGGGTTCCAGCTCCAGCGACACAAAAAGAAAAGAGGGGGGAAGGGGACGTCCAGCTCTAGGCTCCGGCTCCCACAGCACCCAAGGCAGCGTTTAGCCCTGGGATCTAGTTCCATCAATACCCAAGACGGGTGTTCTGCCCTGGGATCCAGTTCCACCAGCACCTCAGACCGGGCGTTCAACCCCGGGTCCCAGTTTCAGCCACACCCAAGACGGGCGTTCAACCCCGGGTCCCGGCTTTATCGACACCCAAGAAAGGCATTCAGCCTCGGTTCTCAGCTTCATCAGCACCTGAGACGGGCCTCCAGCCTCGGGTTCCAGTTTCAACACCGCCCAAGACCGACATCCAGTCCTGGGTCCCAGCACCAACAGTATTCAAGACGGGCTTCTAGTTCTGGAACCTAGCGTCGGCAAGCACTCAGTTTGGGTTTATAGTCCCAGATTCCAGCTTCATCAACTCCCAACACAGGCTTTCAGCCTCGGGCACTAGCTTCGCCAACACCCAGTACGGGCGTCAAGCTCTGGGTCACCATCCCTCTGACATCCGCAGTTAACAACATGGGTCACAAACCCCGAGTGTCGGTAACAACTCCGACGACCAAACTGAACACCAAGTTCCGGGTCGCCATTCTGTCAGCCCTAGCTCGGGCACTGTACTCCTAAGTTTCAACTACACCGACACTCACCAGAGATGCCATGTTCCAGATGGCCCCGGACCGGGTTCATTCGGTCCACCACATTAGTGCTGAGTCAACCTCGGCCCTGCAACAAAAAAGGGGCATCATGGCGGCTGTAAAAGTGGGTGACACACCGCCGCCACCCCTGCCTCCAGAAGACAAGAAGGCTCAGAGAAGCCGATGCACTAGTATCACGCTGGGGGCAATCACCCCGGTCCAGTATCCAACCTTCCAAGCACAAATAATGGGGGCAACTCCAAGGAGGACCATCCGTCCTCCCTCGAAGAAATGTGGGTCATTAGAAAAGAGGCCCAACCCATTCAGAGGCCCCGAGTCAAGAGGTCCCTCCACTCACCAAAATGGTACCGAGCTCAAAAGCCAGTAGGGTGAAAGAGGGTGAACCCCACCGACACCCGCCCAGTAGCTCCAAAGAAACTCCACATGCATCAGCTAATGACTCGATGGAATCCCTGCCAACGCCAACTGATGATGCCAGCAAAGCTCATCGGGTCCCCACCGGTGGCTACCAGCAAACCCTAGCGGGAGGTCTATCCCTTCGGTATTTACCATGTCCCAAGGGTGTAGCACCACCCAGGCAGACACTCAGTCCAAGCGCAGCTTCGGCCGTCATGATCATCATGGCCGAGCCTCCCAGATCCCAGTCAAGGTCCCATCCACCTACAGCAAAGACCAGCCATTCTCCGGATCCACCCTAAAGTCCCGAGCTACTTGGTTGAGGGTCGATCCACAGCCTCTTCTACAACACCAACAAGTCACCAATGACGCAACCCCCGAGCAACGTCCCCCGACAGCAACAAGCTAAGGACGACAGCCGCAAGGCTCGCAGGTACCAAAAAAAAATAGAAAAATAAAAAAGGGGGCTAAAAATTAAGATGCCCCGGCGGACTCAGCCACTCTCTCCATAAGGTGGCTGGGGCAAAAAGGCCGCAAACCCAGCTGAGGTGAAAACCCGTGAGGGCACCTCAGGCAAAATCGGGTTACCCCTCGGTGTGAAAACCCGTAAGGGCGCACGGGAAAAAGCAAAAGGGGGCCAGCTCTGGCGAAAACCCGAAAGGGTGGTAGAGTTGGTAAAGAGAAAAAGAAAAATATCTCTTCCTCTCTAGGAATAGCCAACCACCTCACCCTAAATCCTTGACCGGTCCACCAGAATAGTGGGTAAGCATACCTTCTTCTGGCTGTCGCACCATAACGGTCAGCCTACACCCAGTCTTTGACCGATACACCATCATGGTTGGTCACCACCCAGCATCCAGGTCAATACACCATCAAAGTTGACCTACCTATTTCCTCCTAATCTCACACTATCCCCCGTTGGCCGCTACCCCCTTGACCTATATGTCGTCATGGCTAGTCAAGCCTCCACCTTGGTCATCCTCCTTCACAGTCGACCTACACATACCCTTGACTAAACACCTCCACAGTCAATCCAACACCTGATCTCTGGCCAAAACACCACAATGCTTGGCCTACACATCACCCAGTTCCTAACCAGTACACCTTCCTTGTCAGTTAAACCCATGACCTTTGGCCAATACACCTCTTTGGTCGGCCTACGTCATTTCTTGGCCTATACGCCACCACAACCCAGAACCTCAGCCTTTGCATCATCAAAGCCGATCTGTTCAAGCTTCAGTCCAAGCTCCAGCTGCAAGCTACACGGATCAGCCAGCCTGAAGGTCTACGTGAAGCCCCAGATTGCTTGGCAACCAGCCAAGCCCCATCAAGCAACTCCAGCACCAACACAATGGATCAACAACAACGATCCCACTAGCAATGTCCTTCGACAGTAGCAAGCTAAGGACACCCAGCGCCAGTCACCAAACAGCTAAAAGGCTCTCAGGTAAACCAAAAAAAAAAGAGAAGAATAAAAAAAATGGGGTTAAAAATAGAGATACCTCGGCAGACTCAGTCGTTCTCTTTCTCAAGGAGGCGGCCAGGGGCAAAAAGGCCAGTAACCCAATTGAGATGAAAACTCGCAAGAGCGCCTCAGGTAAAATTGGGTAACCCCTCGATGCGAAAACCCAGCAAGGGCGCATCGAAAAAAGCAAAAGGGGGCCAGCTCTGGCGAAAACCCGAAAGGGCGGCAGAGCTGGTAAAGAGAACAAAAATAAATTTTCTCTCCTCCTCCAGTTGGGGCAACCAGCTACCCACCTTCCAGCAATCATATCCCCGGCCAGTTGGCCTATACCAGTCCTTGACTAATCCCCTGCTCCAGTTTATAAATCCTGCTCCTCCCTGTCGGCCATATACCATCACGTTCGGCCTAAACCAGCTCCCCAGGCCACTCCCCTCCCTTGGTGGCCTATACCAGTCCCTAGATAGTACACCTCTCTAGCTCGTTGATCTTACACTTCCCATTTAGCAATACACCACCCCAGTTGGCTCACATTTCCTCCGGCCTCACACCTCCATGGTCGGCCTATATACACCTACAATTCATGCACTAGTCCAGTCATTCATCCCAGTAAACCTCGGCCTACACACCACCTCGGTTATCCCCTACATCACAACAACCTTGGATCCATCTATCATGAGAATCCATCAACCCATAATTCTCAATCATCCACCCGTCATGGTCAAGTCACCATGAACCCAATCATAACTCCAGCAATACGCTGTAAAGGCACACCAGTTCCCAGATCCCAGTCATGATTCCAACAATACGCCACTAAGGCTCACCAGTTCCCAGACCACCAGTCAAAGCCACTACCATGGCTACGACGACGACAAGCCATCAACAACACAAACTCCAGGTCACGTCCCCTGACAGCAGCACGCTACGGACTGCAGCCACAAGGATCCCAGGTCAAAAAAAAAAGAGGAAAAATGGGGTTAAAAATAGAGATGCCCCGGCGGCCTCAGTCAAGTCCTTCCATAGGACTACTGAGGGCAAAAATTGCCATCAACCCAGCTAAGGTTAAAACCCGAAGGGCATTTTAGGCAAAATTGGGTAACCCCTCGGTGTGAAAACCCGCAAGGGCATGCCGAAAAAAGCAAAAGGGGGCCAGCTCTGGTAAAAACCCGCAAGGGCGGTAGAGCTGGTAAAGAGAAAACAAAAAAAGACTCTCTCCCTCTCTACTCCTCACTGATGAAAGTCATCAACTGCGACATCCCGCCGACGGCGACCTCAGCATCACTCCACAACAAAGGTGGCCACTACACCCCCGAGGGTCGGCCATCACCAATTTCAGCTCCAGTATTTCGGCTACAACGCCTTCATAGGCCAGCCGGCCAACTCCAGTCTCCAGTTCTAAATTATGGCTACAACGCCTTTACAGGCCAGCCGGCCATCCCAACTTGTAGTTCCAGTTTCGGCTACAATGCCTTCACAGGCCAGCCGCCCAGTTCCAGTTCCAGTTCCAGTCACCAATCCCAGTATCCGGCTACAACGCCTTCACAGGCCAGCCGCCAACTCCCAGTTCCAGTTTCGATTACAATGCCTTCGCAGGCCCACCGCTCAGCCTCCAATTCCAGTTTTGGCTACAACGCCTCCACAGGCCAGCTGCCTAGTTCCAGTCCCAGCTTCGGCTACAACACCTTCACAGGCCAGCCGTCCAATTTTCAGTTCCAATTTCGGCTACAACACCTTTACAGGCCAGCCGCTCAGCTTCCAGTCCCAATCCCGGCTACAACGCCTTCACAGGCTAGCCGCCCAGTCTTCAGTTCCAGTTTCGGCTACAACGCCTTCACAGGCCAGCCGCCCAATTCCAGTTCCAGTCACCAATCCCAATATCCGGCTACAACGCCTTTGCAGGCTAGCCGCCCAGTTCCAGTTACCAGTCCCAGTATCTGGCTACAACACCTCAACGGTTAGCCAACCAGCTCCAGTCCCAGTCCCGATCTCTGGCTTCGCCACCATGACAGCGTGCCAGCCAACCTCAACTCCAACTACCCAGGCTAAACAATACCAGTAACATAGGCCAACACACCCTCTCGGGTCGGCCTCCAGCTCCCAGACTCCAGCGACATAGGCCAACACACCCTCTCAGGTCGGCCTCCAGCCTCCAGTCTCCAGCAACATAGGCCAGCACACCCTCTCGGGTCGACCTCCAGCTTCCAGTTTCCAGCAACATAGGCTGAAGCACCCTCACGGGTTGGCCTCTAGCTTCCAGCCCCCCGCAATATAGGTCAACACACCCTTACGGGTCGACCTCCGGTCCCCAGCAACGTGGGCCAAAACACCCTCGCGGGTTGGCCTCTAGCCTCCAGTCACCAGCAATACACACCAACACACCCTTACGGGTTAGCCTCCAGCTTCTAGTCCCTAGTCCTCTGGGTCAACACCGCCTTATGGATTGTCCTCCAGCTTCCAGTCTCCAGCCATCTAGGCCAACATGCCTCATTCAGGCAGGCCTCCAGCACCCAGCCTTCGATATCTGGCTTCCAGTACCCAATTTCCAATACCCAGCTTCGAGTATCCAGCCTCTAGTATCCAATGTCTAATACCCAACTCTAAAATCCAACTTCCAGTATCAAGTTTCCAGTGTCTAGTTCCAGTACCCAGCCTCCAACATCCAGTTCAAGTACCCCGATTCCCAGTATCCAGCACCAGTACTCCGCTTCCGGCTTCCAGTTCCAGCCTCCGATTCCAACGCCCAGTTCCCAACATCTAATTTCCCATTTCCCACTTCCAATTCCAACTTCCAGCAATGGGCGAGCATGCCTCATAAGGGCAGGCCTCCAGTCCCAGCGTCCAGTATCCAATTACCAGTCGCCATATCCAACATCCACTTCCCAGTCCCAGCCTTCCATCCCAGCACCCAATAACCAGATTCCAGCCTCCAGTCCCGGTATCCAGTCCTGATCTCCAGTCCTCAATTTCCAGTTTCCAATCCCAGTCTCCAGTCCCCCATCCCAACATCAAGTTCCCAGCCTCCAGTTGTCACCTATAGGTCCCAATACCCAATCTCTAGTCCCAGTATCCAGCCTCCAAATCCCGGTTTTCAATAACAACACCCAGCTTCTAGTCTCCAATTCCTAGTTTCCAGCCTCAGTACTTTGTCTTCCGTATCTGGGTCACAATCTCCAATCCCAGCATTCAATCTTTACCTTCCAGTCTCCAGCCTCAGACCTCCAGTTTCCATCAGTAGACCAGCATGCCTTAGCCAGGCGGGTCTCCAGTCTAAGTATCCAGGTTTTTAGCCTCTAACTTCTAACTACCGACAACAGGCCAATACGCCTTACTCAGGCAGACCTTCAATATCCAGTTCCCAGTCTTTGGCAATAGGCCACTACACCTCATAGGCTGATCAACAACAACAACCACATGAACAAATCCAGACACCTTATAGACTAGCATGCCTCGAAGGCCAGTCTACAGCAGCCCTAGACCAACATACTCCCAAGGGTCGGTTTACCATGCTCTGACCATCACACCTCAATGGTTAGCTAGCAACAATGCCTTCGGCAGCACCTCAGTGATCAGCTGATCGTGGCTCCCAGTCAATATACCTCAGTAATCAGCCGAGTGGACTCCCTAGTTGATACACCTCGACGGTCAACCAGCACATTAACAGGTACTATTCACCACATTATGATGATTATGTGTCTAACATCATTTGTGGTCATTGTACTGTTTGAAGGGTCGGACAACCTCGACTTCGGCTATTTTACCATGACGGTTAGCCGCCAGCATCAACATTCGGCCATACCCCATGAGGATCGGTTGAATACGATTCTAAGCCAACACCCCTCACTGGGGGCAAATCCAGCAACCTAAGACCAAGACGCCTCGCCGAGGTAGGTCTCCAGCAACCTCAGACCAAGACGCCTCGCCGAGGCAGGTCTTCAATAACTTTAGACCGAGACGCCTCACCGAGGCAGGTCTCCAGCAACTTCAGACCAATACGCCTCGCCGAGGCAGGTCTTCAACAACTTCAGACCTAGACGCCTCACCGAGGCAGGTCTCCAGCAGCTCTAGGCCAAGACACCTTGCCGAGGAAGGTATCCAGCAACTTTAGACCAAGACGCCTCACCGAGGTAGGTCTTCAACAACTCCAGACCAAGTCGCCTCACCGAGGCAGGTCTCCAGTAGCTCTAGGCCAAGACGCCTCACCGAGGCGTGTCTCCAGCAACCTCAGGCCAAGACCCCTCGTCGAGGCAGGCCTCCAGCAACCTCAAACCAAGTTGCCTCACTGAGGCAGGTCTCCAGCAACAGCAGACCAAAATGCCTTGCCGAGGCGGGTCTACAGCAACCCCAGGCCAACATGCTTCCCTCAGACAGGCCCTCAACAACACCGGGTCAACGGCCCTTGTCAAGGCTGACCCCCAGCAACACCATGTCAACATGTCTCTCTGAATCTTGCCTCCAGCAGCATCAGACCAACACACCTACAACGTCGATTGTCTTCGGCAGCTTCACCCCAGTCATCGGATCACCCTACTTCTTGGGTGTGGTCTCCGTGGCTGCTCCGCAGCTGCCCACATCTCAGTTAACGTCATCCATCTTCCTGTTACTCTGGCCTCTCCAGATTCTCTAACACCACCAGCCGACCCTTACCACTTTGGCTGTGCAATGGCGGCCCGGGCAGGAGCTGGAATCTCTCAACTTCGAAGCCCTATTATGATCCCAGTTCCCCTGTAACCCCTGACCAACCAGCTATAATCTCGGTCACATCCAGCCATGACAAAGTGGCCTCCAGCACCACAACTTAACGAGTTGCAAGAGCCCTACAACACAACTCCTGCTACAATGCTTCAGAGCTGTGACCAGCCTGTCCCATAGGACGGTCGACGCCAAACTTGGCTAATGCGCCCCCATGGGTGGTCAATAGACGATGCCAGCATCCCACAAGAAGAATCAACCACCACAATAGTGGTAGGCTACTAACGACCGACCACAGGCTTCGCCACAAAGCCCCGGTCAGAGCGGCGGTCATCTCGTCACCAACCAGCAATCCCAGGAGCTGAGGGATAGGTGGCCCTCAAATTCCCAAGACAGGGAAATTTTGAACCCCCATTTATAGCATCGTCGGCTACGGTCATGATCAAAGGGGAACAGGCCAAGGAGTGAAAAATGCTTATAGCACCCCTTGACTCAGACAAGGTGGAAAACCTGAGAAAACACAAATCTCAGTCTACAAGTCCACCTCCGGGGGCAAGACATGACTCCCTCCAGTGCAACCTCAGATGATGAAAGGGGAGCCACAAGGAGTCTCCCATTGCTCGCTAGCCACCCTACGAGGTGGGATGGACTCGACAGTCCTGGCCTCCCCCTGTCTCGGATGTCTAATGGGGGAGAGTCCTTTCCACTGAGCCGCCTCTCCTCAAAAAATCCACAAAGCCCGCTGCGCAAGGTAGGCCCCAGACATAGACAACAAAGCCAGAAGCATTGTTATGACGGGCTCCCCTGGCCTTCTTATGCCATCGGCATTGGCGTCCAGCCTAGTCATATCATTAACCGCCGAAGTGACCACTCGTATGGAGAGTTCGACGTCCAGACCAGATTACTCCTGCGACGCGGGCCCTGCACACCTCTGCCACAAGCCCAACACATGAGACAAACGAGAACAGAATTCTCAAGTCGCGGATAGCGGGCTACAAGTTCAAGCACCACGCATGTATCCAATATATGTCATCCCTATCAGCTCCATGCCCTCAGTGGCTTCGACAAATTGCCCACCAGCCACTTAGATCCCTCTGAAATCCAGCTCTACAACGATCTTCTGCAAACATACCACCGTCGCATGAAAGATCGCAGCAGGAGCATCAATCCCTAGAACAGGTGACTCCAACCACGCCAATAAGGCCGGGAGAAATCAAGCTTGAAAGGCGCACGGGCCGCATGCCGTCGTCTTCGCCTCCGACGCACGCCCCATGGGGGGCATTTGTTGGCACATGCTTATTTTCTCAAATTAATCGAGGATTAAGCATAGGGAAATACTCCCTAGATGGAGCAAAATGGCACATCGCCAGAGCTGATCTACCAGTCGAGTTGAGCTCGAAATCGAGACACTTCGTCGGGTCAAGTAGCACAACATAACAACCGGGGATCGGCCCCGAGCAAATGGCACTATGCTAGCCAGTTTCCCGACAACCGGGTCTGTTTCAGGATTCGAGACAACCTACCGTACCTTACGGCACTCTGTGAAGATTCGGGGATGACCCCCGACACCCTGCATACGGTATCACACTGCCGACGCTTCAACAACCGAGTTAACACGGGACTTAGAACGGCCTGCCGCTTCATACGACTCTTCGCCAGGGAGCGAGGGTCACCACGACCACTGGACAAACGGCATCATCATGCCGACGCCCCAGTCACCGGGCCCAACCAAGGGTCCTAACCAGCTAGCCACGACCCGTGGCCACATCAGTAATCGATCGGGCCCACCCCTGATCACTCAGTTTGCGGGTTTACCTACGTTCAAAACAGCTACCCGAGCCGACCCGGGGGCGTCCTGACTACAAGCCACGCCATGTGGCACCCAGCAACGAGGCCGGGGTCTACCCTCGAGTTGCCTCCCTCTAGCCCTCTGAAGTCAAAGGAAGATCCATTTGGGCCAACCACAAGCTTCAGGAGCTTGCAGCAACCTTATACGGCCCACACACGTGTGTCGGGAATTTCCCCGAGCACCTGGTAGGCGCGTATGTTCCAGCCACTCTACGGCAAGTCAGAGATCGACTCAGGACTCTCAGCAACCCATCGCGTCATGTACCAACATCGTGCTACCTCGCACACGGATCGACCTGCCCGATCAGGTCACGGGGGTCAAGGGGGCAGCGCCCCTTGCGGGGGTTTTGGGGGGCGTATCCCCCGGAAGAAAAATTCATGTTTGTAAACCCAGTCAAATCCCAGTCTAACCCTCAGTCAAATCCTAGTCAAACCCGCCCTAAACCCTCGGTCAAACCCGCGTAAACCCCTCCGGGGAGGGGTTTAGGCCGACCAGCCCAGCCCCTTGGGCTGGTCCGCCTGCTGGTCTGCCTAAACCCCCCCTGGGGGAGGGGTTTAGGCGACCAGCTTTGCCCCCAAACCTAGTCCGCTTAATCCCCCTTAAAATAAAAAAAAATAATTTTTACTCCGTGTAAACCCCTCCGGGGAGGGGTTTAGGCCGACCAGACCAGCCCCCTAGGCTGGTCCGCCTAAACCCTCCCTCCTGGTCCGCCTAAACCCTCCCTCCCCCACTCCGTAACACACAAAAAAATTATTTTCAAGGGTTTACCAGGACCAAACCTAGCCCTCAACTTGGTCAGGGTAAACCCCTTCAACCCCTTCATATTCCACTATAAAAGCCCCCCTAGGGAGCTCAAGGAAGGACATGCAATACACATGGAATGGAATGAAGGATGCAATGCAACACCCTCCGACCTAACTACCGCGCCCTCAGACTCCCGAGGCCTTCGGCAAGGGTCGGGGACGCGAGGAGCTAAGTGCGCGCGTGGTTGACATGTTGATCGGCTCGTACACGCCGAGGGTATGTCACACGTACTCCCCTCACGCGGCGTCTAGCCATCGCACACAAGTTCATGCCCGTCACGTATAAGGCGTTATGACAACGGTGAACACACCCGCATCCCGGGTCCTCCCGCGTATGACAGCCCACGGTGGCTACGCATACGCCATGATGCCGCACCTACTTCCGTCACGGAACCGCATGCCTACTGCCTACCTCGAGCTAGCCGCCGACCGCTCGAACTGATGACTTGAGTTATCAAGACCCTGGCTCGGGAGTAATATTCCCGGGGCTGGCCTCGACTCCCCGGCATGACGGCATTCGCCTTCCGAGACTCGGACCCGACCGCTCACCTCGAGCCACGTCCAACCTCCGTCAGGCGCCAGCCCACTACCGCCCCTACCCTCTAGGCAATCGGGCTTGTCTCGATCTCCTCACAGGGAGCCTCTGTAGATCACGCGGATATCCGCTGTATCCCGCATTGACCCGGGGACCGACCCACGTGCCGGAATTGTCCCGTGGCTTGCGCTCATTGTACTTCGACCTCCTTGGCCCATTTGTAAAGCCCACGTGGCTCTCATATAGCATGAAACCAGTTGAACACATGCACATGTACTCGGGTCTCAGCCTCCTCACGGCGCTCGCCTCCTTCAGTCACAACGGTGCCCCCGGCACCCGACTGCCAGCCACTCCAGTCACATCGGGGCCCGCGGCACCCGAACACTCAATAACTCCAGTCGCAACGGTGCCCCCGACACCCGACTGCCAGCCACTCCAGTCACATCGGGGCCCGCGGCGCCCACCTCCTCTGTCACAACGGTGCCTCCGGCACCCGACTGTCAACAACTCCAGTCACAACGATGCCCCCGGCACCCGACTGCCCGCTACTCCAGTCACAACGGTGCCCCCGGCACCCAACTGCCAACAACTCCAGTCACAACGGTGCCCCTGGCACCCGACTGCCAGCTACTCTAGTCACATCGGGGCCCGCGGCACCTGACCCCTCAACTTACCTCAGCACAATGGTGCCTACGGCACCCCTACTGTCCCGACCTCGACACTATCTCATGTCAAGAATACATTGTGATGCCCCTCGGGTGTCATCTTGCTAAGTCACAGGTCCTCTCACGAACACTCTGTACACATACGGAACTACCCACACAATAATGCAATGACCCGGGAACCGTCATGAATGTCGGAATTGTCCCGTGGCTTGCAAGCAATTGTAATCGGGCTCTCATGCCCTCATATAAATGCCTTTCATGGCATATAAGTCATGTAATCCAGTTAGGGAGTGGATCCCCCTCCTCGCTGGAACCAGTCTCTCGGCCCCCAGTTATCCCTGTTGTGTTGCTGTTGCCCTATCGCTGTTGCACAGACTAAGCCCTCCTGACGTCACGGCTCCCAGGGTCCCTGACTCTCTCTTCGGCAGTAGAAACAAAGGTATTCGGATTCAATCCAATGTAAAATAAACATCGGTTACTTGCGACCGGTGGGGAAAGACGTCCAGTACACGAATCCCCATAATCGCCTGTGCACTCGCACTCGTGGAACCCCTTCATCCACGTGTCGCCCAACCTCTCGAGTCACGTGCCGCGTCCTGCCGACGCTTCCTCGATCAATCCTTGGTTCCATAGGTGATTGTCGAGAAATGGACTGGCATGCCCACATTCCACTCTACCATCCCTGTTCCAGCCTTCCAGAACGATTAACCATACGCCATCCCTTCCAGTGCGTTCCTATCGTTCTCTCTGCCTTCTTCTCAATACCCCCAGAATCCCCGCGTGCCCAGTCAACCTATCTCGACCTTCCGTGAAAAGGTGAGTGTACACCCCCACCGCGAAGACAAAATGACAAGTGACTCCCCGCGGTCGCAAATAGATATAAAGACAAGAGAACTTAGTCTTAGCAATGGCCGGCAACGATGACTGAGATAATAGGGCAACACCTATCACCTAAAAAAGAAATTCCACCTTAATTAGTTGGCAGAGAGATATTTTACTGGATGTCACCACTACTTCACAATTTCACAATACAAGCTCCACATTTCTGCTTTTCCTGGGTTAAAAACCCAATGATGAATACAACAAACCCCACAGTCATGGCAGATGATGACTTGCCCATAAAAGATGATATCATGAAGGAAAATCCAAGCTACATAATTTATATATGTAAGATACTGAAGAAACAAAGGGGGAAAAAGGAGCATTATTCAGTATGTTGTTGTCCTTGTGAAAAAGCATAATGCAAACAAACTTCTTTTTACTGTAATCTCATAGAAACTAGAATATAAATGAAGATTGGGCTTGAAGATTAATTCATGAATTTTAACATTGCTTTATTTGACAATTTCCTGAAGGTCATAAGGCTGAAATTGCCTCTGATGTTAACTTTCAAAAGAAAATGCAGGATTATGTACAAAACATATATATATATAAGAAGGTTAAATTAAAAAAATACACTACCGCAAATAGAGAATGTGAAGGCAAATTATTTTCCAGCAACTGATAGCATGACTTGAGAGTAAAATTATTGGTAGTCTTCTTCCATATGAATCCTGACTTTCATGGCCCACCCGAGACTCTCACAGAGTTGCCAGCAAAGAAAAAAATTCAGATTTCTCTGCTTTCTTTCACAGCCAGAGTAGAACAAGATTCCATGTCATACTACTACCAACTATGAAGCATGCACCTGCTCATACCATACAACTAGAATTTGTTAATGGTGAACTGGAGAGCAGAAGCAACTACTCCTAGAATTTGTAAACAGTGCCTGGATTAGAGAGTATATATAAATAGGCAAATTAGAGTGAGGTCTCTTGCTTATACCATACCACTTGTTTAGGTACTTCCTCTTTCCCTTGCAGGGCCACAAAAGAATACTGGGGAGATGGCACCCTACTTCCCTCCCTGGCGTATCTTGGAGTTGAATCTCCTTCAGCAACGGATGCATCCAAACACTTAAACATCATTCTAAAAAGTATTGTGAAAAGAGCTGCAATAAGTGTAAGAAAAGTCCCCTAGATAAGCCAAGACAATAAGTAGGCAGACTCATATAATCCCATTATAGATATCTTGCAATCTCAAACATGGAACTTCAGATTTTCTCTCTTCAGAATTTGTATGGACAGAATGCAAGTTAAATAATAAGATACTTTAGACAACCAGCTAAGGGAAAAATTGTACCTGAAAGTTTAAGCTCTCTCTCTGTAACCACAGAACTAATCTGAAACACAAAACTGAACATAGCAGGCCATACAAATTCCCTTTAACGAGTAAAACATTGTTTCATACCAGGAGGTCAAATAGAATGAACATAGAAACATGATCTAACAATTGCAACCAACTAACTAGTTACATTGAACTTACATGACAGAGGCTAAGGGAAAACAAACATGTAGACTTGCCTGACAAATTGGTTCCAGGTTTCACTTTTCATTGAACCTGAGGGGTCAAGTAGCTGGGTCATCTCATGACTCAATTTGAATTGAGCACTTTCAAATGGCATGTTGCCTCTAGGTGATGTTTCCAGTATAAATCCAAAATCAATATGAACAAGTCGCCCCACACTGATTGATCATGAGGAGTTAGTCATTGCTTGGTGTTCAAAGTTAAACGAAAAAAATAAAACATACTTATTAAAGAGAAAATTCCCATTGTACGGATCATGTGGCTATAATAAAAGGCTAGCAACTGCATAGCCAACACTACTGATGATGAACATCTCTCGTGCAGCTTCAAAACTTGGGGAGCCCACAGGTCCATATTCTTGTTGAAAAATCTCATATAAACCACCATCAGTTAGTTCACCCATTTGGTTTCTACTCCACGTATTGGGAACAACCTGTAAGACATCTGAGCATATGAAGTTGCAAGATAAAAATCAGTAAAATCATGCATATTTATTTTACGATGGTTCATATATCAGACATGTACATGGAACCCCTTTATTTCATTATCAGAGTATTACAATAGACATTCTGCCATATGAATGATCTTTCAATACTCAAAATTTTAATGTTCATAATCCCAGTCAGCCCTGTACTCCAAGACCAAAAATGCCCCTTTTCACAGGTCAAGGTTTATGTAACTCCCAATATTCATATCAGATTATCACAAGCATACATTGAATTAGATTAAGCTAGTCTGGAATAGAAAAATTAGTGGAGTTTTCTGGACAAACCTTCAGAAAATTGAAAACAGAAAACATGTGTGATAACAAGAAGCCGGAGACATGCGGAATCATGTGTTAATGTGAACCATAATTCAGATGTGTTTTTTATAACAGAATTTATTGTCATAAAATAGGGTGACCGTCGCACTCGACTGGGAGGGTTAGTTAACTGGAGTCTGGGAGACTGGTCACACACTGACTGGTGTGGAGGTAAGACTGAGACCCAGGTACGGGTATGCATTGACAACTAGTTTCTTTTTTTATAGGTGCCATGAAGGCCTTACAAGTGGGCCTAAAAAGTCGGAATACATCTGGTGCAAGCCACGGGACAATTTTGACACATGGGTCGGTCCCCGGATCAGTGCAGGATAAAGCAGATATCCGCATATTTTACAGTGGCTCTCCACAAGGAGCTGTGGGCATGTCCGAGTTGCCAAGGGAAGGCTAGACTGGATGGCAAGGTGGAGACTAGATGGCGCCTGAGGGAGGACGGATGCGGCTCTAGATGAGCAGTCCGGTACCGGTCCCAGAAGGCGAGTGTCTTCAGGCCAGGGAGTTGGAGCCGGTCCCAGGAATATTACTTCCAGGCCAGGGTGTGGCTAACTCGGGTCAGCGGTTGGGACCGTCAGTGGTCGGCTCGAGGCGAGCGGTGGGCACGTGGTCCCATGACAGGAGCAAATCCGGCATTATGGCGTGTGCGGTGTTATCATAATGCGCCATATGCGGGTGGACCCGATGTGTTGGTGTGGTCGCCGTTATCATAATGTCTCATACGCGAGGGAATGGACTATAGTGAAACGGCTAGACACCATGTGAGGGGAGTACGTTCGACATACCCTCGGCGTATACGAGTCGATCAACAAGCCACCCAACATGCTTTGCTCATTACGTCTTTGCCGGAAGCCTTGGGGCTTGAGTCCTTGAGCGCCTATAGGTGAGTATCCTTGCATGCATGCCTATGTGTCCCTTGATCTTCTAAGGGAGTTTTATAGGAGAAGTTGAAGGGTAGGGGGGGTTTACGTGGACTTGAATGGAGGGGGTGAGTAGGTCCGCGTAAACCCCTTGCAAATTAAAAAAAGTTTGTTTTTGTTTCTGTGAGAGGGGGAGGGGGTTTACGCGGGGCAGAAAGCCCTTTTTTTTTGAAAAAAAGGTTTTTCGATATTGGCAGGGGGTTTACTCGGACCTGCCCAGGGGGTGGGCTGGTCCGCATAAACCCCCCCCCCCCCAAGGGGGGTTTACGTGGGGCAGAAACTCCCTTTTTTTGTTAAAAAGTTATTATTATTATTATTATGGGGGGGTTTATGCGGACCTGGTAGGGGTGGCCGAGCAAGTCTGCGTAAACCCCCCCCCCCCCACACAGGGGGGGTTAACGCGGAGCTGGCTGGGGGGTTTTGCACAAGTATATAAATTCCCCATTTTTTTTCTCTTGGGCCCACTTTTGACCCAGTGTGACTGTAATAGGACAAGGATACGGGATACGGACTAGTTGGTTGGCCGACTTGTGCTACGCGCGTGGTACGAGGAGGTTGACATACTTTTTACGCGAACTCGAGACAACATCTTTGTGGGCACTCCCAAGCTGGTACATGGATTGATCCCGCATATGATTGGGACCGGGACGAGCATACACTGCGATTAGTCGGGCTGGGTGGATGTGGATGCACTTTTGTGACACGCTTCTTTTTGTTTGCCTCTATATTCATCTATTGAGGGTTTATTTGTTTATTAAGTGCGTGGGCGTGCCAGTCACGAAGTGACGATTTATTCGGGCTTCGTGGAAGCCCTAGTGCGCCATCTGACTGATCAGACAATTGTGTAGTTCGTATCTAGACAGAAACCCGCCGTGCCATAAAGGTCACGGCGTCATTTGCATACCCTCGGAGAGGGAAACACCCTTGATTAATTGCTGAGAAAAGAGGGCCTTACGGCCTAACGAGTTGTAAATTAAATGGGATTAAGAAAGCCTGGAATTGTACTGAAAAGTTTTGTACTGATAGCGTAAATAGTAAAAAGGTGTCGGTCACTCATGGACCATTTTCTGTTCAGACGGGCGTTCGTTTCGGAATATGCGATGAAAGCGGGAACAAATCTGTACAGATGTCTGTCGAAGACACGGCAAGTTTAATATTTGATTCGAGAGTGGGTCGGAATGAAAAAGGATGTTGGCCCAAGCGAGGCCGACCTATGGCCATGGTAGGGAATAATCCCCGGGGTCCATAGTCGGTCAGCAGGGCAACGTTCATATTCCCTCTATGGGATCCAAGGGGAGAGCAGATCTCAGTGAGTGTATGCTACGAGGTTGCAGTTTTATTTTTTTGTTAGTTTAGTTCCACTTACGTGTAAGTTTTATTCGTATGTGTTTTTCTTGTCATTTCCTGGTTTGGGTAACAATGCAGGAAGGCCTGGAACCGACACAAGAGGTCACAACGGGTGGAGTCATATTAGGTGTGTGCGTAACCTAGAGGGCGCGTCTATCCAAAACATGGTTCACATCTACGCTAAGTGAGGTGACTACATGGGTTCGAGTATGCACGGGACGAAATTGGGTTCGGGAATCAGTCCCGGATACGAGGCGGAGGTCAGTCCTTACGCATAGGGAAGGTTTCCGACCGGATGTAATCAGATCTTCCGCGCATCGCTATTTTACATAGCGCGAGATCAAGGCATGCAGGCATACGGGAAATGCACTTATGCAATCATATGCCAACGAACATGGCCTCTTGTATTCTCAATATGCATGTGTGAAATTTTAGTTAATTCCCTTCTTTGTTCATGATGGATGCTCGTGCTTGTCAATGTAGTGTGGCAATGTTGTGCCCGGTTCTCTTCGTGTCTTCTACAATTCTTATGCCTTAGCAGGAGTGTCTCATTGTTATTTATTTCTTTTGTTTGTTGCTTCCTTTTGTACTTTAATATGTATTATTCTGGCAAAAAATTGGCAGCACCTCCCCAGAACCAGGATACGGGAGGGGTAAAACGAGTACACATCCATAAGGAGTGTAGAGGTGCGCACGGAAGCGGCAACACCTTGACAAAACCCACAAAATGACGGACGGAACATACTGGATTACGGTTGAAACACAAGGCAGGAAGGTGGACTCCATCGGATTACGAAGGAAAGGGTGGCAAGGCCGTCGGATCAGAGACGGTGGCACAATCACCGAATCAAAGTCACCCAAGGGGGCCATCGGATGAAGAGAGCGGCGGGGCCACTAGATCAGGGCAGTGGTCAGACCACCGGGTTAGTGCGGTGGATAGGGCCATGGGATCAAGGGCGGATGAGCCACATGATCATGCAAGGGACGAGGCCACCGAATCGCAATGGTGGGTGAGCCACTAGATCGCATAGTAGATAAGGCCACCGGATCGGCAGGCAAGCATGCCACCGGATCGGCGGAAGATGGGCCACCGGATCAGTAGGTGGGTGAGCCACCGGATCAGTGTATGGGCAAGCCACCGGATCAGTAGGTAGGCACGCCACCGGATCAGCATATGGGCGAGCCACCAGATCAGTAGGAAGATGGGCCAAAAGGCCATTGGATCAACCTGCGAAGAGGGCCGCCGGATGGGCGGAGGACCCGGGCTACAAAGGTGGCTGAGCCACCGGATCATACTGGTGGGGAGGCCACCGTACGAAGTAGCAGATGGGCGAGCCACCGGATAAGGGATGGACCAGGGGATTAGGAGGGCGGCTAGGCCACCGGATCACAAGGAAGAGCTGGCCACTGGATCTTCTGGTGGCAAAGCCACAGAATCACGCCAATAGCGAGGCCACCGGATAGCAAGAGGATCAGAGCAAAGGAAATGCAAGAGGAAGGGGTTAAGGCTGTCAGCGTAGATAAGGAAAAGGGGCTGCAGAGGAGGGGTTAAGGCTGGCCACCTGATGAGGATTGAGCCACCCCATCAGACCAGGTACGAGGGCCTCCAGACTAGCAGGGGAGATGGGAGGAGCTCAAAATAGGCTGGCAAGGTTGACATATGGTAAAGGGGATTATAAGAAGAAGGAAAGATGGAGGAGACAACTAAGAGATGGGGCTAAGAAGGGATGACCTTCTAGGGGTTGGTTCTGAGTCTAGCTCACCGCATTGAGCAAACTCAGAACACCCTCTGTGACACACAGGGAACAGGGAGAAAACACAGGAGGCACAACGTAAAGCACAAGAAGACTGGAAGGATGTTTATTCATTCGTCACAAATGCAAGCAAATGACAAGGCTTGGAGTACTTTAGAAACGTGGTCAACCAGGGGGAGAGGAAAGCAACAAAACAAGATGGGGAAATAAAGAAAAGGACCGCGATGGGGAGGGGGAACGGAGCACAGGCTCTTTCCCCTCCAAGACCTCTCCTCTCTTCTCTCTCCCTCTCTTTCTCCCTCTCTTCATCCCTCCTTCTCCTCTATTGGGATTTCTCTCTTTCTATCCTCACCTTGTTCTTCTTCTTTTCTCTTCACGCCGAGCTTGAGCAAGAAGGAGCGGTGGTTGCAGGCCACAGAAGCTATCTCTGAACCTCCCCTCTTTGGTGTGCATATCCCCCCTTCTCTCTCTTCGCGTTCTCTACCTTATATACGTGGGAGCTCATCCGCATCGACCGTGGTCAAGAGGATCTTCGAAGCTTCCTGCCACCTCCTTTCTGCTCTGCCGTATCCGCCGCTCCGTTTCCAGATTGGGAGTGTGTAGGGAGTTGGTAGCCAGGAAAGGACACACTAGGGGGTTGCCTGGATCATGCTAACTCGATCCGGGGGCATTGCGCGCCAATGGGACGAACTTCTGGGTACGAGTAATGTAACGCCCGGGAATTTTGAAATAGAAATGAATACATTCAAGATTTGAAAAGAAGGCATTTAACTCATATTCTAATTCTATTTAAATTAATAATTTAAAATAAATAAGCATCACTTTGAGAAGACGCCAATTTATATTTTTTTAATAATTTAGGAAATTTAATATTACATTTTATTACACTATATCATTATTTTGAAGAAATAAGGATATATAGATAAAAGAATAAACATAATTGAGGAAGTGAGATAGGGTATATAGATAATTTTGGTTAATGTAGAGCGGGAGGAAAAGCTCCAAATAATATCACGACCATTTAATAGGTCGTTGTTCATAAATGTACAACATGAGTTGTGTAGTTATTCAATTAAAGTAAATATCCCAAGGTACATGACATACAGATAAGGTTTAAAAAGACATATATACAATTTTGGTTCTTAGAAGGTGAGAGGAAAAGGCTTCAAAAGGAAGTCACGACCACACAAGTGGTCGTTGTTCACTAAAATAACGACATATATCATGTTGGTATTCCCCTAAATATGAATAGTGCCACTTTTCATTTAAAAGAAATTTTGCAAAACAAATTATATGAAAAATAAGATTAAAATATAAGGATCCTAGCCATGAAATTTCATAGATTGATTCCATCAATTTTTAAATACGGAGTTTTAACCGAATAATCAGGTTGAGTTTTATTGTAGCATATTTTTTTAAAAAAAATTATGAAAATTATCAAAAAAATCTAGAGATCATAAAAATATGCAATTTACAATTTTTATTAACATGGTTTATTGGATATAAAATTTTAAACGTTGTAAACGTTGTTAACAACTAAAAATAAATACATCAATGAAGTGCGCCTCCTCCTTAGACGTTATTTAATGAATTAAAGACCCCCTATAGAGACGCCATTTCTTGAAATCAAGGCTCTCTGAAGGGGTGCCATTTCCCTTCAGAGAGGGCCCTGTGCGTACATATATATTAAAACCCAGGGAATAGAGTGCCCTCTATGCAGTCACAATTTAAAAAGGGCGACCTTCTCCCTGTCGTGATTTCTTCCAGATAAACCTTTTGTCCTTTCCGACACATACAACCCCATTTAGTTGGCATCGCATTATCCTCTGGCCATAGTACGCAATGTTTTAGGATCTTGTTCCCCTGGCAACCTAAATCCCTATAATTATTCCATCTACTGAGCAGGCAGAAACTACTGCCGACATCCTACTACCCACAGAATAGAATATCCCCATTCTTCTCACGTCCATCCAAGTCCTCTCCCTGCATCCAAAGTCCTGCTACTGAAGCTCTGTGGCAGAGAACGTGTGGCTTCCCTTATTGTTTATTCTCTGAAGCTGTTGCAGAGAAGAGAAGGGGAACTTGGCTTTTTCATTCTATTTTATATGTACCACGTCTGTCACTTCAGAAAGGTAGGTTTTCTCTCTCAAGTAGAAATAGTTAATAATAATATCTTGCATGACCATATTCTATTAGTTTTACGTAGGCAATCTCCCAAACCAAACTGTTAGTTAATCTGCATGATCTATGCATGTTTCCTGTTAAGTTTGTAGTTTCACATGAAGTTAACAAAGTAAACGCACGATTAAAGAATTTTGTAACCATGTAACCACATAACAAAATTATGGATAAATATAATTCTGGGATCCCCATGATTATTCCTAAATTTTCATGCATATAAATGTTGTATTAACTATAAACATTAATTAGTTAAACAATTTATATGTTTTAACCGTATACTCAGAGAATTACAAAAGTACTGTAGCTTGATAGTTATGGGATTTTGCCTGAACGATTTGTTCATGGCCGTCGGAGTGTCCTTTGGCCATGAAATTTTACAGAGATGTTGCTGGGGTAGTGAGCAAGGTAGTGGAGTTGGTATCTCCTTTATTTGACCCTCCTAACCCAAAGTAGCCCTACTCTCAAGCAATTTTTTTTTTGAACATCATGTTAGGTAGAGTTTTTCGGGCTCTTCATTTTGGTATATAGATTACGCGATTCCGACGTGTGTGTGACGAGAACTTAAAATTTAAAGAAATCGACACTATCTTTATTTAATTAAAGACAACATGCCACGTCAGTAAATACCTAAATCATGACCCACCCATGGTCGCTAGTCTATTTGATAATTAATAATGACTCATGTTTAAAATTCAATAACTGTGTAACCTGATGTCCAAATTAATCAGTGAACATAGTTCTGGAATCCTGATATTTTTCTCTTTCTGCCCATATCATTATTTTTAAAAAATTCTAATTATTAAGAAACTGGCATTGTTCATGTGTAAATGAATAACGCTTGAGCCTGAGTCGCCATTCAATAATATAGCGCCCGTCAACTAGGCGATATATTAAGATTTGACGACTTCGTAAATGGTCGCTATTCTATTTGATAATTAATAATGACTCATGTTTAAAATTCAATAACTATGTAACTTGATGTCCAAATTAATCAGTGAACATAGTTCTGGAATCCTGATATTTTTCTCTTTCTGTCCATATAATCATTTTTAAAAAATTCTATTTATTACGAAAGTGTCACTGTTCATGTTCAAATTTACATACAGAGAACAACGACCGAACCTAAGTCATCATTAAATATAGCGCCTGTGACAGGGGCGCAATATTTGTAAATCTACCCTCTTCCAGGAGGCGCCATTTACTTGATTCCCGTTGTTACCCAGACGTTACTTTCACACTATCTCAGTTAATAGATGATGTCCCTGCATGTTCTTTATTCTTTCATATCATGGATCTTCATGAGTATTAACTGTGTTAACTATGACACGCTATTCCTATGGGAAATTTCTCGTCCATATTTTGAGAACATAAACCTTGACTTATGTTGGCCACCTCTGATTCTGAAATATTTAAGGGCTGTGGGTCCGCAACTATCAATGCCCGTAGGACGGAAGTCCATTCTGTAAACCATAGGAACATGGGAATTCTGGGTGTGGCATTGCACCAAAGTCTGATATTCTGATATTATGTTATTCTGAAAATTTTGGTATTCTGATATTATGTTATTTTGAAATTTTTGTAATGCATTCCAAAATTCTGTTATTCTGTTATTCTGATAATTAGATAGACTGATTATTTTCTACTTATCATTATTGGAATTCTCCTATGTTCTGGCCAACTCTAAAGTTATGTTCATCTACAACTTCTAACCTTGTTTATTTCTGAAATCCATCCTTGATTCGGCAAGGAAATTATTTTTGTAACACCCGAGAATTTTAAAATAGAAATATATATAAATAAAAATTTAATCATTGAACTCATATTCTAATTCTATTGGATTAACCATTTAAAACATTTAATTACCTATAGATGCTTTAGAAGATGCCAAATTATATTTTGGAAATGCCAATTTATATTTTTAATCACTTAGGAAATTAATATTACACTATTCCAAAGAAATAGGAAATAGGTTATATAGATAGTGTTTTAAAGGTTAAACGTCACTTTTACAAGATGCCAATTCATATTTTCATAATTTAGAAAATTTCATATTTCAACTTTTACATTATATAATTATTTTGAAGAAAGAAGGGTATATTGATGAAGTGTTAAAGGATAAACATAATTTAGAAAGTGAGAAAGGGTATATAGACAATTTTAGTTAGTGTAGAGTGAATACAAAAAAAAACCTCCATTCAAAATAACGACATATGCTAAGTCGTTATTTCCTAAACATGAATAGTGACATGAATAGTTCACTTTTTATTTAAAAAGTAATTTTCAAAAAACATTATATGTAAAAATAGAGAAAAATGTAAGGGTCTCACCCCTGAAATTTCACAAACAAATTCCCTCAATTTTTAAAGATAAAAATCTTTGAAGTTAATATGAAAATCTTAACTTATGAAATACGTAACCTACTCATCTGAATAAAATCCTAGGCTTTGATTAAAGAATTAAACTATAGGGGGACTAGAATACAAATGTGCAAAACAACTTTAAACACAATGCCCCATGATGTTACATAAGTGGATGTGGATGTGCCATGATGTTACGTAAGTGGATGTGGACATTGTCCACCCTGGGAATTGACGCCCCTAATTAGGGCGTCATTTTACTAATTGACGCCCCTTATAGAGGTGTCCTATTACTTAAGTGAAAATGATGCCCCAACGCAAGGGCGTCATTTTAACAATTGACGCCCTGTTTCTAGGCGTCTTTTTTTTAAGTACGGTTATGGCGTGGGCGATTCTAATACTCTAACAAATGACGCCCCCTTTAAGGGCGTCATTATTGAAAATAACGCCCATGTAAAGGGCGTCATTAAAAGGACTCCCCTACACAAGGCATCATTTATAAAATACACGACCACGATACGTGCGTCAATTACACACGGTTGAGACATAAACAGCTCATTAGAGCTGGCAATAATAGCACCGAACAACTCTTTCGAGCTGGCAGAGACAAATCCCACTCAACCTGACTCATGAGGCATTATCTAATGCCTTGTGATTTCCTATATCTAATGGCATACGTAGCACTGTGAGGAGGCTACTGCTGTGCTGCGCTGCAGAAGCTCTTCCTCCCCTGCTGCTGAGATCCTGCTGCAGATCTTAACCCGGTATCACACGTCAAAGGTAGGTGTTCTCAAATCCTTGCCTAACCAGTAGCTAAATAGGTTTAATTGCATGCTTAGAGTCCGTTTAACTCATCAACCATGCTATAAATCATGTATATACCATGTTATTTTAATAGCCTGTCACATATTATTGTGATCTTTATGATTTTGAACTTAGTTTGTTAGCATGATTTTCATGAGTTTTTAATCATATTTTATCACACTATTTACAGTATTAATAACCATATTTTTCAGTCCTGTTAACAATAGCGCCCGTGACAAGGGCGTCATTTTAAAAATTGAAGACTGTGGACACAGTCGTCAATTAATTAACGACATGCCTCATGTCGTCAATTTGATTTCTAGAATTTTGAGTAATGGATAATTCAACACATTCAAAAATCCATAACTATCAAACTAAAGCACTAAATTTGTGCATGAACATGTTTCTGGAATCCTGACATTTTTCTGGACATATTCGTATAATTACTTTCTGATTTAGAATATTTTTATACGGATGAATAGTGCATGAATAGTATATGAATAGTGAAATACTTTTATAAATGACGCCCCTGACAAGGGCATCAATTATCAAATTACAGACTATCAGAACAGTCGTCAATTAAATGGACCCCATGACACATGTCGTCAATTTAATTTCTTGATTTTGAGTAATTGATAATTCAATACATTCAAAAATTCATACCAATTAAACTAAATCACCAAAATTTTGCATGATCATGTTTCTGGAATCCTGACATTTTTCTCGACATATTGGTATAATTACTTCTTGATTTAGAATATTTTTTTACTGATGAATAGTACGGGAATAGTGAACCACGGTAAATGACGCCCCTGACCAGGGCGTCCATTACTAAATTGACAACTGTGAAAACAGTCGTCAATTTTCAAATTGAAAACACGAAGAATATTTTATTTTTTTTACTGGTGAATAGTGAAGCAGGGTAAATGACGCCCCTGCCCAGGGCGTCAATTACCAAATTAAAGACTGTGCAATAGTCGTCAATTATAAAATTGAAGACATGACCCATGTTGGGTTCGGTGCTAGTATTCAGAGGGGGGGTGAATGAATATGGCCTATAAAAAATTTCACCCAATTGACATATTAGGCTCACTAACTATTTAGAAAGCTAACTAGACAGATTTATCAAATCTGGAAGACTAATTAGCAGATGCGGAATTAAACAAACAGATAGTGAGCACTCTAACAAGACAAGTTAGACAAACTATAGCTCAATTAGAATTTCGCTCACTCAACAGATTAAACACTTAGAACAAAATCTGATCAAGTCATCTAATGAACCTGTGATCAACCACTTGGAGCGCCCCTATGCAAACATCTAGCGGAAGCAAACCATAAGCAATCAAACCACAATGCAAGAGGGACTTTTAGGTGGTTCGGTCCTCCAGACCTACATCCACCCCACACTCAACCCGAGTGTGACTTCACTAACAGCTGGGCAACACAGCTTGCCAACAACCGCTGGGCAACACAGCTTGCCGTCCGAGGAATCCTCCTCGCCCCGCTGAGCAATACAGCTTGCTGTCCAGTGGAGTCCTCCACTGCAAACCGCTGGGCTATACAGCTTAGCCGTCCAGAGGCAGCACCCCTGCAATCCGCTGACCAACAGCTTGAAGGAAAGTGTAAAAATGGAAATAAAAGAAAGGATGAACAGCAATCGGAAAGCTGTAAACGTAAAGCACAATATGGCTCACAAGGAGCTGGATGGCCTGGATTTGATCCACGGTCCATCAAGACCAGATCTCCCTCGATCTCACTCTCTTTCTTCACTCTCTCTTTTTCTCTTTCTTCTCTGCTGCACTTCTCTTTTTCTCTTGATCTCTGCTCTCCTTTTCTCTCTTTCTCTTTTCTTTTTCTTCTTCTGCTCGAGCTCTCTCGCTCACTCTCTATCTCTCTTTCTTTCTCTTCTGCTCTCCTAATCTCTAATCTCTCACTCTCTGCTCTTCTCTTCTCTCTCTTTTTCTTCTTTTTCTCACACTCTCAGATTTCTTCACTGGAGAGCTTTCTCTTCTTCTGTGGAGAGTTAGCTCTTTTCAAGAGGATGATGGGGTGCTTTTATATCAGAAACAGAGCCTCCGAAGGTTGAGTAGAAAATGCCCTAGTGACCACTGATTGGTCCACTTGGCAGGGTAGCACCCCTTATCTAACACGTGTCAGCATCCTGCCCCCTTTTCCCATCGGATCACGTGCTCAGCATCCACCTCGAATCACGTGTCAGGTGCTAGCTTCGGGTCACGTGCCCATTCATCAAACTTCACGAAGGATGCATAGCTGCGTTGACGCTATCAGCCTGCTGCGTTGACGCATCAGTAATCCAGTGATCACGTTCTTCGGCAGACAGACGTGCTGCGTGGACGCTGCTAGCCCATAGCGTTGACGCAGTGGTGTTCTAGCAGCTAAGAGTTCAGCTGGTTTGCATGCTGCGTAGACGCTATGATCATCCTGCGTTAACCCTTCTGAGCTGTCTCCGAGCTAGATGCCTATCAGGCTCAATGGCTGCGTTCACGCTGTCGAGCAATGGCGTTGACGCATGGATACGTTCCAGTGAACAAACAGCCTACCCTTCTTAACTGTTGCGTCGACGCTGCTTGATGAGTGCGTTGACGCACTAGAGTAATCCAGTAACCCATTGGCTCTCCCTTTGTAACTGCTGCTAAGGGATTCTTGAACCGCTGCGTCTACGCTACTTGCTCACTGCGTTGACGCACCAGAATAATCCAGGAGCTTCTTTCTTGATGGTTTGAACTGCTGTTTCCACGTGTCAGCATTTCAGCCTCTTGGATCACGTGCCAAGTCTTGATGGCCTGAATTATCTACAGACAGACAGAGGAAAATGAACTTAGTTCAGACGAATGTATATACTTAAGCAGAGCTGCCAGTGTATGGACTTGAACAGTGCAGCGAGTGTACAGACTAGGACTTGGTAAAACAAGGTCCAGTGTATAGACTTAGAAGGATTTGAACCAGTGTCCAGACTTCAGGTTTAACTGTAGATGTACAGACTTCAGGTGTGAAAACCATTGTGCAGACTTTGGAGAGCAGTGGCCAATGTATAGACTTTGGATTTCACTGTAGATGTACAGACTCTGAGGAAGTGAAACGAGTCAGTGTACAGACTTCAAATTCCACTGACCAGTGTATGGACTTCAACAGTGAACGGCTGTACAGGCTTGGAAGGATTGAAGCCAGTGTACAGACTTGATGAAGCGAAGTCAATGTACAGACTTAGAGTATAGCTAAAGCCTTGATCGTAGGAATATGCTGGAGTGTATAGACCTCAGGCTTCAGAAACGGATGTACAGACTTCGCCTAAGACGCGGTACATACTTAGCTAAATGAAATGCTTCGTGAGACACAGCCAATGTATATACTTCATGAGATGCTGCATGCCAATGTACAGACTTATGTAAGTGTGTGCAGTGTATAGACTTTGTTACCCAAACAAACAATGTTCTGATGGGACGACGCATCAGCAAGGGTGGGTCGACCCACTACTGTTCAGACTATGTAGATACATGCAGAGACATGATATCTGACAGAGTGCAATTCAGATATATAAAGAACAAATGCCATCAATGCTAAACATCATCATTCATGTTGCTATCATATGCAGAGTGCTCAGGAATAAGAATGCACAGAAATGCACTTTGTTTATTGCATTCATCAAAACACAATAACATTGCTATCATCAAAATACAATATCAAATGCACTCAAATGCACTCACTGTCTTGCTATCATCAAAACCAAATAACATTGCTATCATCAAAGCAACATAGCACATGCTTGTGTCTAAGAGGCACAACATTCTCCCCCTTTTTGATGATGGCAACACAATGTGACAGTGAGTCACACACAAGATTTTCTCCCCCTTTGACATGATCAAAAAGAGAAAAACAGTAAAAATAAGAGTGCAAGGTGCATTATGCATGCAAATTCCTCTAGAACATTCTTCCCCTGAATGTAAGACTCCCCTGAATTATTTCTCCCCCTAAATAATAGCTCCCCCTTTGAGAAGGAATATGAACAGAAGAGAAGGTAGGAGGGTCACTTGACAACAGCTGAATCATAGGTTCAGAAGGGAAGCATGATTATAAACAACTGTTAAAGTATAAGAATCAGCAACATACAATTTTGACAAAAAAATCAGGTTTAACAGTGATAAATCTAGAGTAAAACATTTGACCCCTGAACAAGAGTTTATAGATTCCATTTATAGCAATGAATCTAGGGCACATGGTATTAATAGATAAGTCAGAAATAATACCCTTTTGTGATTAAACAAGGAAATTCAAGAGAGGCAACTTGAACATGTATTGATAAAAATAATTTTCACTCATTGACTTTGATTTTTCGAAGGGTTACAGCAGTTTGATTTTCACCTTTGAATTTCAGAACTTGAACTAAATGAATAGATCAGTGGCATTTATGCTGTTGACATTAGGTGTACACCTTGATCAGAGGCAGGTACCCCCAGTTACTAGGCATAAACTACTAGACCTATTTCAGATCAGAACCCACAAAGGATAGTCTTCACTTTTGACATTAAGGGTACACCTTGATTAGAGGCCAGTACCCTCAATTACTTGGTGAGGACTCCCCCTATAGATTTGACCCTATGAACAGAGATATTCTGAAGCACCTCATGACATGTGAATTCTCCTGCTTCTTTGGAGGAGTTCACAGTTTCTCAGTGCAATCAGTCATTGCTCTGTCACTATGTTCAGCTCTTAACATTAATGATCTTATTTACTGCTGCCCTTAATTCTTTTAGAGTGATTGTTTAAAAAATCAGTACACACTCTTATTAGCCTGTTCTAGACATATCCAGTTCAACACATTTAGGCATTACAAAAACTTTTTCTATTTTAGCCATGAGACAAAGATTAAGAGCTATAAAAGTTTTCTTTTATCTCAAATTCTGAAGTGCAGACACTTAACTCTCTAATTTATAAAGGTTAAACCTTTAGTTCCTTTCAATTTGTAAGTGTGATTCTTATAAGTGAACAATTGCAATAATCACCATTCAATGTACTAAACCAGATGCAAAGCTGTTGTTTAGTGAAGATGATGGGGAAAAGATAGCAATTGGCAATATGGTTCAATGAGCAACTGATGTCAAAGAATATGAATCATTTGAATGAGAACACTGAGAAGTGAATAGGATTCAATGAATTGAATAGAACTCTCAGCTCCCCCTGACATCATGATGCAAGAGATATGCTATGCAACATACTGTCCTACATGCAGACTATGCAGCAAGGATACATGAGACAAGTATGCAATCAATTCAGGTTTATGCATCCAAGTTATAAGCATTTTCATCCTTTTTCAGATTTTTCAACATATGATGCAGTGCACTGTTCTACATGAAGACAGGACCCATGGTACTTGGCGGAGAACCTGGTCTCAAAGACCATCTCACACATGGTAGAAACCTCCGGGCAGATTTCCTTGCCCTTTAGTAACATACCATTTTATATACCAGGGTTAAGCGAATGATAATGCAGTGCAAAGTAGCCCTATTATTCATTGAAAAACATGCAGTCTACGACAATAGGCAAATGACAGTCATGCAAATCAGTCCTATATGCATTGATCAATTTCATTGACAGTCATGCATATGATGTATGCAAACACTAGACACATGCATTGACTGTATGCACTAACTGACCCATTCAAGCTCAGTCCAAGTTATGCATTCAACAACAAGCATGCAGTCCATTGACATAAAGTTCATATAAAGCATCGACTGTAAAAATGATTGTGCAGAGCATCTAACAGCCCATTTATTCAGTGCAATAATCAGTGAGAGAAGAGCATCAGATAAATACAAAGTAAAATTCAGTAGCTGAGTCTGGAATGTAGACTGGTCAGCTAGACATGAAGAGATCATCAACAATCAATCGAGCAAATCAACATGAAGCTCACATTTTTCATGCTCACAGTTTCAGATAATGGAATTTAAAGCAAAGTTCAGAACTGACCTGAAATGTAGTATCCTGGGATTTTCTGTTTGAGTGCCTTGGTTAACCCCTTTTTATTTTTTCCCACCAAGGCACACCTGCAACATGTCAATCAATGTGATCTGCAGGAACCCAAGAAGTCTTGGGTCCTGAATTAACAGTGACATTCCTAGCAGGTATGGTAACCAACTTCTGTGCATGAAGGTCATCAATTCTCATCACATGACAATCATTCATTGAATGACCTATCTGACCACAGTAGTGGCATGATGCAGCAGTTCTGAAATTTATTTTGTGCACATTCCTATGAGCAGGAGTTTTAAATGCATATGTATGGAAATTTTTGTTAACAGAATTGAAATTCTGTTTACCAAAACTAGTCTGGCTTTGGTATCCTGCCAGCCAAAATTTTACAGATTTAAAATTAAGTCTACTTTCCTGAACATGCCAACAGTCCTTGACTGTGTGGCCATGCCTCCCACATTCAAAGTACCTTGGATGCTTACCTCTGGAGCCAAGGTTATTTCTATCAAAAGCATTTTTGTTAACATGGAAATTAACAAATTCAGAATTGAATATCTTTCTCAGATTTTGCCAACATTGAGCAGCAATGTGGCCAACCTTCCCACAACAAAAATAATTCAGATTCTTTCTCCTAGAATCATGATTTCTAGCATGAAATTCTTTAACATTCAGATTACCCTTTTTCTGATCAGGCAGAACTTTTCTAGCATGCCTTCTGTCATCTTGTTTCATCACAAAACACTCACTCATAAAGTGTCCATGCTTACCACAATAATGACAAGAACAAGAACCATTAGATTTATTTAAAACATGGCACTTATCAGATGAGTTTGAGTTTTTAGCATGCAGATTGTTCCTTTGAGTTTTTGGGGTTTTCTGATTTTTATTTCATTTTTGAATTTCCTTAGCAGCATGCATATTTGAAGAAGAAGCTGAAGTGCTAGCTAAACTAGAGCTACGAATAAAAGTGGTATACAACTGGTTCTTCTTAGCTTGCTTAATTTCAGACATGTTATCAATCTCCTTACAATGATCACTTACTACATCTTCCGAGGATATTTTCATTTTGCCTTTATCCTTAGCAACCTTAGATGAAGTACCATTCATCTCAGTAATTTTACTTTCCAAGGAGATTATAAGATTTTCTGAATCAACTTTCTCCTTTTCACAACTAGTCAGTTTTTCTGTTAATAACACAATTTCATTTTCCAAATCAGCAGTGTGTATTAAAAAACTAGCAATTTCTTCATCACTGCAATTGATACACTCTTTCAATACTGATTTCTCTTTTTCAATCGTCATCCATCTTTCAGAGAAAACAGTGTTAAGAACCATTAACTTTTTATTTTGTTCCTTCAGATGAGCATTTTCTTCAAGCATTTTACTTTCAATTTCTTCAGCTTCAGTTTTCCTTTCTAACAATAATTTGTTTTCCTCTTTCAGTGATTTGATTGATTCCTTTTGCAAACTATCATCATGATCAAACTCATTTATCATGTCTTCTAAAATAGCACATGCATTGCAGGAATCATCTTCTCTAATGTGCTTATTTCTGAGATTCTCGTTTTCAGATTTCAAGTTTTCATTTTCTGCCTTCAAATGAGTGACTTCAAGATTCATGTCTTTTCTCAATTTTTTATTTTCAGATTTTAATTTCTTGGACACTTTGAACAAATTTTCATACATCTCTATCAATTCATCAAAAGTGTATCCATCTGATTCGGAGCTTACCTGAGATGAGGTTTCCTCATCATCACTTCCCCGGTTGGCCATTAAGCATATGGACTTTTCTCCTTCTTCATCAATGTCCAAGGTGTTCCCTTTGAGTTTCGATAGTTCTGGACAATCATCCTTCGTGTGGCCAGCCTTCCTGCATTTGTAGCAAACATTAGTGTCAGCAATCTTGGCAAGATTAGAATTATACCTTGTTTGTTTTTTGCCACCATCAAGCTTTCCTTCTCTTTTTCTCAGAAATTTCCTGAAATCACTGATCACCATTCCAATGTGGTCTCCATCAATTTCAGACCGCGACAGGCTGATTTTCTCGCTTGATGATCCACTGTGGCTGGATCTATTTGCTTTGCTGGAGCCAGCCTTCAACACGATTGGTTCCATTGCAAATAATCTGAAGACACAGATAAACTGAAGCACCTAAACCAAATAAGCAGGACACAGCACTAAGTTGGAGAATCAAACAACGAACACAGAAAGCACACTCTGAAATGCACCAAACACTAGCAGGATCCTCTACAGATTGTTAGATCTGATAGATCAGAGACCTGCTCTGATACCAATTGTTAGGTTCGGTGCTAGTATTCAGAGGGGGGGTGAATGAATATGGCCTATAAAAAATTTCACCCAATGGACATATTAGGCTCACTAACTATTTAGAAAGCTAACTAGACAGATTTATCAAATCTGGAAGACTAATTAGCAGATGCGGAATTAAACAAACAGATAGTGAGCACTCTAACAAGACAAGTTGGACAAACTATAGCTCAATTAGAATTTCGCTCACTCAACAGATTAAACACTTAGAACAAAATATGATCAAGTCATCTAATGAACCTGTGATCAACCACTTGGAGCGCCCCTATGCAAACATCTAGCGGAAGCAAACCATAAGCAATCAAACCACAATGCAAGAGGGGTTTTTAGGTGGTTCGGTCCTCCAGACCTACATCCACCCCACACTCAACCCGAGTGTGACTTCACTAACAGCTGGGCAACACAGCTTGCCAACAACCGCTGGGCAACACAGCTTGCAGTCCGAGGAATCCTACTCGCCCCGCTGAGCAATACAGCTTGCTGTCCAGTGGAGTCCTCCACTGCAAACCGCTGGGCTATACAGCTTAGCCGTCCAGAGGCAGCACCCCTGCAATCCGCTTACTAACAAATTGAAGGAAAGTGTAAAAATAGAAATAAAAGAAAGGATGAACAGCAATCGGAAAGCTGTAAACGTAAAGCACAATATGGCTCACAAGGAGCTGGATGGCCTGGATTTGATCCACGGTCCATCAAGACTAGATCTCCCTCAATCTCACTCTCTTTCTTCACTCTCTCTTTTTCTCTTTCTTCTCGGCTGCACTTCTCTTTTTCTCTCGATCTCTGCTCTCCTTTTCTCTCTTTCTCTTTTCTTTTTCTTCTTCTGCTCGAGCTCTCTCGCTCACTCTCTATCTCTCTTTCTTTCTCTTCTGCTCTCCTAATCTCTAATCTCTCACTCTCTGCTCTTCTCTTCTCTCCCTTTTTCTTCTTTTTCTCACACTCTCAGATTTCTTCACTGGAGAGCTTTCTCTTCTTCTGTGGAGAGTTAACTCTTTTCGAGAGGATGATGGGGTGCTTTTATATCAGAAACAGAGCCTCCGAAGGTTGAGTAGAAAATGCCCTAGTGACCACTGATTGGTCCACTTGGCAGGGTAGCACCCCTTATCTAACACGTGTCAGCATCCTGCCCCTTTTTCCCATCGGATCACGTGCTCAGCATCCACCTCGAATCACGTGTCAGGTGCCAGCTTCGGGTCACGTGCCCATTCATCAAACTTCACGAAGGATGCATAGCTGCGTTGACGCTATCAGCCTGCTGCGTTGACGCATCAGTAATCCAGTGATCACGTTCTTCGACAGACAGACGTGCTGCGTGGACGCTGCTAGCCCATAGCATTGACGCAGTGGTGTTCTAGCAACTAAGAGTTCAGCTGGTTTGCATGCTGCGTAGACGCTATGATCATCCTGCGTTAACCTTTCTGAGCTGTCTCCGAGCTAGATGCCTATCAGGCTCAATGGCTGCGTTGACGCTGTCTAGCAATGGCGTTGACGCATGGATACGTTCCAGTGAACAACCAGCCTAACCTTCTTAACTGTTGCGCCGACGCTGCTTGATGAGTGCGTTGACGCACCAGAGTAATCCAGTAACCCATTGGCTCTCCCTTTGTAACTGCTGCTAAGGGATTCTTGAACCGCTGCGTCTACGCTACTTGCTCACTGCGTTGACGCACCAGAATAATCCAGGAGCTTCTTTCTTGATGGTTTGAACTGCTGTTTCCACGTGTCAGCATTTCAGCCTCTTGGATCACGTGCCAAGTCTTGATGGCCTGAATTATCTGCAGACAGACAGAGGAAAATGAACTTAGTTCAGACGAATGTATATACTTAAGCAGAGCTGCCAGTGTATGGACTTGAACAGTGCAGCGAGTGTACAGACTAGGACTTGGTAAAACAAGGTCCAGTGTATAGACTTAGAAGGATTTGAACCAGTGTCCAGACTTCAGGTTTAACTGTGGATGTACAGACTTCAGGTGTGAAGACCATTGTGCATACTTTGGAGTGCAGTGGCCAATGTATAGACTTTGGATTTCACTGTAGATGTACAGACTCTGAGGAAGTGAAACGAGTCAGTGTACAGACTTCAAATTCCACTGACCAGTGTATGGACTTCAACAGTGAACGGCTGTACAGGCTTGGAAGGATTGAAGCCAGTGTACAGACTTGATGAAGCGAAGTCAATGTACAGACTTAGAGTATAGCTAAAGCCTTGATCGTAGGAATATGCTGGAGTGTATAGACCTCAGGCTTCAGAACCGGATGTACAGACTTCGCCTAAGACGCGGTACATACTTAGCTAAATGAAATGCTTCGTGAGACACAGCCAATGTATATACTTCATGAGACGCTGCATGCCAATGTACAGACTTATGTAAGTGTGTGCAGTGTATAGACTTTGTTACCCAAACAAACAATGTTCTGATGGGTCGGCGCATCAGCAAGGGTGGGTCGACCCACTACTGTTCAGACTATGTAGATACATGCAGAGACATGATATCTGACAGAGTGCAATTCAGATATATAAAGAACAAATGCCATCAATGCTAAACATCATCATTCATGTTGCTATCATATGTAGAGTGCTCAGGAATAAGAATGCACAGAAATGCACTTTGTTTATTGCATTCATCAAAACACAATAACATTGCTATCATCAAAATACAATATCAAATGCACTCAAATGCACTCATTGTCTTGCTATCATCAAAATCAAATAACATTGCTATCATCAAAGTAACATAGCACATGCTTGTGCCTAAGAGGCACAACAACCCATGTCGTCAATTTTATTTCTAAAATTTTAAGTAATTGATAAATTACCATTATATGTAAATGACGCCCCTGACCAGGGCGTCAATTTATAAATTGAAGACTATCAGAACAATCGTCAATTAATCGAAGACATATTTTCACAAAAAAATATTACAGAAATAGTAAAACAATTTGTAATTTGACGCCCCTGACCAGGGCGTCAATTACAAAAAGGACGATTGTCAAAACAGTCGTCCATTATATAACGACAGTACCTATGTCGTTAATTCAATTTTTTAGAAATCAGTAAATCAAAACATTCAAAAACCTATAACTAATAAACCGGATCATGAAAATTTTGACTTAACATATTTCTGTGACCTTGAGATTTTTCTCTACATGTCCATGTCTTCGATTCCTGATTTACTCGAAGAATTAAAAATGAATAGTGTTTAAATAGTAAACTGTGACTCATAATGTAGAGCCACCATGTTCAGACAATTATAACATTTTTAACCTGATCACGAAACTCCTGCATGAACATGGTTCTGTAACCCTCATATTTTTCTCTATTTAACCATCTACTTAATTCCTGATTTATTGAAAGTACTAAAAATGAATAGTGTTTGAATCGTGTTTTGAGTCACGAAATGTACCTTCCCGGCGTAAATCACCCCAATTTATTAAGTATCAAAATCCAACAATTTCGCATGAGTATAATTCTGAACTCCCGAGAATGTCCTCTACCTGTCCATATCCTTACTTTCTATTTTTGAGAAATTTTTACCGTATGAATAGTGTATAAAAGTCACTATTTCAATGAATAGTATCACTTCTCCAAATAAAAGAATTTTTTTGATATAGACACGTAGATAGGTAGAGAAAAATATAAGGAATCTAACGGTATGCTCATGCATTAGATTAGGTATCATGATTCACATTTATTAAATTTTTCACATGGATGGTTAATATACTAAACGACGAAGTGCGTTATTTTGTGTGAATAGTGTAAATGAATAGTAATGAATAGTATTCGTAAATAGTAAACAGGCATAATTGCATAATAGCCCTTATAGGATGTTCTAACTTTTGTTTAACCTTACTATAGAGTTATCTAGAGTTTTTGTTTAGGAAGAAGTATATAAATTGATAATTTTTCCCTCATTTCTATCGTGGTTTGTACAGACGCAACCCTAAGTCATTTTCTTGTATATTATGAGTCCTTGAATTCCATTCCATAAAAATCTACCTTGTATATCCTACTAAGACAACCCTTGAAACTCCATATTGGCTATAAATGAGAGTGGATGTCAAAGGTAATACATGAAATGCTGTGCATATAGGGCCCGGTCTGGTCCTGGGAGGAGCACCTGAAGGTACTTGTACCCATGGGAGTTTATTGACCACGGTGTTTAGTATTGCACCGGAGTACTTGCTTGACTTGAGACACTCCACCCTACTCTCTCTTTACTCACTCGACTTGACTTGCGTGGCCCGGACGGGCAATACTTGACTTGTGGCCCGAGAAAGGGCGAAATACTTGCTTGATTGAAATAGTCAATTCTACTGATACGTACTTAACTTTACTTGCTTGAATTAAATTTTACGTGCTCGTACCTGAGATATACTTGTACATGAGTACATACTCTCACTTGAATTCGTAATCGTACATGAATCCCTACTAACCCGAAGTGACATTTACATCTATAATTCTTGAAATAGTGCTTGTCAAATACTTGAAATCTTGATATACTCTCTATATACAGCTCTTGATCTCTTATTGTTCATCATGTACAGATATACCTGCATACCCGATTTTTTTATACGTACGTCATGCATAGCCATACTGATAATACATGTAAATTATAATTCACGTAAAGATTGCTCGAATTTGAGATGTAATTCCTACTGAGCGATTCGCTCATCCAGTTGCTTCCTAATATTTTCAGGTGATTCGGATAGCGACAAGAATGGGGTTGACACCGAGTGAAGAGTGCTAGAACGCCAGTCATCTATCATTAGCTAGTCGCGTCCTTGAATTTTATTTGAGTCCTACTTTGTATTCCAGTATGTCAGTTGAATTGTCCGAACCATGTTAAGGCACTTAGCCTAGTGTTGTCTTTTAAAATTCAAAATTTGTCATAGACTATCTTTAATTCCTTTGGTTAATAAAATAAATATCACTTGGATTATTGGAAATTATTAGATTGTATTAGTCTTTTGCGCACTCCGAAATTAAGTATATCAAAAATTTTATCGCTCTAATGACACGATCTATATAGATGCGTCACGCATCCGAGTATCTTCGCGCTCGGGACGTGACAGTCTTCGTGGTATCAGAGCCTAGGTTTTCAAACCAAGGGAACTGGAAGAAATAAAAGGTTAGAAATTGAAATCTAAGTATAAAAAAAAACTTGAGTCCAAGGATAGGTAAAACCCAAGTTCAAGGATAGATATACATTACCCAGTGAGATGGATAGAGCCATGGGTTAAGTTCTACAATGACTTTTGACCTTACAAGTAAACCTGATGTTTATCATACTTAACTCTTTTGTAGGATCATGGCTGCGGAAAGAGCGCAATGGCGCGAGATGCAGCGCACCGTGCAAGGCCTCACACATGCACTACAGCAAATGGCCCAAGGCGGAGCAAACCGTGGAGCAGGAGATCTCCACCGAAGTTTCCGTAACATGAACCCACCGAGGTTCACGGGTTCGTCCGACCCCGAGGATGCCGAGAATTGGCTAAAGGAGATGGAACGAATTTTTCGCGTGATGCAATGCGCGGATGAAGAGAAGGTTTTACTGGCCATATTCCAACTAGAGCGGGACGCTCGATACTGGTGGGAATCCATAGAAGCAACACTGCCAGAATACCATGTCACATGGGATGAATTCACGGAGCATTTCAACAACAAGTACTTCTCCGATCATATCCAGGAAAAGAAGGCCACGGAATTCGCCGTTCTAAAACAACGGGGCTTGAAAGTGGCAGAGTATGAGGCCCAGTTCTCCAGATTATCTAGGTATGCACCCCACTTGGTGTGTACGGAAAAGATGAAGGCGAGAAGATTCCTCAACAGGCTTCGGCCCCATTATATCACACAACTTGCCCCGATGGACATCCAAGTCTATTCGGAGATGGTTCGGCGTGCTCAACTGCTAGAAGACGCCACCGAATTATCTGAGAGAATTCGAGGAAGAGACAAGAAGGAACCCGTCACAAGCCCGGGAAAATTCAAACAATCCTTTAACAAGAAGCGGTTCTTCATGGGAGGGGAGCCCTCAAAGGCAAAGAAATTTTAGAAGAATGACAGGTAATTCTCCACCACCACACCATCAAAAGAAATTTGCAAGTATTGTGATAAAGTTGGCCATAAGACCGAGGAATGCTGGAGGAAGTTAGGAGCTTGTCTTCGATGCGGGAGCCGAGAGCATCGGATTCCAGACTGCCCACTGATGAAGGAACAAGACACCAAAGATGAGAAGCGTCCGGTAAAGAAACAAGGCCGTCTGCAAGCTCTCCGAGAGACGAAACCCACTGAAGGCGGAATTGTGGAAGGTACTCTCACTATTTATTCAAAAACTGCTCAAGTTTTATTCGATACCGGAGCAACTCATTCATTCGTTTCCAAGAACTTTGCTGCTTCATTTTCTAAGAAACATGAACTATTAGATTTATTCATATCTACACCTCTTGGAAATGAGTCTGATATCACTTATCACTATCCAAATTGTGAAGTGATGATTAAGGGAAGTAATTTACCTGCTGACCTGATATGCCTAGATATGAAGGGTTATGACGTCATACTAGGTGCCGACTGGCTATCCACATACCAAGCAACTGTAGATTGCCGGCATGGTAAGGTAACTTTTGTGGATTTCCCAGAGCTAGTTTACAATAGCCCTCGGAGTAAATCACTTCTTATATCAGCACTCCGAGCTAGTAGACTTATGAATAAGGGATGCATGGCTTTCATAGCATTCGTGACTGCCACAGAAGTCGAGAAGGTTAAACTTGAAGACATCCGGGTAATTCAAGATTTTCTCGATGTTTTTCCAGAAGATTTAACCGGCTTACCCCCGGAAAGGGAAGTGTCGTTTACAATCGACCTTGTCCCCGGTGCTGGTCCTGTTTCCAGGGCACCGTACAGAATGTCCCCTACTGAGCTGAAGGAACTAAAGGAGTAGCTAATGGAGTTATTGAACAAGGGTTTCATTAGGCTGAGTACTTCCCCATGGGGAGCACCCGTGCTATTCGTCAAAAAGAAGGATGGATCGATGAGATTATGCATAGATTATCGACAGCTAAATCACCTTACAATCAAGAACAAGTATCCACTGCCAAGGATTGATGAGCTGTTCGATCAACTATCTGGAGCTTTATATTTCTCCAAGATTGATCTTCGTTCTGGTTACCACCAATTGAAGATCAAAGAAGAAGACATTCATAAAACTGCATTCCGAAGCAGGTATGGGCATTACGAATTTACTGTTATGCCTTTCAGACTAACAAATGCCCCCGCAGCTTTTATGCAGTTAATGAATAGCATATTCAGGCCCTATTTAGACCAATTTATTGTGGTCTTCATTAATGATATTTTGATCTATTCAAAGACCGAAGAGGACCATGAAGAACATCTCAAGAAGGCACTACATATATTAAGGGAAAACAAACTATATGCCAAATTCAGCAAATGTGAGTTCTGGCTCGAGGAAGTATCCTTCTTAGGCCATATCATTTCGAAGAACGGAATTACTGTTGACCCATCAAAGGTCAAAGCCGTGAAGAACTAGGAACGACCCACAAATGTAACTGAGATTCGGAGCTTCTTGGGTCTAGCTGGTTACTACTGGCGTTTTATAAAGGACTTCTCCAAAATTGCCGTTCCTCTGACCAGGTTAACCCGCAAGGAAGTGCCTTATGAGTGGAAGAAACACTGTGAAAAGAGTTTCTAAACTTTGAAGGATCTCTTGACCACTGCTCCAATCTTATCATTACCAATGGAAGGAGAAAAATATGAGGTATATACCGATGCTTTTGGTATTGGCCTCGGATGTGTATTGATACAGAATGGGAGAGTCATTGCTTACTCTTCCCGACAATTGAAGAAACATGAAGAGAACTACCCGGTTCATGACTTAGAACTGGCCGCAGTAGTATTCGCTTTAAAGATCTGGAGGCACTATCTCTACGGAGAACAATTCACTGTGTATTCTGATCATAAAAGCCTCAAGTACTTATTCTCCCAAAAGGAGCTGAACATGCGGCAAAGGCGTTGACTCGAGTATCTCAAGGATTTCGACTTCACTATACAGTACCATCCTGGTGAGGGTAATTCCGTAGCTGATGCCCTTAGTCGAAAGCCGAGAACAATATTGGCCAACTGCATGATACAAGAATGGAAACTGCTAGAGAAATTCTCTGAGCTTGATATCAACACAGATGAGAAGAGCATGTGTATTATTCTATCTCATATGAGCATACATCCAGATTTGCTACCTGAAATCAAGAAGTTACAAGAAGAGGATCCCTCGCTAGTGGAGATAAAGAGCAAGCTGGACGAGAGACTGGATTTCAAGCTAGCACTTGATGGCAGATTGCTATTTCATGAACAGACATGTGTGCCCGACTGTCCCAAATTGAAGAAGAAGATTCTTGAAGAAGCTCATAGATCGAGGTACACAATCCACCCTAGGGCCACTAAGATAAACCAAGACTTGAAAAGAACTTTCTGGTGGCCTAACATGAAAAGGGAGGTAGCAGACTTTGTGTCTCGTTGTCTCACATGCCAACAAGTGAAGGCGGAACATCAAAAACCCGCCGGAAAGCTACATCCACTGGATATTCCCAAGTGGAAGTGGGAAGACATTGGCATAGACTTTATCATGGGTTTACCCAAATCTAGGGGCGGATATGATGGAATTTGGGTAATTATCGACCGGTTAACTAAATCGGCCCATTTCTTACCCATCAAAAGTCGATGGTCAGTCGACGTACTTGCTTCCCTGTATATTAAGGAGATGGTTAGATTGCATGGAGTTCCCGTCTCGATCGTATCTGACCGAGACCCACGCTTCACCTCTCATTTTTGGAAGGGTCTACAACACTCTCTAGGGACGAAACTTAATTTCAACACTACTTTCCATCCCCAGACAGATGGTCAGACTGAAAGGACAAATCAGGTTGTTGAAGATATGTTAAGGGCATGTATTATAGATTTCGGCGGAAGCTGGCATGACCACTTACCACTAGCCGAATTTGCATATAACAACAGCTATCAAGCCAGTATACGAATGGCACCTTTCGAGGCATTATATGGCAGGAGTTGCCGATCTCCCATATGCTGGGATGAAGTCGGTGAAAAATAAATTCTAGGCCCAGACATGGTACGAGATTCTACTGAGAAGATACAGCTCATTAGAGAAAGGTTAATGATAGCACAGTCAAGGCAGAAATCTTATGCTGATAACAGAAGGCGAGACCTGGAATTTCAAGTCGGAGATCATGTTTTCCGCAAGGTATCTCCCGGCAGAGGTATTAGAAGATTCAGTGTCAAAGGTAAACTAACACCAAGGTTTATTGGTTCATTCGAAGTACTGGAAAGAGTAGGCGAGGTGGCTTATCGCATCGCCCTACCTCCACAACTGTCAGAAGTGCACAACATATTTCATGTATCTATGCTGAAGAAATATGTGCACGACACTTCTCACGTCATCGACCATGCTGATTTGGTGATTCAAATAGATCTTACTTATGAGCAAAGGCCAATGCGGATCCTTGACCGCGAAGTCCGAGTTCTAAGGAGCAAGATGATCCCTATGGTGAAAATCCAATGGAATCGATGTGCGGAACAAGAAGCAACTTGGGAGACTGAAGAATCTATGAAAAGAAGATACCCAGAATTATTCTAAACTGTAAGTATTTTGTACTTTCCACAATATCCTTATATAGTTGAATTTGGGGACCAAATTCTTTTAAGTAGGGGAGGGTGTAACACCCGAGAATTTTAAAATAGAAATATATATAAAAAAAATTTTAATCATTGAACTCATATTCTAATTCTATTGGATTAACCATTTAAAATATTTAATTACCTATAGATGCTTTAGAAGATGCCAAATTATATTTTGGAAATGCCAATTTATATTTTTAATCACTTAGGAAATTAATATTACACTATTCCAAAGAAATAGGAAATAGGTTATATAGATAGTGTTTTAAAGGTTAAACGTCACTTTTACAAGATGCCAATTCATATTTTCATAATTTAGAAATTTTCATATTTAAACTTTTACATTATATAATTATTTTGAGGAAATAAGGATATATAGATGAAGTGTTAAAGGATAAACATAATTTAGAAAGTGAGAAAGGGTATATAGATAATTTTAGTTAGTGTAGAGTGAATACAAAAAAAACCTCCATTCAAAATAACGACATATGATAAGTCGTTATTTCCTAAACATGAATAGTGACGTGAATAGTGTCACTTTTTATTTAAAAAGAAATTTTCAAAAAAAATTATATGTAAAAATAGAGAAAAATGTAAGGGTCTCACCCCTGAAATTTCATAAACAAATTCCCTCAATTTTTAAAGATAAAAATCTTTGAAGTCAATATAGAAATCTTAACTTATGAAATACATAACCTACTCATCTTAATAAAATCCTAGGCTTTGGTTAAAGAATTAAACTATAGGGGGACTAGAATACAAATGTGCAAAACAACTTTAAACACAATGCCCCATGATGTTACGTAAGTGGATGTGGATGTGCCATGATGTTACGTAAGTGGATGTGGACATTGTCCACCTTGGGAATTGACGCCCCTAATTAGGGCGTCATTTTACTAATTGACGCCCCTTATAGAGGCGTCCTATTACTTAAGTGAAAATGACGCCCCAACGCAAGGGCGTCGTTTTAACAATTGACGCCCTGTTTCTAGGCGTCTTTTTTTTAAGTACGGTTATGGCGTGGGCGATTCTAATCCTCTAACAAATGACGCCCCCTTTAAGGGTGTCATTATTGAAAATAACGCCCCTGTAAAGGGCGTTATTAAAAGGATGCCCCTACACAAGGCATCATTTATAAAATACACGACCACGATACGTGCGTCAATTACACACGGTTGAGACATAAACAGCTCATTAGAGCTGGCAATAATAGCACCGAACAACTCTTTCGAGCTGGCAGAGACAAATCCCACTCAGCCTGACTCATGAGGCATTATCAAATGCCTTGTGATTTCCTATATCTAATGGCATACGTAGCACTGTGAGGAGGCTACTGCTGTGCTGCGCTGCAGAAGCTCTTCCTCCCCTGCTGCTGAGATCCTGCTGCATATCTTAACCCGGTATCACACGTCAAAGGTAGGTGTTCTCAAATCCTTGCCTAACCAGTAGCTAAATAGGTTTAATTACATGCTTAGAGTCCGTTTAACTCATCAACCATGCTATAAATCATGTATATACCATGTTATTTTAATAGCCTGTCACATATTGCTGTGATCTTTATGATTTTGAACTTAGTTTGTTAGCATGATTTTCATGAGTTTTTAATCATATTTTATCACACTATTTACAGTATTAATAACCATATTTTTCAGTCCTGATAACAATAGCGCCCGTGACAAGGGCGTCATTTTAAAAATTGAAGACTGTGGACACAGTCGTCAATTAATTAACGACATGCCTCATGTTGTCAATTTGATTTCTAGAATTTTGAGTAATGGATAATTCAACACATTCAAAAATCCATAACTATCAAACTAAAACACTAAATTTGTGCATGAACATGTTTCTGGAATCCTGACATTTTTCTAGACATATTCGTATAATTACTTCCTGATTTAGAATATTTTTATACGGATGAATAGTGCATGAATAGTATATGAATAGTGAAATATTTTTATAAATGACGCTCCTGACCAGGGCATCAATTATCAAATTAAAGACTATCATAAAAGTCGTCAATTAAATGGACCCCATGACACATGTCGTCAATTTAATTTCTTGATTTTGAGTAATTGATACTTCAATACATTCAAAAATTCATACCAATTAAACTAAATCACTAAAATTTTGCATGATCATTTTTCTGGAATCCTGACATTTTTCTCGACATATTGGTATAATTACTTCTTGATTTAGAATATTTTTTTACTGATGAATAGTACGAGAATAGTGAACCACGGTAAATGACGCCCCTGACCAGGGCGTCCATTACTAAATTGACGACTGTGAAAACAATCGTCAATTTTCAAATTGAAAACAAGAAGAATATTTTATTTTTTTACTGGTGAATAGTGAAGCAGGGTAAATGACGCCCCTGCCCAGGGCGTCAATTACCAAATTAAAGACTGTGCAATAGTCGTCAATTATAAAATTGAAGACATGACCCATGTCGTCAATTTTATTTCTGAAATTTTAAGTAATTGATAAATTACCATTGTATGTAAATGACGCCCCTGACCAGGGCGTCAATTTATAAATTGAAGACTATCAGAACAGTCGTCAATTAATCGAAGACATATTTTCATAAAAAATATTACAGAAATAGTGAAACAATTTGTAATTTGACGCCCCTGACCAGGGCATCAATTACAAAAAGGATGACTGTCAAAACAGTCGTCCATTATATAACGACAGTACCTATATCGTTAATTCAATTTTTTAGAAATCAATAAATCAAAACATTCAAAAACCTATAACTAATAAACCGGATCATGAAAATTTTGACTTAACATATTTCTGTGACCTTGAGATTTTTCTCTACATGTCCATGTCTTCGATTCCTGATTTACTGGAAGAATAAAAAATGAATAGTGTTTAAATAGTAAACTGTGACTCATAATGTAGAACCACCATGTTCAGACAATTATAACATTTTTAACCTGATCACGAAACTCCTGCATGAACATGGTTCTGTAACCCTCATATTTTTCTCTATTTAACCATCTACTTAATTCCTGATTTATTGAAAGTACTAAAAATGAATAGTATTTTGAGTCACGAAATGTACCTTCCCGACGTAAATCACCCCAATTTATTAAGTATCAAAATCCAACAATTTCGCATGAGCATAATTCTGAACTCCCGAGAATGTGCTCTACCTGTCCATATTCTTACTTTCTATTTTTGAGAAATTTTTACCGTATGAATAGTGTATAAAAGTCATTGTTTCAATGAATAGTATCACTTCTCCAAATAAAAGAATTTTTTTGATATAGACACGTAGATAGGTAGAGAAAAATATAAGGAATCTAACGGTATGCTCATGCATTAGATTAGGTATCATGATTCACATTTATTAAATTTTTCACATGGATGGTTAATATACTAAACGATTAATATATACATAAACTTAGAAATGACGACTATTTTAATAGTCGTCATTCGCAAAAATGACGACCCAACGAAGGGCGTTATTTTGTGTGAATAGTGTAAATGAATAGTAATGAATAATATTCGTAAATAGTAAACTGGCATAATTACATAATAGCCCTTATAGGATGTTCTAACTTTTGTTTAACCTTACTATAGAGTTATCTAGAGATTTTGTTTAGGAAGAAGTATATAAATTGATAATTTTTCCCTCATTTCTATCGTGGTTTGTACAGACGCAACCCTAAGTCATTTTCTTGTATATTATGAGTCCTTGAATTCCATTCCATAAAAATCTACCTTGTATATCCTACTAAGGCAACCCTTGAAACTCCATATTGGCAATAAATGAGAGTGGATGTCAAAGGTAATACATGAAATGTTGTGCATATAGGGCCCGGTCTGGTCCTGGGAGGAGCACCTGAAGGTACTTGTACCCATGGGAGTTTATTGACCACGGTGTTTAGTATTGCACCGGAGTACTTGCTTGACTTGAGACACTCCACCCTACTCTCTCTTTACTCACTCGACTTGACTTGCGTGGCCCGGACGGGCAATACTTGACTTGTGGCCTGAGAAAGGGCGAAATACTTGCTTGATTGAAATAGCCAATTCTACTGATACGTACTTAACTTTACTTGCTTGAATTAAATTTTACTTGCTCGTATCTGAGATATACTTGTACATGAGTACATACTCGCACTTGAATTCGTAATCGTACATGAATCCCTACTAGACCCGAAGTGGCATTTACATCTATAATTCTTGAAATAGTGCTTGTCAAATACTTGAAATCTTGATATACTCTCTGTATACAGCTCTTGATCTCTTATTGTTCATCATGTACAGATATACCTGCATACCCGATTTTTTTATACGTACGTCATGCATAGCCATACTGATAATACATGTAAATTGTAATTCACGTAAAGATTGCTCGAATTTGAGATGTAATTCATACTGAGCGATTCGCTCATCCAGTTGCTTCCTAACATTTTCAGGTGATTCGGATAGCGACAAGAATGGGGTTGACACCGAGTGAAGAGTGCTAGAACGCCAGTCACCTATCATTAGCTAGTCGCGTCCTTGAATTGTATTTGAGTCCTACTTTGAATTACAGTATGTCAGTTGAATTGTCCGAACCATGTTAAGGCACTTAGCCTAGTGTTGTCTTTTAAAATTCAAAATTTGTCATAGACTATCTTTAATTCCTTTGGTTAATAAAATAAATATCACTTGGATTATTAGAAATTATTAGATTGTATTAGTCTTTTGCGCACTCTGAAATTATGTATATCAAAAAATTTATCGCTCTAATGACACGATCTATATAGACACGTCACGCATCCGAGTATCTTCCGTGCTCGGGACGTGACAATTTTTCTTTCTCTTGAGTTATATCTACCCTTGCTTTAGAAAATGATCACCCTTCTTGATTATCATTCATGCATTACATGCCCGTGAACATGATTAATTGGCTAATCACTTATATCTTGCTTGATGAGGGATGTAATTCTTATTGAACTTTTTGCTCATCAGCCTATTTTAACATTTTTCAAGTAATAATGTCGAAGATATTCAATCAGACGGGGAAGAGCAAGAGTGAAGAGTGTTTTGGAGAATCGAGTCAGTGTCTTTATTTTTATTGAGTCTTTTCTTTTTATTAAGTGTAATAGTGAGTCCTTTCTTTACTTATGTAAGTGAGTCAAGTTACGTAATTCAAATATTTGAGTATCAATAAAGATTGTGTTTGTCCATATTGTTTGGCCGTGAAATTTTATGTCTTATGTTTGCTCTGATTATCCACGACTGTATCACTGCCGCATTCCAAACTTTGCGTTCCGCTGCTATCGGTTTGGGATGTGACAGAAGTGGTATCAGAGCCTAGATTTATTAAACCCTAGGTCTTGACTATAGGATTGAAGCCTAGTCCTATTATTATCTGGTGAGATTGGGTAGAACTTTGGGTTAAGTGCTAAAATATATATATACTAACTATATTAATAATATCGACTTATAAAAAAATAGCTTAGCAACCTTCATGGAAATAAATGGTAAATCTTATATTAAATTGTCTTGTATCTTGTGCCGCTAGATAGCTAGCAATGGCTGCTGAGTGTGTACAATGGCGGGAGATGTAAAGGACAGTTCAGGACTTGACCAAGGCTCTTCAGCGGGTAGCCGAGGGAAGAGCCAATTTGGGAGCTGGAGAGTTGCATCGTGAGTTCAGAGTCTCAATCCCCCTAGATTTAGTGAAACTCCTGATCCTGATGTGGCGGAAGATTGGACTAAGGAGATGGAAAGGGTCTTTCGAGTAATGCAATGTTCGGATCGAGATAAGGTCCTTTTAGCAACATTTCAACTAGAGAAGGATGCAAGGGCTTGGTGGGAGTCCGTGGAAGCCACTTTGCCAAACATTCAGGTAACTTGGGTAGAATTTTTAGAACACTTCAACGAAAAATATTTCTCGGAGAGAGTCCGGGAGAGAAAGCCAAGAGAATTTGCTTCCCTCAAACAAAGAAGTATGACCGTGGCAGAATATGAGGCACAGTTCTCAAGGCTATCTCGATATGCACCTCATTTAATAATGACAGAGAAGATGAAGGCTAGGAGATTCTTGAATGGTCTAAGACTACAATACATACCCCAATTAGCACTTATGGATATTCAATCATATTTCGAGATGGTAAAGAGAGCTCAATTATTGGAGGATGCTATGGAGTTATCCGACAAGGTTAAACGAGAATGGAAAAGAAGAAAGTAGGTAACGGCAACAAGAGGCCTAACGAGGGAAACGACATTCCAAATGGCAAGAAGCCTAAAGAAGAGAAGTGCAAGTATTGTGGCAATGAAGGCCATCAATCCGAGAAGTGTCGCTAGAAGAACGGAGCTTGTTTCCGTTGTGGAAGCCAAAAACACAAGATATCTGAGTGTCCCCTTCCTAAAGATCAACCTCAGCAGTCAAAGGATCGTAATAAGGAACGACGTCAAGGACGAATGCAAGCAATAAGACAAATCGAACCTGCTGACCATGAAATAGGTGAAGGTACCCCTTAACCTAAGTACCTTAGTTTAATTTTGCTAGCATGACTAGATGATCTCGTTTTACGATTGAGGAATAGAAACTAGATGCCCCACTGATATATATATTGGGAATGAATGTCATGTGAATTTGGGGACCAAATTCTTTTAAGTGGGGGAGGGTGTAACGTCCGGGAATTTTAAAAAAGAAATGAATACATTAAAGACTTGAAAAGAAGGCATTTAACTCATATTCTAATTATATTTAAATTAATAATTTAAAATAAATAAACATCACTTTGAGAAGACGTCAATTTATATTTTTTTAATAATTTAGGAAATTTAATATTACATTTTATTACACTATATCTTTATTTTGAAGAAATAATGATATATAGATAAAAGAATAAACATAATTGAGGAAGTGAGATAGGATATATAGATAATTTTGGTTAATGTAGGGTGGGTGAAAAAGCTCCAAACAATATCACGACCATTTAATAATAGGTCGTTGTTCATAAATGTACGACATGAATTGTGTAGTTATTCAATTAAAGTAAATATCCCAAGATATATGACATACAGATAAGGTTTAAAAAGACACATCTACAATTTCGATTCTTAAAAGGTGAGAGGAAAAAGCTTCAAAAGGAAGTCACGACCACACAACTGGTTGTTGTTCACTAAAATAACGACATATATCATGTCGTTATTCCCTAAATATGAATAGTGCCACTTTTTATTTAAAAGAAAATTTACAAAACAAATTATATGAAAAATAATAGAAAAATATAAGGATCTTAGCCATGAAATTTTATAAATTGATTCCATCAATTTTTAAAGATAAAATTCTTTGAAGTTAAATATAGAGTTTTAACCGAATAATCAGGTTGAATTTTATTCTAACATATTTTTAATAAAATAAATTATAAAAACTATCAAAAAAATCTAGAGATCATAAAAATATGTAATTTACTATTTTTATTAACATGGTTCATTGATATAAAAATTTAAACATTGTAAACGTTGTTAACAAATAAAAATAAATACATCAGTGAAGTGCGCCTCCTCATTGGACGTTACCTAATGAATTAAAGACCCCCTATAGAGGCGCCATTTCTTGAAATCAAGACTCTCTGAAGGGGTGCCATTTCCCTTCAGAGAGAGCCCTGTGCGTACATATATATATTAAAACCCAGGGAATATTGTGCCCTCTATGCAGTCGCGATTTAAAAAGGGTGACCTTCTCCTTGTCGTGATTTCTTCCAGATAAACCTTTTGTCCTTTCCGACACATACATCCCCATTTAATTGGCATCGCATTATCCTCTGGCCATAGTACGCAATGTTTTAGGATCTTGTTCCCCTGGCAACCTAAATCCCTATAATTATTCCCTCTACTGAGCAAGCAGAAACTACTGCCAACATCATACTACCCACAGAACAGAATATCCCCATTCTTCTCACGTCCATCCAAGTCCTCTCCCAACATCCAAGGTCCTGCTGTCGAAGCTCGGTGGCAGAGAACGTGTGGCTTCCCTTATTGTTTATTCTCTGAAGCTGTTGCAGAGAAGAGAAGGGGAGCTTGGCCTTTTCATTCTGTTTTATCTGTACCACGTTTGTCACTTTAGAAAGGTAGGTTTTCTCTCTCAAGTAGAAATAGTTAATAATAATATCTTGCATGACCATATTCTGTTAGTTTTACGTAGGCAATCTCCCAAACCAAACTGTTAGTTAATCTGCATGATCTATGCATGTTCCCTGTTAAGTTTGTAGTTTCACGTGAAGTTAACAAAGTAAACGCACGATTAAAGAATTTTGTAACCGTGTAACCACATAACAAAATTCTGGATAAATATAATTCTGGGATCCCCATGATTATTCCTAAATTTTTATGCATATAAATGCGGTATTAACTATAAATATTAATTAGTTAAACAAATTATATGTTTTAACCGTATACTCGGTGAATTACAAAAAGTACTGTAGCTTGATAGTTATGGGATTTTACCTTAACGATTTGTTCGTGGCCGTCGGAGTGTCCTTTGGTCATGAAATTTTACGGAGATGTTGCTGCGGTAGTGAGCAAGGTATTGGAGTTGGTATCTCCTTTATTCGACCCTCCTAACCCAAATTAGCCCTACTCTCAAGCAATTTTTTTTTTGAATATCACGTTAGGTAGAGTTTTTCGAGCTCTTCATTTTGGTATATAGATTACGCGATTCCGACGTGTGTGCGACGAGAACGTGAAATTTAAAGAAATCGACACTATCTTTATTTAATTAACGACAACATACCACGTCGTTAAATACCTAAATCATGACCCACCCATGGTCGCTAGTCTATTTGATAATTAATAATGACTCATGTTTAAAATTCAATAACTGTGTAACCTAATGTCCAAAGTAATCAGTGAACATAGTTCTAGAATCCTGATATTTTTCTCTATCTGTCCATATAATTATTTTTCTAAAATTCTAATTATTAAGAAAGTGGCACTGTTCATGTGTAAATGAATAACGCCTGAGCCTGAGTCGCCATCAATAATATAACGCCCGTCACCTAGGCGCTATATTAAGATTTGACGACATCATAAATGGTCACTATTCTATTTGATAAATAATAATGACTCGTGTTTAAAATTCAATTGTTGTGTATGTGATTTTGATGATTACAAAATGACTTTGTTACTTGACCTTGCTTGGCCTTGTGTTTTATTGATACTTCATGTCTCATGTTCTTAAATCCTTATTGTTCTCTTGCTATGGGATCATGTTCTAGAATGAGAATGAATTTGTAAAACATGCTTGAAAGAATGCATATGTTGTGTACTCAATAAGAATTCATGATAGAACACGTTTGCATGATTGAACACATGAATGAGTCTTTATGCTCACTTGAATGCCCGTTATGCTCATTTAATATAGTGTGCTAATCTTCTTGCATTACAGGAACGAGTCATGATGGACATCATCTTGTTGTCCACCATTCAGAACTTGTGTTAATTACATCTCCATTCTTCAAAGAACCATTGGTAAGGCTTTGCAATTCACATATCTTCAGTTAAGTGAATTTTGGGTAAGAAAGTCACAGTGTGTTGACCCAGATTACCTGTGCATAGATATACATGATGTGATTTCATGTACCTCCTACATGAGTCATTAAGGTTTGAGGATGTATGCTTCATGCATTTCCTACATGAGGTTTTGATGGGCATACATGTTATTCAAATGCATGGGTTATGTTGTTGACTTTTGGTTGAGATGTCTTGGGCTTTCATGCATAATCTTCTAAGTTGCTGTGAAAGAATTGCATGAACTTGGCTCTTATGAAGATGGCTTCAATTATGTCTCAATCAAGAAGATTATGTTCATTGAACACACCCTTCTATTAGAATGGTATCATTCATGAGGTCATCAGGGTTTCAATGTGTGGATGCATTTGTGATGTCGTATGGTTCCTCATATAAACCTGTGTGATTGCACATCATATGATCATGTCATTGGTCTTGAGCTATATATTTGCTTCTTACATGTGTAAATGAATATCCCTCATTTGATGCTATTTGATGTTGAGCATTTGGTAAATACAAGAATGCTAGTTGAAAGTTTGAGCTCCCATGTCAATATATTTGATTGAATGATAGATTCATGCTTATCATTTCAAAACCTTGTCATTTGGTCATATATATTTTTGTTAAGTGATATGAGAAGCAAAATGCATGTTTGAATAGGTTCAATGATGTATTTTATTGTGAACATGTTCATAGTGTTAATGCTTGATGTAAAGATCTTGATTTTCAACTAACCTCCTGCTTTATCATATTTTTCAGGATGAAAAATCATGGTTGATCTTCATGGGATTATGGTAATATTTGATCAATTATTTCCCATTGATTTGATGGAGATTTTAGTTGTTTTTCAGGTCCAAACAAGAAGGGGTCGACCCTCTGAGGTTCTGTCCAAAACAGAACATGTTTTTGTGCACCCTGCCTAAAAGGGTCGACCCCTGTAAAACAGAACCAAAACTGGGTTCTGTCAGCCCGAGGGTCGACCCCTGGGGTCGACCCCTGTAAAACTGAACCAGAAAACACTCTGGTTTGTGTTCTGTTTATCCGACGGTCGACCCCAAGGGTCGACCCTTTCCGGTACGGGCGGTGCCGTCAAATTTGACCTTCGTTCAAGTGCGCCAAAAGTCCTCCCAATCCGGTCCAAAAGCCCCAAATCACTCCTTGAGTTGTGGATCTTGTCCCAGGCTATCTCTTGACCGTCCTAAACACATATATACATCTTATTGGGTTGTAAACCCTAAGGAGAAACTAAGTGAGATCTGAAAATCATTTTTCTTCTAACCCTTGTGTGTGCAGGGTCACAGCGGCTGCTCCAAAGGCTTCTTCCACATTGTTCAAAGCTTGTATGTGAAGGGAAGAAGGTGGATTCAAGTCTCCAATCGATCCCCTACTGGAAGCTGCGTGGGAAATCAAGTTACAACCTCATCCTTGCAAGAATCGTTCATCTTCTTTCAAGAACCGTCCTCATCCTACAGAAGCATTCAAATACGTTCAAAGGTGAGAAAGGGGGAGCTCTAATCACTGTAAAATCTTCCTCTTTCTGACTTCTCAATTTCCTTGTTGATAGAGCTTGAATATCTGCTTTAAGACATCTTAGGATGGTTTTATATGTCTTATGTCCACTCTCTCTTACATATATATATGAGCTACAATTTTTGTGATACAACAATCTTAATGCTCATGTGTTCTTTCGTATAGGTTGAAGATGAAGAGGGGGATCTCTAAACCATTCATTTCTATATTCTTGTTTGAGATTAGCTTAAAGTTTGAACTTATTATTTCTATCTAATCTTTCAGGTGAAGAAGAGATTGGAAGAAGGAAAAGAGGAGTGCCTCGAGGAGAGGAAGAAGATGATGTTGAAATCATGATCATCCATCAACAACGAGCCAAGGAGAATCAAATTTTGTTGATGAAGGGGGAGCCTTATTCTTGATTCATCTTTCTAGTTTCCATCTACAGAATTTGTTTGGAGGGTCATAGCATATATTTGTCATTGCTTCATAAACATTTGACAGAATACTTTGTGTGGGTGTTCGGAGAAAGGGTTCTCCGAGTGTGTGTGTTGTCGTGTGTGCGTCATTTTGTGCGGAGTATATCCGCGTGTGTGGTTGGGCGTAACTTGGGGTGCGTTCCCCATGTGTGGTTGGGAGTTTACTCCCGTGTGGTGGTGTAGGCATTGCTCTACGTGTGTGTGGACGGAGCTGTGTCTCTGTGTGAGGTATTTTGTTCGGGGTGTGTTCCCCAACGGTGTGTGTGTGTGTGTGTGCGTGCTGCTGTGGCAGCAGGTTGAGGCAAGGCCTCGTGTGTGTGGTTTGCTGCAATAGCAACGTGTGTGTGTTGGGGTTCGTCCCCGTGTTGCTACATTTTGTAGCGTGTAGTGGAGCCTCACCGGTTTGGTGAGGGGTGGACGTAGGGGGCCGTCGTGGTCCCGAACCACCTTAAAAATCTCCGTGTCTTGTGGTTTGTTCCTTGTGATTGTGTGTTTCACTATACTATCTTTTATGCAATCGTGTGAGCTCGGTGAGATTGAGTGAATTAAGTTTAAACATGTTTAGATTAATTTCCTCAATCCTATCAATCTTGTAAATTCCGCTGTGTGCTAGTTTGTGTTTTTAATTGGACATAATTTTTAGCAGAAGGATCTATTCACCCCCCCCTCTAGATCCGTGTTCCTGCACTACGGGACCCAACATCAATAACTATGTAACTTGATGTCTAAATTAATCAGTGAACATAGTTTTGGAATCCTGATATTTTTCTCTTTCTGTCCATATAATCATTTTTGCAAAATTCTATTTATTACTAAAGTGCCACTGTTCATGTTCAAATTTACATACAAAGAACAACGACCGAACCTAAATCATCATTAAATATAGCGCCTGTGACAGGGGCGCAATATTCGTAAATCTACCCTCTTCCAGGAGGCGCCATTTACTTGATTCCCGTTGTTACCCAGATGTTACTTTCACACTATCTCAATTAATGGATGATGTCCCTGCATGTTCTTTATTCTTTCATATCATGGATCTTCATGAGTATTAACTGTGTTAACTATGACACGCTATTCCTATGGGAAATTTCTTGTCAATATTTTGAGATCATAAACCTTGACTTATGTTGGCCACCTCTGATTCTCAAATATTTAAGGGCTGTGGGTCCACAACTATCAATGCCCGTAGGATGGAAGTCCATTCTGTAAACCATGGGAACATGGGAATTCTGGGTGTGGCATTACACCAAAGTCTGATATTCTGATATTTTGTTATTCCGAAAATTTTGGTATTCTGATATTCTGTTATTTTAAAATTTTTGTTATACATTCCGGAAATTCTATTATTCTATTATTCTAATAATTAGATAGACTGATTATTTTTTGCTTATCATTATTGGAATTCTGCTATGTTCTGGCCAACTCTAAAGTTATATTCATCTACAACTTCTAACCTTGTTTATTTATGAAATCCATCCTTGATTCGGCAAGGAAATTATTTTCCTTCCTCTTGAGTTATATATGCCCTTGCTTTAGAAAATGATCACCCTTCTTGATTATCATTCATGCATTACATGCCCGTGAACATGATTAATTGGCTAATCACTTATATCCTGCATAATGAGGGATGTAATTCCTACTGAGCTTTTTGCTCATCAGCCTATTTTAACATTTTTCAGGTAATAATGTTGAAGATATTCAATCAGATGGGGAAGGGCAAGAGTGAAGAGTGTTTTGGAGAATCGAGTCAGTGTCTTTATTTTTATTGAGTCTTTTCTTTTTATTAAGTGTCATAGTGAGTCCTTTCTTTACTTATGTAAGTGAGTCAAGTTACGTAATTCAAATATTTGAGTATCAATAAAGATTATGTTTGTCCATATTGTTTGGCCTTGGTATTTTGTGTCTTATGTTTGCTCTGATTATCCACGATTGTATCACTGCCGCGTTCCGAACTATACGTTCCACTGCTATCAGTTTGGGACGTGACAAGTAATACCGAATGGTCCTGCGAAAAGCAAAGATTTGCCATCTTCGTATAATCGGCACCGGAGTCATCGAACGAATGGTTTGGTGGTGCCACCAGATGAGTGGTGAAACAGGCCACTGGATAAGGGTGGGTGCCACCGGATCATGAGACGCTCAGGGGGAGCAGCCACCGGATGAGGGGGCGCTGGGCAGCCACCAGATCAAGGGGCGAAGGAGGCCACCGTCACCACTGGATTGCTACAGAGGGAACCACAGGATCACCCGTGAGAAGGTGCCACCGGATCAGCACGCACAAAGGGGCCAGAGCACCGGATCACCACGCGCGAGGGGCCTCCAACGGATCGCCACACGGGAGGGGAAGTGCCACCGGTCCAATAGCAAGGGACCTCCACCGGATCACTTAGTTGAAGTTGTGGCCCAATTGACTCGAGGGTGTTTGAAGTTCGTTGGCCTTCGCTGCTAGAGTACCTTTCAAGGAGGTTCCCCTTTTTTGATTAAGGGTTTGATTCGCCCGTCTGAGCGTGGGTTAATGTGCGTGCAGTCTCCCGCAGTTGTCGATCTTGTTCAGGGACGCGTACTTGAGGCACTCGAACTCCTCGGGTGTGCTCTTCGCTGCCACAATCACGAGGTGAAACCACGGCAACGTGTTGATTCGGGGGAGGTCTGACTCCCCGTGGTTTGATGTGTCCTGTCGGGCGTGAGGTGTCTTCGAATGCGAAGCTTCTTTGGGGACGACGCATAAACTATCTCTTGAAGTTCTTCTATTCACTGGGAGGCCTAGATGAGCCCTGACAGTTCCTGAAGTTGTGTTTGTTTTGAACTTGCTTGAGGACCCATGCACTTCTTCAACGCGTGGGTCTATTCTTTATTCCCGGAGTACGCACTGTGCACGCTCTAGGCTTGGATGCTGTTTCCACAGATGTTGGAGTTCGTGAGTGCGGAGCCTGGCGTGGCGACGACACAATTGTTCCTCCTAAGAGGTAGGCTCACCAACATTCCCCGCAACGCCCCGGGTAGCATCCACTTCTGGCCGCTAGCATCCCACTCCAGCCCATTGACAAGCAGTAAAAGGGAGTGCCAGGATGATCAACTGGAGCAATATCTACACCCCATCAGCCAGCGGATGGTGAGCCGTCCAATATTAGAGCCTAAACTTCGAGACTGGGCACTGTCCATTCCCCCCAGCGTCCTTGTCTTCAGAAAGGGGAACACTTTGTAGCTGGAGCCATACTACCCGTTCTGGTTCGTGCGCAATTTCGGATATGATCAAAACATACCGACGCACAGTGCCCAGTTCCATTTGCCCGTGAGGGTGCTTCAGGGAGGGGTGGTTGCTGATCACGCCTGCTCCTGTTGGGATTTCTTCCATTGGTCGGATGCTTCCTCCTTCAGAGTGCCAGCGTCGAGACGGCTTTCGCGGGTTACGGCCGACTATATCAAATGGTGGAATGCCCGGACTGGGTTCTACCAGCTGTGCCGGACCGACTATCGGGACGGTGCTGAGAGAAAATTCCTGAGCAAGCAGAAGGCGGCCGTTCTCAACATTCACCTGGCACACCTACTCCGGCTAAAGTCCTACAGGTGGAAGGAGGTGGCAGACTACCTGGCTGTGCGGAAGGAGGCCCGATAGCTTAAACCAGCACCATCTATTGACTTGCCGGAGATTGTCGTGGATGACTTCCAAGCATCCCTCCATGTTTCTTGCCGAATAGGGGCAGACCGGCTGGATCTGATCAACTACCCCTTCACGATCAAGGAGAGGGTCACCCCATCTCAGGGGGCTTGCCCCGAAACAGATTCCATTTGCCCCTACCAGGCATTTGTAAGAAAGGAAGATAGGAGACTGGAGCGGTACCAACAGACCACATGGCTATTTGTTCTGCTGCAGGTGCACAGGTTGACGGTCGAAGATCCTCCAGCCGTGGTATTGGACAAGAGCCTCAATGTGTCCTTCCACTACGCTGATGGGTGGGAAATGGACCACCTCAATTTGTATTGCTGCCTCACCTCCCGAAAGCACTCAGACTTGGCCGAGCTCGTTCATCGCTGCATCAGGATTGGAGATGTGTGCTAGATAGTAAGGGAGGCCGCCCGCAGGGACAAGGAACCATCTTTGGCGTACTGGCCCTTATCCCGCGTATACACCGGCCCTCCAGGTATGACGCTCCTTTGCCCCTATTTCTTCAAAGGCAGTATCTTCTTCTATTTTTCACAATGACTAACACCAATTCTTATGTAGAGTTCCCCTTTGGATATAAGATGAATGCCTACCGGAAGCTCCTCTCGCACTTGGTGATGCCACCGTAATTTATTAGGCCAGAACCGGCCCCCACTACCACGTCGTTGCCCCAGGGAAGCAAGCGCGCCCGGGAAAGATCACCGATGAAGAAGGCACTTGCCAAGGCGAAGGCGATTGGGAAGAAGAAGACTAAGAAGCAACCAACCGATGTTGGGGCTACCATAGCCACTGCCCCTTCGCTCCCCAGGGTGCCTTCTTTTGAAGAGTTCGATGCTTCTATGGTTGCGCCGAGTCCGACCAAGGGTATGGCCTCTTCACTCTCGTGAATCTTCATGTTCGGGCCTTCTGCCAAGGATGTGGCCGTCTAATTTGTCGATTTTGTTATCCCAGGGAGTGCATAGGTGCCCGCCTCTGTCATCATTCCTGGGATAGGCGCAGCAGATGTCCCCAAGCTTACGCCGAGCGAAGAAGCCAGTGCTATGTATTATCCCGAAAGGGAGGTAGAGAGAGGTAACCTTTGCGTCATCTTAGCTCAATTCCCATCTCCCTTGGGTGATCTGGTGACGCATCTTTTCCATCTGTTGGACAGAGGCCGGGACAATGGGAGAGGGGCCAGAGGTTACTCCATCGTCTTCGCCAACACCAAAGGCGTATTCAAGGCGAGGCACGAGGTCGGGGAGATCCCATACACCCAGCTATTGACACTGAAAATATTTCTGACATTCTTAAACCTTTTGCTTTTGTAAGCATGGAGCCCTGGCCGAAGTACCCCTATACCGATAAGAAAAGAAAAGAAGGAAAGGAGTGACAGATGCCAAACAAAGATGAGGAACAAAAGAAGAAGAGAAGAAAAGAAAAGATGCCCGGCTCCAATGGACAGTCACTGAAGCAAGACTCAAGAGCTCAGAAAAGGCTCGGGACCATCCCCGAACGAACAAGATAAAAGCTTGGACAGCAAGACAAGTCAGTCGATGGGTCAACCCTCGCAAAATGAGAAATGAACACAAATGGGCCTAAACAAACAAAAATGGGCCAAAAGATGCTAAGAAATGAGCTGAAACCGGCACGGGAGTGAACCGGCACGGGAGTGAACCGGCACGCCACTGAACCGGCACGGAGGTCAACCGGCACGAAATGAAACCGGCGCGGGATCGCAATCGGCGCGCAAACACCAATCAGCGTGCCGGTTCCTCTACGCGCCGATGGAAACAGGGCCACACCCTCTATATATATAAACCTTGCTTCGAGCACAAGGAAGAGAGCAGTAGAAGCCAGAGAAGAGAGAGAGGTGATCGAAGCCAGAGCAGCCGCCGAAAAAAAAGAGACACGAGAGCCCGCTGAAAGGGATCTAAAGAGAGGGGGAGAGCAGCAGAAGCCCGGGGAAGGAGATCCAAGGTGGGGTTCGCCTATCAAGCGTCTTCAGGAGCTATATTCTCCCCTTCCCCATCTTTTTTTCGCTCTGTTTTTCTTTCTTTTTTTTGATATGCTTCCGAGCGCTGTTCCTCCGTTGATATCAAATGCCGGTATAGTCCGGTAGATTGTAAAGGGGCATCATCTGCATGTAAATTTTTGTAGTCTGATTCCCCTTCCGTGCTGAATGTATGCGATCCTTTGAATGAAATGAGATATGGGATTATGAGATTTTCCTCTCTCTGCCTCTCTGAAAATTATTATATCCGATCGCCGTTGTAAGCGAAGTTGGTTCTGTTGTATGCACGTCCCTCAGATCATCTGATTGGTTTCTGTTGTATCGTCTCTGTACTTTCAACCTCGCAATCACGATGAGAGCCTGAGACAGTCCATCTCATGGCTTCTCATTCGTGAAATGGTGAGGGATATGTTCGAGTCAAAGCTCACATGATTCAATCAATAACCTGGCTCCCAGAGAGGCTCCAGAGTGAAAGCCATCTTCTCCTCGGGGTGATTTCTTCAAAAACCATCCTTAGTTGCCATCTGAAAGCTCGTGAATAAACCCCCCTAAAGCCCTGAACAAAGCCTCTCAAAGCCCTTGAATAAAACCTCCCAAAACCCTGAGGTAAAAACCCCAAAGATCCACAACCTCGTAAACCCTTAAAACCCCCTCTGAAACCTCCACTATCGGCACAGGAAGGCCTCCCGGCGTGGCCCTCTCTCGGCGCGGGTTCCGCGCCGAGTGATGGGCGCGCCGAGGAACACCAGCGTGCCGACCACCCTTCAAACAGCTCCCCAGGCCGATGGCCCTTTGTGTTCTCTGTCGCGCCGAGACTAGCCGCGCCGACACCTTCATGCCGACACCCTCATGAACCCCTCAGCCTGCTCATCTCCAGTATAAAACCATCACCACCCCGGGGAGAAGTAATATCCCTTCACTCAAGCCCATGGGAACTAAATCAATGGGGTTAACCCCCCCTACATTCTATTGCCCCACTGGCCTATGGAGTTCTGCCACTGCATGTTCTCCTATGGTCTCTTCAGGGGCATATTAACAAATACCATGATGAGTGGACGCCGTCCCGTCTGATTACGATCCTTCTGGATCCCGGGCTACGCCCATCTCTATTACGGATTTCGTCTCGGCTCTCCGTGGACGCTTTCCTATATACCCCATCAACCCTCCGGGTACAGGGGAGATGCTGCCGGATTTTTGCCAGACACACAGACTAGTTGTCGAACTGTTAACAAAAATAAAAAAATAATAATAATAATAATAAAACAAACAAAAATGAACAAAATAAATAATAATAATAATAATAAAAGAATGAAAACAAACAAAAAATAGATAAATAAAAAAATTAAAATAAATAAATTCAATAATAATAGGTAAAAAATGCTAAACAAATCGACGGGAGGCTCCCCTCGACGCCGTTGCTCCTCGGCACCAAAAACGTGCCGATTACCCGCCGCGCCGGCCCCGTTTTCTTTTTATTCCCGCACCGAGACCCTCTTATTTTCACGTCGCGCCGTTTTACCACCTGCCAAATCCCCCATTTGTTGTATTTATATATAAAATGCAAACCCCCCCCCCCCCCCCCCCGGTTCCTCCATCGGCGCCAAGCTCAACCGGCGCCATTACTCTCTCGGCACCGTCCCTTCCTGATCATAAAATAAACAACGAAAGCAATACACTCACGCACACTAATACTCATGCGCACACTTTGTGGCATGTTACACATACGATATGTGCATCAATGTTAAAAAGAAAAAAGAAAGTCAAAGCAGAATCAACACATATACATCACGTACGTAACACATGCACACCCCCTCTGACACTAAGTGCACATTAAACACAACCCATGCACTCTCGTGTATTCTAACGCACAACACTCACTAACTAACATACTAAGCCACTCATGTTTGACACATGTAATTATATTATAACAAATGCGCATGCACATACGTCCACCCTCCCCATGCCATATATGTGTGTATATCTATAAAAAGGGGAAACAAAAAATGAACAAAACATCCTCATTCGAAGATGCGGAAATAAAGAAATGGTTAAAATAAAAATAAACAAATAATAAAGAAGAAAGGATAAAAAAAAGAAGAAAGTGAAAGTGAGAAATAAAAAAAACACAATGAAGAAATAATGGTTGAATAAATGACAATAAACAAAATAAAAGTGACAAACAAACAAAAAGATAGACAAATGAATAATTGTCAATAAAGAAAAATTAAAAGGGTGCATACATCCAATATAAAAAGATAGAAAATAAATAAAGAATAAATAAATCATAAACGAGTAATGAAAAAGGGGAGGGCATAAATAAAAATGAGAAAAAAAAAGACATTCATGCATCTAAGATAACAACAAGAATAAAAAAAAATAATGAACCTGGCTGCGTCCGCTCCAGAACCTTCACCTTCCCCAAATCCTGGGTATGGGATATTAATGATGCTCCGACAAGCCGTGCTTGGATCTCGGGGCTCGCCCCACTATAACCAAAGCGTGACCTTGTCCTGGGCCGATAACTCACTGAATTTTATTTGTTCCGATCGGGTTTTAACCGCATTCCCTCGATTCTTGAACAACAAATTTGCCGCTCCCCGGCATACATTGTCCCGATAATCTTCAAACTTGCTCGAATACGGTCACACCCTACCCACTTCATAGGTCCATGTATGTGCACCGTAATGATATGCACAGCTTCACAATAAAAAGGCCTCGATGCCCCTCGAAGCATGATGGCGCTGTCGAAATCTCTCTCGAAGTTATAAATAAATGACCAAACAAATAATAAACGATAATATTGAATACTATTATCTTGCATGCTTGCATGATCCAATCCTATGGTATATTGAATGGTGATTTGCGGAAAGCCGGGTTACGCCCGACCGGAAGCTATCACTATGCGTGATGATGATTCTCGGACCTAGGTTCTCCGCCTCGTACCAGGAGTCGATTTAATAAATAATCACTACCATATTGTGTGCTTACATGTAATTACATATTTAATTATATGTGCCCCATGGTCTTTATTTTGGCGATTAATCAAGGGTTGTCTCTCTTTCGGAGAGGCGTAATTAACGTCATAGCCTTTATGGTACGATGGGTTTTGGGTCCCGACACGATCACCCATAATTGTCTGATTAGTCAGATGAGCGCATAATAAATCGTCACTCCGGTGACTAGCATGCCTAATTAATAAACCAAATAAACAAGCAAAATAAACAAATAAAAAATCAAATAAAATAATAAAATAATAAAAATCTCATCTCCCACAAGCTGGCACGCCCGGTGGGACTCAACCTCCCTTCATCTTCTCGCCAAAATAAATTGACCATGGGGTCCCCGCTCAACTACTTCAAACCTTAACTACTCGTTCATCTTGTCTTTCCCCTTTACAGGTTAAAGCGATGGCAAACGGACTATCCGGACTTGACTTTGGCCCTCAGATCATGTCCGATCATGCTGAACACGGCTACCTTGCTGTACCTACCACCTTTGGTAACTTTTCCCCGGTCGTTGGCTTCCCCAACTTCCTGGGAGTTGCATTCGTGTATCTCCTGGATGTGGAAAATTCCAAACCTGCGAAGCTGAAGAATAACAAAGTTGTGGCCCACCGAAGTGAGAGCCAAATTAACAAAACTCTACTAAAAACTCCGGTGATCGTGAGCTGCCACGTCTACCATACTATTTGCCCAACTGCGGCACATGAGAAGAGGCCCACTGGGGGCAACAAGAAGATCTCCGGAGGAAGAATTGCTGCTGCTCCTCGGAGTCAACTCTTGGCATCTGGGAAGTCCATGATGATCGGGGGCATCCGAGTCTACTTCAATGGTCATGATGCCAAAATTCTGCCAGATCGGATCGCCCCGACTGTGCCCACTCACAACACCTTCCAAGTGCTAGCAAGCCGGAGGGTGAATTTTAATGACAACAAGCAAGGGAGGCCAACCCCAAATCTCTTAAAGTTCAGACAAGTCTGGGTTCCCAAGAAGACCCGAAACACTACACCGGCCTCGCAGAACTTCAACAATTCTACTGATGTCCCCAAAAGAGGGGCAAAAGGGATGCCCGTGCAGAAGATACCATGGTTGTGATCCCTTCACCCACCATCGGGGTCTCCGCAAGACAAGCCCACATCTCCAAATTATCGAGGAATTTCGATCAAGTGGCCAAACTAACACGGCTTTCATACATGCCGTCAGCCCGAATCCAAGTGCTACCTTCTGCCATCTCTACAGAATGCAGTCGGGAAGAAAAAATGAGGATGGTCCGGGAATATTTCCATGGCTTTAGAGGTCCCATCATGGGTCGGCAAAGGTCACCTCGAGTCATCAGGGCCGAAGAGGAAGGAAAAGACAAGAGGGCACCGGTTGAGGTGAATGAAGAGGGGAGGCGAGCCAAAGCTAGAAGCCTTGAAAGGCCTCCACAATATGAAAAGATGAAAGGAGCTTCTATATATGAAGAGCCAACTTTCTCCCATCGGGCTCGAAGGGGAGTCAGAAAGCACAAAAGAAGAATGCAAATTCTTACTTGCAATATGACAGGGGTGATGAGTACACCTGGTCCCCTACCAAATGAACAAGAAGAGTCGGCCGAGATTGCCAGAAGAATAGACCTGGTGATAAGACGGGGTAAAAATGAGGCTGAGCTACTGCAAACGACAAAGGGCAAGCAGCTTGCTGAAAAAAACATCACTACTGTCACCGCTAGAATAGTGGCATCTGAGCAAGGGGGAGCATCCCCACCTCCTTCAATTGAAGCTCCTTTGGGTAACACGCTGAAGGGCATCAGTGATAAAACAACAATGGACCCTGTCGTCCTGATGCTGCTGCAAGGATATCAGCGGGAGATAAAGCTGCTGAAGAGTAAATTAAATGAAAAGACTGAGCATGTTGCAATGCCCGAGCAACTGGGGGCACAAAATGGGCCATCACAGGAAGGTTTTAACCCCGGGGGCGCTCCTTCACCAGTCGTTCTACAAACTGTTGATCAAAACTGGGCCACTCCCCAGCATTATTCTCAATGGCTTCAGCTAGCATGGCTAATGCCTCCCCAAATGCAGCGGTAGGCTCCCCTATTAAAGCCTTTGCCATCCAATGCTATGACTTTGGCCCCATTATCGATGCAGCCTTTTCACCTCCACACTCAACCAATGGAGCCAGCTATGGTAAATAAATTGATGATGGAACAGATGATCGAGGCGAGGCTGGGAAAGAGGGGTGGTGATGATTGTGCCCCCTTCAACATATATGAAGTGCCATATCCAGCTCACCATGCTGCCAAAAGACTGCCGCCAGGCGTCAATAAACTCCCAAAATTTGACAAATACAACGGGAAGGGCTCCCCGAAAGAACATGTTGCACACTATATAGCAGCCATGGGCGACTTGGCAGCGGACGAGTCGTACCTATTGAAGTTCTTTAGGTCTTCACTAACAGGACCCGCCTCCGAATGGTATTCCAAGTTACCGGCCAGGTCTATCCATGACAGGCCAGATATGCAGCAGAAATTCAGTGAAAGATTCCACGTCATCGAGGCAGAGGTGACCGTGGCTGAGCTGCTAGCGATCAAGCAAAAAGATGATGAAACAGCTGCAGAATATATCGAGAGATGGGAGGATCTGAGCATGAGGTGTCGGCGTCCTCCGCATCCAGAAGATGCAATACAAATATGCAAACAAAATCTGAAGAAGAAAATTCTGGAAAAGATGATCGGAATAGAAATCCGGTCATTTGACCGATTAAGTGATATTGCCACGGAGGTTGAAGGTTTCTTCACAAGATTTCCCTCTGTTTCTGCCGACTCAAGTCATGAAGCCAAGCAGTTTAATAAACGACCGATATTGAAAGCGGTTCATGCTGTCAGCCTCACGGTAAATAGGTACAAATTGATGCACAATCCTCCTCTCAATGAACCTGTTGGACGTCGGGAGAGGCCTCCTCCGCAGAACAAAACAAAGAAGCTCTATGCCTTCCCCCGAGACAAGACTCGAGCATTGTTCGAGTGGGCTGTCAAATATAGCAAAGTCATCCTCCCAAAGCCAAAGAGACCAGATGACGTCAAAAGAAGAGATGATCCTTATTTCTGCCCCTACCATCAAATCTTGGGGCACCCTATTGAAGATTGTCAAATATTCAAGGACATCGCCCAAGGCTTAATAAAAAGAGGGGATCTGCAAATGGGGAAGGACAGAGTCGATCCTCCATGCCCTCATGAAGTGCCCGCTACGGGGGCATCAATTAACATGATATCTATATGCCAAAAGCTGCCTGAAGAAATGCCAGAGGGCTGTGCCTGGCACACTCATGAAGACTATATCCCATCGCATGAAAGGGAGCAAGAGAATTGGCGAGCATCGCCAAAAAAGAAAGGAACAGAACCGGCTTATCGCCCGGCACTGGAAACCCAAATTCCTGGCGCCATGGACCGGCCTACTATGCCCCTTGCAGTCTCTGCCCACCTTCAAACAGTCTCTCCAATGGCCATCAAAAGGTCAACTGACAATAAAAAGAAGAAACAGACCCCATCATGGGTACACGAAGAAGCTAGCTCAGCCATGGAGCAGTCAGAAGCTATTATAAGTGGGCCTGATAACCATGAGCAGCCAAAGAACCAGCCTATGCAGCTCAAAAAGTATGCCCCTCCAGGATGGAATGAGTCCCGCGGGTTAACAAAAAGAACTGAAGAAAAAGCAGAAAAGCTGAATGCATCAAATAGCCCACTATGGGGGCAAGTGCCGACCATGAAGGGAAATAAAAAGAAGAGTGCAACGGCTAAAAGGAGGAATCTTGTTCTCTCCTGCAACACATTGTCAGCATCCTTTAGTGGGGCGCAAACTACTGATGAAGAAGATGAAGAAATTTACTTTGTGCCAAAGGAAGCAGCTCCAGCTAAAGCTTCTGCCTCTCACCCATCTTCCAGGTCTGGGAGGATTCCGAAGCAACGCTCACCAGCTGATAAGAAGGCTCAATGTCATATTCCTCCTCCACCCAGAGGCATAGAACAAAGGGATTCTATCCCAAAGGAGATATCTACAGCCGGCAATGATAGCGGGAGAAAATTCATCTTGCACAAATCAGAGGCGGGGGGCAGTAGCACTCCCGGTCCCTTCTTACAAGACCCTTCCATAATGGCACTACTACACCAGAAGCAGCAGGAGATTGAAATACTACAAAGGCAGCTGAATGAAATGAAAATAAAGCCATATACGTCACAATTGACAAGACATCTATATGAGACAGGCCAAGACAGTGCTGGCTCATCAGAAGCTTCAACATGGCCAACAATGCCCTGAATAGTACATGATCATTCAGGGGGCATCCTCCCTCAGCCATTCCAACCCACAGTCCCCTGGGTAAGTCGGGGGGCAACTAAAGCATCTCCGGCAATGAGGTCTATAAGGCCGCATATGCAGCCAACTACCGTACACCCGAGATCAGCGGGTCTAGCCACAATGGACAAGCCAAAGGTGGAACGAACAATGAATACAAAGACGGCTGAAGAAGAAGTCACTGAAGTCGAATTACAAGCAGCTAAACAAAACGATGATGAGTCCGTCAGGGACTACATAAGTAGATGGAGGAGCCTTCGTGAAAGATGTAGGCACCCGCCTAGTTACGAGGAGTCTGTCCAAATTTGTAAAGAGAATCTGAAGATGGAAATTCTGTGATGGGTCATTGACTTCGAAGTCACAACCTTTGAATATCTAAGTGACATCGCAACAGAAGCTGAAGCAGTCCTTGCAAGGCTTTGCCCAGCCTCCAGAAGCTCGGGTCAAAAGAATAAACCAATCAACAAACCTCCGACACAAGAAGAAGCTTGCACCTCGAATTTTGAAGCCTTCAAGCAACAGAAGAAGAAAATGAAAGAGACATCTTCCGCCGATCCGACAAAACAAGGGCCCTCATTAAGGGGTAAAATGATGAAACTATATTCCTTTCCAAAGGATAAGACTAGGGCACTTTTTGAGTGGGCCCGTGAATATGGCAAAGTGGTACTCCCGGAGCTGAAGAAGCCAGGCGATGCCGAAAGAAAAGAAGATCCACGATTCTGTCCTTATCACCAAATGTTGGGGCATCCCATTGAGGATTGCTATGTGTTTAAGGACATTATTGAAGGCCTGATCAGAAAAGGCGAAGTACAGATGGGCGAGTATAAGGTGGACCCACCATGCCCTCATCAAATATCTGTCCTTAAAAGAGCAGCCCCGTGCGGCGTTACCGCCTCAACTGCTCCTCGCAAATCTGGCTAAAGCCGATGTCTAGCAAGCCCGCATAGCTTGAATGTGGATGTTTGCCAACAAAAAGAAGAATGGCAAGAAAAAAAAGAAGAAAAAAAAGAAAAGATAAAAGAAGAGAAAAAGAAGAAGAAAGGAAAGGTCCTGTTCTGGGGGCAGGCACCCAAAAAAAAGAGAAAAAAAATTCTTTTGAAGGAGGCCTTGATGGCTGCATCTGTCAAGGGAGATATCACTCCCCCCCATGTCTTGGTCCGTGCCAAATAAGAAACTACCATTGTGGGGTTGGCGTGGTGGAGCGAACCACTTATCCCCTCTCTGAGGGGGTGATCGCTCTCCTATGCACCCACTTTGGTCTGTTTAAAAATAAATGGATGAAGGGTGACGGCTCTGCACTGCACTGCACTGTCGGCGCCATCCGAGTTGTCCGTTCAAAAAAAATGAATGTAAAAGAAAAGAAGAATGGAACTTATAAGGTCAGTAAGGCCTCCCCATCCTCCCCATGGGCAGAAGGCTCCCTAGTAGCATTGCATGGTGAATGCCCGAGGGGGAATAAAATGATCGCGCTATCTGCGGAGGTGGGAAGACCTAACAGCCGCAGCCTCTAAGAAAAGGACCAAGAGAATGGCACTTGGCAGAAGCACCGGAGGCCCGAACCGGAGCTGTTCAGAGCATCTCCTGAAGAAATCAATGACAAAAGAAGATAGCCGCTGATTTGATGCATATCTGTCACTTAATGTCCCCGGGAGGACCATGTAATCAATAGTCCCACCGACGCTAAAGATCCCTCATTGGAAACTAGGCCGTCCATTTCAAATACGGGTCCATGCCCATCAAGGGGGATGAAAGGAACAATCCTTACTCAGTCGGCTACACCCCCGACTTCCTACCAAGCCAGTAAATAAACGCCTTTCGGCTTCTACTGACCTATCTTAGTACCCCTTGGTTCCGCCAGGATTTATGGTGCCTTACCATCTTCCCGTCCTACGGGGATACTCCCCACTCGTCCCACTGGGGCTAAGCTTCCACCCGTGATTTGGGACCTACGCTCCCAGCCAATGCATTCTCATTACCTTTAGGCATTCAGCCACAACAATACCATATATGTCCCATAGGACTCTCCTATCACTGCTGGTTCGGATTTTTTTTGCCCGATGCCATCCCAATAAAATCTCCTTTTCCTTCGCATGAGGCGCTCTGCCCATGTCAAGCTCAATAATTCACCCATCAGTCCCACCGGGCTGTGTCCATAAAGCTTTCCCTTGGCCAAGGGAGCTCCGCCTTAGTCGAACTCAAAAATTATCTTCTGTCCCATCGAGCCGAGTCTGCAAAATCTTTTCCTTGGCCTGAGGTGCTCCGCCCTCGCCGAGCTCGAAAGTAATCTTTGTCCCACTGGGCAGGATTCGTAAAACTCTTTTCCTTGGCCTGAGGCGCTCCGCCCTCGCCAGGCCCGCCGGGCTCTTGGACATCAATCCCTAGCCCCACCGGCAGAATAAATAGTCAACCTCATCAATAGTCCCACCAGACAAAAATATCTTGCACCGCAGGCGAGACTGCGTCAAGGAGCCCAACAAAAATAAACAAAAGTAATGTAAAAAAAAGGGAAATGAATAAAAAATGATGAAAATGAATGAAGAAATAAAAATGAAGATTTAAAATAAACTTAATGAATCAACAAACTCAATAGACCTATTAAAATCAATAAATTCAATTAAATCAATCAAACCAAATAAACTTAATGAATCAACGAACCCAATAGAGTTAATAAATCAATAAACCTCAAAGCACTCAATAAACCTAATAAACTCAATAAAACCAATGAAATCAATCGAATCAACAAAATTCAACAAACCCAATAAACCCATCAAAATCAATCAACTCAATAAATCAATAAACCTAATGAACTAAATAAACCCCTAATAAATCCAATGGACTCAATAAACTCAATAAGCTCAACAAAGCCAATAAATCCCACAAACTCAATAAACCTAACAAAATTCAATAAACTTAACCAATCCAAACTAATAAACCAATAAGATTCCTGTACTTTGTTTTAGACCTTCTGTCTGAGCAAGGTTTGTTGATCCCGACATCTCCACGGGTGAACGTACATATTCTATCCTGGCTTAGACCTCCCGTCTCTGCTAGGTTGGTCAATTTCAACATGACGTCAGATTGACATCTTCATCTACTCATTCTACCCTCGTTCCAGACCTTCCATCTGAGCGAGGTTGGTTGAGTCCGACACTTCGTCAGGGTTGACATTGACATTTAGCCCTGGGTCTGGGCCTCTCACCCATCTATCATCTATACTATCCTCGCCCCGAACCTTCTATCGGGGCAGGGCCCGTTGACTTCGACATGACGTCGGGTCAACATCCACACCCTATATTCTACCCCTGGCTAAGGCCTCATGCCTCAGCCAGGTTCGTTGGCTTCGACAGGACGTCGAGTCAACACTTATCCTATATTCTACCCTTGGCTCAGGCCTCACGTCTCTGCCAAGTTGGTTGGCTTCGACAGGACGTCGAGTCAACACCTATCCTATATTCTTTCGACAGGACGTAGAGTCAACACCTATCCTATATTCTACCCCTGGCTAAGGCCTCATGCCTCTGCCAGGTTCGTTGGCTTCGACAGGATGTCGAGTCAACACTTATCCTATATTCTGCCCTTGGCTTAGGCCTCACGCCTCTGCCAAGTTCGTTGGCATCGACAAGACATCGAGTCAACACTTATCCTATATTCTGCCCTTGGCTAAGACCTCATGCCTCTGTCAAGTTCGTTGACCTCGACATGACGTCGGGTCAACATTTATATCCTATATTCCTTCCTTGGCTTAGACCCCATGTCGTCGCCAAGTTGGTTGACTTTGACAGTCTGTCAAGTCAACATCCATTTTCTACCTTGGCCCAGATCCTGTGTCTCTCCCAGGCTGGTCGTTTTTGACATGACTTCGAGACGATAACGGTGTTTTATGTCTGCCCTTGTCTTAGACATACCGTCTAAGCAAGGTTTGTTGACTCCGACATCCTATTGGGTCAACGTCCGTATTTCACATTTGGCTCGGACCTTCCATCCGACCATACAACAAAAAGACTCTTCTACCTCTGGCTCGGACCTTTCGTCTAGTCAGTCAATAAAAAGAAAACATTTCACCGTTGGCCCGGACCTTCCGTCCGACCATACAACAACAAAAAACTTCTACCTCTGGCTCGGACCTTTGGTCTAGCCAGTCAAAAAAAAGACCCTTCTACCTCTGGCTCGGACCTTTCGTCTAGCCAGTCAACAAAAAAAACTATTTCACATTTCGCCCGGACCTTCCATCCTACCATACAATAAAAAGACCATTCTACCTCTAGCTCGGACCTTTCGACTAGCCAGTCAACAAAAAAAACTTTCAAATTTGGCTCGGACCTTCCAACCGACCATACAATAAAAAGACCATTCTACCTCTGGCTCGGACCTTTCGTCTAGCTAGTCAACAAAAAAACTTTCACCTTTGGCTCGGACCTTCCGTCCGACCATACAACAAAAAGACTCTTCTACCTCTGGCTCGGACCTTTCGTCTAGCCAGTCAATAAAAAGAAAACCTTTCACCGTTGTCCCGGACCTTCCGTCCGACCATACAACAAAAATAAACTTCTACCTCTGGCTCAGACCTTTCGTCTAGCCAGTCAACAAAAGACCCTTCTACCTCTGGCTCGGACCTTTCGTCTAGACAGTCAACAAAAAAACTATTTCACATTTGGCTCGGACTTTCCATCCGACCATACAACAAAAAGACCATTCTACCTCTAGCTCAGACCTTTCGTCTAACTAGTAAATAAAAAAACCTTTCACCTTTGGCCCGGACCTTCCGTCCGACCATACAACAAAAAGACCCTTTCACCTTTGGTTCGGACCTTCCGTCCGACCCCTTAACAAAAAGACCCCTTGACATTTGGTTCGAACCCTCTTATTCGACCAAACAATAAAAGACCCTTGTACCCTTGGCATCATGACATTATGTCCAAGCCAAACTGTCGGCGTCATGGCCCTATGCCTAAGCCGGTAAATTTTCTGCCTTGGCGTCATGGCCTTCCGCCTAAGCCAAGTTGTACGGCGTCATGACTTCATGTCTAAGCCGTTAAATATCCTTGTATAGCATCATGACTTTACATCTAAGCCGTTAAATATTCTGCCTTGGCGTCATGGTCTTCCAAATAAGCCAAGTTATACGGCGTCATGACTTCATGTCTAAGCCGTTAAATATCCTTGTACGGTGTCATGGCTCTCTGCCTAAGCCATTCAAAATTCTGCCTTGGCGTCATGGCCTTCCGCCTAAGCCAAGTTGTACGGCATCATGACTTAACGTCTAAGCCGTTAAATACTCTGCCTTGGCGTCATGGCCTTCTGCCTAAGCCAAGTTGTATGGCGTCATGACTTCACGTCTAAGCCGTTAAATATTCTTGTCTGGCATCATGGCTTTCCGCCTAAGCTGGTAAATATTCTGCCTTGGCGTCATGGCCTTCTGCCTAAGCCAAGTTGTACGGCGTCATGACTTCATGTCTAAGCCGTTAAATATTCTTGTCTGGCATCATGGCTTTCCGCCTAAGCCGGTAAATATTCTGCCTTGGCGTCATGGCCTTCTGTCTAAGCCAAGTTGTACGGCGTCATGACTTTATGTCTAAGCCGTTAAATATTCTTGTCTGGCATCATGGCTTTCCGCCTAAGCCGGTAAATATTCTGCCTTGGCGTCATGGCCTTCCGCCTAAGCCAAGTTGTACGGCGTCATGACTTCAAGTCTAAGCCATTAAATACTCTCGTCCGGCGTCACGGCTTCTGCCTGAGCCGATAAATACTCTGCCTTGGCGTCATGGCCTTCCGCCTAAGCCAAGTTGTACGGCGTCATGACTTCACGTCTAAGCCGTTAAATATTCTTGTCTGGCATCATGGCTTTCCGCCTAAGCCAATAAATATTCTGCCTTGGCGTCATGGCCTTCTGCCTAAGCCAAGTTGTACGGCGTCATGACTTCATGTCTAAGCCGTTAAATATTCTTATCTGGCATCATGGCATTCTACCTAAGCCGGTAAATATTCTGCCTTGGCGTCATGGCCTTCTGCCTAAGCCAAGTTGTACGGCGTCATGACTTTATGTCTAAACCGTTAAATATTCTTTTCTGGCATCATGGCTTTTCGCCTAAGCAGGTAAATATTCTGCCTTGGCGTCATGGCCTTCCGCCTAAGCCAAGTTGTACGGCGTCATGACTTCAAGTCTAAGCCATTAAATACTCTCGTCCGGCGTCACGGCTTCCGCCTGAGCCGATAAATATTCTACCTTGGCATCATGGCCTTCTGCCTAACCCAAGTTGTACAGCGTCATGACTTAATGTCTAAGCTGTTAAGTATCCTTGTCCGGCGTCATGGCTTTCCGCCTAAGCCGGTAAATATTTTACCTTGGCGTCATGGCCTTACACCTGAGCCAAGCTGTACGGCGTCATGACTCTATGTCTAAGCCGTTACATATTCTCCCTTGGCGTCATGACCTTACGTCTAAGCCAAGTCATTCGACGTCATGACCTTTGGTCTAAGCTGACAAACCTCTTACCCTTGGATCGGAACTGTTGTCCAAACTAACGAACGAAAAGACCTCCTTTGGTTTCATACCAACCCGTGATCCCTTCAGGGATTTACCACCACATATGACACATGCCCTCCACTGCCATGGCATCGGGCTCCCGACGCCAGAATCATTGCGGGCATGCCCATTAAGCCCTTTAGAAAAGAGAAAACAAAAAGAAGCAACAAAAAAATAAGTGAAAGAAAAAAGAAAAAAAGAGAAAGAAAAAAAAGAGGAAAAAAGGAGAGAGAAAAAAGAGAAAGAAAGAAAAAAAAGAAAGAAGAAGAAAAAAATGAAAAAAAAAGAAAAAAGAAAAGAAGAAGAAATGATGATCATGGCGTGATTTGCGTGCTTGTTTGCCTCACGTGCATGTCTGCCTGAAATATAGTATTAATGCGCTTCCTTCAAATTTCTAAGGCCGCGTACTCCTTTGCTAGATAACGTTACCCTGATTCAGGATATGTGTGTGTGTCACAGCATACGCTAAGGATGAAAAGCCAATTCTCAGCGAGTGCATACGGCCAGGGGAAGAGGCATAGCTATGTTGCTAGCATAACTCGCATGATACACCCTAGACAAAACTCCTACACGTCGCACATAATATGAGCAATGGTCCTTAGTCATAGGGACGTCATAAATTCTTCTTAACACTTCATAGAAACTTGAATCCCTACACTCACATGAAGAGTAATCGTGATGGAAGAGTCGCATGTCCCCTTTAAAAAAAAGAAGAAAAAAAATTGATGAGAATGAGGATGAATCTTAGTAGCCGGGAATCCCCATTGAGACACATGAGGAAACTCGCGCCGAACGGTGAAGTCCGTAATAAAATTGCTATGAATGATGAATCATAGTAGCCGGGAATCCCCATTGAGACACATGAGGAAACTCGCGCCGAATGGTGAAGTCCGTAATAAAATTGCTATGAAGGATGAATCCTAGTAACCGGGAATCCCCATTGAGACACATGAGGAAACTCGCGCCGAACGGTGAAGTCCATAATAAAATCGCTATGAAGGATGAATCCTAATAGTCGGGAATCCCCATTGAGACATATGAGGAGACTCGCGCCGAACGGTGAAGTCTAAAGATTAAGAATAAATGAGGGGGTTATGCGAAGCTACCCAAAATCGAGAGTCCTGAACGTATGTGTAGGCGATGAAGTAATCCTCCAGTGTTACTTAGAACTTCTGCACATCCATATATCTAGGGTTCGCTACTCATATAATTACACTTTCACACTATGGAGGAATAGTCTGGGTGTGGATCGCGGTTTAAGCTATGCATATGTTCTATGCGACGTCCTTTTTACGTATGCACATCTCTCTTAGCTATGCTTCGTGAGCCGCACTCTGTCTATGAATCATGGGCGCTGTTCTTATCCTATCCCTAATGTAGGGGAGCTATTCTATAAACATCTAGTTTATGCGTGCGATCGATGGATGTCTGCATGCTTGCATGAATAAATAATAAACAAAAATAAAATAAAATAAAAAACACATTCTTATATAGGGCTGCACCCGCAGGTCCCGCTCACTCATCCCTCATTCGCGCCACCTACGGGTGGGGGCATTTGTTGACACTGAAAATATTTCCGACATTTCTTAAACCTTTTGCTTTTGCAAGCATGGAGCCCTGGCCGAAGTACCCCTATACCGATAAGAAAAGAAAAGAAGGAAAGGAGTGACAGATGCCAAACAAAGATGAGGAACAAAAGAAGAAGAGAAGAAAAGAAAAGACGCCCGGCTCCAATGGACAGTCACTGAAGCAAGACTCAAGAGCTCAGAAAAGGCTCGGGACCATCCCCGAACGAACAAGATAAAAGCTCGGACAGCAAGACAAGTCAGTCGATGGGTCAACCCTCACAAAATGAGAAATAAACACAAATGGGCCTAAACAAACAAAAATGGGCCAAAAGATGCTAAGAAATGAGCTGAAACCGGCACGGGAGTGAACCGGCACGCCACTGAACCGGCACGGAGGTCAACCGGCACGAAATGAAACTGGCGCGGGATCGCAATCGGCGCGTAAACACCAATCAGCATGCCGGTTCCTCTACGCGCCGACGGAAACAGGGCCACACCCTCTATATATATAAACCTTGCTTCGAGCACAAGGAAGAGAGCAGTAGAAGCCAGAGAAGAGAGAGAGGTGATCGAAGCCAGAGCAGCCACCGAAAAAAAAGAGACACGAGAGCCCGCTGAAAGGGATCTAAAGAGGGGGGGAGAGCAGCAGAAGCCCAGGGAAGGAGATCCAAGGTGGGGTTCGCCTATCTAGCGTCTTCAGGAGCTATATTCTCCCCTTCCCCATCTTTTTTTCGCTCTGTTTTTCTTTCTTTTTTTTGATATGCTTCCGAGCGCTGTTCCTCCGTTGATATCAAATGCCAGTATAGTCCGGTAGATTGTAAAGGGGCATCATCTGCATGTAAATTTTTGTAGTCTGATTCCCCTTCCGTGCTGAATGTATGCGATCCTTTGAATGAAATGAGATATCGGATTATGAGATTTTCCTCTCTCTGCCTCTCTGAAATTTATTATATCCGATCACCGTTGTGAGCGAAGTTGGTTCTGTTGTATGCACGTCCCTCAGATCATCTGATTGGTTTCTGTTGTATCGTCTCTATACTGTCAACCTCGCAATCATGATGAGAGCCTGAGACAGTCCATCTCATGGCTTCTCATTCGTGAAATGGTGAGGGATATGTTCGAGTCAAAGCTCACATGATTCAATCAATAACCTGGCTCCCAGAGAGGCTCCAGAGTGAAAGCCATCTTCTCCTCGGGGTGATTTCTTCAAAAACCATCCTTAGTTGCCATCTGAAAGCTCGTGAATAAACCCCCCTAAAGCCCTGAACAAAGCCTCTCAAAGCCCTTGAATAAAACCTCCCAAAACCCTGAGGTAAAAACCCCAAAGATCCACAACCTCGTAAACCCTTAAAACCCCCTCTGAAACCTCCACTATCGGCACAAGAAGGCCTCCCGGCGTGGCCCTCTCTCGGCGCGGGTTCCGCGCCGAGTGATGGGCGCGCCGAGGAACACCAGCGTGCCGACCACCCTTCAAACAGCTCCCCAGGCCGATGGCCCTTTGTGTTCTCTGTCGCGCCGAGACTAGCCGCGCCGACACCTTCATGCCGACACCCTCATGAACCCCTCAGCCTGCTCATCTCCAGTATAAAACCATCACCACCCCGGGGAGAAGTAATATCCCTTCACTCAAGCCCATGGGAACTAAATCAATGGGGTTAACCCCCCCTACATTCTATTGCCCCACTGGCCTATGGAGTTCTGCCACTGCATGTTCTCCTATGGTCTCTTCAGGGGCATATTAACAAATACCATGATGAGTGGACGCCGTCCCGTCGGATTACGATCCTTCTGGATCCCGGGCTACGCCCATCTCTATTACGGATTTCGTCTCGGCTCTCCGTGGACGCTTTCCTATATACCCCATCAACCCTCCGGGTACAGGGGAGATGCTGCCGGATTTTTGCCAGACACACAGACTAGTTGTCGAACTGTTAACAAAAATAAAATAATAATAATAATAATAATAATAAAACAAAAATGAACAAAATAAATAATAATAAAAGAATGAAAACAAACAAAAAATAGATAAATAAAAAAATTAAAATAAATAAATTCAATAATAATAGGTAAAAAATGCTAAACAAATCGACGGGAGGCTCCCCTCGATGCCGTTGCTCCTCGGCACCAAAAACGCGCCGATTACCCGCCGCGCCGGCCCCGTTTTCTTTTTATTCCCGCGCCGAGACCCTCTTATTTTCACGTCGCGCCGTTTTACCACCTGCCAAATCCCCCATTTGTTGTATTTATATATAAAACGCAAACCCCCCCCCCCCCCGGTTCCTCCATCGGCGCCAAGCTCAACCGGCGCCATTACTCTCTCGGCACCGTCCCTTCCTGATCATAAAATAAACAACGAAAGTAATACACTCACGCACACTAATACTCATGCGCACACTTTGTGGCATGTTACACATACGATATGTGCATCAATGTTAAAAAGAAAAAAGAAAGTCAAAGGAGAATCAACACATATACATCACGTACGTAACACATGCACACCCCCTCTGACACTAAGTGCACATTAAACACAACCCATGCACTCTCGTGTATTCTAACGCACAACACTCACTAACTAACATACTAAGCCACTCATGTTTAACACATGTAATTATATTATAACAAATGCGCATGCACATACGTCCACCCTCCCCATGCCATATATGTGTGTATATCTATAAAAAGGGGAAACAAAAAATGAACAAAACATCCTCATTCGAAGATGCGGAAATAAAGAAATGGTTAAAATAAAAATAAACAAATAATAAAGAAGAAAGGATAAAAAAAAGAAGAAAGTGAAAGTGAAAAATAAAAAAAACACAATGAAGAAATAATGGTTGAATAAATGACAATAAACAAAATAAAAGTGACAAACAAACAAAAAGATAGACAAATGAATAATTGTCAATAAAGAAAAATTAAAAGGGTGCATACATCCAATATAAAAAGATAGAAAACAAATAAAGAATAAATAAATCATAAACGAGTAATGAAAAAGGGGAGGGCATAAATAAAAATGAGAAAAAAAAGACATTCATGCATCTAAGATAACAATAAGAATAAAAAAAAATAATGAACCTGGCTGCGTCCGCTCCAGAACCTTCACCTTCCCCAAATCCTGGGTATGGGATATTAATGATGCTCCGACAAGCCGTGCTTGGATCTCGGGGCTCGCCCCACTATAACCAAAGCGTGACCTTGTCCTGGGCTGATAACTCACTGAATTTTATTTGTTCCGATCGAGTTTTAACCGCGTTCCCTCGGTTCTTGAACAACAAATTTGCCGCTCCCAGGCATACATTGTCCCGATAATCTTCAAACTTGCTCGAATACAGTCACACCCTACCCACTTCATGGGTCCATGTATGTGCACCGTAATGATATGCACAGCTTCACAATAAAAAGGCCTCGATGCCCCTCGGAGCAGGATGGCGCTGCCGAAATCTCTCTCGAAGTTATAAATAAATGACCAAACAAATAATAAACGATAATATTGAATACTGTTATCTTGCATGCTTGCATGATCCGATTCTCTGGTATATTGAATGGTGATTTGCGGAAAGCCGGGTTACGCCCGACCGGAAGCTATCACTATGCGTGATGATGATCCTCGGACCTAGGTTCTCCGCCTCATACCAGGAGTCGATTTAATAAATAATAACTACCATATTGTGTGCTTGCATGTAATTACATATTTAATTATATGGGCCCCATGGTCTTTATTTTGGCGATTAATCAAGGGTTGTCTCTCTTTCGGAGAGGTGTAATTAACGTCGTAGCCTTTATGGTACGACGAGTTTTGGGTCCCGACACGATCACCCATAATTATCTGATTAGTCAGATGACCGCATAATAAATCGTCACTCCGGTGACTGGCATGCCTAATTAATAAACCAAATAAACAAGCAAAATAAACAAATAAAAAATCAAATAAAATAATAAAATAATAAAAATCTCATCTCCCACACCAGCCCAGTTCTGAGGCCCCAAGCTGCGAGAGTCAAGAAGGACTCCATCTCCCCAGCCAAGGACTCCGTCTCCCCAGCCAAGGTTGTGCTCGCCGCAATCGAGGCCACATCGAATGAGCAAGTGGACTACAATTACTCCCTGGACGAGGTGTGCTCGACCGGGGGGCCTTCTACAGAGCCGATGGAGTTTGCACCGATCCAGATGCCCTCATTCTTACCGAGCTCCTTAAGCCTGGTCGTGAGGGACGTAAGCATAAGCTTGCACCCCATTTGTTAATTTGTAGGTCTCTTCATAATGTCTTGGCTGACTCTGGGGTCTGGCCCGCACAGGTCCCCAAGGATTCGGTAGAAACATCTGTCCCAAAAGCTCCACTGGGCGAGGCCGAGACACTGACACCCACGGACACTACTCTCGAGCCATCGGAGAGGGCTGTGGCTCCTCGAGCCCGTTGACAACCAATCAGCAAGTCACGGATGTCTTTTGGACCGACGACCGAGCTAAAGCTGGTGTCGACCCACAGGATGGGTGGAGGCATCCCCCCTTTTGCCTTAAGCTTCCTGGCGAGCAGACTACCTCCGCCGTCACCTCTGCCACCTCGCTGCCTTGGCGTTCGAGCAGATCCACAGACTCTACGGGATGTGCTACGGCACTTCTCCTCGTTCCCGCCCAGTCCCCAGGCAGTTGCGGCTTTAACTCCACCCGATGCAACCCCGAGCTCGGCACTCTTGCCTGCTACTCTTTCGGTGGGAGCAGAGGCCTCATCCTTGCCAGTGCCTGAAGTAATTTTCACCCCGAGCCAGGCCGAGATAGTAGAGCTAGAGTCTCCCCTCGTCGAGGAGAGGCCTGGTGCCTTTGTGAAGGTTCCGCCCCCACCGCCAACGACAAAGGAAACGGAATTTCCCTTCACCGAAGGGACGTCGTGCGCCCTTGTGAAGGTTCCGCCCCCACTGCCAGAGACAGAGGAAACGGAGTCGCCCCTCGCCGAAGAGACGTCGGGTGCCCTCGTGGAGGTTCTACCCCCACTGCCAGCGTGGATGGGGCAGGAACTCAGCATTGCAGCTGAAGTGGCCGGCACTCCGATTTCGGCGCTGCCATCTTCCTCGGCCATGATAGACACCGAACTCTGGGCAGCGGTGGACAGCAACGTGGAGTTCAGTCTCCCTACCGTGTGCTCCTCTTTGGGCTTCGTCACTTCAGATTTCCCGATGAGACAGAACCTGACCGTGCTGCGGTCCATGGTGCTTACCGATCCGCAGCTCACCTACCGGAGATTGAAGACCATTGCGGATACGTTGATGGAAGCATTGCAATTGATGGGCTGCCCGCTGGAAGAATGGTCGCGACGGGTGACATTACTGTTAAAGTATGTAAACATCCGCGAGTTCCTCGAGACACAAGCTCCCAGTCAAGCTGTCGCGCTCCGCTTGTGGGGGGAGGAGTATTCACGTGCCCTCAAGGCATGAGTAAGTGACAGAGAGTGGCACCGGAGCGGTGTGGAAAAGCGTCGCAGCCAAGCCCGGGCCCTGATGAGCCAGATAGAGCTGCTAAAGGGGTGGCTCATGTTGGCCAAGGCGGAGCTCGTAGAAGTACGGGCGACCGAGGCCAGAGAAGCCGAGCAGTTGTCCACCGCCCTAGCTGAAGCAGCCTCTGTCCGGGCGGAGCTAGAACGCCTTCGGGAGAAGGAGGACCGACTGAATGAAATGGAAAACTTTCCTTGTGTCAGGATCCTCCCTTTCGAGGAAATTTTTCGGGGGCTGGATTAAACGCCGTGCCCTCCCTTTTTGTTCTTTTCCCCTGATTTTGAGATTATAATGCGGGGGCATGTCCCAAAGTACATGTAATCCATGATTTGTAAGGAATGCATTGCCTTTTCCCTGCATGTGGTTCTTCACCTGTGTAGCAACTCTCGACTGTCTTTCTTTCTTCTGCTCCTTCCTCCTTCTCAAATTACCTCGAAGTGCGGCCAGGGGACGGTGAGTATCCACGAACAGTCCACGGGTGAACCAGTTACGGACCCACGTAAGCGCACAGGAGAGTGCTCACCCTTTCAGAGAAAGGATGAGGGGACCACTCCACCATGCCCCAATGGGAGATCCAAGTTAAAGGACGTAGCTCAACCCCGATAGGACGGAGAGAAGAGTTTATTCAACCAAATGATCCAGATAAGAGGTCCGAACCAGGAGAGGTTTATTCCCCACCCAAAAGGGATGGAGAGAAGAATTTGTTTATCAAAATGATCCGGACGGGAGGTCCGAATCAGGAGAGGTTTATTCTCCACCCCAAAGGGACGTAGAGAAGAGTTTGTTTATCAAAATGATCCGGACGGGAGGTCCGAGTCAGGAGAGGTTTGTTCTCCACCCCAAAGGGATGGAGAAAAGAGTTTGTTTATCAAAATGATCTGGACGGGAGGTCCGAGTCAGGAGAGGTTTATTCTCCACCCCAAAGGGACGGAGAGAAGAGTTTATTTATCAAAATGATCCGGATAGGAGTTCTGAATCAGGAGAGGTTTGTTCTCCACCCCAAAGGGACGGAGAGAAGAGTTTGTTTATCAAAATGATCAGGACGGAAGGTCCGAATCAGGTGAGATTTGTCGATGCCATTAGAGCGTCAGAGACTGACACGATTTCTTTGTCTCTTTGTGGATTCATCAACATAGGGTTAGTGTCAACGCTTGAAAAGGGTTTATTCTCTCTTCCTGGCTCTGGACAGAAGGTCTGAGTCAGGTGTCTATTTTTCGGTGTCGGCAAAGTGTCAGAGACCAACACGGTTTCTTCGTCTCTTTGTGGATTCGTCAACACAGGTTAGTGTCAACGCAAGAAAAGGGTTTATTCTCTCTTCCTGGCTCTAGACGGAAGGTCCGGGTCAGGTGTCTGTTTGTCGGTGTCGGCAAAGTGTCGGAGACCAACACGGTTTCTTCGTCTCTTTGTGGATTCGCCAACACAGGGTTAGTGTCAACGCAAGGAAATGGTTTATTCTCTCTTCCTGGCTCTGGACGGAAGGTATGGATCAAGTGTCTATTTGTCAGTGCCGGCGAAGTGTCGAAGACCAGCACAGTTTCTGTTTCTTCGTCTCTTCGTGGATTCGTCAACATAGGGTTAGTGTCAACGCAAGGAAAGGGTTTATTCTCTCTTCCTGGCTTTGGATGGAAGGTTCGGGTCAAGTGTCTGTTTGTCGGTGCCGGCAAAGTGTCGGAGACCAACACGGTTTCTTCGTCTCTTTGTGGATTCGTCAACACAGGGTTAGTGTCAACGTAAGGAAAGGGTTTATTCTCTCTTCCTGGCTGGACGGAAGGTCCGGGCCAGGTGTCTGTTTGTCGGTGCCGGCAAAGTGTCAGAGACCAACATAGTTTCTTCATCTCTTTGTGGATTCATCAACACAGGGTTAATGTACGCAAGGAAAGGGTTTATTCTCTCTTCCTGGCTCTGGACGGAAGGTTCGGGTTAGGTGTCTGTTTGTCGGTGCCTGCCAAGTGTCAGAGACCAACATGTTTTCTTCGTCTCTTTATGTCTTCACTGCCACAAGGATGGCACCGCATCAAGTTAGAGTCTCGCTCCTTTTGGCCCGAAGCGCTTCCGAGGTCAGACACCTTTAAAATTTTCGTCGGCCTGGAGCGCCGATGGTGAAGAATTCCAGGCTTGCGCGCCAATAATTATGAGTTGTCGAGCTGAGTGTCGATACTAAGGAGGTTGTTGGCCCGAAGGCTGATAATCAAATAGCTTTAGAGTTACTGAGCACCATGTTGTTCTTTCCCACATACAAAAGGACTGCAATCTCTAATGCGGGACGGACATGCGACCTGGGACTCTAGCTCGCGATCACCCCTAAGCGAGGGAAGACGTGGGACCGGGCGCGGTTGAGAAACCGGCCGTGAGTCTCAGGTATCGGCTTTTCCGCGTTAACTCGGATTGAGTCACGAGACGGTCACTCACTCTCGTTCTCGCAGCGGTGATAAAATGATAACAAGCTAGATAATCTATCACTCATGCAGCGGCATATACAAAAATATACGAGTAAAGCAATGCCTATGAGGAGGGTGACGAGTGTACCTCCACGCTCCGGGCGTGGGGAAGACGTTCTTGGCCAAGTACGGTAACTCCCGGTAACAACGGTAAAAGTTAATTACAACAGTGAATTTTATTGCCCACTCCACGCAGGGAGGTAAAGGGCTACAAGTGGGGCACGGGAGGATCGACCCTGGGTTGACGGGCCGCAATCTGGACGTACGTACGGGACAAACTCGGCCTACTGGTCTGACTCGGTCCTGCGCCAACTCGGTACTGTGCCGACTCGATTCTGACTCGCTGGACAGCCAGGCATGGTTTCCAAAGGAACGTCGCCCTCCTGACGTCTTCTGGAGGCGCCGCTTGGCTGGGACGATGGCGGGATGTCCCTGGTCGACTCCCTGAAGTGGCAGTTCCAGAAGTTGACTTTTGATAGTTTTGCACGAATTATTCTCGGACTGCAATTTCAGACCTGCACAGGGAACAGATCTGCACGCCTCGGCTGCAAGAATTATGATGCTCAGATCTGGAGGCCGATCGAGGCGTGGCTGGTACCGTTGGAAAGAGAACTCATAGAACTATAACATATGTTTTTTACAGCTCCATCCACTAAACGGATTGAAGATGAGAATGACTGTAACATTGTTTTGTTTTCGGACCCGGACTGACAGACACACAGGGCAGACTGTGTTTTTCCTGAGACTGACCTTTGACCGAAGCGAAAAGGATTTTTCTAGACTCCACGAAAATTATGGTGGAAGGTGGTATATGTGAGGAACATTGAGGAATTTTTGTGATTTTTTTTTAAAATTGATAAGTGGGTGGGAAAAATACAACAAGGTGACTCAGTCCCGTAGATCTGCAAAAGGGCAGATTACTGAGATGACAAACAAAAATATGGGAAAAATACCAAATGACTTCCAAATGACACGAAATTAAGGGAGGTACGTGGAACAAACCCTCAAAATTAGGGCTCAAACAGATAACAAGAACAAAAGATAAAATTTTGGGAAAGAGGTTCTGTCCTGATGGAGATAGAACTCCGACGATGGCGGCGGCGGCGCGACGGCGGTGCGATGGCGGCCGCGGCGGTGGCAGAAATGAAACTCAGAGGGGCTAAGGAGAATGAGCTTCACACTCTAGAGGGCTAGAGGAGGAAGAAGAACCCGGGAGAGGGGCGCACCCTTCCTTGGAGCAAATGCCAATTTTACACTTCATTAATTCTACATAAAATGGAAATACATGGTATTTATAGAAAAGTAAAAAATATCTTAACTACCCTTAGATCTAGGGTTAGGAGGGGGTACATAAGGGATAGAACTAATTTGTTCTAATCAATATATTTTTGAAAAAATAAAATGCTAAAGGGAGGGGGGGCGCCCCCTTGACCAAGAGGCCATGGTAGGTGGCATCTTGGACCTTTTAGTCCAATTATCCCCCCATGTATCTAATTGAATGTCAAACCATCTAGAAGCCACCTAGGATGGTTGACCAGCCCCACATGGCTTAGGTGGACCAATGGGGAAGGGGTGAGGGCCCCCTTGCTGGACCTACTGACATTTTTGCACAAAAACCAAAAGAATCCTAGGGAAAGACAAAGTGGCTTTATAAAGCCTTACAATTGCATACATACTTTCCCAAGGATATAAAAGTAAACTAAAAGGACACAAGTGAAAAATAAAAATGTCAGTGCTCGGTGCCAATTCCCATCAATCTCACCCCTAGAAGGGTGGAGAATTGGATCATTCATTGAATGGTGGAATTGGAGCGTGGTACAGCCTTAAACATCTACCATTAAGGGGTGGGAACTGAACTTTCTCCCGGTGGTTGACAATCACATAGGCTCCTCCTTCATATACTTTCTGGACCATATAGGGCCCCAGCCAATTCTCATTTAGCTTGCCTTTAGGGTTGGCAGCCATAACATCTCTCCTCTTGACCATGACAAGGTCACCCTTCTTGAATTCGTGCTCCTTGATGAGATTGTCAAAGGCACGCGCTATCCGGGCCTGATAAACCTGGATATTTTGCTGGGCTTGAAGTCGCTTCCCCTCCAGGTCGGAGAGTTCCTCGAGTCTTCGCTCAACATTTGTCTGTTCTTCCCCGACCAACCCCTGCTGGATTGGGGACAATTGCTTCTGAGCCATATACCAAGGAGAAAGGTGAGTAGCCCGTAGGAGTTTTGTAGATGGTACGATACGCCCAGAGCGCCTCGTACATCTTGTCTTCCCAATCCCTCTCATTGGAGCTGACAGTCTTTGCCAAGAGCGTGCAAAGGGTCTTGTTGAATGCTTCTGCCAGCCCGTTGGCCTGCGGGTTTTATGGGGTGGACGTCCTCCAGTCGATCTTGTACTTCTCGGCCAATCTGTAGACCTTCTGATTACGGAAGTGACTCCCGTTGTCTTACACAATCCGACTGGGGATGTCGAATTGGAATATTACATTTCACCGGATAAATTGGGCTACAATTTCCCCTGTCACTTCTCTTAGAGCTACGACTTCTGCCCATCGAGAGATGTAGTCAGTTATGGCCAAGATGAATCTGCATCCTGAAGAGGACGGGGGTAGTGGCCCACCACATCTGTTCCCCACTGGGCAAATGGCCAACTGGGTGTCGTGCGGTGCAACTGTGTAGGAGGTCGCCTAGGGACCGTGGCATGCTCCTGGCATTTTTGACATGATTTGACATATTTACAATAGTCGTCAAACATTGTTGGCCAGTAATAGCCCAGCTTCTTAACTTCAATCTTCATTTTTGGCCTTTCCTAGTGTGCACCTGCCGTTCTGGCATGAACCTCCTTCAAGACCTTCCAAGCCTCCTCGATCGATAAGCATCGGAGAAGGACTTTTCATTTGGCGTCAGCCATAATTCGGAACAAAATTCCATTTCGGACCTCATAGGAGTCCTTTATTCTAATCAGCTTGATCTTTTCTTCTCTCTTCTTGGACAGCTGCTGGTACTTGAGCCATTGTACAAGGGGCTCCCTCCAGTCGGACAAGATGGTTACTTCTACTATGGCGACTTCACGCTCTTCTTCTTCAAGTTCTTCTATCATACTGGGGACCTACCGTCGGTTGATCACCCATATGCTGAGTGATTCTCTCGGTGGAATTGCCAAAGAGCTCGCCAATTTTGCCAGTGCATCGGCTTGTGCATTCCCTCCCCTGGCGACATGGCCTATCTCAATGAGGTAGAACTGCCCCATGAGCCGTCTCGCCTTAGTGTGGTAGGGGAGTAATTCAGGCATCCGGACATCAAATTGTCCCTGGACTTGTTTGACGATCAATAGTGAATTGTCGAATACTTGTAGCATTCGGATCTCCATATGCAGGGCGACTTGGAGACCAATAATCAGGGCTTCATACTCTGTCTCGTTGTTCGTGTAGGGCTTGCTGATGGAGCAAGAGGTATGTAGCACTTCTCCCTCTGGGGATTTAAGAACGATGCCGGCTCCGGCCCTTATTCGGGTGTGCCCAGTTGGGCTAGTTTCTATTCTCGACGCTCCATCGAAGTACAATTGCCAAGTGGCCTGCTGGATTTGATTTACTTCCAGTGTCTCATCTTCAGGCAGCTCCATAATCAACGGAGAGTCTCCAGGCACAGAGTGTGCCACGAGGAAGTCCGTGATGGCTTGACCTTTAACAGCCTTCCGCGGTACGTAGGTGATGTCAAACTCCATCAACAGCACCACCCACTTGTCGAGGCGCCCCTTCAGAGCTGGCTGAGAGAGAATGTATTTGACAGGATCAGCTCTTGATACAGTCGTACTTCATGTGACAGCATGTAATGCCTCAGCTTCTTGGCCGCGAAGACCAGGGCAAGGCAGACCTTTTCAATGGGGGTGTACCTCGCTTCTGCCCCGACCTGGCTTCGACTAAGGTAGTAGAGAGCTTGCTCCTTCCCCTCATCATTGTTCTGGGCGAGCATTGCCCCTAATGAGCATTCGGTGGCGGCGATATACAAGATAAGTGGCCTTCCCTTGATTGGTGCCCCCAGAACGGTCGGAGTCTTCAAATACTATTTCAGTTGGTCGAGAGCCTTCTGACGCTCTTGATTCCAGTTGAAAGGTATGTTCTTTGTCATCAGTTTGTGGAATGGCTGGCAACGTCCCGACAGGTTAGAGATGAACCTGTGTATGTAGGCCAACCGGCCTTGTAGAGATCTTAATTCTCACAAGTTCCTCGGAGGAGGGAGCCCTTGAATGACTTTTATTTTGGCGGGGTCAATCTCGATGCCCCTATGTCAGACTATGAAGCCGAGGAACTTGCCGTTGGAGACGCCGAAGGCGCACTTCATTGGGTTCATCTTCAGTTTGTATTGCCACAGCCTCTCGAAAATAACCCTGAGGTCATCAAGGTGATCTTCTCTCTTCTGAGTCTTGATGACTAAATCATCAATGTAACACTTGACTTTGTTGTACAACAACTCGTTGAATATCTTGGTCATTGCCCGCTGATACGTGGCGCCAGCGTTCTTAAGGCCAAAGGGCATCATTTTGTAATGGAATATCCCCTTGGGTGACCGGAAGGCCGTGTGAATTCGATCGTGCTCCGCTATCCAGATCTGGTTATAGTCGGACGACCCATCCATAAATGACAAGGCCACATGGCCAGTGGTTGCATCGATCATCACCTTGGTGATGGGGACTAGGAAATCATCCTTTGGGCAAGCCCTGTTCAGGTCGCAGAAGTCCACGTAAATCCTGATCTGCCCATTCTTCTTCTTCACCGGCATGATGTTAGCTAGCCAAGTAGTGTACTGGTTTTCAGATACGAAGTCGACGATAATGAGCTTGTCAACTTCCTTGCAGATTTGGCTGATCAATTCCGGCCTTATACGCTGGGGAGGCTGCTTCACTGGCTCGATCTTGGGATCGATGGCCAAAATGTGCTGAGCCACGGCGGGGCTAAGGTCGGGCATCTCCTTGTAATTCCAGGTGAAGCAATCCCAAAATTCTCGTAGCAGCTTCATATATTGTTCTCTCTCCTGGGGAGATAGGAGGTGTAGACACGCTAAAATTGATACTATGACGATCAAATCTCATGTCACTATGTTAATGCCCCAAAGTGGACTTTGATATTTCTATAATATAAAGTTTCTCTATTTTTGTGTGGGTTTTTATGATTTTTCTTGCATTTTTGTAATTAACGACTCGAAGAGGGGCGTGTTTTAAATAGCGACCTGCGCTAGGGCGTTGTTCAAAGAAAGGACGACTGGAGTAAGAGGCGTCAGTTTCTGATATTTGACGTATCCTACCCTGCTTGAAATCAAAAAATTAACGTCCCTCTCTGGGTCGTGTTTTTAATTAACGTCTCTCCTACAGACGTCTTTTTATAATTTTCAAATAAGGAAGGTTTTCTTACTAAAATTAAATCCAAGAATTGACGTCTTTATGCCAGTCGTTATTTCAATTAACGTCTCAAGACAGGTCATCAATTTCATTTAACGCCTTGATGAGAGTCGTCTCTTTTCCTTCCGTGTCCTGCTTGAACTGCCCTTTCCTGGAGAGTCCCCTGCTCTGTTTGGTCATCTCGCTCGATTAAGGAACTAGAGACCTTGCCGTAGAAGGGTCTTGCTAGTTCTTATCCCATTAGATTTGTGTTTTCTACCCTATAAATAGCCTCCTAGGTCGAGTTCGCGTGCGAGAGGAGAGCATAGCAGAAGTTTGATAGGAAGGTTGGCTAAAACAGTAGAGAGGAGAGCATAGCAGAAGTTTGATAGGAAGGTTGGCTAAAACAATAGAGAGGAGAGATTAGCAATAGAAGTTTTCTCTGTGTACTCTCCTTTTCTTTGCGAATCCGTGCTCCTGCAGTGGTCTTCTTCTTCTTAGTGCATCAGCCGCGTCAATTGGTTTTCCCTTTACTGTTGTCAGGAACAGTAGGGAGTTCTTTGCATCAATTTACTACTTCATCATTGTTCATCATAGTTAGTTTGCATTAGCTCTGCATCATATCTCTTTCCTTCCCTAATTTTCCTAGGGGTTTTAAAATAACCAAAAGGTGCACCCTTTATGCTCCACTTTCATCATCATATTACTCTTTTGGATTGATACTACACACGTTTGGCTAATCCCTCCTCTTTTGTTTGTTCTTTGTTTAAGGGTAATTAAGAGGAAAACCCCCTTCATCGGCCGGCCGGTAGAAGGAGGAGGAAGGAATCTACACTCATCCCGCATCCTATTTTTACCAGGTATTCGCGATCAATCTCCCTTCTTTTGAGGTAACCCCTCTGGCGATCACACTCCAATAGCAATCTCTTGCTCCCCTTTATTCCCTTTGTTTCACTGTTTATCTTCTGCTTTTTTTTTTTGATGTGAAAAACACGATTCACAAATTGGCGATCACGGTGGGACTTCCACTGTTTTTCTTTTGATTACCCTCTCCTGTTGGCACCCACGTTTGCCCTTTCCCCATTGGCACCCACGTGTGCCCTTTCCCTTAGGTACCCACGGTACCCCTCCACTGTGCCCCACGGGCACCCCCAATTGTGCACACTGCACACCCATACCGCTCGGATTAGCCAGTTTGTGTTCTCTGTGTTTTTTTAATTAACGCCTCACATCAAGGCGTGTTTCATGAATTAACGCCTTTACTCAAGGCGTCTTTCTTGAATTTAACGCCTTCTGCAAAGGCACCTTTTTATATAGCGTCTCCTGCTTTCTCCCTCCCTGAGAATTGACGCCCCCCTTTGTGGGCGTCCTTTGTCTATCCGGCGCCTTTCTCCCAGGCGTCTTTTGCACAATCCGCGCCTCACACCAAGGCGTTTCTTAAGCACTATCCGAAAAGACTTCACAGATTAGCGACAGCCACGCTGTCGTGTTTCCTTATTTTAGCGACTTCTGCCAAGTCGCTTTCTACCTGTGTGTTAACAGAAAGTTGCTTGATCTGTTTGTTCATGTTGGATTGATTCACATATTCATTATCTGATTATACCTGATTGCTCTGCTTATATTATTCTGCATTTTGTAGCATTTGGTTGAGAGACCTCCTCTCTCTACACTAGGATTCCACACACCCTTCTTGAAATTGGAACAACCCTCCATTGAGTATTCCGTCTCTTTGGACCGGAAATTCTTTTTCAAGACCTCCGTAAGTCCCCGCACCCGTGGATTCCCTCACGGACACCGGGCTGGTTGTACCTTGAAGTACCCGGAGTTTAGATAGCCCACCGTTGGTGAGGAGAGAGAAAGAACTTAGTTAACCCGGATATCACAACCAAAACTCACAACTAAGTTCTACACTACAAAGAGAGAGGATTGTGCATCAATTTAATTCACTCTAATCTCAGACTTGAATCTAAAAGCTTGCGTTCATTACAACTTGTTTGCATAACTTGATTGGATTGAGTGATTACTGCAATTATAATTCCTCCAAAATAAGCTTCTCTGTTTAAACATGCAACTCCGTTCAGGTAAGATTATCAACATGGCAAGCTACGAGTACGCCTATGATGATGTGGAAGAGAATATTTTTGATCAATCTTATGAGGCACCTGTAATATCCCGGACCTTTTGGATCCTCTTCGTGGGTCCCAGATCTTGTTTTTCGGAGTGTCCGGCTCCGTTGTGTCTGAAATTTCGTTTCGGTCATTCTTCGTGTTCGGATCGGTGCGATCCGGAGTTGTTTCGGAGGCCCGGAGGCGTTCCGCGGCTTTTCCGCGTGTGTTTTCTGATTTTCGGTGTGTGTTTTGGCTTTTTCTTCGGAAGCTCGTTGTGGGTGGACCGGGCCGTTCACCGGGGCACGAGTGGTACCGTTGCGATCGGTGCGTTCCGAGGATCCCGAAAATGTACTTTTTAATTTTTTGGTATTTTTCCAAAAAAATCAGATTTTCTATATATTCCCATTTTCTTTTCTTTTCTTTTTCTTCTTTTCTCTTTTCTTCTTCTTCCTTCCTCTCTCTCTCACGCGACCGTGGCCGCCTCTCTCTCTCCTTCTCGCCCGTTCGACTGTGCCGACCCCCGTTCCGGCTGCAGACAGCGGCGGTGCGACGGCGCGAGGACGTGGGTGACGTAGTGGCGATCGTGCGGGCATACGGCGAGCGTGGGAAGCGTGGGGAGGCGAGATTTTAAAGGCGTTCTTCACGGCTTCGAGCTCGGATCGGAGCGTTTCGTCGCGAACCAGAGGTAGGGTGACGTTCCTTAGCCTCTTGTCTTCCTTCCCCGTGAGTTTCGGCTCGAGACGAGGTCGAGAGGGGTTTATTTTGAGCCGGGAAGGGTTGATCATTCCGCGGGGTGAGTTCGTCCGATCCATCGTTTTGAGCCCCGATTTTGTGATTTAAGGGCGTAGGAGCATGCTAGGGGGCTTGGGGGTTCTTCTCTCGCCATTTCCCCCTCCGTGGGGCTTGTTTTGAGGCCGATTGGGCGATTCCGGTGGGGTTCGCCGTTTTCGCGCCGGTGAGCGATGTGCGGTCGAACCAGTGACCGCATAACCCTTATGCGGTCCTGTTAGGACCGTTCATCGGCTCGGCGTGCTTTGGCTGGGGCTTGGCGCGTAGTGGGCTTGGACGGTCTATCGTAGGACCGCATATCCTAATGTGCGGCCCCACAGCGACCTCCCAACCCTAGGGTTTTTGACCGTTGGTTGTGACCGTTGTGCAGTGCACTGGGATGTGCGGCCAGGAGCTGGCCGCATAACCCTTTGTACGGCCAGGTGCTGGCCGTACATCCCCTAGTGCTATGGTTGGGTGTGCGGTCTGACCTTGACCGCACAACCCCTGAACGGCTAAGCCGTAGCCGCTCTTCCCCAAGTGCGGCTAAGGACTAACCGTCCAGGCTTTTTATCGTTGGGAGACGAGCGGCCAGGAGCTGACCGTTCCTCACCCACGTGCGGTCAAGAGTTGACCGCACATCTGTTTGAACGGTCCTGTGTTGGCCGTTCATCTGCCGTTTAGACCCTGGGTGGAACGGTCCTGATCTGACCGTTCAAACCCTTGTGCGGTCCTTGTGTGACCGCACATCCCTGAGCGGCCCAATGTGGACCGTTCAAGGGGACGGGTTGCGTCGGCGTGTCTCTCGTCGTACAGAGTCTACCGGGAGATGTCGTTGTCGACTTTTGTCACCGTGCGACGGCGTTGGTACAAGGAGCGTTCCGCGTACCGGCCCTTGTGTCGTTTTTCGTGACTTGAGAGTCTACTCCTTCAGTGACCCTCCACTAGTCGTAGCCTACCAGTACGCGGTACCGGTCGCACCAGGGAGTGGTGTACGGGCTTACCCTTAGAGGCGGTTTGTGGATCGGTTACCGTCGGGCCCCACGTCCTGCAGCCAGAGTCCGGCTGTGGGGAAAACCAGTCAGAGGGCCAGACCAGGGACGCGCGGTTTGTGTGTGCACACGTGGTTGGGGGCGGTTGGACCCACGTCGACGGGCGTGACCCCAGCTAGTCACTTGTTTGTGGTTACTTGTGCGGTGTTCGTGCCTTGGGTAGGCGCTACCACGTCAGGCAGTTCACCTGCGGTGCGGTGTAAGTCGTCAGGGGACGGCACCGGCTATGCTTCTAGTGGGAGGTACTCCTATCGAGTACGGAGTGACAGACTGTCAGTCGTGTGTTTCCGACCTTCGGGTTTTGTTGGGTCGACCGTTGAGCTTCGGTTGTCTCACCGTGGCACGTGTCCCAGTTTGCGTACAGTAGGACCTTTGTTTAGTAGAGTATAGGACTTTCCTTTCCGAGGTACTCTCCTACCGCTAGCGTAGTGGTTTCCCGTTTTACGAGGTAGGGTTCGAGTGATCCCTACTGAGTCTTGTTCCGAGACTCATTCCCTGCGTGTTTTCACCGTGTTTCAGGTGAGGCGCCGCCCCAGGGGAGCGCGTCTGGGGTGCAGCGTGCTGCGGGTGCCCAGAGGTAGTGCCAGAGGTCAGAGCCGGGGTATGCCCCGTGTAGCTGTACTTTTCTTTCTTGTCTCTGTACTAGTTGTGGACTACTACTGTTGTTATTTTGTGGACCAAATAAAATGCTAATTTATTTCCTGCTTAATATTATAACTGTTTAATTTCTGCAATTATTTGTGATACTTGTGTAGTTTCCACACCATCCTTCTAACCCTTCCGAGTCTTCGGACTCGTGGGTGGCGGTGCGAGTCTCGGGTTATCGGGCCTTCCCGGTAATCAGATTCTTGGGTCGTTACAGCTGGTATCAGAGTGCGGTTGTGGAATTATGCGAGAATCATAGGTGATTGTAGTGGTCCACTAGTCCACAATAATGATGTACAGTTGACACTGGCATCGGGCATCATGCGTTTTTTCTTGACCTTGCCGTTTTCGTGTTTTCTGTCTTTTGCATTGGGAGCGAGCATGGCACCGAGGCGGAGCACTCGCTCTCAGCAGGGGCAGTTGGCTGGAGGTCAGGAGATCTAGCAGGGGGTCTAGGGGGACCAAGAGGATCATAGCAGAGCGCCACTAGGAGCTACCGAGGCCGCGGCTACTGCGAGGGTTCCGGGGGCCGAGGATTTCTTCCGTGGCATGTACCAGCTTATGTCTCAACAGTTCGGTGGAGAGGCTGGTGAGGGCTCGTCAGCTAGGGGTGGGCCAGGCCGAGCAGTGAGGGACTTCTTGTAGTTCCATCCACCTTACTTTAGTGGCCAGGCAGACCCTGATGCGGCTCGCGATTGGCTTGATGAGATGGAGCGGGTGTTCAGTTCTACGAAGAGTGCTGCCGAGGACAGAGTGGTGTTGGCCTACAACCAGTTGTAGGGTACGGCTCGGAAGTGGTGATCTTCCGAGTGGAAGACGTCCTTTCAGCTTCGTCCACTTGAGCAGGTCGAGTGGGACGACTTTGTTAGTGCTTTCGAGCGTACGTACTGTCCAGATTATGTTGCTACGCAGTGGATGCGGGAGTTTCTGGAGCTGGTACAGGGCGACATGTCCGTGTTGCAGTACAGGGCCCGATTTGTCGAACTGGGTCGGTATGCACCTCACATCATGGAGCATGAGAGGGTGAAGACCGCGCAGTTTGTTCAGGGCTTGAGGCAGGAGCTGAGGCACCATCTGATCGCGAACGGGGCCACTGATCTTGAGACAGCGTCTCGTGTTGCGGCTTCCTTGGAGATGGATATGCAGAGGACCCGAGGACCGATCAGCCAGGGGCAGTCTTTGTCAGGTCGCAGCCAGCAGTCGGCTACCCAGCAACAGGGTTCTTTCCAGCTGCGATGAGTGGTTCAGGAGTGCCGGCACAGGCAGCGTCGGGGACAGGATCTGCGTCTTTTGGCACGAAGGTCAAGAAGTTTTTCAAGAAAGGGTTCGGCAAGAAGAAGTCCAAGGATCAGGGGCAAGCTTCATCGGGCAGTGTACAGCAGCCGATCCCCTTGCAGCGTCAGGGATCAGTGGGTGGGTCGCGAGGACCGTGTCCACGGTGTAGTGGGTTCCACCCAGGCAGGCAGTGCACGGCGCCGATTATCTGTTTTTGGTGTGACCAGCCAGGGCACATGGCACGTGACTGTCCTCAGAGGCCGTCGCAGCAGCAGGTTCCCCAGCAGCAGAGGCAGCAGCAGCAGGGACAGTATCTGCCGCTACCCAGGTCAGCTAGTGTGGGAGGTAGGCAGAGAACTCGAGGCCAGATCACGCACATGACCAGGGCAGAGGCAGTGGCGTGGCAGCTCGTGGAAGGTACCATTCAGATTTTGGGTTGTGTGGCTCAGGTTTTGTTTGATTCTGGCGCGCCTCATTCGTTTATTTCGGAGGATTTTACGTTGAGCATCGAGGAGCCGGTGACCCAGTTGTCCTGTGATTTGGCAGTGGAGTTGCCTTCGGGTGATTTCATGATCACTCCGTATTGCTTCGATCAGGTTCCGGTTTGGATCGATGGGCGGAGTATGCCAGGCAGGTTGTACGCGTTGCAGCTTCGGGATTATGATGTGATTCTAGGCATGGATTGGCTCGAGACTCATGGAGCGGTGGTGGACTGTGGAATGAAGAGGGTCTACTTCCAGCATCCGAGCAAGCGGACCTTCTATTTCCAAGGTATCCGTTCCACCTCTTCTCGATTCCTCATTTCTACTATTCGAGCCCGTCAGTTGTTTGTTTCTGGTTGTCAGGGTTTTCTCGCGTCTGTGGTTGTGTCTGACTGGATGGAGCCGAATGTCGAGGACATTCCGGTGGTGTGCAAGTTTCCCGACGTTTTTTCCGAGGAGTTGCCTGGATTGCCTCCCTAGTGGGAGATCAATTTTGTGATCGAGGTTGCGCCTGGTACGGGACCTTTGGCGAAGGCTCCCTACCGTATGGCCCTCGCTGAGTTGAGGGAGTTGAGGGCACAGTTGCAGGAGCTGTTGGCCAAGGGGTATGTTCGCCCTAGCTTTTCCCCTTGGGGTGCGCCCGTGTTGTTTGTGAAGAAGAAGGACGGTAGTCTGTGGCTATGCATTGACTATCGGCATCTGAATGAAGTGACCATTAACAACAAGTATCCGTTGCCACGGATTGATGATTTGTTCGACCAGCTTCAGTCTGCGCGAGTGTTCTCGCGAATTGATTTGCGGTCCGATTACTATCAGCTGAGAATTCGCGAGTCCGATGTGGAGAAGACTGCATTCAGTTCGAGGTACGGGCATTATGAGTTTTTGGTGATGCCATTCGGGCTCACCAATGCCCCAGCAGCCTTCATGGATTTGATGTAGAGGGTGTTTCATCCGTATTTGGACCAGTTCATGGTCATCTTCGTGGATGACATCCTTGTTTATTCGCAGTCTGCTGAGGAGCACGCGTACCATTTGAGTGTGGTGCTGCAGACGTTGCGAGATCACCAGTTGTATGCGAAGCTCAGCAAGTGCGAGTTTTGGCTCGGCGAGGTGCACTTTCTGGGGCACGTGATTTCTGGTGATGGCATTTCCATGTACCCCGCCAAGGTTGAGGTAGTAATGCAGTGGCCGAGGCCGAGGTCTGTGACGGAGATCCGGAGTTTCTTGGGGCTTGCGGGTTATTATCGCCGGTTTATCCAGGATTTTTCTCGCATTGCGACCCCGATGACTAGACTCACGTGGAAGGAGGTGCCTTTCGTCTGGTCTGAGGAGTGTGAGCAGAGCTTCAGGGAACTGAAGAGATTGCTCACCTCGACTCCGGTGTTGGTTTTACCTTCTGGATCGGGAGGTTTCGTGGTGTGTATAGATGCTTCTGGCGTTGGATTGGGAGCTGTGTTGATGCAGCATGGTAGAGTGGTGGCTTATGCATCTCGGCAGCTAAAGTCCCATGAGGAGAACTACCCTACCCATGACCTTGAGTTGGCGGCGGTGATCTTCGCGCTGAAGATCTGGAGGCATTATCTGTACGGCGAGAAGTTCGAGGTGTTCACTGACCATCAGAGTTTGAGGTACGTGTTCTCGCAGAGGGACCTGAACCTCAGGCAAAGGCGTTGGATGGAATTCATGAAGGATTATGACTTCACCCTGTCATATCAGCCGGGCAGGATGAATGTCGTCGCCGATGCCTTGAGTCGGAAGGTTGCGGTCAGTGCCTTGATGCTGAGGAAGTGGAGGCTCTGGGAACAAGTGCCCGAAGTATCCTTCAGGCTCAAGATTCCCCAGGAGCCAGGGTTGGCAGTACTTGCGAGTCTAACTGTCACTCCTGCTATCCGTCGTCAGGTGACAGAGGCTCAGCATGCAAACCCTGAGTTGCCCCAGATTCTGGCGATGGCTGATGTGGAACTCGGCGAGGACGGTGCTGCGAGGTTTCACGGCAGGCTGTAGGTCCCAGCGGAGGAGCAGATTCGTCGTGCGGTGCTGCGCGAGGCTCATGGGAGCAGGTACACCGTACACCCAGGTACGACGAAGATGTATCGGAACTTTCGGAGACAGTTCTGGTGGCCTGGCATGAAGAGAGATGTCGCAGAATTTGTGGCCAGGTGTCTGATCTGTCAGTAGGTGAAGGCGGAGCATCAGCGACCAGGAGGTACTCTCCAGCCCTTGGATGTTCCTGCGTGGAAGTGGGACCACGTGACCACGAATTTTATGGTGGGGTTGCCGAGGACCCCGGGTGGGCAGGACAGTATTTGGTTGCTGGTGGATAGGCTGACGAAGGTGACTCGGTTATTACCGGTCAAAGTCAGCTGGAGCGTGTCCAAGTTGGCTCGTTTGTATGTTGAGCGAATCGTGCCGTTGCATGGGATTCCCATTTCGATCGTGTCAGATCGGGATCCGCGCTTCACTTCTGGATTCTGGAGGAGTTTCCAGCGAGCTCTGGCACGGAGTTGACATTTAGCTCGGTGTATCATCCTCAGTCGGATGGTCAGTCTGAGAGGACCATCCAGACGTTGGAGGACATGCTGAGATTCTGCTGCCTGGAGTGGCAGGGGAGTTGGATTCACCACCTACCGTTGGTGGAGTTTGCCTATAACAACAGCTATCATTCGAGCATTGGTATGGCTCCTTATGAGGCATTGTATGGGCGTCCTTGTCGGACTCCACTTGATTGGTTTGAGATTGGTGAGCGTGTTGTGACGGGACCAGAGTTGGTGCAGCAATGCATGGATGTTGTGCACTTGGTTCGTCAGAACATGTTGGCGGCCCAGAGTCGGCAGAAGAGCTATGCTGACCGTAGGAGGCAGCCTCTCGCGTTCGCCGTGGGCGATCGGGTATTCTTGAGAGTTTCTCCGATGAAGGGGGTGATGCATTTTGGACGGCGTGGGAAGCTGAGTCCCCGCTACATTGGTCCTTTTGTGATCTTGGAGCGCATCGGTGAGGTTGCTTACCGGTTGCAGTTACCCCTTGAGTTGGCGTCGGTGCATGACGTGTTTCACGTCTCAATGTTGCGGAAGTATGTGTCCGATGACTCTCATGTGCTCAAGTTTTCTGTTTGGCCTGAGGTGACTCCAGATCTTTCTCTCCCAGAGTTTCCCATCCGCGTGGAGGATAGGTGAGAGCAGCGCCTGCGGAGCAAGGTCATCCCCTTGGTAAAGGTGGTGTGGCAGCGACACTTTGGTGGTGAAGCTTCTTGGGAGCGTGAGGACGAGATGCGTCAGCAGTTCCCGTACCTGTTTGAGTGAGTCTTCCTCTTCTTTCCCCTTGGGTTGTTCCCAATTTCGAGGACGAAATTCCTTAAGGGGGGAGGGCTGTAATATCCCGGACCTTTCGGATCCTTCTTAGTGGGTCCCGGATCTGGTTTTTCAGAGTGTCCGGCTCCGTTGTGTCTGAAATTTCGTTTCGGTCATTCTTCGTGTTCGGATTGGTGCGATCCGGAGTTGTTTCGGAGGCCCGGAGGCGTTCCGCGACTTTTCCGCGTGTGTTTTCCGATTTCCGGTGTGTGTTCGGCTTTTTCTTCGGAAGCTCGTTGCGGGTGGACCGGGCCGTTCACCTGGGCACGAGTGGTACCGTTGCGATCGGTGCGTTCCGAGGATCTCGAAAATATACTTTTTAATTTTTCGATATTTTTCCAAAAAAATCAGATTTTCTATATATTCCCATTTTCTTTTCTTTTCTTTTTCTTCTTTTCTCTTTTCTTCTTCTTCCTTCCTCTCTCTCTCACGCGACCGTGGCCGCCTCTCTCTCTCCTTCTCTCCCGTTCGACCGTGCCGACCCCCGTTCCGGCTGTAGTCGGCGGCGGTGCGACGGCGCGAGGACGTGGGTGACGTAGTGGCGATCGTGCGGGCATACGGCGAGCGTGGGAAGCGTGGGGAGGCAAGATTTTAACGGCATTCTTCGCGTCTTATAGCTCGGATCGGAGCGTTTCGTCGCGAACCGGAGGTAGGGTGACGTTCCTTAGCCTCTTGTCTTCCTTCCCCGTGAGTTTCGGCTCGAGACGAGGTCGAGAGGGGTTTATTTTGAGCCGGGAAGGGTTGATCATGCCGCGGGGTGAGTTCGTCCGATCCATCGTTTTGAGCCCCGATTTCACAGTTTAAGGGCGTAGGAGCATGCTAGGGGGCTTGGGGGTTCTTCTCTCGCCATTTCCCCCTCCGTGGGGCTTGTTTTGAGGCCGATTGGGCGATTCCGGCGGGGTTCGCCGTTTTCACGCCGGTGAGCGATGTGCAGTCGAACCAGTGACCGCATAACCCTTATGCGGTCCTGTTCGGACCGTTCATCGGCTCGGCGCCCTTTGGCTGGGGCTTGGCGCGTAGTGGGCTTGGACGGTCTATCGTGGGACCGCATATCCTAATGTGCGGCCCCACAGCGACCGCCCAACCCTATGGTTTTTGACCGTTGGTTGTGACCGTTGTGCAGTGCACTGGGATGTGCGGCCAGGTGCTGGCCGCATAACCCTTTGTACAGCCAGGTGCTGGCCGTACATCCCCTAGTGCTATGGTTGGGTGTGTGGTCTGGCCTTGACTACACAACCCCTGAACGGCTAAGCCGTAGCCGCTCTTCCCCAAGTGCGGCTAAGGACTAACCGTCCAGGCTTTTTATCGTTGGGAGACGAGCGGCCAGGAGCTGACCGTTCCTCACCCACGTGCGGTCAAGAGTTGACCGCACATCTGTTTGAACGGTCCTGTGTTGGCCGTTCATCTGCCGTTTGGACCCTGGGTGGAACGGTCCTGATCTGACCGTTCAAACCCTTGTGCGGTCCTTGTGTGACCGCACATCCCTGAGCGGCCCAGTGTGGACCGTTCAAGGGGACGGGTTGCGTCGGCGTGTCTCTCGTCGTACAGAGTGTACCGGGAGATGTCGTTGTCGGCTTTTGTCACCGTGCGACGGCGTTGGTACAAGGAGCGTTTCGCGTACCGGCCCTTGTGTCGTTTTCCGTGACTTGAGAGTCTACTCCTTCAGTGACCCTCCACTAGTCGTAGCCTACCAGTACGCGGTACCGGTCGCACCAGGGAGTGGTGTACGGGCTTACCCTTAGAGGCGGTTTGTGGACCGGTTGCCGTCGGTCCCCACGTCCTGCAGCCAGAGTCCGGCTGAGGGGAAAACCGGTCAGAGGGCCAGACCAGGGACGCGCGGTCTGTGTGTGCACAAGTGGTTGGGGGCGGTTGGACCCACGTCGACGGGCATGACCCCAGCTAGTCACTTGTTTGTGGTTACTTGTGCGGTGTTCGTGCCTTGGGTAGGCGCTACCACGTCAGGCAGTTCACCTGCGGTGCGGTGTAAGTCGTCAGGGGACGCTACCGGCTGTGCTTCTAGTGGGAGGTACTCCTGTCGAGTACGGAGTGACAGACTGTCAGTCGTGTGTTTCCGACCTTCGGGTTTTATCGGGTCGACCGTTGAGCTTCGGTTGTCTCACCGTGGCACGTGTGCCAGTTTGCGTGCAGTAGGACCTTTGTTTAGTAGAGTACAGGGCTTTCCTTTTCGAGGTACTCTCCTACCACTAGCATAGTGATTTCCCATTTTACGAGGTAGGGTTCGAGTGATCCCTACTGAGTCTTGTTTCGAGACTCATTCCCTGCGTGTTTCAGGTGAGGCGCCGCCCCGGGGGAGCGCGTCTGGGGTGCAGCGTGCTGCGGGTGCCCAGAGGTAGTGCCAGAGGTCAGAGCCGGGGTATGCCCCGTGTAGCTATACTTTTCTTTCTTATCTCTGTACTAGTTGTGGACTACTACTGTTGTTATTTTGTGGACCAAATAAAATGCTAATTTATTTTCTGCTTAATATTATAACTGTTTAATTTCTACAATTATTTGTGATACTTGTGTAGTTTCCACACCATCCTTCTAACCCTTCCGAGTCTTCGGCTCGTGGGTGGCGGTGCGAGTCTCGGGTTATCGGGCCTTCCCGGTAATCTGATTCTCGGGTCATTACAGCACCCCTCCAAGATTCCATCTATCATGAGGGAAACCACCTTCCGTCTCAGGTTCATTATTCTCAAATTCATGTGGTTGACACCACAACTCTCGAGGTTGAACCCTCTTCTCAAGCTTTACCATCCAATCAGAACACATCGGGGAACACCTCCCCTTCTTTCAATGTCAATGATTTAATTCATGCATTATCTCAATTGGACGATTCCCAACGGCAAGCAATTCAGGCCGCTTTGAAAGGGAAATCTGTTCCCTCTTCATCTTCCAATCCCCCTCCGGCCGCGAGTGGCCATCACGTTGTTAATGACCAGGCGGTCTTGCACAAACCCCCCTCTTATCCACCAACGCCCGGTGCGGCCATGCCGGCCCAACAGGCAAGTTATTCCTCGGCTAGGCCCCAATTCTTTCAACCTCCCCAAATTCTAAGGACGCCTATGCCAAATACCTTCATTCCAAATTCGGCCCCAGTCGAGTCAGACACTAATGCTTTACTCTTCAGAAATTGGCTAGCATGGAAGAACAACTCAACAAGGTTACTGCTGCCAAGAATGCTCAGAGATCTCTCTGCCTACATTGCCAGTGTTTCACTTACCACCTTCTGAGATGCCGAATTTTCGGCGATATAATGGAACTGGAAACCCATTTATTCACTTGAAGGATTTTATGTATGAGACCTCCTTTTGGCAGGGCAACAAAGCCTCACTGGCTTATTTGTTCAGAAGATCTCTAGAGGGGCCAGCCCTCGAGTGGTTCTATTCCTTGGATCCGACAGATGGCAGTAATTTTGATGTGGTTCAAAGGAAATTCTTGCAGAAGTATAGGGACCGGGTTGGACCCTCTCTATCTGTTACGGACTTGGTTGCAGAGAAAATGAAGCCCGAGGAGGACTTCATCATATTTGCTGATAGATGGCGATCAATGGCCGAGAAATTGAAAGATACTTTGTCAGAACCAGAGCAGATTAAGATGATTATTTCAAATGCAACCCCTCAGTTCCGGCATATATTAGCCATGAACAGATTGACCACCATGGAGGAGCTCTATGAAAGAGCTCGATATATTCAAACTCAGATGAAGGATTCGCCCATCGTGGGCATGTTCGAACCGAAAACACGGTTGGTCAAGAAAAATACAAATGTCAACAATAGCGGGCCCACGACTGAGGGCACCGTCATCAATGAGCAGGTTGGCGCGGTCGGCAACCACACACCTTTTCGCCAATCTAACCCACGACCTCCGTCACCTCCGCAACAAAACACCCTCTTCCACTCACCCCCACAACACCAATTTGCTCCTCAACCTTCCCTTGCTCCTCCACAACACCAAACGTCACATGCAGATCCCTCAGCTCCGCAACAGTACCACGAAGTACCGCCACCCACCAACTATGGCCCGCAACAACAACAGCAAAGGAGACCACTTGACCCCAAAAGGGCCCATTATCCGCCATTGCCAGAAAGTCTCCCAGATATATTTAATGCCCTGATGGCTGCTAATCTGCTCATGTTACCAAAAGAAAGGGCAGCGTGGCCCGCTAACGTTGACACGTCCTGCTATTGTGTTTTCCACCGCTCCCCTGGTCACAATATTGACCATTGCTTTCACTTCAAGGACTACATCTATGATTTAAATGACCAGGGCAGTATTAATTGGGACGAGATGAGACAGTTCATCGCTGCTATGAAAGTAAGAAGGCCTCTTCGGCAACAGCAGGCTCAGTAGCCACAGCAACCAGCTCCACCAGTACAACAGCAAGCTCTAGCACCTCAGCAAGATATGGGGATTATCCACAACCCATTGTCGGAGCACCAAGCAAATCAGCATGTGAACCCGGTCACGTCTCTCCATGAAGTAGAGAGAGTGTAGGGATGGCACGAAGAAAACGCCTCTGTCGGGGCATTCAATCATAATTCAAATCAACCTCCACGCCTCTTCCGCACGCCTCCTTCTTCTTCTACCCCTCAATTAAGTCACCCCCTTTTGCGCCCCGTTAACCCATCTGTCCCCACTAATTCCTCATCCTTGCCAACCCGGTCTCTCCTTACCCATCCACCACGACCACAGCCTCCGACACAGCAAACTCCATCATCCGCCAACAATCCTTCGCCATCACCATCAAGGCTACTCCTCATTCGCCCGTCACCAGCATCGATTACATCCACTACCATCACTCCTCCGCCAGCAAGGACACCTCCACCATCAGCTCAACCACCATTTATACCCTGACCTCTCCTTGTTCAACCCGCTAGCCCTTCCCACACTCCAATAACCCCTTCCACCCCCATGCCTCCTACGGGTGCTTCTCTTTTGAACCCTTCACCAATACCCCCTACGGGGGCTTCTTCTTCAAACACTCCTCTACCAATTCTCAATGCTAACGGTCTTCTTCCAATCCTCCCTCCATCCTTGCACCGACAGAGGCGCGTCGAACCATGGCACCGCTCCGCAGTGGACGGATGTTCCAGCGCATCTTTCCCCAGAGAGAGCAGGAGCCTACGCAGGGGCCCAACGAGCAAGAGCAAGAGCAAGAGTCTGTTCCAGGCACTCAGTATGATTTACTAAAGCATCTCGACCGGACTCCAGCAAGAATTTCTATTCTAGAACTGATCAAGAGGTCAACAACCCATCAATTGGCCTTGAAAGAATATTTGCAGAAGGTTATGGTCAATGAAGACATCCTGGTCGAGCACATAACTACAGTCTTAACGCCCGCTAGCGGTCAGCCAGCAATTACTTTTTATGAACATGAATTGGCACCTCAACCAGCAAGGAAATATGCCCTGTGTATCACAGTTGACATAAATAAGGTGGCAGTAAAACAATGTTTGGTGGACACTGGGGCATCCATCAATGTATTGCCGCCAACCACTTTGAAGATGTACGGCATTCCAGAAAATCAGATTCGGCCATCTACCATAACAGTCACAGCATACGACAATACTAAGAAGCCTCCTCTGGGCATGATAACGTTAAAGGTTAGTCTGGGTCCAGCAACAATCACAATCGATTTTCACATCTTGGACATGGATCCAACATTCAATGGCATTTTATATTCAACAGTTAGATGCAGTGCCCTCTACAAACCATCAATGCCTCAAGTTTCCACACAAGGGCCGTATTATCAAAGTGACTAGCATGCCGATTTTGCCTGATGAAGACATACACCTAGCAACGTCAGTTCCTTCTATTTGGCCTTCCAACAAACCGTTGCTATCAGTGCTGGATATCCCTCACCCACGGCCGATGCCACCCGAGACAGTTACAACAGTCGCCATGACACCCCTAACTGAAAAGGGGAAGAAGAAGAAGAACACAAGGAACACCCCGGGATGGAATATTTTGATGAAGATGGGGTACCAGGTCGGCAAAGGCCTGGGTGTCAATTGTCAGGGCAAAACTAGGCCTGTCAAGTCACAGAAATTGATTGCACGAGGCGGTCTAGGCTACAAAGGGTTGAGCAAAGATGAAAATGAACCATGGGCAGTCATGACATCCACTCTGAAGACGGATCGCTAACCGCTTACATGGACATTACAGACACATTTTATTAAAGGTGGCGTCCAAGATAATGAGCAGACTACAATAATCACTTCCACGTTAGACTGTCAAGATGTTCATGCTAGACAGTTTGCTCGACATATTGCTCCATTGGCCACATACAAAGCCCTAGAATCTCTAAGGCCTGATAAGAGGAGGAAAATGGACGATCCAGAGTGTGACTGGTATAGATGGTTTGATATGAATGACATTACTATTGCCTTAAGCCGTCTCTTCATGCCGACAGATCCGGAATGGCCGCCACTGATCCACGACCTGATTGAAAAGCCGACGGTGATAATAGACAAAAGGCAGCTGCTGAGTGATTACACAGATATTGGGGAGCCTGACGTACCATATGAAGAAGGATTTACAATAGACAGGCTGTGGGCCGGCCTTTTCTCTCTCACTTCTATGCATCCGTCTCTTCTTTCTTCTCTGCATTCTCAATTGTTCTCTCACGTGCCGAGACCGCCTCCGATCATGATCAGCTTTTCTCCAAATTCAATGCAAGTCTCTCTTCCAATTCCTCCCTTGCTCCTCGAGCAATTTTCCAAACTCTCCATCACACCCCCGCGTGGGTCGTCTTTGATTCAATCTTTCTCTAATCTTTCAATCTCCACTCCTCCTTCTATTCTCCCTTCACACTGCTTTCTTCTTGAAAAAGAAAATAAAAATGAAGATAAAAATGAAAACGAAAAAAAAATGCCAAAATTCCAACTTTTTCATCCTCCATCTCTGTTGAGGAGACCTCTTATCTCCTCTCTGAGTGTGCCCCGACCCAAGGGCCGCTCTTCCAAGATTCATTGATAAACCTTTTCCACCCCTCCTACGAGGGGTCCTCATCTGTATCCCCTCCTGTATCCACTTTTTCACCCCCTCCCTTTTCTTCTTCTGATGATCAAGCTAGTTGCTCCTCTTCTAATGATAAAATCCATGGGGTAGTTTCATATAAGAAATCCAAGGGTAAGCAGATTCCCCATAGATTCTTGTCAGAATTGGCTAGAAGGCGCCAGGTATGCTCAACCCTTCCCGAAATTCTAGAGAATCCGATCATCCTGCCAGAGTTAGAATATGAGGGTACTTGTGCTTCTTATGAGGGTTTTGGTGTCTACGAGGTTATGAATGATGAAGACCCTGTTGAAGAGGGGGATGAAAGTTATGAAGAAAATGAGGACGAGGCTGATGCCCTTGCTAGTGGCATGAGAAGATTTGACGAACCATCAGCCTCAGTAGAAGAGCCTACCAAAGAAATAAATTTGGGTACGCAAGAAGACCCTAGGATTGTCCTCATCAACAAGAATTTACCGCCTGCCGAAGAGGAGGTGCTTATTTTGGTACTTCAAGAATACAAGGACACGTTTGCATGGAGTTATGAAGATATGCCTGGATTAGACCCTGCGCTCGTTGAACATCGGCTTACACTTAAGCCAGGGTCCGTACCGATCAAACAACGGTTGAGACATTTTCACCCTAACATGGCTTTAAAGATGAAAGAAGAGGTCGACAAGCTTCATAAGGCTAGATTTGTTAGAGTTGTCCTCTATCCGAATTGGGTGGCTAACATCGTCCCGGTCATGAAGAAAGATGGAAAGGTTCGGATTTGTATAGACTTTCGGGACCTCAAACGTGCGTGTCCTAAAGATGACTTCCCCCTCCCTCATATTGATGTTTTGATTGATAATACGGCAAGATTTGAGACTCTCTCCTTCATGGATGGTTTTTCGGGTTATAATCAGATTCGCCTGGCTGAAGAAGATCAAGAGAAAACGTCATTCACTACACCATGGGGTACATATTGCTATGTGGTCATACCTTTTGGACTCAAGAATGCTGGAGCCACCTATCAGAGGGCTATGATGGCAATTTTTCATGATATGATTCATATTTATATTGAGGTGTATGTGGATGACCTGGTAGTAAAATCAAGAACAAGGATTGAGCATCCTGGGGTTCTAGATAAAGTCTTGCAAAGATCACGAGAGTATCAGTTGAAAATGAACCCCAAGAAATGTGTATTTGGTGTTTCATCAGGGAAGTTGCTTGGATTTATTGTCAGTAAAGGAGGAATTGAAGTTGATCCCAATAAGGCGAAGGCCATTAGAGATATGCCTTCTCCCAAGAATTTGAAGGAAGTTCGAGGATTAATCGGGAGGTTGCAATTTATTCGCCGCTTCGTCTCCCAGCACTCACAAAGATGCAGGCCGTTTTACGAGCTTACTAAGCCGGGGGTCAAGTTTAATTGGGATGACAAGTGTCAGGCAGCTTTTGACGGATTGAAGGATTATCTGGCCAATCCTCCTGTCCTGAGGCCGCCAATTCCGGGCAAACCACTTATCCTCTATGTTTCTGTCCTGGATGACTCTGTAGGTGCTGTCCTAGCTCAAGTGGATGAAGAAGGGAAGGAGAGGGCAGCATACTACTTGTCTAAACTTCTCAACCCTTGTGAGCAGATATACTCAGCCATGGAGAAGACTTGCGCTGCTTTAGTCTGGGTAGTTCAGAAGTTAAAACATTATTTCTTAGCTCACGAGGTTCACCTCATTGCTCGCATGAATCCAATTAAATTCCTTCTTGAAAAATCTGTCCTTACCGACCGATTAGAACGATGGCAAAGTTTTCTCTCTCAATTTGACATCACTTACATTCAACAGAAAGCAATCAAAGGTTACGCCATCGCCGAACATCTTGCTCACCACCCTCTCCCTCGATTTGATCCTGTCAATTCAGAGTTTCCTGATGAAGAACTAATGTCCATTAATCAACCCCACGATCCTATGTGGACATTACATTTTGATGGAGCTCTAAATTCCCAAGGAAGAGGGATCGGCATGGTTCTTTTAACACCAGAAGGGATCACCATCCCATTTGCTGCTCAGCTCACTTTCCCTGTCACGAACAATATAGCTGAGTATGAGGCCCTTTTGGCCGGTCTTCAAACCGCTCATAAATATGGTGTTACCCAATTACGAATCGTGGGTGACAGTCAGCTTATTCTACGCCAGGTGCTTGTCAAGTGCCGCACTATCAATCCTAAACTCAAGCCTTACCAGGAACTTGCTTCAGCTTATGCCAAACTCTTCACCAAGTTGATCTTCGTCCATGTCCCTCGAAGCCAGAACATCTTAGCTGACGCTCTTGCCTCTTTGGCCTCTACTTTAGTCTTTCCTCCCCAACGAGATTTTCACGTTCCTCTCATTAATCAGCATGACACTCCAGCTATTAAGGATCGTGCATTCCTCGATATTAGGGACAAGGTGCTCGAGAAGGTCAGGCGGAGTGAAGCTCTTAAAGGCAAAGAGGTCATGTTGTTAGATTGGGAAGAAGAATTGGCTGATGAGGAGAAACCCTGGTATTTTGAGATTGCCAGATATTGCAATGATCAGTCCTATCCTGAAGAAGCCACTGTGGAAGAAAGGAAAGCAATTAGAAGAGTGGCTCAACAGTATGTTTTGGTTGGAGGTGTGCTCTATAGAAGAGGGCTCACGGGTGTTTAATTAAGATGCCTCGATGATGATGAATCCTGGAAGGTCGTAGAAGAGGCGCATTCAGGAGTGTGTGGTGGTCATGTGAACAGCCAGATGCTAGCTAAGAAGATCCTTAGGCTAGGTTTCTATTGGCCAACTCTAGAAGAGGATTGTTCCATCTATGTTCGAAGGTGTGTTAAGTGCCAACTGCACGTCGACAAGATTCATTCTCCTGCTTCTTCACTCCATCCTATGTCCTCCCCATGGCCTTTCTCCATGTGGGCTTTCGATATCATTGGACCCCTTGGTGATTCTAACCTCCTTACGAAGCAAAAATCATTCATCCTCACGGCAACAGAGTACTTCACCAAGTGGGCGGAAGCGGAAGCATTCGTGGATATCAAAGCATAAACCGTCTGCAAATTCATAATGAAGAACATCATCGCCAGATTCGGCATCCCGAGTACCATCATCACCGACAATGGACCTCAATTCATCTCTCAAGAGCTCAAGGATCTCTGCAACAGGTATAACATTGCATTGCATCATTCTTCTCCCTATTATCCACAGGGCAATGGCCAAGCAGAGGCAACTAATAAAACCTTGATTAAAATTGTTAAAAAGACGTGTAAGGCCAATAAATTTTTGGATTGGCCAGACAAGCTAGTTGAAGCTCTCTGGGCCTATCGCACTTCCATTCGTACCCCTACAGGGCAAACCCCTTTCGCCCTCACTTATGGAATGGAGGCGGTGGTTCCCTACGAGATTCTCATCCCATCTCTGCGAGTACAATTGGACAAGGAATTCTTTATTGATGAGCGTCGTGATTCACTCCTTGCCTAGTTGGAACTCCTAGATGAGAAGCGTCTGGTCGCCGCTGAGCATGCGCGCGTTTATCAAAATAGGCTTTCACGTTTTTATCAAAAGAAAGTAATTGAGAGAAAATTCAAAGTCGGTGAGATGGTAATCAAGAGAATCTTTGTAAAACCTGGCGGACCCCGTTCGAAACTCCAACCAAACTGGGAAGGACCATTTGTTATAAAAGATGTTTATCCTGGCAATGCTTATAAATTGATTAATGCTGAAGGAGAAGAGCTAGCTCATCCTTGGAACGGGCTGTACCTTAAGAAATACTACCCCTAATCCAAAATCCAAAAAAAATAGAATTTTCCAAAATCAAAATATATAGAATTTTTCAAAATCCAAAAAAATAGAAAATTTCTGAAATCCCAAACAAACTAGAAATTCTCCAAAATGCCAAAAAAAAAAAAAATCGTTGCCATTGCATACAAGGACGTAAGGTCTGAAAGGTCAAATTTCAGTATTCATTCGTCAGCCTTGTTAACTAAAATAGGGTCGACACCCACACACACTACACGCTTAAACCTCGAACTCAAGCGGTGCAAAATCTGATGGAAAGCCAAAACCTGACTAAAGGTGAAGACAATACCCATTCCTTTCCTCTTCGGCCCATAAGGGAGGAAGGAAGGTCTCGGGGTAGACCCGCTAAGCCTACCCGCCGCCTTAGTAAGTGGAAGTCAGGGCCCAAAAGGGAACAAAATGCCGCGAAAGCCCAAGTACAATTAGGTTTTTTTTATCAATACAAATCAGTTCCAAAGTGAAAGTCAAAGCGTGAAAAGAAAAGCATGTCAAGAGGGCAAAGTCCCCGCAAGGAAAACCTTGGGCGTATGCATGCAATACAAAAAGAGGCAAAAGGCAACAAAATTTCCCTATGCCAAAGACCGAATCCCAACAGGCATAGGGTAAGGGAGGTGCTTTTACCTCGAGCTTCTCAGAATCCCTCATGGGCTTCCTTATATCTTCTTCCATCTCTTTCTTTGTGGTAAGTCATAAACCAACACGATGGTCGAGACTGACCTAGGAGATTGCACCGTGCGAGATCTTGCGTATAAGTTTAACCACTAGCACGTCGACCCCTTTTTAATTAATCAAGAAAGGTCAATGAATCCTCAATGATGACCATGAATGACCAAGTGCCCTAGTAGCTTTGTCAACCTAATTCTGAAAACAGCAAAATTAACGCCTCTGAGGGAGGCGCCTTTTATATAATTAACGCCTGAGCCGAAGTCATCTTTTATTAAAAAATGCCCCGTCTCTGAGGGCGTCTTCTATATGAATAACGACCTAATCTAAGGCGTCTTTTTTGGAAAATAAATGAAAAAAAAAAGAGAGAGGAAAGAAAATGAAAGAAAAAAAATGGTGGTTTATCTTTCATGATGTGTGTTTGCATGGGCATCTTTTGTTATAGGTTGCATATGTGTGCTTGGGTGATGCATCTCCTTTTATTGGTTATTTCATTCACCTTATTTGATTAAAGGCTTGGCCCCTTGACCCGCTATCAAGGTCAAAGTAAAGACATCCCTTACTTATTGAGCAAGGGGCCAAGTCGAACAGATGAATTAACCTGTTTGTTTAAGTGTGAACTACAGCTGCAGGCATAGGGGAAAATAAAAGCAAAAGCCAAGAACGTGGAAAAGAAGCGAAGTACACAACCACAAGTACACAACTACACAAGTGCTCAGGTAACAAAAATTTCAATCTCATATATATATACATCATAAATATCTGAGTACAGGTGTGAGGGTGGAGGAGTACAAGTAAGTCTCTCTCAGCTCTAGCCTCCACCCTCCTCTCTCCTACTCTCTACCTCGTCCTCGCCGTCCCGAGGTGGCGCTGGTGGAGGGGGCATGGGCCCCCGTGAAGAAGTTGGAACCCGAACCTGGCCCCCTACCTCGCTCCTCTCTCGAAGAGAAGAGCTCGCCACAAAGGTAGAGCTGGTGAAGCTGTACCCTGCAGCTCGCGCCCGCTCCCGCCCTCGCTGGAGACGCTCCTCTGACGCTCGTAGCCGCTCCTGGGTAACGGCTAGCTGGGTCGATCCTCAAGTCTGCCAGCTCACGCTCGCGCGCTGTCACCTGCTCCTGGTACCGGGCACGCTCCGACTGCTGTAGCTCGTGGTGACGGGCACGGTCCGCCAGGTGCTCCTCTCGCTCTCGCGCACGCTCTCTCCGCTCCAGCTCAAGAGCGACCCGCAGCTCCGGTATGTCCTGAGGCAGCTCCTCATGCCGCCTCAAAGCTCTCTCCAGCTCCGCGATCCGCTGCTCACGGATCGCCAACTCCGCCCCAGCTAGGGAAGCCCGGGTATGAGCCGCCTGTAACTGTGTAGTCTGCAAACAGGTAAACAAGTCATCAGTTCCACAGTTAATGCAATAATTCAGCAGTTTATGTAATGAATGCATGGTTAAAAGTAAAACTCACCCGTGTGGCCATCACCTGCTGGCCCTCCACGATGCAAGTGAGAGTGGCTCGGAGCTCCTCCGTCTTCAAAACACCTTTTTTATCAGCACATAATAATAAATAACTGAATAAGGTCTGAGTTTTGAAACTTACCCGTGAGGCGAGGTCGCGCTCTGCTGCCTCGGCCCGTGCCACTACCCCCGCCAGCTGCCCCGCTAGTGCAGTCGCCTCTGCACTAGGCCCTCTCGAGCTAGAGGCCTCTCTCGTATCTCTCCCTGCTGCTCCCTGCTGGGCACGCTACGTTCATTAAGATTGTCAGTGGCTAATCATCAATAATTCAAGGACAAAAAAAATTCATTTGCATATTCAAATAAATTAAACACTCACCAAGGTCTCAAGGTCTGCCCGTGTGGTGGCCAGCTGTGCCTCCAGGCTGTGTAGGTGGGCTTGTGCATCTATCGCTGCTATGTCTCGTGCGTCCTGCATCCATTACACATCAGTTACATGATAGATATACATAGGCATTCGCATTTAATTGAAGAATAAGTGCATTCATACATACCCCTAGGACCCTTATCTGGGGCCTGCCAGCGTAAACCTCCCAGTAGCGCCGGAGGTACTCGGAGCTATCGGTCGCCCGTGAGGTGACTCGGGTCCCGCCTCGCTGCCAGTTCGCGTACTGGTCCGCGAACCGCACTCTCCAGTCGATCTCCTTGGTGCGACCGCGTGTCTTCTTTCCAATCCCTCGCGGCTCTCCGACCTCTATCCACTCCTGATGAAGGCCGAGCGTCCTCATCACCAGTGTAAGCCGTAACGGCTCAATCTCGCTCAAGCAATGAACCCAAAGCTCGTGCTCAAAGCGAGGTCGGCCCGCTACGACCCACGGCTGGCCCTCGTCGGTCATCCCCTCATAGGGTCTCCACCGCACCTGCATCCACAAAACAAACATACATTCATCCATCATATCACATTCTATAACATAAACACAATAAGGAAAAATTGCATTATGCATACTAGTGAAGGAGGGAAGTCGCGGAACTCCCTCCGTAACACCCACAGCTCGTAAGAGAGTGGGGCTCCGAACACGACCGGCAGCCAGTGTCGCGCCAGAGGGAAAGATCCCTCACCTCCAGGTCGTAGGTCGACGCGTCCCATGGGCATGTATAGATGGCTCCAAACCTGCATCCATGCATCATATTAGCAAAACATTCATACGCATATACATTCAAACATTCAAACAAAGAAATGCATACCTGAAGAAAAGGTGAGAAGCCACTGACAGTCGTCTCCCGTCCTGTCCCCGTAGACAGGTCCGCCATCATGTGCGCCAGCAGTGCCGCTCCCCAGGCGTATCTGTCGACTCCCTCCAAGTCCTCGAGTATCCCTAGGAATCGGCAGTTGATGACGTCGCCCTTCGTGCCAAGCAATAGCCTCCCGAGCATCAAGAATAGAAACCTCCTCAGATCTCTGTCTGCCCTCTCCCTGTCGGCTGGGTCCTGGCAATAGGCTGCCCTAGCCCCGTCCATCAACCTCTGCGAAAACTCCTCTAAAGACTCCCTGGGTCTCTACCTAGCATCCCCCAATCCCATAGCTGTGGTGAGGTCGGTGCAGAAGACGGTCCTGCACTCGCTAGGTGTCTCATAGACCATCTCTAACCCTAGCAGTCTCTGGGTAAGCTCGGTATAGTCAGGGTAGGTGATCCCGCTCACAGCCTCCCCGTCTACCCTCAGCCCTGTGATCCTAGCCACATCCTCTAGGGTGGGGATCATGTGACCCCACGGCATCAAAAATGTCCGGCTAGTCCTGTCCCATCTCTCCCTCAAAACCTGGATCAGTGCTAGGTCGGGTCTGACTGGCTCTATGCTAAGGAAAGCCCCGAACCCCATGGCATCTACCCTAGCTCTCTGAAACTCGGGGAGGCCGTGGTATGCTGCCCGGACCTGGACCCATGAGATGCGTGTCCTCATCAACCCCTGCATGCATAAAAGAAAGAATTTTTGTTTAAGAGTGTTAATTTTCATGTGTAAATTCATTTAATTGCCTTGGTTGAGATTTTTGCTGTTTGATTTAATTAACGACTGACCTTGGGTCGTGGCTTGCTTGATTAACGCCCCTGAGTGTGGCGTTATTTCCAAATGGGTTTTTGGTGAATCTATGTGCCTGTTGAATTAACGGCCCAGCCAGGGTCGTTGTTTATCTAAGAGACGCCCCGGTGGGAGGCGTGGTTTTGAAATTAATTTCTATATTCCCGAAAGGTTTTTTAATTAACGTCCGTCCCTGGGTCGTCATTTGCTTAAGTAACGCCTCTGAATGGAACGTTTTTCTTAAATGAGTTTTTGGGCCTAAAAATACATTCTGAAATTATTTAAATTAACGATCACCCATATGGTCGTTATCTGTTGAATTGACGCCCCGATGGGGGGCGTTGTTTTCCAGGGTTTTAAAAGAAAAATTAAACAACACGCGAAATAAATCATGGCAAACATGCTAAAGAAAAAATAAACAATGGAATTAAAAAGCATGGGAATTCATAACATGATGTTGAAACATGATGATTCAAATTAACGACATGCTACAGGGCATGTTCTCATGAAATTAATTTGTTTCAAAATAAAGAAAATGAATTGACGACCCCAGGTATGGGCGTCTTTTCTTTAATTCACGACACCCCTAGGGGCATCTTCTTTCTGAATCTCTGGTTTTCTCCCCCGATGGCTATGGAAATGGAGTGAAATTGGAAATAAAAATAAAAAAATGAGAAATGGGGTTTTGGGGGCTTACCTTCTGTCGTCTAGATTCAACAACCCCTCCACGGAGTTGTTGCCGGGGTTGCCGTGGCCGCCGGAGTTGGCCACGGCGAGGAACGACCGCCGCCGGTTGTTCTTCCCCGTGTTGTTCTTCCCCTTGTTCGTCTTCCTCTCCTTCTTCTTCGTCCTCTCCTTCTTCTTCATCTTCTCCTTCTTCGTCTTCTTCGCCATCATCATCTTCACCTTCGTCTTCTCGTCCTTCCTCGACGGGTTCCTCGTTTTCGCCGTGCTCCTCCGCCGCCGGAGCTTCCTCGACCGCCGCAGGAGGAAGTCCCTCCTCCATGGCATGTTCCTCCTTGTCCAAATCCACGACGTCAGGGGCAGACACCCGCTGCCTCTTGTGTCACTGCCAGCCATGGCTAGGGGATGAGAGAATGAGGGAGATAGAGAATGGGAGAGAGAGGTTGGGGTTCGGTTAGGGTTGCATAAGAGGGAAAGAAAGAAATGAACGAAGGAAGAAGAAGAAAGGAGGGAAAGCAAGTTAAACGGTCAAAAAGAATTAACGACCCCGTCCAAGCCGTGTCTTGTTAAAAAGATGACTGGACCGGAGGGCGTCTCTTCCATTGTTAACGACGTGCTTTGAGGCGTTATTTGCGTTCGCATGGGGAATGACAACCGTCGTCAGAGACATTTAATGGGACTTGATTGACATGATGGGAATAATGATTACTGTTTTTGATTAACGACGTGTCTGAAGGCGTGGTTTACATGAAACGTGGCTTACCCTAAGGCGTTATTTTTGGATCTTTAACGAGTACTTTTTGGAATTTGAATCGAATTAACGCCTTGTCTTAAGTCGTGATTCAGTTAACGCCTATTGCTGAAGGCGTCAATTTTGAGAGCCGATTAATGAGAAACGACATGTATGGAGGCGTCACTTTGGGAATTGACGGCATTAACTAAGTCGTTATTCAGAGCAGAATCACAGATTGTTGGAAGAATTGATCAGAAACATTGTAATTGGCCCAATTTGAATGTTATTATTGATTATTTAATGAAGGAGATTACAATGCACTTAATGAGCCACTTTGGGCCTCAGGTTCCTTAAAGTTATTACATATGATTTCCATTGATCTCTGTCTTCTTCCAAGTTCTCCACAGGTTGATGAGTCTTGCAGATTTTCACAGAGCTTGGATTGTGGTGCATTCTTCTCCATCTTCATTGCCGCCGATGTCCCTTGTCTTGATAGGAGGAAGATGAGATGGGTCCTCGAATAGCCGCCGTGGAAGCCCGAGTTGAGGAAGGCACCAGTGGGAGTTGTATAGCACAAATTCCGTGGCACCTACGAGCTGAAGATCCGTGCCGGGGGAGAATCGTGCGCGGAGTTCCTGCATTTTGAGTAGTCCCGGGGCGCATGTGAAGAGGTTCTTTGGCATTACCTTGAGATGCTCCCTCCATTCCGCTCTCTTTTTGACTTGAGGGATCTGGTTCATCACCCTGTTGCTCAACCCCAGTGAGCCGGTCATATAAGAAAGTGGGCTTTTTGAAAAGGTTCTTGAGGGTTGTTGGGCCTCCTCACATGGATCGAACTTGAAGTGGAGATCTACCCAACTTGATAGTGCAAGCATGCATCCATAGATTGGTATCCCCATTGCCGTCGAAGTGAGCCCACTATATAGGAAGGCTAATATCGCCGGTCCCACTCTCTCTCCTTCCCATAAACTAATTATTGCGCTTAATTAGGATTCATCCAAGAAGTCTTCCGTGGAGGGGAATAAGATTGCTCCCGCCAAGCACACCACGAAAGCCTTCGCTACTCGCTCCACTTCTTCATCTTCTTTAGCTTGGTCGGATCGTTTGTAGACCCATGAGGCAAGTTTTAGGAGGTTGATTCCTTTGGTGGCTTTGATTTGGTTCACTAGGTTTGGGCTAGGAATCAAGCTTGTTAACAATTCATGTGAGGAGATTTGCCTTGGCATGATGGCCATCTTCTCCTCATCTCCTTGCTTCATCTTCTTCAAGCCTAAGATCATCTCTAACTCTTCCAATAGGATGGTAGCTTCAAAGGTGGAGAATAGGAAGGTGTGGGTAGAGGGGTGCCATATCTCCACTAGAGCTCCTATAGCTGCCCAATCTAAGTGGATTTGGTCATAATGTTTGGCATGGGTAACTAGGCCTAGGAGGTGCCATCTAGATATAAAAATCCTCATGTCAGAGCTGAATTTGGAGAGTAAAAGGGGGAGCCACTTGTTCTTAGTATATCTCCTGGCTCCTGGAATATTTGGATAATCCTGTGGAAAACGGAAAAGGAAAAAAGAAAAAAAGAAAGAAAACATATGAGTGTGCGGAACAGAAGGATGGGAGTTAAGAGTTAACAGAAGAACGGTTCTGTTTCCGCCTACCTGGTTCGATGCGATTCTACTGCTAATATGCCCGTTGATTTCAGACAGCCTAGGAGTAGAGATCTTTGGTCTCTTGATTGCCCTCTCCATTCTTTGAGGTAATTTCAGTGGCTGGAAGAAGCTGAAGCAGCTGCAGCAGCACCTGTGAACAGATAGAAGCAAAAGAAACAGAGATTCGACGAGTTGCTTGATTGATCTAAGGAAGTTTCTTCCTTTTTATAGAAGTTGAAGGATCTTATGCCCGTTCGAAGCTGCAGAGACGATTACAAGTAGTACTGGGTTTTGCTTTCTGATTCCTAGTCGGAAGCGTGGTGTTCGGAATTCACAGTTAATTAACGCCGGTGTCTGGGGCGTCATTTGTTGAAATGACGACTTGTATTATTTAACGCCTACGTTCGGGTCGTCACTTTCTTGAGATCCCAAAAGAATTAACGCCTTGATGGTAGACGTCTTTTATATTTTAAACGCCCTCATGTCGATCATCTTTTATTCTTTTGACGCCATGAACTCCAGTCGTTATTTTATGGGTTTACATATTTGGTTCCTCCCTATGTTTTAATGAACTTAAGTGCTAATTTTGATTGCGATTACTTATGATTATGCACTTATGATCATATCATGCTTTGAATTGAGAGAACTAATGAACTTTTCAAGTGCAGAAGAGTGCAGGTTTCGAGACACAGGGGTGACTCATGGGAATAACATCATTCCGTTCTTGCATTTCCTTCCTGTGAGCATTGTTACTATATTGTATTTTACGCTATTATAGCATATCAAGGACCTTGTGGTTCTGATGAATCTGGAATTTGAGTTCCCCTTCATCAAAAACAGTGATAATTCAGGAGAATCTTGATCACACGGATAGGCCGTTGAGTCATTAAAGGTTTGGGATGATGGTTCCACTTTTTGGGTTGATGCGCGGACAAACGGGCTTCGGCTTAGTGTCAGCTCAGAGATTTGGATTCTTGACCGAATCTAGATGGCTTGGCAATATTATCCTTGATTATTTTCTATCCTTAGTTTGTTTTAATTTTTCTTTTAGCCCAGCATGCATCATATAGGACTTTAAGCTTCATGCTGAAAATCTTAATATTATGGCAATAATGAAGGTCACTCGCTCTTGATTGAGTTGACATGAGATATTCCACTCCAAATTGAGTACTTTATTCTCTCTGAAGCCGCTCAGGCTAGTTCCTTGAAAATGCCTCTTTGCTGGGTCTTCATCTCAATTCACTTTATTTTTTGTAAATTCACCTTGGTTGTAGCACGTCCACGTTGGCTGGTAAACGCTCTCCAATGGTGCCTCCCTGTCGTGCCCACGCGCACATTTTTTACTTGTTTAGTTGAGTCTCCTTTACCCAGCAAATCAATGTTTCCTTGGAATCACCTAAAGTTACTTCACTCAGAATCTTGGAAAGATTTCAAAAGCCTAGTGTCACAGGCGTGTCACATCACACCTTGACATCTACTTATCAGTTCGTTCCACTTCATTCCACTTCATTACACTTTCATTTTCATTCCGTCTCACTCCCTTGCAAAGCAGACGCCAAGGCGGGGCAGCTGTAGACACGCTAAAATTGATACTATGATGATCAAATCTCATGTCACTATGTTAATGCCCCAAAGTGGACTTCGATATTTCTATAATATAAAGTTTTTCTATTTTTGTGTGGGTTTTTATGATTTTTCTGGCATTTTTGTAATTAACGACTCGAAGAGGGGCGTGTTTTAAATAGCGGCCTGCGCTAGGGCGTTGTTCAAAGAAAGGACGACTGGAGCAAGAGGCGTCAGTTTCTGATATTTGACGTATCCTACCCTGCTTGAAATCAAAAAAATTAACGTCCCTCCCTGGGTCGTGTTTTTAATTAACGTCTCTCCTACAGACGTCTTTTTATAATTTTCAAATAAGGAAGGTTTTCTTACTAAAATTAAATCCAAGAATTGACGTCTTTATGCCAGTCGTTATTTCAATTAACGCCTTGATGAGAGTCGTCTCTTTTCCTTCCGTGTCCTGCTTGAACTGCCCTTTCCTGGAGAGTCCCCTGCTCTGTTTGGTCATCTCACTCGATTAAGGAACTAGAGACCTTACCGTAGAAGGGTCTTGCTAGTTCTTATCCCATTAGATTTGTGTTTTCTACCCTATAAATAGCCTCCTGGGTCGAGTTCGCGGGCAAGAGGAGAGCATAGCAGAAGTTTGATAGGAAGGTTGGCTAAAACAGTAGAGAGGAGAGCATAGCAGAAGTTTGATAGGAAGGTTGGCTAAAACAGTAGAGAGGAGAGATTAGCAATAGAAGTTTTCTCTGTGTACTCTCCTTTTCTTTGCGAATCCGTGCTCCTACAGTGGTCTTCTTCTTCTTAGTGCATCAGCCGCGTCAATTGGTTTTCCCTTTACTGTTGTCAGGAACAGCAGGGAGTTCTTTGCATCAATTTACTACTTCATCATTGTTCATCATAGTTAGTTTGCATTAGCTCTGCATCATATCTCTTTCCTTCCCTAATTCTCCTAGGGGTTTTAAAATAACCAAAAGGTGCACCCTTTATGCTCCACTTTCATCATCATATTACTCTTTTGGATTGATACTACACACGTTTGGCTAATCCCTCCTCTTTTGTTTGTTCTTTGTTTAAGGGTAATTAAGAGGAAAACCCCCTTCATCGGCCGGCCGGTAGAAGGAGGAGGAAGGAATCTACACTCATCCCGCATCCTATTTTCACCAGGTATTCGCGATCAATCTCCCTTCTTTTGAGGTAACCCCTCTGGCGATCACACTCCAATAGCAATCTTTTGCTCCCCTTTATTCCCTTTGTTTCACTGTTTATCTTCTGCTTATTTATTTTTTTTTTTGATGTGAAAAACACGATTCACAGGAGGGCGCTCAGAAAGGTCGGTCTGGGGTCACCCTCCATGCCAAGGTTGACTTCGATGAGCTCATCAACGGTTGCTTGGCTGCCATCTTCAATTTCCGGTGGGGCCGGGAGTAGGTCGATGAAGTCTTGATCTTCTTCTTCTTCTACCTCGAAGACATCATATGCTTTGTCTCGCTTCGCCTCGCTGGGAGATAAGACGTTGTCCGCTTCTTCCTCGGGCTCTCGGGTTAGTGTTGGCGCCGGTGGCGCATTTCCTGGGTCACAAGGGCACTGACCCATCGGCGGGTTGCCCCTAGAGGTATAGGACTCTTCAATTTCTTGTCCTTGCGGGGCATCGTCATAAGTTGCGGCAACCTCCGCTTTGATGTGTTCCCAGCGTTTGCAAGGAGTGTCTTCATTCGGCCCTTCACCTGTTAGTGCCGATGACTGCGAGGTGCCTTCTGGTGTGGAAATATGGAGCACTTGATCGGGCACCTCTTGGTAATCATCGTAGACAGCTTCTACGGGGGCAGAGGTGACTGTCTGCCATGCTTGGGACTGCTCCACCGCTGGCAGCTAGGGTCGTTCATTCTCCGTTGCACCTTCGAAAGTCTAGTGTCAGAAAGACACCATGTAGATACCCCTTTCGTGGATGCCCGTCGCATGGGGACGCGACAGAGCCACCTCATAGTCTCCCATTCTGAGCTCATCTTTCTCAATCAGGTCTTGAGCGATGTCCTTGAAGACATAACAATCTTCAATAGGGTGACCCAGTACCCGGTGATAGGGGGCAGAATAAGGGGTCATCACTTCTTCGGGTGTCTTGCGGCCTTTTAGACTCTAGGAGAGAGACCTTGCCGTAGTGGCGAGCCCATTCGAAGATTCCTCGAGTCTTATTCCTTGGGAAGGAGTAGGGCTTCTGCATCCTTTCTCACAGTGTGGGGGCTTGATTCGCTGGCCGACTGGTCGAGGGAGCAGCGACTTCCCTGTCTTCTCTGCTCCGGCGCACAGGAGCCCTAGAACTGGTGCTCAAAGCTTGGCTTGCACATGTGTCCTACCGGGAAGCGATGCTCTCGATCATACTGGACATAAGTGAAGTTGTCTCGGCTAGTTGTGCCTTCAACATCTCAATATACTGCTGATGCTGGTAGCAAAGGGCGAGCATGACAGGGTCGTATTGAGAAAGATCCACAGTGCGACCCACACTACTGCTTCCTGCCCCGGTGTCAAGCCGAGGTGGAGGTGCCTTGTCACCGTGGCCATTTAGGACCGGACCCTGAGAAGAGGATGGGACCGTCCCTATATCCCTACATGGGGGTGGATTCCAGAGGAACACCTCTTCATCTTGAGTGTCGATAGCCTGGGGTGGAAGATGCTCCCGGCCTTCGACTCTTTGAGCGTTGGGTTCTTCTGGAGGATTGTCATCTGCCGATGCCGAGACCGAGATTGCGTTAGTTTTGTAGAGTTCCTCTGTTGAGAAACCCAAGCCTATATGCCGGGTGATTTGCAACAACCTCCGGTCCATGTTTGGCGGGTGCCATATCTCTTTAAACATCTTCTTCCAGCTCGCAGGCTTGTGAAAAGGGATTCCCTGCCTCCTGGCCATTTCAGCCATGCGATGAGACATGTAAGGAAGCCCCGCAGTCGGGACGATGGGGTCATGTAATTCCTCGGGGAATCTACAATCATCATCTTCTTTGATAGGCCGTTCTTCAGCGGCATAGAAGATCATGGGCTGGCCTTCAGGGTTGGGCACCTCCCAGACCCTCAGCGGTTCGACCGTGTTACAGTCGGCTTCTGCTACGGGCCTAACAACCCATGGCACGACCCTGACTCCCTCTAGCACATCTTCAAGGTACGCTGCCCCCGGAGTGGTGTGGATGACGGAGGGGATCACCCTGACCATTCCTTCCACTTTCGAAACGAGTGACACTTCTGGAGGCGCCACATAGCCTAGCAGTGGTGGAGGTAACCACTCGCCGAACTCCACCTTCTTCTTCCCCTTGTTTTAAGGCACACGGGGGGCTTCTTTGGGTTTTTCCACATATAGTGAGGCGTCTAGCAAGTGGCATTCAAACATTTCAAAGGGGTGCAGATCTGCGAAGATCCGCTCTTCTTTCCCGTTGCAAGGGTACTTTATGCATTGATGCAGAGTGGAGGCTGTCACCTGATTCTGATGCAACCAAGGTCGGCCCAACAACGCCTTGTAGAAGGTGTTAGAGTTAATTACATGGAACTAAACCTTGGTTGTGAAGTCGCCGAGAGAGAGATTGAACTCGGCTATGCCCATAGGGACCTCGCACTTCTAGTTGAAACTGGCAATCTTCATGTCCCTGACCTCGATCAGGTGCACATAAAAGTAATATTTTTGGTATATCCGGTACGGGAGTATGTTCACTGCTGCCCCTGGGTCAACCAGTATTCTGTTGACGAGCTATCCGTTCAACTATCCCTTCATATAGAACGGCCTGTTATGGTTGCAGGTGGGCAACAGCATGTCCTCTTCTGTGAAGGTGACATCTACTTCGGGTCTTACCTTGGCGAAACAGCTCTCGAAAAGAGCCAGAGTTTACAGAGCTACAATGAGAGCTTGTCAGATTCCTTCATCCAGGGAGAGAATCTTCCATACGGTGAACCTTGTCGGGATTCTTTTCAGCTGATCCATTATCCTATTGATGGCGCTGATGCTGGCCAGTCTCATCTCTTCCGTCTTGCCGGGTCTGTCGTCATTTCGCGCCAAAGGGGCTGTCTTGCAAAGGAGTTTATTCCCTTCAGTGGGTGCTTTCTGGGCCTGCGATGCCTGTCGAGCTGGTTCCCTTTCTTGCATATACTCGGCAAGATTGGGGACGTTGTCGTCCTCTTCTCTTGCTAGAGGAGGAATAGTCGCGGGAGGGGCTGGAGGGCCGCTCACTTCCTTCGTTGGTTGGTTCTGCGGGGGAACTGATTGTTTGTTGTTCTTTGATAGTAGGAACTCGGCAAACGAAGGGGCACTCTGGCCGCTTGGTTCTCCAGGGTAGAGGCCCGATGGAGGGGGAATCTCTGTGCCCTTAACCTTGGGTTCGGGGGTGCGGTATGGTTGTTCTCCCTTGAACAGGATGTTGTGGTCAGGTTGCCGAGGGCGTCCCCATTTCTTTCCTGATCTGGTAGCATGCTGGGAAGTAGAGGCGTCGTCCTGATTAGCCTCCACTGGCTCGGGGTAGACTTCTTCTTCTCCCTCATCCAAGGACAGGGCAGTGTCGAACATGGCTGTCAGGGTGTTGCAGGAGAACACTACTTCACCCTTTCTCTTATTCTAGGACTTTCTCTTCTTCTTCTTCTTCTTTTTCTTCTCTCTAGTGGTAGGTGGCTGCCCGTGAGGGAATTCGCCCCATAGAGGAGGCTCTGCTTCTACTTCAACTTCGGCTTCGGCTTTGGGGGCAAGCTTGAGGAACTCAAATTGTTTCCAAGGGACGTACTCTTTCAACTCGACAGGCAGGACCTCGGGCTGTTCATATTCCTCAAGCCTGTCGATGAGGGCCTAGAGCTGCTTGACCGTAGGGCTGACATCCTTGTGCACCCGCACCGGGCTAAGTTCCTTCTTGTTGTGGGTGAGGTGCCTCACGACTAGCCAGGGGGCCGTGTCATGCCACACTGGGGTTACTAGTGGCGGTGCGGGCCGAGGCGTAATGCCTCTTACATGAATCCCCGAGCTAGGTCGAGGCGGTTGTCTTCTTCTTCTTGTCCTCATCAGCGCTGCCTGCCAACCTCCTTGACCCTGGGATGGCACCTGAACGAAAGCTTCATAGGTGTGCCGGGTGCTAACCTCTGACAGTTCTTCGGGCAGCTACTGGTACAGCCACACCATGTTGATAGTTGTAGCCAGATTAGGCATCTCATGCGGCTGCGGGGGATCCACCTTGAGCTCTCCCATGTCCAGTTCTCCCTTCTTGATCAAGGACTCAATGACATCCTTGAAGATGTAGCATTCCTCGATGGTATGTCCGACCATCTGGTGATATGGGCAAAAGTGAGGATCGTCCTTCTTTCTTAGGTCACCTGACCTTTTCGGCTCCGGGAGTGCGACCTTGTTGTATTTGGTAGCCCACTTTAACAGAACCCAAGTTTTATCCCCGGGGAAGGAGTAAAGCTTGCTTCTCATCTTCTCCCGGAAGGAGGGGCCTTCTCGCCGATCGGCAGACTTGGCCGGGAGGGGCTTGGTTACTTCCTTCTCTTTCTCATTTTGCCTCTCGAAGGCCTTGAAGTCCATAGCGTGAACTTCTTGCGGCACCGGTCTCTTCTCGAGTTGCTGAGTCTTCTGACTTAATGATGCAGGGGTGGAGGAATATTGGGCGAGAAAAGCCTCGATCTCTACCACGATGTTGTTCAGGCGGTCAAATGACTTAACCTCGGCGCCAATCATCCTCTCCAGGACTTCTTTCTTCAGATTCTGCTTACAAATCTACACTGCATCTTCTTGGTGCAGCGAGCGCTTGAACCTCATGCTGAGGTTCCTATCTTCTGATGTAGTCTAATGCAGATTCATCACTCCTCTGTCTGCTGGCATAAAGCTCTGCCATAGTGACCTCTCATTCAGCTATGTAGAACCTTTCTTTGAATTTCTTCTGAATGTCGGCCCAATCACTAATAGACCCGACAGGCAAGCCTGAGTACCACTCAAAGATGAGCCCTGTTAATGTAGACCCGAAGAACTTCAAGAGGTAGGATTCGTCCGTGGCTAGATTTCCCATGACGTTCACATAGTAGGCAATATGCTCCCTGGGAGACCCTTGCTCGTTGAACTTCTCAAACTTCGGTGGTTTGGTGATGCCAGGCGGCAGCTTCTAGGCGGCATAGTGCGCCGGGTAGGGTACCCGGTACACGTTGAATGGATGTGGTCGTCGTCACCCCTCTCCGGTAACTTCATTTCTATCATTTGTTCCAGCATCGACCTGTTCACAGCCGCTGGGTCGGCCGGGCTCAGGTAGAAATGGGTCGGTTGCACAAGCAGTGTTGTTAGCATTGTTGCTTGTGGTGCGACGACAGACCCTTGAAAGGTGATGGCTGATGGTGGGGCCGGTGCCGCGGGTTGCGGCTATTGCAGAGGGGTGCCTCCAAGGTGGTTGGGTGCTGGCAAGGGCATCGTCGCCTGTGGAGAGGCTTCTAAGGTCTGCCATTGCCCCTAGGAGTTTTCGATAATGTTTCTGTCTGCCCGGACGTTGTGGGTTGAGAATTTCTTTCATTTAGCTATTTTCTCAGCAACCCGATCTCCTACTGGTAATGCTGCATCATGAGTAGTACAGTAGGGTCATTCATAGCAAAGTTGGGGGTCCCTCCCCTCTCTTTAGCTGGTGCTTCCTCAGATGATGTGGATGGCATCCTGCTAGTGTCCCAGTAGTGATGACATTTGCGGCGACGGCCATTAGGGCTTCTCTGGGAGCAGCGTCGTCAGCATGGACTTGCACCACCCTGCTCGTTGCACTTCCTCTCCTGGTGACAGCACCTTGCCTCTCGGCAAGCCTAGCTATCTCTTCAAGATCAGTGGGTAGAGCCCCATACTGGCCAAATACCCCGGCCATGTTACAAGTGTAGATCCTCACATCTCTGCCCTTCCTTGATGCCCTTCTTGACGGTATGCTGGGGAAGGTCAGCCTGTCAAAGACCGATCTTCATGGTTACGCCTCCCTTAGAGGTGGAGATAGGCGGTAATCTTCTGGTACATTCCTCGATTCCGTGCACGGCAGGGATCAAAGCTCTTGCTCTTTTGGGACCTCGGCCATTGCCTGCAATAGCCTTTGACATCCCAAGGGAGTGCTTGCCGGGCCGTAAAAGGAAGCCCTCATGACTTCACTTGCTCCCTCCTAGGGATGTAAGGAGGTGAGAGTGTGTGATGTCGCCCTGTCTTCACCGTAGGGCTCGTGGGATGGATGCCTTGACCAGGCGGTGCTGTGGTGGTGTCGAGGGTGCCGATGACGAGCGTCCCTTGGTGGTAATGGGGAAGCAGGCACCAGGTGATGCTCCGAGCCTGATGGCCCAACCTGGTCCTCTCCCTTCTGTCTCTTGTGGCGGGCTTTCTCCGACTCTACCTGAGCCGATGGAGTAGTTCGGGTACCCTTGGGCACCCATACTAGCTTCTTCTTCGCCGCCTACCCGGTTGGCTAGTTTCTTGGCCTCTTGGCCTTGTTCAGTCTTCTCTAGTCTTCTTCTGCCAATGGCTGGAATGAATTCCGCACTGGTATTATGGGCACAACCCTGTCTGGGATCACCTTAGCTCGGCATCCATTCAAGTGTACCTGGACACTTCCGATAACCACCGACTTGCCGAAGGTGGAGACCCGGCCTCTGGAGGGAGCAGCATTCACATGGCCCCTACGGAGCCTCCTGCGGTGAGATGCCGACCATTGGTTGGATGGGCCGGGAGAGAAGTGCACATAGTGCACAAAGCATCTTGACGCCCCAGCCAGGATGCGCTTGGCGGTCTTGGCCAGAGGGCGGCCAGCAGCAGCCTTGATGACCCCCTAGATGGGGGTGTTGATCTCGGCAACGTCGGACGCTTCCACATCTAACAGGTTCACGAAAGCCACCCCAAGGAAGTTGGGGAAGCCTACAACTGGAGGGAAGCACCCGAAGCAGACAGGGATGGCCAGGTATCTGTCCCGGATGTGACTCTCGATGACGAGTGGGCCAAAAGTGACTGCCATTGCTCTTGTTTAAAAAGCAACATGCATTTGCAAATTGAACAATTAGTATTTCAAGAAGGGGCCGTGGGGCCCTCTGATCCCGGCGAAGAGATGAACGGTGGTTCTGTGCCACCGGGCATGCTAGACTTGTGGATGCACTTTTGTGACACACTTCTTTTTGTTTGCCTCTATATTCGTCTATTGAGGGTTTATTTGTTTATTAAGTGTAGGGGCGTGCCAGTCACGTAGTGACGATTTATTCGGACTTCGTGGAAGCCCTAGTACGCCATCTGACTGATCAGACAATTGTGTAGTTCATGTCGGGATAGAAACCCGCCGTGCTATAAAGGTCACGTCGTCATTTACATCCCTCGGAGAGGGGAACACCCTTGATTAATCACCGAGAAAAGAGGGCCTTACGGCTTAACAAGTTGTAAATTAAATGGGATTAAGAAAGCATGGAATTGTACTAAAAAGTTTCGTTCTGACAGCATAAATAGTAAAAAGGTGTCGGTCACTCATGGACCATTTTGTGTTCAGACGGGCGTCCGTTTCGGAAAACGTGATGAAAACGGGAACAAATCTGTACAGATGTCTGCCGAAGACACGACAAGTTTAATATTTGATTCGAGAGTGGGTCGGAATGAAAAAGGATGTTGGCCCAAGCGAGGCTGGCCTATGGCCATGCCAGGGAATAATCCCCGGGGTCCATAGTCGGTCAGCAGGGTAGCATTGATATTCCCTCTATGGGGTCCAAGGGGAGAGGAGATCTCAGTGAGTGTATGCCACGAGGTTGCAGTTTTATTTTTTTGTTAGTTTAGTTCCACTTACGTGTAAGTTTTATTTATGTGTGTTTTTCTTGTCATTTCCTAGTTTGGGTAACAATGCTGGAAGGCCTGGAACCGACACAAGAGGTCGCAACGGGTGGAGTCATATTAAGGGTGTGCGTAACCTAGAGGGTGCGTCTATCCAAAGCATGGTTCACGTCTATGCTAAGTGCGGTGACTACATGGGTTCGAGTATGCACGAGATGAAATTGGGTTCAGGAATCGGTCCCGGATACGAGGCGGAGGTCAGTCCTCATGCATAGGGAAGGTTTACTACCGGACGTAATCCGATCTTCCACGCATCGCTATTTTATATACCGCGAGATCAAGGCATGCAGGCATACGGGAAATGCACTTATGTAATCATATGCCAAGGAACATGGCCTCTTGTATTCTCAATATGCATGTGTGAAATTTTAGATTCCCTTCTTTGTTCATGATGGATGCTCGTGCTTGTCAATGTAGTGTGGCAATGCTGTGCCCAGTTCTCTTCGTGTCTTCTACAGTTCTTATGCCTTAGCAGGGGTGTCTCATTGTTATTTATTTCATTTGTTTGTTGCTTCCTTTTGTACTTTAATATATATTATTCTGGCAAAAATTCGGCAGCACCTCCCCGGGACCTGGATACGGGAGGGGTAAAACGAGCACACGTCCACAAGGAGTGACGGAGCCCAAAAGTAGAGGTGCGCATGGAAGCAGCATCACCTTGACAAAACCCACAAAATGATGGACGGAAGATACTGGCTTACATTGAAACATAAGGCAGGAAGGTGGACTCCATCGGATTACGAAGGAAAGGGTGGCAAGGCCGCCGGATCAGAGACGGTGGCACAACCACCAGATCAAAGGCGCCCAAGGGGGCCACTGGATGAAGAGAGCGGCGGGGCCACCGGATCAGGGCAGTGGTCAGACCACCAGGTTATCGCGGTGGGTAGGGCCATCGGATCAAGGGCGGTTGAGCCACCGGATCATGCAAGGGACGAGGCCACCAAATCGCAATGGTGGGTAAGCCACCGGATCGCGTAGTGGATAAGGCCACTGGATCGGCAGGCAGGCAAGCCACCGGATCAGCGGAAGATGGGCCACCAGATCAGCAGGTGGGTGAGCCACCGGATCAGCGTATGGGCAAGCCACCGGATCAGCAGGCAGGCACGCCACCGGATCAGCGTATGGGCAAGCCACCGGATCAGTAGGAAGATGGGCCAAAAGGCCATCGGATCAATCTGCGAAGGAGGGCCACCGGATGGGCGGAGGCCCTGGGACACAAAGGTGGCTGAGCCACCGGATCATATTGGTAGGGAGGCCACCGTACGAAGTAGCAGATGGGCGAGCCACAGGATCAGGGATGGACCAGGGGGATTGGGAGGGCGGCTAGGCCACCAGATCACAAGGAAGAGCTGGCCACCAGATCTCCTGGTGGAAAAGCCACCGAATCATGCCAACAGTGAGGCCGCCAGATGGTAAGAGGATCAGAGCAAAGGAAATGCAAGAGGAAGGGGTTAAGGCTGTCAATGTAGATAAGGAAAAGGGGCTGCAGAGGAGGGGTTAAGGCTGGCCACCGGATGAGGATTGAGCCACCCCATCGGACCAGGTACGAGGGCCTCCAAACTTGCAGCGGAGATGGGAGGAGCTTGAAATATGCTGGCAAGGTTGACAAATGGTAAAGGGGATTATAAGAAGAAGGAAAGATGAAGGAGACAACTATGACATGGGGCTCAGAAGGGATGACCTTCTAGGGGTTGGCTCTGAGTCTAGCTCATCGCATTGAACAAACTCAGAACACCCTCTGTGACACGCAGGGAATAGGGAGAAAACACAGGAGGCACGGTGTAAAGCACAAGAAGACTGGAAGGATGTTTATTCATTCACTACAAACGCAAGCAAATGACAAGGCTTGGAGTACCCTGGAAACGAGGTCAACCAAGGGGAGAGGAAAGCAACTAAACAAGATGGGGAAATAAAGAAAAGGACCACGATGGGGAGGGGGAATGGAGTAGAGGCTCCTTCCCCTCCAAGACCTCTCCTCTCTGCTCTCTCTCTCTCTTTCTCCCTCTCTTCCTCCCTCCTTCTCCTCTATTGGGATTTCTTTCTTTTTATCCTCACCTTGTTCTTCTTCTTTTCTCTTCACGTCGAGCTTGAGCAAGAAGGAGCGGTGGTTGTAGCCCATAGAAGCTCTCTCCGAACCTCCCCTCTTTGGTGTGCGTATCCCCCCTTCTCTCTCTTCGCATTCTCTGCCTTATATACGTGGGAGCTCATCCACAACGACCACGGTCAAGAGGATCTTCGAAGCTTCCTGCCACCTCCTTTCTGCTCTGCCGTATCCTCCGCTCCATTTCCAGATTGGGAGTGTGCAGGGAGTTGGTAGCTGGGAAAGGACACGCTAGGGGGTTGCCTGGATCATGCTAACACGATCCGAGGGCATTGCGCGCCGATGGGAAGAACTTCTGGGTACGTGTAATACCCAATGGTCCTGCGAAAAGCAAAGATTTGCCATCTTCATATAACTGGCATCGGAGTCACCTGACGGATGGTTTGGTGGTGCCACCGGATGAGTGGTGAAACAGGCCACCGGATGAGGGTGGGTGCCACTGGATTGTGAGATGCTCAGGGGGAGCAGCCACCGGATGAGGGGGCGCTGGCTAGCCACCGGATCAAGGGGCAAAGGAGGCCACCGTCGCGATTGGATCCCTACAGGGGGAACCATAGGATCACCCGTGGGAAGGTGCCACCGGATCAGCATGCGCAAAGGGGCCAGAGCACCGGATCACCACACGCGAGGGGCCTCCACCGGATCGCCACGCGCGAGGGGAAGTCCCACCGGTCCAGTAGCAAGGGACTTCCACCGTATCACTTAGTTGAAGTTGTGGCCCAATTGACTCAAGGGTGTTTGAAGTTCGTTGGCCTTCGCTGCTGGAGTACCTTTCAAGGCGGTTTCCCCTTTTTTATTAACGGTTTGATTCACCTGTCTGAGCGTGGGTTAATGTGGGTGCAGTCGCCCGCAGTTTCCGATCTTGTTTAAGGACTCGAGGCACTCGAACTCCCCGGGTGTGCTCTTCGCTGCCACAGTCACGAGGTGAAACCACATCAACGTGTTGATTCGGGGGAGGTCTGACTCCCCGTGGTTTGATGCGTCCTGTCGGGCGTGAGGTGTCTTCGAATACAAAGCTTCTTTGGGGATGACCCATAAACTGTCTCTTGAAGTTCTTCTATTGACTGGGAGGTAGAGACGAGCCCTGACAATTCTTGAAGTTGTGTTTGTTCTGAACTTGCTTGAGGAGCTCCACGGACGTGAAATTTTACATGTCCACAATGGAGAGGCCCCCCCAGGGGGGTTCGCCCCCACATGGGCGTGGCCACGCCGTGGGTGAACTCCCCCCTAGGGCGAGCCATTGCCATGGGGGGTGATCCCGGGGACCTTCCGCTATCCTTTGGTGTTGTCCTTTAAAGGACTCGAGCCTCCGGGGTTCTGGGATTGGCCCGTGGGGGTCAATCAGTTGGTGTTGTCGCTGCCGCTCACAAAGTCTTTGGGTAAATTCTCGATATACTTTGGGTTGTCGAACGGCTCGTGTAACACCCTCGAAATTTCTAAGATTTTTTAGGAATTAAATAAAATCATTAAGAATTTAAAATGGCTTAATGGGCTATTTCATGAATTATGGATTAAGTAAATAAATTTGAAGGCCCTAAATTAACCAAATAAATAATCCCACTTAAATTGGGCCCAAAGACCAATTTCTAAGCCCTTTTGGCCCAAGCCCACTTCTAAAGGCGTAATTAGGGCTATTTACAAATTTAAAATGGATAAATGAGCTAATTAGGGGATAAAGGGAAGATAAATAAGAAAATCTGAAATTTTCAGAAAATACGTCAGAACGTGGTCTATCGCCCGACCGCGTCTTCCTGGTAGCGGTCCAGGGACGACCGCTACTATCTTCCGTGAACGAGGTCTATAGAAACGTGAAAAAATGGGATTTTTAGCATTCCAATCCCCATGGATCGATGATATCCAATGAGGAAACATGTCTAGGACTCTTGGGGATTGATTTTCACCCCAATTCGGACTCCTTAATCAATCTAATCCTCAGCCCTAGGCCAAACTCTATAAATAGGGCCCAGAATCGACCTGCGTGAACCCTCGGTTTGGCTCGCCTGGTTCGACGGTAAGATGGTGTTATTTCATGTTTGTCCTTTAAAACTATTCATTCCCTTTAGTATTGTCTAACTCCTCTCCAAATTTCATGTTAGGATATCAAGCCGTTGAGGAATTAGAAGATCTGCAAGTTAATATTTCTCTACAGAGCGCACGAGAACAAGCGTGTCTATCCAGTGAAGACTCGAGTTTTAAGGACCTTAACAGAGGTATTTTCAGGTTCATCCTTTAGAGTTTATTATTACCCTTCATGTCTTCTAACTTCCCTCCAACTTTCGTGAATTTAGATCAAGAGGTTAAGTAGTTAGAAGGTCGGGAAGTTACTGTTTCTACGCAGGACAAGCAGGAACCAGCACCGTCTTCGAATCTACAATTTGAACTCTAGGAGCAACCCCAAAGGTAGGTTATCTCATGAATGGCTTAAACATCAAGTTAGGATTAAAAGTCCTCCGATTTTGCTCAATTTCATGCTTTCTATGTTGTGAATTTCATGTTTTCCCATGACTGCGCAATCAGGTTTTTCATTGCGTGCTAGCCCTGCACCCCTTGATTAAAAAGCTAAGAATCTTGCTTAATCCATGCTTAGTCTTGTAATTTCTTTGTCTTATACCTATTAGCATGTCTTATCCTGATATTCCTTGTAGTTTCATGCATTGATTATCCTAGATTAGGCCCTGTGCATCGATTTTTGCTTCTGCCTATAGCAGGCATAAAACGGCCTCACAGAGACCCCTATCATCAAATAGCGGTCCCCAACAAACCACGACTTACAAGAATCGGCCCTCTCTGGACCGCTACATGGTTTCTGAAACTAGGTTAAACCCTGTTTATTTCCCTCAAATATCTATTACTATGTAGGCCTTAGTCTAGTTATTATACAGTGATCATGGCGCATTTCATACTGCATGTTTTAAGTTCCATTTTATGTAGTGTTAGCATGTATTAAAACTTATTTTCCATATATACTAGTTTCATGCCAAAACACTATAGTTTTGTACTCAAAAGAATTTTCATGAATTGATTACACTTTGATCTATGTTGTGGCACGTTCCTTTCTCACCTTATTTCTATTTTATAAGTTACATATAGCACGTATTCCAGTATGTTGCTATTAGTTACACTTACACATGATAGGAACACCTCTTGGACTTGTGATCCTCTCCGTCGGATATTCCTTCCGCCGAACTAGGTGATCATGTTTCAAGGCCTCCGTAAGTCTCCGCGAGCCTGAGATTCCCACTAGGACGCCGAGCTGGTTGTACCTTAAAAGCCCAATGGTCCGGAAAGCACTTGTGTTACCGGCATTTTCTAGACTCTGGACTAGTCGCAGCCCTCAGGCGACCGCCACCTTCAGGTAGCGGTCCTGGCTTGACCGCATTCTTCCAGGCCTGATCCCTACATCGACTTGATTCCTTCCTGCGTCGACTCATCTTTGATGTCTATGAGATAGCGGCCTCAGTGCGACCGCTACTTCATGATAGAGGTCCTGGACCGACCGTCTTCTTCTATCTTGTTGTGAAACCCAAGGTTTTGACCAAGGGTTGATCCCATTCCATTCCTAGATGGTCTTCAACTATCTGGAACCTAGCATTAAGTTCATTAAGCTGTTGAAAAATTATTGAAACCTATAAATGTACCGTTATGCTGTCGGATTCCTTCCGTAGCATGACATTGTCATCAATTCATCCTTGGACTCTCATGTTCATATTTGGTGCGTTTTACCTTGATCTTTGTTATCATAAAACTATTGTTTGAACTTTACATTATTGGCCAAACTTTATATTTCTCGTGGAAGTAGCTTGATTTATAACTTGAAGATGCAAGAGTGGGCATGAACAGTGTCCAAGGGCTCGACGTTATCCCCCTCGGCGGATGGCCGGAAACATACTGTAAACCATGGGTATGATGAACACTGACGTCGCATTGCGCCGGGAGTACTTTTTTTATAAACGGGTGAAAATCATGAGGCTCATCATAAAATTATTACATTCTTGTTACATGACTTTCTAGTGCATAGCCTTTATGGTTATGAAAAGTACATTCTCATTACATACTAGTACATTCTCGTTACCTGAAAGGCCAAACTTACATCTTTTTAATCTTGCTTGATCATGTTCACATATATCTTGTTCATGCCTTGATACTAGTGTTACTTTAGTTTTACTCGTATGATTTATCACATTTCCTTTATCTTACCTTCTAGAGCTAAAATGTTAATCACTTTAATATTGCCTTCATGTTGATATGAAAATACCTACTGGGCAAGTGTGCTACTTTTCCAACCCTTTTCAGGAAACTCTAGTGGGCATTCAGACTACTCAAGTGACGGGTCCGAGAGTGATTGATAGTTCGAGAGAAGCCATAGCTGGTCTACTGGTCTAGTCAAGAGTCTTGTTACCTTCACTGTAATAAGCGGTGAAGTTGATCATGTTATGTAATTTTTCTCTTTATTGAGTCTAGTAGTCAAAGAGAGAGTCAAAGATCAGTGTCGTTGTAACCTTGATCATTATTTTGCAATAAAGTGAAGATTTTTGAGTATATGACCTTATGCATTCATCTGTTATGTGGTTGTATTATTGTGCTCTGATTATATTGCTAGCTTGAGGCGTATTGCCGGTTGTTCACGTTCCCGACTTAGTTCCGCTGCATATCTCAGGGCGTGACAGCTCGGGTAGCTAGCCGTTGGGCCCTAGATTTGGCCTCAGGAGGTAGATGACGGCCTGTAGGAACTGAGGGAAGGCATCTCGGGCATGTAGGTCGGGCCTTAGTGAGACATGCCGCGTTGCATGGCGGGTTGACGGGGCAGCCCCAGGTCAGCACGGGTGCTGAAAGTAAACGGCTCATCGCCGCGTGTCTGAGGGTCAGGGATGGCCCCAACTTGCTGGAGGGTTGCCGTAGGATATGACTAGTGCATTCAAGCCGTGGGTCGGCCCCCAGATTGTTGTAGAATAGCTGGAATATACGCGCCCACGAGGTGCTCGAGGAAATTCTCGATACGCGAATATGGGCCATATAGGCGTGTTAAGGGCAATCGAAGCCCGTGGTTGACTGGGAACAATATTCCTTTGGCTTTAGCATGCTGAAGGGAGGCATTTTTGGGATAAACCCCGATTCGTTGCTAGGTGCCACGTATCGTGGCTTGTGGTCGGGGCGCCCCCGGGTGGCTCAATTGAAGGCAGGTAAAACTGCAAGATGGGTGATCGAGGGTGGCCCCAATCAATTGTTGATATCGCCGTGAGTCACACTCAACTGGCTAGGACCCTCGGTTGGGCCCGGCACGTCATAGAAAGAGCTAGGTAGACGAAGCCTTGAAGGTGTTTGGGGAAATTCTCAAACCCTTGTTTCTTGTTATTTTCTCTAGGAAAATGTTTGGGTACAACAAATGCCCCCCACGGGGCGTGCGTCAGAGGCGGAGACGAGGGCAGACGGCCTGTGAGCTCCTCATTTGCTATGTTGTGGTTGTGTTGAAACTTCATATGCACTTCATGTACATATATATATTTATATATATGCTAGACTTTTGTATATTGTTAACATTATGTACTCACCCCTTTTTGTGAAATTGTCTTTCAGCTATGGTCAGATTTGGCAAAGACGATCGGGCTCAGAGGCGCGCTGCCCGTGAGGTGGACCACTGGGTGAGGAGGACCGGGCGGTTGATGCCTCCTTTGGGCCCGCCCGTGATCACCACCACCAATATTGGCCAGCTGAACTTGGGGCGGTCCTTGGTGGCTGAGGGTCCCGTCGAAGAGGGGACAAGTGAAGCCGGAGTCATGGAGTTGGCTAGAATTTCCGAGACTATTGGCATTCACACATATGACCGCTCTAGAGGGTACCCGAAAGAGTTTCCCTTGGACAGGCACTTGTTCGAGTTCATGAGGAGCTTCGTCCCCACTGGCATAGAAGAAGGAGACCCTTCTGTGGCTGGAGAGCGCCGCCGGTTGGAGCGGGCCATTTTCCTTGGTAGGCATAGCGTGCACGGGGTTGCAGTATGCAACTTCTCGAGTTTTTCGGTGGACTTTTAGAGGCAGAGGCAGTTCCCCAGCGTAGATTGCCTGGGGTTCTTTAGCAGGGCAGACCAATTCGGGGTTCAGGTTGGAGTGTTAGGTCTAACTTCTTGGGACTTGCACGGTCACCACCGAGTCAAGACTGAGGGGGTGATGGGATTGACACTGGAGCCATCAGGGCTGCAATTTACTGGAGAGGGATATGACGACCACAGCCTGCTAGACGGGATACTATGCCAGACCGTTGTCAGCTATTATGATCGCTAGTCCGTGATCTCTTCTCAAAGATACCACCAGGGCATGACGGAGTGGTTGATGGGTGTTGTCCACCATTATCGGATGCTTCTGGACTGGACGGGCATCCGATATGCAGTGACTGCAGCGTTGTATGGGTACCCCTACTACCCGGGGCTCATTCAGGCACTGGCGGTGTGCTTCAACTGTCGGTGGAACACAGTGGCTACAGCAGAGGGAGAGACCTCACTGGACTTGTGGTCTCTCTTCAGGATCTCAGGTTCGCCGATCAGCGGAAAAGGATATGAGGAGGTAGTGTTGGATGACCTCCACCGCAGTCATATTGACGGGCTGGGGCGATACCGGGCGTCACACAACTGCCGGTATCTGTTGAAGACCTAGAGAGATTTAGCCCTGGCGGGTAGAGAGAGGCCGGCACATGCTCTAAGGGTGCCTTTGAAGGCATGGGTCCGTCACTTCTACAACGGGCCTTTCTATTTTTATAATGAGTTTGCACAGGACCGGACTCCTTGGGAGGATTACTCATAGGTGGAGCTGCGGTTCAAGAGCTATTCGCGTAACATTTATGCACTGAGAGAGGGGTGGAATCCACATGAGCTGCCAGACATCACCTACTTGGCTGCGTACTTAGCATACTGGTTGGCGACCTTCATGGTTCCTTATGGCGAGGACAGCCTTTTGCGGGTAGAGCTGTTGTAGCCCACATGTCTGTTGGCGGAGGGACGGAGGTTGGCGCTGGCCCCAGCAGCTTTGGCCAACATCTACCATGGATTGGGGGCCTTATCAGTACACCCGATGCTACAAGAGAGGAGTCTCCTTCTGCCAACCCACTATCTCAGCGTGTAGGTCGGTCTACTTTTCCCACGGTTCTTGACGAGGGCAACAGTGGCGAACCCGGTGGCTCCTTTGCTTTTTGGCTTCACTGGTCAGCCGGACGGAGACGCTGTCGATCAGCTGGAGAGGGCGAGGAGAGCTCTATCGTATTTGCCATGCAGATGCGAGGACGGGCTTCCATTTGACTGTGGGTCAAGGGGCTTCCGACCTGTGCTAGTACCGACGAGCGACGAGGTGGCATGTGCCCTACCGTACCAGTGCGAGCCAGACGTGCCGGTGCATATAGAGTGGGTGATCAGCACCCGTCCGATAGTGTTAGCGCTACACTGGTCCAGCGCCAGCATCCTAGAGCCCTACCACCCACACCAGTTTGCTAGGAACTTCGGGTATGACTAGGCGATCCCGTCGAACCAGGAGTTTCCGCTAGCAGGTCGGGTGTACAAGGGCAGGCACAATCACTTTCTGGCAGCGGCCTGGTGGGACTTCAGTTGCCGAGGGAGCCAGAGAAGCTACTGACACCAGGGCTAGATCGTCGAGGGAGGTTCGACGTGATAGGTCAAATGAGTCCTAGATGGTATTCTTTGATACCAAGTGTTGGGGTGCTAGGCCCAGATTCAGAGGGGGGGTGAATGAATCCCTCTTTGAAACTTTGCCCAATTAAATCTTATAACAAACAGATATGCAGAATTAAAGCAAACTAGGTTCTACCAATACTGAAGGATAGTGAGCCGCTCAATCAAACAGAAAACGTGCAACCAACATGCTCACTGGACATAGAGAGAAAGATCGTGCCTAAGCATTCATCCAACGGAATAAGACAATCAAACCACAGTAGACAAGGGAATTTTTAGGTGGTTTTGTTTGCAGACCTACGTCCACCTTACACTCAAACCAGAGTGTGGCCTCCGCTGATACACAACTTAAACCGCGGGGCCTCACAGCTTGCCTACAACAGCTTAGCGCCATGATGCATTTTGATGCGCTCGACAGTCGTCGTTTAAAAATGCCGTGCCACACAAATTTCAAAATTTATAACCGCACTCACTCACTCGAATGATTTTTGAAAATACGAGTACAGTGGTGAATACGGGTCGATCCCACGGGGAGAGAAGTTTGATTTTAGTTCAAGTTGGAGATACCCTTATGTTTGGAAAAGCAAATTTTGTGTTTTGAGTGCGATTATCACTAAGTGGAATTGAAATTGCAACTTTAAATGACAAGAGATAAGGAAATTTAGCCAATTGAGTGAAGAATGCCGTCGTTTCCATGCCGAGCCTTTGATGAAGATCGCTCCACCTAGGAAGTCGACGCCGTGAGAGGATTTGAAGAAGAATTACTGCTTTGGGTATGTGTGATGAAACCGTGAAGAAAAGGGTTAGATTGAAATTGAAACAAAACACAAGTGAAAACACAAGTGACAATTATAACAGAAATCTATTGAAATAGAGGTTTGGAAGGTAAAGAATAATTTGAAATCTAGAAGGAATTAGATAAAATGAAAAACATGAACGTTGTAGAGAATGAAAAGATGAAGAACTTTTATGAAGAACACAGAAACAGAAAATGAAAAGAAGACAATGAAAAACTTGAAAAACTATGACCTATTGGTTCGGATGAACAATAATTGACAGAAAAATAGCACCTTGAAAACTTAATTCTAGAGCTCAAACGAAGAGGAATTTGACAAAGTGCAAGAAGAATAAAACTTAGATCTACAAGAGAGGAACAACTCTTATGAATAACTCAGAGTTATTTGAGGACTAGAAAGACTTCAAAATGAAGAAATGGAAGAAGGTATCACCACGGAGGAACAGTAAATGCACAGGACAGCACTTAAGAAAATAGGTATTAACTCTATGAATTTGGACGAATTTGAAGAAATGCTAAACATATAAGTTAAAGAACACTTGAAAACGAACAACTTTCATGAAGATAAGAATTTGAAATGGGGATCACAACAATAAGTAATTGAACCAAGAATAGACTGAATGCTTAAAAAGAACATTGCATTAATATCAAATCAACTTACAAAGGTGACACCAAAAGCATATAAAACATCAAGATCCAACCCTCCTATGGAGCTCTACTAAGACTTACAATGAAGAACTTCAAGAATACAATGGAAAATCTCTATGCTATCTCTCCTTCTAACTATCCCTAACTACTAACTAGTTCCATTACACATGAAGGCCCTTTATATAGGGCAACACATAACACCCCCTCTCATGTGAAACAACTCAAGTGCACCTAATTTTGACCTAAATTGGTAGGCTGGAATGTGCTGCACATTTTGCCAATTTTTTTTGATTTTTTTCAGATTTTTCTGGCATTTTTTTGGCCTTCTTTTTCTCTATTTCTCTCACTTCCTCTCTCTGCCGGCACGTTGCGCCGACCGGCGCCGAACGGGTAGGCGGCCTGCCTGTGGGCCCGCCGTGCGCCCGCCTACCGCCTGCCGTCCTCGTGTCCCACGCGGGCAAGTGCGCCCGCGTCTCCGCGTGCCTCGCCACGCGTCGCTCCGCGCCATTGCGCGCCACGTTTCCCCGCCCTTCGCGGTTCGCCGCCTGCCACGACCCCCCCCCCTTTCGCCTTTCTCGCCTCGTCGCCCGTGCGGGCGGCGAAGGCGGGAAGGGCGGGGTCGGGGGGGGGGGGGTTTGAATCTTTTTTTATTTATTTTTTATGTTTATATATATCTATATATCTAGTATATATATATAGTTAGAAAATTCTAAAAAATATCAAATAATTTTTATTTTTTTTTCTAATTTTTTTTCTTTTCTTTTGAACAACTTCCTGGGCTTTTGGCCCATTTTCACATATAACTTTTTTTTCTTTTTTTTCTTTTTCTTGGAGCTTTCCTCGTATTGTGTGCCTACATAAATACACAAAAATCGTTATTAAAATTAGTGAATTTCAAAAAATTAAACATTTGATTCAAACTCAACAATAAGTGTGAGAAGTGTATATTTATGGTTATTTAAGCTCATCAAAATGTGTATAATCATGAATTAAGATGTAAAAATACACACTTATCACACCCCCCAACTTACTCATTGCTAGTCCCTTAGCAATGCAAATAATCTCAAAATGTAAGGACTAACAAGAGTTTACAAAGTTCATGCCTTATTTCCAGATCATCGTTCATAGAATTGACTAAAGATTAGGAATCTGGAATTATTATCACATACTAGCCTTATGTAGGAAATTCAGGTACATGATCAGGAATTCTAATCAAAATTCAGTAGCACTTGTGCATGTGTAATACTAAATTCACAGTATAGACAATTGCAGCCTCCAATTGCTATTCCGAACAAATGTCTTTCAATTCTGCACTTTTTAATTAGAGCGTTCAGCATACTAGCTTTTGTCTTCCTTATTGCTTTGTCCCTTTTGAGATCTTTTGTATCTTTTCTTTTTCTATACACACATGATGCTGCACTACCCTTCACTGTTTTACGCAAACCTCAACACGTCTTAGGTGAAGTCGGCCCGGTTACACAGATCAAAGTTCCCTTTTCCTTTTGACGTGAACCTCAACACGTCTTAGGTGAAGTAGGCCCGGTTACTCAGAATCAGAGCATTTTTCATGGTGTTTTTCTCATACTTTTGTCACTTGTGCATTTGCACTTTTAAATAGCAAGGTAGAAAGCTTATAAATAAAAGATCTCTTCCTTAAGAAGTGCTGAATATGAGACAGTATACCCAAAATAGCAGAAGGATTGTCCTACTTATTTCATTAGCGTGCAACATGATGGTATTTTTCTAAAGTGCACATGAACTTTAAAGAGATTCTTAAACCAGTTTTCCATGGCTAGATTAGATAAATGTTCCATCATCCTTCTCCCTAATCTTTTCCATTCCAGAATCACTTTTCATGAGACATGAATCAAGGAACTCTAACTGGGGATGTACTGTAAGGTTTGTCATAAAAAAAAATTGGGGTGAAAAATTGAGCGGTTGTATATATAAATGCAGAATGTGCAACATGATTTCCTGTCCCCCCAACTTAAATGACATTGTCCCCAATGGCATGAACAATAGAGATTAATAGAACAATGTAGATGAGAAGTTTATGAAGGAACGGGACAACCTGATGGTCGGGGTAAAATGACGAGAGCTTCGTTGCGTTGTGGCCTAACAACTGAAAAATAAACACACTAAAATAAGAAATCAAATCACAAAAACCGTGGGTTGCCTCCCAGAAGCCATTTATTAGCACACAAAAGTCACTAAAACTTTGGGTTGCCTCCCAAGAAGCACTAAGTTTTATGTCGTCAGCCAAACACAAGGTAGATCACTAACCAACGTGTGGCATTCAGAATGAGCCACCACGTGATCTTGTCTTCCTTCAAATTCCAACCCTTATGCCAGTGGAAGACAAGAGTAGACATGTACGGACTGGGGCTAGAAAGAGGCAAGACTCGCACATTATGGATTTTAGCGTTAACCCTGTATGTGAGCCAATTTTCAGCTGTAGGGATCCAGAAATGATTAATGTCTAATTTGTCAAGATCGAGGTGGAACCCTTGCACCATATCAATCCCTTGATCCCCTTCGCCTGTATCGTCCTTCCTGACTAACCCTTTAGGAATGACTTCCTCCATGGATACTTGTTTAGGGCCTGGTAGCTTAGGAACAGGATTGTCATCCTTAGCCACGTTTCTTTCAGTAACAGCCTCATGAACTTTAAGAGCATTGATCAATTTATCTTCCTGAGAGGAAGGTAAATTGAAGATGAATGTGGTTGGCACATCCTCCTCAGGTCCGAGAATCTCAAATTGGAGAGGCTCAACTGAAAGGGGAAAAGTAGAAGGAAGCACTAACTCATCCACAGATTCAGATGTCATTGGATAGGCCTCAGGGGTTAGATCAAATTTAAAATTTTCTAATGAAACCCCATCATCATACCCCTCACTCATCTGAGGATTGTTAACCAAATTGTCCAACAATGGGGTGGATGGAGGAAATGTAAATGATTCTAGCCCGGCCCTTTCATCAGAGGTCATATCAAATGTGAAGTTCTCTAAGACGGGCCACTCATCACACTCCGTACTCAACTGAGAATTATTACTCAAATTTTTCAGAAATGGGGTCGGTAGATGAAACGTAAACTTTTCTAATAAGGCCCCATCATCATGTTCTTCTAGAGAAGGAGGATATTCAGAATTTTGTTCCATTAAATCAACAATTTTATTACTTACAACGTAATCCTCCTCTTGATTCATTTCCTCAATTGAGTTGTTTGGGCCATTATCCTTTACCGTAGTATTCTCAATCTCAAAACATTCAGAGAATGAGGTGATATGATCATCATTATGAGCATCATTATCCGTCAATTCACCCCCTACTTCCTTTCCTTCCTTTATCATGGTATTACGTGCACACACCCCCTCACTCTCAATAGTGATATCTTGAGCCAAAATGACAGGCAGAAGACTGTCATCGTCATCATCGTTCACATATTGAGGGGGTTGGTGTAAGGTTGAAGGAGAGGGTTGATAGGTAGACTGAGAGTACACGCTTTGAGGGTCAAAGCAGTGGCCCGGTGAATCACCCCTAGTATCCATGTTGAATCCAAAATTTGGGTGAGATGAGTTGAGCGGAGGTTGAGTACACATGGGCTGCTCGTAGGTTGCTTGGGGTGAAAATTCAGACATATGGGCTTGAAATGGTGGATCCATCCAAGGCAAATTTATGTGATTACTCCAGCCAAGATTGTAATCTGAAAATGTAGCAGGCTTGGGCTGAGAGAATCCTAGGGCATTTTGGACCTGTGCTTGGATGACTGGAGAGAGTCGGGCTATAGTAGGACATTCACTCACATGGTGAGTGAGACTGGCACAGAATTCACACACTTCCGTGAAAGTGTGGATTGGGTTTTCCGCCTGTTTGACATGTCCTACGAATTATTGATGAGATGAGATGGAGGCACGATTTATCGAATTTTCACTCAAAATCTCAAATAGATCATACGCCTCACCTTCACTTTTGCTCAAAAATGTCCCTCCACAATATATGTCCACCATTTGCCTATCATAATCGGATAACCCCTCATAAAATGCAAATATAATTTACCATTTAGGCAACCCATGATGTGGACATTGACCTATTAAATCCTTCAGTATGGCCCATGATTCATGAATTTGCTCTCCCGGACGTTGAGTAAATCCTGTAATCGCCCTTCTCATCATGTTGGTTCGGCTTATGGGGTAAAATTTTTTCAAAAATTCTAACTGCATAGCATCCCAAGTCCTGATAGTTTTTCCAAAACTCCTTAACCAACATTTTGCTTTATCTTTCAATGAGAATGGAAATAAGATCAACTTAAGGGCATCATCATTAAAATTCTGAATTTCGATCAGGGAGCAAACTTCTAGAAAATCATCTAGATGCCTATAAGGATTTTCATTGAGATTCCCATAAAAAGATGGGAGCATCTGGATGAGACTTGGACGAATCTCATATTGATCGACGAGAATGTCAGGGAGTTGAATACAGGTCGAGGGCTTGTAAGTAGAAGGATAAAAGTGCTCCTGCATAGGCGTGGATTTGTGATTTTATTTTTTTAATTTTTTTTTATGCAACCACAAACAAGTTAACACAAATTATCTAATGATCTAGATGCGACTTAGACCTACAAGTAGGGTTTCACAAAGTGATTAACGTGAGACTTAAGTTTACCCTCAATATGACCACCAGCCAGGTAAGGGGTGGGGAAGTGGGAGGTTCCCCCTACTTTCGTAGGGACCTAATTATGCCAAACCACTAACCCGCTTAAGGCATTTGTCGTCCGACCATCTTGCCTTAGGCACCGGTTTTCATATGAGGATAAACCCAAATAACACAAGAACCACAGTGTGATCCTAGGGCCAACGTCTACTGACTTTTATTACGGCATAGGTAATGCAGAGATGCAAGAGAGCTGTGGTTTGCGGGCTAAGGAAGGGTGATGAAATCCCCACCTTATCTTATTTAGGGGTATTGCCCTTAAAGTATTTTGAAATGAAATGCACACCACAATTTCAAACAAGGGGTTCTTTATGCAAAATAAATGTCAGAATCGGATAAGTAGAACGTACCTTGCCCCTCGCAATCTTCCAAATGCAATGACAGAAATTTAACAAAGACAAATTCTATGCTAAATGATGCATGACCTAGAACATGATGTGTGGTTTCTAATCTTGGAATGCACTTTTTTTTTTGATTTTTGATGCAAGTATATTTTTTTGTTTTTAATTAATGAACCTATCTAACCAGCATAAAAATTTCTTTTGTTTTGATGTATCATGATTTTTATTGAGTTTTGAAGAATTTTTTAAATTTTTGTAGAGATTTTTCAGAAATTAGAAAAATAGAACCTGTTCCGATGTTTCTGCCCTTTAGCGATGCTTCCGAACTTTTAATGATGCTACATTTTCTGAGGATTTCAGGTCCGATCTTCCTCTTTCTTTGCTTTTCAAATTTTTTTCTTTTTCCTGCACAAGTAAAAAGAGCAAAATTAATATTCACATATATACACCAAACACAAGAATATCCAACTATCAACATAATTCACTCCCCGGCAACGGCGCCAAAAATTTGATGCGCTCGACAGTCGTCGTTTAAAAATGCCATGCCACACAAATTTCAAAATTTATAACCGCACTCACTCACTCGAATGATTTTTGAAAATACGAGTACAGTGGTGAATACGGGTCGATCCCACGGGGAGAGAAGTTTGATTTTAGTTCAAGTTGGAGATACCCTTATGTTTGGAAAAGTAAATTTTGTGTTTTGAGTGCGATTATCACTAAGTGGAATTGAAATTGCAACTTTAAATGACAAGAGATAAGTAAAGGAAATTTAGGCAATTGAGTGAAGAATGTCGTCGTTTCCACGCTGAGCCTTTGATGAAGATCGCTCCGCCTAGGAAGTCGACGCCGTGAGAGGATTTGAAGAAGAATTACTGCTTTGGGTATGTGTGATGAAACCGTGAAGAAAAGGGTTAGATTGAAATTGAAACAAAACACAAGTGAAAACACAAGTGACAATTATAACAGAAATCTATTGAAATAGAGGTTTGGAAGGTAAAGAATAATTTGAAATCTAGAAGGAATTAGATAAAATGAAAAACATGAACGTTGTAGAGAATGAAAAGATGAAGAACTTTTATGAAGAACACAGAAACAGAAAATGAAAAGAAGATAATGAAAAACTTGAAAAACTATGACCTAATGGTTCGGATGAACAATAATTGACAGAAAAATAGCACCTTAAAACTTAATTCTAGAGCTCAAACGAAGAGGAATTTGACAAAGTGCAAGAAGAATAAAACTTATATCTACAAGAGAGGAACAACTCTTATGAATAACTCAGAGTTATTTGAGGACTAGAAAGACTTCAAAATGAAGAAATGAAAGAAGGTATCACCACGGAGGAACAGTAAATGCACAGGACAGCACTTAAGAAAATAGGTATTAACTCTATGAATTTGGACGAATTTGAAGAAATGCTAAACATATAAGTTAAAGAACACTTGAAAACGAACAACTTTCATGAAGATAAGAATTTGAAATGGGGATCACAACAATAAGTAATTGAACCAAGAATAGACTGAATGCTTAAAAAGAACCTTGCATTAATATCAAATCAACTTACAAAGGTGACACCAAAAGCATATAAAACATTAAGATCCAACCCTCCTATGGAGCTCTGCTAAGACTTACAATGAAGAACTTCAAGAATACAATGGAAAATCTCTATGCTATCTCTCCTTCTAACTATCCCTAACTACTAACTAGTTCCATTACACATGAAGGCCCTTTATATAGGGCAACACATAACACCCCCTCTCATGTGAAACAACTCAAGTGCACCTAATTTTGACCTAAATTGGTAGGCTGGAATGTGCTGCACATTTTGCCAATTTTTTTTGATTTTTTTCGGATTTTTCTGGCATTTTTTTGGCCTTCTTTTTCTCTATTTCTCTCACTTCCTCTCTCTGCCGGCACGTTGCGCCGACCGGCGCCGAACGGGTAGGCAGCCTGCCTGTGGGCCCGCCGTGCGCCCGCCTACCGCCTGCCGTCCGCGTGTCGCACGCGGGCGAGTGCGCCCGCGTCTCCGCGTGCCTCGCCACGCGTCGCTCCGCGCCTTTGCGCGCCACGTTTCCCCGCCCTTCGCGGTTCGCCGCCTGCCACGAACCCCCCCCCCCTTTCGCCTTTCTCGCCTCGTCGCCCGTGCGGGCGGCGAAGGCGGGAAGGGCGGGGGCGGGGGGGGGGGGGGTTTGAATCTTTTTTTATTTATTTTTTATTTTTATATATATCTATATATCTAGTATATATATATAGTTAGAAAATTCAAAAAATATCAAATAATTTTTATTTTTATTTTCTAATTTTTTTTCTTTTCTTTTGAACAACTTCCTGGGCTTTTGGCCCATTTTCACATATAACTTTTTTTCCTTTTTTTCTTTTTCTTGGAGCTTTTCTCGTATTGTGTGCCTACATAAATACACAAAAATCGTTATTAAAATTAGTGAATTTCAGAAAATTAAACATTTGATTCAAACTCAACAATAAGTGTGAGAAGTGTATATTTATGGTTATTTAAGCTCATCAAAATGTGTATAATCATGAATTAAGATGTAAAAATACACACTTATCACGTCACAGCTTACTTCTGTTGGGCAATACAACTTAGCCATCCACTACCTAACAGCTTGACCCACTGGGCAATACAGCTTAGCCTACCAGAGGAATACTCCTCTGAAATCGCTGAGCGTCACAGCTTGCTCTGCAGACTCACAGCTTGTAATAAAGGGTGTTAAAGGAAAACAAAAGATAGGAAATCACAGCGACTGAAAGCTAAAAAAATGTAAACCAACTAAGCTCTCACAAGAGCTGACTGGCCTGGATTTGATCCAAGGTCTAGTGGAACTAATCTTCAACAAAGTCTTCTATCTTCTTCTCCTCGAGCTCTCTCTTCACTCTCTTTCTTTCTCTCTCTTCTTCTCTCGATCTCACGAGCTTTCTCTCTTTCACTTCTGCTCTGCTCCTGTTCTACTCTTCTTCTCTTCTCAGATGTCTTCGATTCAGCATGACCATCATTCGCAGAAGAAGGGTGATATGTATATCTTCAGTCAGGGACCCACGGGCTCACGCATTGGGCGTGTGGAGGGAACACTCCCGCCCAAATGCTTCCAGAAGACTCTCACCCACGTGTCCAAATCTGGGCACTATAGCTTCCACGTGGCAGTCATCTGTCAGTGACGATCCACCATGGATCACGTGCCCTTCTTAACAGTCACGAGCAGTTGACCTGTCAGTGTGTCAAGGCATATAATTGTCAGACAAGTGTTAAGATTGTATAGACTTACTAAGACATCAAGGCAACCGTGCATAGACTAAATATACATATGCACGAACACAGTTTGGTCTCATAGCAATCTTGTGCACGGACATGATCAATATACGAGTAGACATGCACAGGTCATGTTGAGACACAAGACAAGAGTATACCGACTTATATGCATGCATCAATAAGAATAACACAGACTTGTATGCATGCAGCAGTGAGAGAAGCACCGAGTTTAGTTATGCATACGCAAAGTATGCACCAACTTGGATTCATGCGCAGACAAACACTTGAATGACTTGGTCGCGTGCAGCCACAGAGATTGCACCGACTTAATGAGACAGTAAACAGATAATGCATCGAGTATGAAAATGCAAGACGACCAATGCACCGAGTTGATGTGCCTAGAGCTCAACATGCACGGACTTAGTCGCATGCCTTAACGAAGGTTGCACCGACTTAACTAATGCATAAGCAGACAATGCAATGACTTAATTGAAAGTGCAACATTAGGTTGCACCTACTCAAAACATGCAAATGCTAGGAATGTACTGACATTGAAAACTCCTTAGACTTAAGCTTGCACAGACCTAGAGCTAGCATCGACCTTAGTTGATGCAAGCCATAACTAATATGCACTGACTTAAATACTCGCTGCAACAAAAGTTGCACAGACTTGGTTAGCACAAGGTAGACTTGCACTGACTATGAGAATGCATGAAATGCAACTTACACTGAGTTCGGTCTCGCACAAGCCAAATGTGCACCGACTCTTTTCTACACAAAATAGAATTCTGCACCGACCTTGTGTATGAGCGGCCAAGAGAATGCACCGACTTGGTGCGTGCAAAGCATACCTTGCACCGACCTATCCAGCGTGCACCAACAAGGGTTGCACCGACCTTATGCTCGGTCACTTATGATGTGCACTCACTTGCATCTGCCAAGGCAGTGTGTACGAGCTTGAATGCACAGACCTAGATGTACATGAACAGTGACATGCACTGACTTTGTTGTGCAGCCTAACTGAGATATGCACGAACCTTGACCCTAAAATGCATGTGAGCTAAAGCACCAAGTTTAGCTGTTTATGCACGGTCTTCATGTACACAGACCAACAGACTACACCAAGAGGTGCACTAACCCTGAACATATACACTGGCCTAATGTTCAGACAGAGTTATGACATATGCATGATGAGTATCGATACTTTCTATAAACTCAGTAAGTATGCATGGACCCTCTGAGTGTGTGTGCATTACAAAAGCAACATGGATTTTTTGAATGTATGTATGCAGCAGGCAATCCTCATTAGTGCAGCATCATTCAATCTTTCATATGCGGACACATGGTGACTCATAGTGTTTGCTATCATCAAAATCACAGGGGCACAACAATCTCCCCCTTTTTGATGATGGCAACATTATGAGTCACACTCACTCAAACTATTCTCCCCCTTTGATTTCATCAAAAAGAAAATAGTTTGAGAGAGAAAAAATAAGCAAGTATGAAAGGATTGATATAACATCTCCCCCTTTAACTACATGAAAGCACATAAAAGTTCTTCTCCCCCAAAGTGCAATATGACACCCCATATTCAATCATACATGAAACTCCCCCCGAATAAAGGAATACAATCAACAAGCAAAGGAGCAGTTAGACAATCAAGCATCAAACCTTCCCCTGAAAACATGAGTGGAATTAGAAATCATAAGGATAGTGAGAAGCAAGAAATGTAGTCAAAATAGCTTGAAACCTTTTATTGCTTGAGTACCTACAGGGATGAACTCTGGTTAACCAATAAATCAATCTGGAATTGACCACCATAAGAATTCTAAAATTCAGAAGGTTGCAAGTGATCAAAGTAATATTGGGAGTGGCACCTCTAATTTGTATGGTAAGAAAAATACATGTGGAAGGCCTACAGAACCAGAACCGGTTACAAGAGTATTTCGTCAGGGATGTAGAAACAAGATGGAAGATTCCAACAGTGTGGAGAATGACACTGGTGATGTAAATGAAGTAAGTGTAGCCAAAGGTAGAGTGATATCACAGGAAGCATAGCACAGGATTTTTCAAGAATCATTCAGCAGAGATTAAACACGATCTGACAAACATAGTGCAAGGAGTGACTAACAGGTGAATGTGCAAGATGATTAAGTTGTCCGAGGTGAAACTGATCAGAAGAAATTACCATATAGCAGGTACCACAGTTATATGTCCATGTAAGGATAGACTCTCCTATCATAAGGGGTTATAAATTGACCTACAAGACCCACCTGGTTTAAGCATGATGTATACTGAATCTGTCAATTAAATTTATTACTCATATCTAAAACTAAGTTTTAATAAAAATTAACCAACTAATCAAGCAATGCTCCAGATCAATCATCTTCCAACTTACTCAAATAATCTCAATGACACCTTTGAGAGTTACATAGTGTAGTATAGAGATTAAACACCCTTACTATAATGTGAAGTTGACTGAATTTGTAAGATATTTACTTTTGATTAGCACATTATTTTTCTTGAGCAAGTTTTGTTGATCAACACATTTTTATATGAGGCACAACACATCTTAGGTGAAGTGACCCAGTTACTCAGTGTGATAACTGACATTGCCTCTCAGATGTGAGAACAGAGTTAGGAAATGAAGTGTCTTTTTACATGAGGAGACACCTTGACTTGAGGCCAGAATCCCAGTTACTCAACACAATCATGCCATTGCTCTATCAGATTTTCAATCATTTTTCCACCAGAGATAACTATGGCACTTCATGACTTAGGTTTACTATATTTCTTTGATAGAGGACCTAGTTTCTCAGTGACCAAGGTCATTGCTCTGATAACTATTTTTCCTTTTAGTCAACCTTTTCAAGTTAATGTTTAAAAATAATACTAGCTCTATGTATCTCTACCAAGGTAGCCTTGATCTCATATTTTTAGATTTCAGATGAATGGGTCTAGATATTTTATGACATGGTTGGTTGAGATTTATTAAAACTTATGATTCAGATACTTTCAAATCATTCAAGTTCAAATCTGAGAATACATTGGACTTATACCAATCTGAATCAAGGGACATTCTTAACCCCGTATGATAGAAATTTCTTTTAAAGTTTCAGACATACAAACAGGGTACACAACTTAAATTTTTCTCAGATCAGTTCAATCAATACAACTGAACAACTTATCTACACCAGAGCACAAAATTCTGATATGAAAGAATTTGAACAGATTTTCAAAGGATTTTAGCATATGATTAATCAAGAGAGAAGAATTCTATGAGATTCACAGCATGAAACCAACCCAGTCAAACCAGCTTGAAGGAATATGAGTGAGTAGGATGAGCTGGTAGTACAAATAACAGCAACCAAGAAAGGAGCATCAAAGTTATGCATAATAGAATTCGGTGGCTGAGTCTGGAGTACAGACAGATCAACTTGACAACAGTGAACTCTGGTTTAACTCTTTATCAGCAACTTAGAGGAGAAGCATATCGAGAATTCAGACAGGATTGATCAAACTAGAAGGCTCCCCCTGTCTATATGCAGTGATTCTCTTCTTTATGGAATTTTTCAAAAACTCAATAAAAAGTAATGCAATTCACTACATGTATGCCTATGCAATGACTTTCCTAGAGATATTTCCTAAACCTGAATGTCATGAACATTATGCAGAGGTAACCAAGCTCCCCCTGACTAAACGCAATGAATGAAGTTTTTAAATGCAACATGTGCAATACTCAACATGCAGGGAGTTTGACCAATCATGCATCATGAATATGCAGACTGTGCTCATGAGTTTCTAACCTTTTCTATGTGCACACTCAGGTGCCAAAGCATAAGTGCATGAGGAATGAATTCAACATTTCTTCAATGAATATGTGCACACATAGCTTAAAGTATGAACAAATAAACTCATGTAGCTCAATGCAAATGTCAAAACAAATAAAAGAACATGTATGCATGAAATTTTTGACTAATCATATTTAACATGATATGCAGTTAAACATGTTCCTAAGAAATTCAATTGAACAGATGTGAAGAATGCAAAATATTACCTGCATGGGGTTTTACCAATTTGGGTGCCTTGGTTTATTTACCCCTTTTTGTTCTTCAGCCCCAAGGCACACCTGCAAGAACAGTTCCTTATTTTGCAAATTTAGGAACCCAAGAATTCTTGGGTCCTAAATTGTCAGTAGCACCTCTAGAGGGTACTTTCCACATTTTCTGAGCAAATAGATCAACAGACTTCATCATAAAACATTTAGACATTGAATGTCCTAACTAACCACAATAATAACATGAACTAACAGGTTTTGTGTGCTTTTTGTGCATGAAAGGATGAGCATTGAATTTCTGGTTATAATTAAACATGTGTTCATGCTTTCTATGAAACACTTTCCTTTCTTTAGCCCGCCAACAGTCCTTGACTGTATGGCCATCCTTCCCACAATTGTAGCACTCAATGTGCTTACCTTTAGGACCAGGAATAAAAACATCTTTTTGTGCAGGGAAGTTGACAAATATAGAATTAAATTTTCTACCCTGAGCATGACAGCATTCAATTGCCCTATGACCTGGCTTTCCACAATTGAAACATGCAAAACATTTTCCATTTACAATCGATTTATTCCTACCAACAGCATACTAATTTGTAGGGAATTTAGCAGATTTGAAATAAACACCTCTCCCCTGATTGTGCCAATAGTGGGCGGCAATGTGGCCCATTTTGCCACAATGAAAATAATGAATTTTCTTATTCTGAGATGCATGAGTTTATTTTTGAACATGGGATTTAGCATTTGAGTTCCTAGCATGCATTCTATCACTCTTCAGATCATCCTTCTTCATAGCAAAACAATCAATCATCTCATGATCGAATTTTCCACAATAAAAAGATTTAACATTTTTCTTCTCAACATGAAATATCTTGGCCTGAGATTTTTCATCATACACTTTATTTCTCTTCTTTTTCAAGGTTTTCTTTTTCACATTTTTGTTCTGTGTTTGAATTTTCTGAACAATGAGTTGTTCGAGCTTTGAGGAAGTGGCTTCATTAGAGGCTTTGACAAAGAATGTTTTCATTTTATTTTCAAGAGGTTTTTTATTAATTGGCTTGTAGCCCAATCCTTCTTTTCTGAAGTTTATCTTTATACCCAGTAGTTTATTCAAATTTTCTTGCCCGTCCACAAATTTAGACAAAGATTTCTTCAAATCCTGAATTTCATTTTCTAAAGAAGCAATGCGAATTTCATAACTAACAATCCCCTATTCAGTGCAATGAACACATTCACTTAGCACTTTGTTTGCAGTTTTATATTTCTCAGTTTCTTGTTCCAGATTGCTCAGTTTTTCAGATTCTTCATTACAAATAGTTTTTCTTTTTTCTAAGGCTAGAAGTCTTTCAGACATAGCAGAGTTCAACTGCTTCAGTTTTTCATTTTCTTTCATTAAAACTTCATTCTGAACTAGTTCATTGATTAACATATGATCATCACTAACTCAGCTTTTCTTCTAGTTCAGAAATCTTAGAAACACATTCTTGATTTTCATTTTTCACTAAGCACATTTGTTTCTTATGCATATGAAGTTCAGACAAGCAATTATCATAAGAGTTCTTCAATTTTTCACAGTTTTCACAAGAGAATTTGGAATTCTTCTGATTATTTTCAGTTTCAAATTCTCTTTTCAAATTTTCAATATCTTTCTGAAGTTCCATATTCACAGATTTGATAGCATCAAGATTTTCTAGTTGTTTCTTTAAACAATTGTTCTCAGATATCAGATCTTCACAGTCAACATTTTCAAGACATGTGCTCATGCTAGTATCCAGTTTCTTTTTCAATTTTTTGCATTCAGATTTTACTTTTCTATATTTTTCATACAATTCAGCATACATTTCTTTCAAATCATCAACAGTCATTTCATCACAATCAGATTCAGAATTTACCTGATCTTCTTTTTCATTACTTGAAGTACTTCCTCTAGCCATAAGGCATTTCTGGTTCTCATGAAATATGATCACTGAATCCCAGATATCCTTCGTAGTCCTACAGGTAGGAATAGAAGAGATGACATAATATCTACAGCATTCAGCAGGATGTTCTGAACTCTTATATTCTCACTATTCTTTTGTTTGTCCTTCTGGGACCATTTACTCTCCTCTCGAGACAAAACATGTGGACCATGTTTAATGAGATTCCACAGTTTTGGATCTATAGAGTTTATAATACCGCACAGACTGCCTAACCATTTCTCGAAGTTAGAACCATCAAAGACTACGGAAGGTGCCATTGCATCAAATAGATTTTAAAACAGTGAGTGCTCGATGAGCAATGCACCAGAATAAGATAACAGAAATCAGTAAAGCACCAAAAGCAGCAGGATCCCTTGCAGATCGTTGGATCTGGAAAGTCAGAGACTGCTCAGATACCAATTGATAGGTCAAATAAGTCCTAAACGGTATTCTCTGATACCACGTGTTGGGGTGCTAGGCCCAGATTCAGACGGGAGTGAATGAATCCCTCTTCGAAACTTTGCCTAATTAAATCTTATAACAAACAGATATGCAGAATTAAAGCAAACTAGGTTCTACCAATACTGAAGGACAGTGAGCCGCTCAATCAAATAGAAAACGTGCAACCAACATGCTCACTGGACATAGATAGACTGATCGTGCCTAAGCATTCATCTAACGGAATAAGACAATCAAACCACAGTAGACAAGGGAATTTTTAGGTGGTTCGGTCCGCAGACCAACGTCCACCCCACACTCAAACCAGAGTGTGGCTTCCGCTGATACACAGCTTAAACCGCTGGGCCTCACAGCTTGCCTACAACAGCTGAGCGTCACAGCTTGCTTCCGTTGGGCAATATAGCTTAGCCATCCGTTGCCTAACAGCTTGACCCGCTGGGCAATACAGCTTAGCCTATCAGAGGAATCCTCCTCTGAAACCGCTGAGCGTCACAGCTTGCTCTGCTGACTCACATCTTGTAATAAAGGGTGTAAAAGGAAAACAAAAGATAGGAAATCACAATGACTGAAAGTTGAAAAATCTTAAAACAATTGAAGCTCTCACAGGAGCTGACTGGCCTGGATTTGATCTAAGGTCCAGTGGAACTAATCTTCAGCAAAGTCTTCTATCTTCTTCTCCTCGAGCTCTCTCTTCACTCTCTTTCTTTCTCTCTCTTCTTCTCTCGATCTCACAAGCTTTCTCTCTTTCACTTCGGCTCTGCTCATGTTCTACTCTTCTTCTCTTCTCAGATCTCCACTCAGATGTCTTCGATTCAGCATGACCATCGTTCGCAGAAGAAGGGTGATATGTATATCTACTGTCAGGGACCCAGGGGCTCACACATTGGGCGTGTGGAGGGAACACTCCCACCCAAATGCTTCCAGAAGACTCTCACCCACGTGTCCAAATCTGGGCACTATAGCTTCCATGTGGCAGTCATCTATCAGTGACGATCCACCTTGGATCACGTGCCCTTCTTAACAGTCACGAGTAGTTGACCTGTCAGTGTGTCAAGGCATATAATCGTCAGACAAGTGTGAAGATTGTATAGACTTGCTGAGACATCAAGGCAACCGTGCATAGACTCAATATACATATGCACGGACTCAGTTTGGTCTCATAGCAATCTTGTGCACGGACATGATCAACATACGAGTAGACATGCACAGGCCATGTTGAGACACAAGACAAGAGTATACCGACTTATACGCACGCATAAATAAGAATAACACAGACTTGCATACATGCAGCAGTGAGAGAAGCACTGAGTTCAGTTATGCATATGCAAAGTATGCACCGACTTGGATTCATGCACAGACAAACACTTGAATGACTTGGTTGCGTGCAGCCACAGAGATTGCACCGACTTAATGAGATAGTAAACAGATAATGCATTGAGTATGAAAATGCAAGACGACCAATGCATCGAGTTGATGTGCCTAGAGCTCAACATGCACGGACTTAATCGCGTGCCTTAACGAAGGTTGCACCGGCTTAACTAATGCATAAGCAGACAATGCAACGACTTAATTGAAAGTGCAACATTAGGTTGCACCTACTCAAAACATGCAAATGCTAGGAATGTACTGACGTTGAAAACTCATTAGACTTAAGCTTGCATAGACCTAGAGCTAGCATCGACCTTAGTTGATGCAAGCCATAACTAATATGCACTGACTTAAATGCTCGCTGCAACAAAAGTTGCACAGACTTGGTTAGCACAAGGTAGACTTGCACTAACTGTGAGAATGCATGAAATGCAACTTACATCGAGTTCGGTCTCGCACAAGCCAAATATGCACCGACTCTTTTCTACACAAAATAGTATTCTACACCGACCTTGTGTATGAGCGGCCAAGAGAATGCACTGACTTGGTGCATGCAAAGCATACCTTGCACCGACCTATCCAGCGTGCACCAACAAGGGTTGCACTGACCTTATGCTCGGTCACCTATGATGTGCACTGACTTGCATCTGCCAAGGTAGTGTGTACAGACTTGAATGCACAGACCTAGATGCACATGAACAGTGACATGCACTGACTTTGTTGTGCAGCCTAACTGAGATATGCATGAACCTTGACCCTAAAATGCATATGAGCTAAAGCACCAAGTTTCGCAGTTTATGCACGGTCTTCATGTACACAGACCAACAGACTACACCAAGAGGTGCACTGACCTTGAACATATACACTGGCCTAATGTTCAGACAGAGTTATGACATATGGATGATGAGTATCGATACTTTCTATATACTCAGTAAGTATGCATGGACCCTCTGAGTGTGTGTGCATTACAAAAGCAACATGGATCTTCTTAATGTGTGTATGCAGTAGGCAATCCTCATTAGTGTTGCATCATTGAATCTTTCATATGCAGACACATGGTGACTCATAGTGTTTGCTATCATCAAAATCACAGGGGCACAACACGACGTCCACTACGCCCGGTGGTGGTTTGAGGACAGCCACTTGTATCGCCAAAAGGCTTTGGCGATCAAGAAGGCTGAAGAGGGCCGACTTCTACTGGAGGACCAGCCTCCCATCGCACTGGACGTAGCGTACCTAAGGACCCACTTTTCCTAGATCTGCTGGGAAGTAGAGCAGCTCGAGCAACAATGGCCCCAGGACGGCTGGGCTTCCTCGTCATTGAGGCGGGGCTATAGTGGGGCCATCAAGCCCCTGAGGCTGGCGTAGGCGGGACCTGCAGCTACGGTGCTGGGACGTCGCGGTCAAGGCTGCCGAGGACCTGGTGGACCCAGTTCCGAGCTGACTATGGCTTTGGGAGGAGCACCACCCTTGACGGCTTGCTCACAGAGGGGAGCTTTGTTGACATGGCCGTACCCGACTGGAGGACTCACATCACTCACGTGATCAGGTCTGCCGGGCCGGTGGAGTTCATCTCTCATATAGAGCACGCCTACACGCTGAGAGACGTCAGGGAGGCAGTCACAAAGGCTGCCCGAGTGCTGGGGCTGAAGTCGAAGCAACTGGTCCCTCTACTGTTGACTCCCTTTGGAGCTTCAGGTAAGACTTGTCTTTTATTGCATTGTCTCTAACTTTCTTCTTGGTCCCTTTAGCTAAGATATAGTTCAGTGATATTTATCTTTGGCAGGTTGCCCAGCGGCGGAAGATTACTCTCTAGTGGGGACGTCCGCTAGGATTGGCGATGGGGACGTTCAGCCCAGGTGGAAGCGTCCCCGTGTAGATGCTGGCGCGGCTGAGGCCGGAGAGCCCTCCCGTAGGCACGAGGAGGCCAAACACATTACGGCGGAGTTGGCGTTGAGTAAGTGCCAATTCCTGACCCTTCCCCTCTTACTGGTTTAGTCCTTATGATCGACTAATCTCATACCTATGGCTGGTTTTGTAGCTCCACTAGAGACCCGGGTAGAGATGGCCTTCTCGCCACCTTTGGAGACCAATCCTTTGTTAGACGACGAGGTCGAGTGTGATCTTGACATGGACGTGGTCCTCTGGATGATGGATGAGACTGGCCCTAACACTGGGGTGCCCCTTCGCTTTAGGACAGGAGAGACTTATGGGGGTATTTAGCCAGGTAGACTTGGTAATGTTCTGTTTATAGCGATGTTTTTTCCTAGAAACTAACATTGTCATATGTTCACATGCAGAAATAGTAGAGATGACAGGGGCCCTCATTCCTTAGAGGGCCAGAGACGAAGGGCTCACTTCTGCTGGTAGGCAGGGGCCTGAGGAACCCCAGGGTTGCTCAGGTAAGTGCTAAGCCACCATAGGGAGGGTTGACCTCTTCTTTCCCTGTGTTTGTTGTACTGAGGTTGTTGATTGGGCTTGTTGTCTTGTCTGCCAGTTGATGACCAGGCAGTCGCCTTAGAGATGGTCTAGGAGCTGTTTAGCACCGCACCGTTAGTGGAGCTTCCCTCTTTTGAGGCAGAGCTGAGAGTAGCGGGCGGAATGACGGCCCTTATTGCTGGAGACACAATCATCCCATCATTACAACTGCCGATGGCATTGCCTCTCCCTCCTTTGCCAGATGTGGTTTTAGCCTGCACTGTGGGACTGGTTGGGTCTTCCACCATGGGACCCTCAGGTACGTGACTGGAAGCTTAGATCCTGTGGTGGCTTTCTGTGTTTTGCCAATACTGGAATTTCCCTGGTATGTGTCACAGGTACCTCAACACCTTTGGAGGAGGGTGCGCTTCCTCCTGACACTTCTGGAGCTGTCGGTGAGGAGCCTGCAGCTATGGCTCCGGCTGGAGAGGACGATGAGATAATCAACATAGAGGGGATCTCCGACAGAGGTGCCTCGACTGGTGAGCTTTATTCAAAGCCTTTGGCTGGCCAATCCCATTTTGTAGGGTCAGATTGTGTGTTGACTTTGTTATTTTATTGGTCCGCATGGGCTTCTAGTTCCGTCACCTCCGGAGATTCATCAGGGGCTTCCTCTTAGGGCTCCTCAGGTAGTGGTAGCCTCACCATGGAGACGGAGGAAAGTTCAAGTTCCTCCTCTTCTGGGGCCTCATCTGCTAAGGCGATGGAGACTGACGTTACTTCTACAGGTGTGTGGGGCTCTTTCCTTCCCTCTTCACATTTATTTATGCTTTCTAGAAGAATGTTGATTCTTCTGTTTTATGTATAGCACTGGCGTTGGAGGAGGAGCCTGTGCTGGCTCCTGCTGTAGATGGTCGGGCGGAGCTTCCCGTCCTGAGCGTGGCTACCGGAGTGGTGAGGACACCAGAGCACGAGTACGGCCCGACTCAGCTAGCCGTCGGTACCGGACCCGTAGCACGACTCGGTCGACATCGACATCGTTGTGGCTAGGCAACAGTATGGAGTCCCTACCTGAGTGTTGATACTTTCTTTATGTTTATTATGAGTGTCTTGGTGTGTATTTATTTGAGTATTTATGCGTGTAATGGGTCAAGGTTGTAAAATGGGTTACACTTCATGTAAGGAGCCCAATTTTCAAATTGGGCCTCAATTAGGAGCCCAATTGGGCCTCTCTCTCTATTGTGGGCTTCTACACATGTGGTCCCAAAAGTCTGGTCCAAGGCCCAAGATGGGCTTCGAGAAGACTTGAACTATTGGACCAAGGAGACAAAGGTAGAGGATGCCCCCTCCTTGTCCCCCATGCTTATCTCCCACCTACCCTTGACCAATGTTAGTGGGTGTCCTTTGGAGTTAGTGGATGTCCTTTGGTGTTAGTGGATGTCCTTGGGTCTAGATCTAGGGTTTTAATATATATAGCCTCTTGTTTTATTTTGGTGGAACTAATGAAGAATTATTATGGAAAATATGGCCATGGGTGCATCCCCACTCCCTCCCCCTTTCTAGTTCATCTTCCTCCTCCTTCTTCCTCCCTCTCCTCTCTTTCAGATCTAGGGCTGAAACCCTAAGATCCCTGGTCTATCTCCCTCCTCTACTCCTCCTCTTGCTACTGCCAACGTTCACCGCCGCCTCTGCCACCGTCCGTGCCACCATCAAGCCACCGTAGTCTCCACTCTCTTTGCTGCCCTGCAATTCGGAGTTCCTAGACAGCAGCTCGGTGTTTGGGCTAGTACATGAGATCCGGCCGTTGGATCGTGACGAAACTTTGAGGTTAGGTTCCCCCCATTACAGGCCATTCTCATTTCAATTTTTACCCAGATCAGAACTCGTTTAGATCCCTTCCCAGTCCACTGTTCTTCACCCCCACAATCTACCTGCAAGCAGACCAGTGTGATAGCCAGTGGTAGACGAATTTTCTCACCCCCAAACATGGTCAGAATTCTAAAAAAGACCTATGTGAGTGACCACCACTCTCCCCTCTACCTCCACAAAAATCCCCAAGCCCTAGAACCTCCATCTGATCTTCGGTCTAGCCCCATAAACATGCAGCTTCTATTCTGCCCTATGTGTTCTGTATTTCGGGCCAAAGAACTCAGTCAGTTTGCAGAAGCTATCATTTCCAGTTCCACCGTTGGACAGATCTGAAACACCCATAAGTCGAATTTCTTTGAGTCCACTTCGCAACGGCGCTGGTCTCGCGTCAATCCAACATTGGGGCTGATCGTGGCGGTCGATCTCGCCGGAGTGCGCAGGACTGTCCAGATCTGTTCCGAGGTTGGCCTGCAAACATGGGTCAACGATAAAAGCCAGTAAAAATACGTCGGAGAAGAATCAGCAACCGCCGCTCCCAAGGGTCGACTTGGGACCCTCTGCCAACGTCCCGGTGAAGCGCCGCATCCAGAAGCCTCCAGGAGACTGGCGTCCCTTTGGACGCCCGTGCGCGCTGTCCTACCGGTCAAAAACTGCAGATTCGGAGTTGCCGCCCCACCGCTGCCCGGAACCGCCCCCTTGCTGACCCGTCAACCCGAGATTGGTGCTCCCAGACCCCACGTGTTGCCTATTACCTCCCTACGTGGAGTGGGCTATTGAAACACTTTGTAATTAATAATCATTGTTGTACCGGGAGTCACGGATCTCGGCCGGGATGTCTTTCCCACGCCCCGAGCGTGGAGGTACACCTGCCTCCCTCTTTTTCTCACTTTGCTTAGCTAGTATACACTCTTAATGCCGCTGCTTGTGAGTAGGTTACTTTCTTAGCTAGCTCGCGATACATCACCGCTGTGAGTTGTGAGTGCGAGACCCGTCCCGCGACTCATTCCAAGTGTGAGAGCGAGCCGACCACCCGAGACTCAAAGCCGGTTACTCAACCGTGCAGATCGTCGCGCTTCCCTCGATGAGGACGACCATGAGTTAGCACTTCTTGTTTGGGGCACATCGCCTCTTCTGGAGCTCTTTAGGTGCCGCATTGTATCGTTGTTGCTGGTCGTGTCGTCCAACTCATCGTGTCGTCCTATAGAGTCCAAGGTCGCAACTCGTCCGCGTCGAGTCTCGTAGTCGTCCCACATCAAATTGGTATCAGAGCCGGTTTGAGTCTAGGGTAGTCATTATTTAAAAAAAAAGAAAAAAGAGTTTTCTAAATTGCATCGCACCCTAATACTCCAGTATATCGAAAGACGTTACTGGAAGGTTAGGTTACGCCTATCCGGAAGGTAGCCCCTCGCGTCGAGTTGGATCTTCGGATTACTGCCTCCGCCACGTATTAGAGATTGGGTAAAGTCTAGGGTCCTCAACTTGCATCGGTCCATCCATATAGGTTTAGTGAGTCACCCTTAGTTCTCTTTAGGCCTCATTGCATGTCCACCCGTTGAGGTGCCCAGTACCATCGCCGTGACACTATGGGTGAACCCCGAGGTGCCAACCCGGGAGGCCATTCCCTGGAGGACATGATAGCTCTACTCATGGAGCGCATGGATAGGTCCGAGCAAACTCTTAGGGAGCATACCGAGCATATGGAGAGCCGATTCAAAGTCAGGGAGGACCGCGCCGAGGCTTCCGTCCGATCTGTCCAAGGTCTGGTTGGAAGGCTAGAGAGTGTGGAGAGAACCCCTCGCAGGGACCAACCCGGCATTCTTCGGCCCCTCAGGCGCCTGTTGCCCAGCCCGCGCCTACTGCCCAACCCGCACCACCTCGGGTTGTGGAGCAACAGCCACCTGCCCTCCATTTTGAGGACTATCAGTCCGACAACGATTACGAGGGAAATGGCCGACATAGACGTGGTCACCGACCACACAGGGATGATGAGGACGAACGGATCCTCAGGACCGTCCGTGCAGACCCTCCCATGTTTGATGGGTCCAAACCTTTGGAACCCAAGATCTATCTTGATTGGGAGGCCAGCATGGACTGGTACTTTGAGTGGTTTGAGATGAGGGACCACCGGAGGGTCAGGTATGCCAAGATGAAGTTGTTTGGGAAAGCACAGACTTACTGGAGCAATGTGGAGAGCTTGCTCTTTAAGCGTCATGAACCTCAGGTAGGTTCTTGGGATGAGATGAAGGACAAGCTTAGGCGTAAGTACCTTCCTGCCACGTACCATTAGCGACTTATTGATAGGTGGCAGAGTCTCACCCAAGGGGACCGATCCGTGTCAGACTACATCGCGGAGTTGGACAAGTACTTTTTGCGATGTGGCATTACGGAGGAGAGCACCATGCCTATATCGCGCTTCCGTCGTGGTTTGCGGCCCCACTACAAATATGAATTATTTCGCCGCAATGTTACCACCTTGGAAGACTGTACTTATTTCGCCGCAATGTTACCACCCTAAGTCTACACACTGGCAAAGTGTATACATCACTCAAGCAAGTCTGTACAGCCAACGCCTTCATTGATTCCAAGTCTGTACACTGGTCCACAGGCGTCCCAAGTCTGTACATTGGTTCAGGTTTACCAAGTCTATACATTGCATCAATATTCTCAAAGTCTGTACAGCCTGCCTTATCGTTCAGAGTCTCTACATCATTCCTCAAAGGCCAAGTGTATACATTGTCCATGTGTTCAAATGTTTCAAGTCTATACATTGGATAGGCTCGTTCATGCTTCGTTCATCTCAAGTCTGTACTGATGGGAATCGACGCCGAGCATGTACATTTTATTTTGCATTTATGTCCTTTAGTTTATTTATATATCCACGGGAAAGTATATGCGCAATTGTACGGCTTTATAAGCCAATGCGTCATTCCCACGGATTGTTTGGGTTTCTTTGTAATTTGTCAGTAGGACCAGCAAGGGGGCCCTCAGCCCTTTCCCATTAGTCCATGTCACTCATGTGGGGCTGGTCAACCATCCTAGGTGGCCATCTATAAGGGTTGAATACCATTTGACCACATGGGAGACAAGTGGCTTCATTAGTCCAAGGTGGGTTACCTACCTCACCTACCCATTCAACCCCATTAACCATGGTCAAGGGGGCGCCCCTCTCCCCTTAATATTTTATTATTTTATGTGTGTTATTCACATCCAATCTAGGCCCTCCATTCCCCACCCCTAGATCTAATGGTGTAGATTAGATTTAACACATGGCATATAAAAAGGTTGTATTTTCCATTTGTTAGCATTAATGAAGAGAAAATTGTTGGAAAATCAAGAGTGTTCTTGAGCCCCTCCTCTCTCCCGCTGGTTTCTCTCCTCCAACCTCAGTTCTAGAGTGATTTCTATCTTCTATCCCCTCCCTCTATCTCCGGTGATCATCTGTGCCGCCGCCGCGAAACCATCTTCGGTATTCTGTCCTGCTGGATAGAGGTGTCTTCCAGAAATTCCTGCTACCATCCACGGCCTCTTCGTGGTCTAAAATTTTTATGGTGTGTTCCTATATTCCACCCCATCATCCACAAAAATATTCAGGTCCAAAATATCTCGTTTAGTATTTTTCCATTTTCGTGCATCTCTCATTCCCAGATCTTTTTTATCTCTATCTACAGTGACAGCAGCCATGTGTTTCTCACCTCCGGCCCTGTTTTTGATTTTTCCAAACCCTCCCAATTTTACTGGGATTTCTGTCCATCATCCCCTACATCCACCATTTTTCTTGATTGTTTATCCGCCATCTATCCATTTTTCAAAATTCATGTTCTATCTTAGCTACAGTGCTTTCAGCCTATTTCCAGATCCGACCCACTGTTAGTGAAAAACTCCTATCAATTCGTAGCCATATCAAACTTGTCCAAACTAGTTTTACCGTTTTCCTAGCTCAATTTCCCACAACTTTCATGAAGTGGTCGAAGTCTGAATCTAAGTTCTTCATAGAAGTCAAAGGCAGTTCTCAGAGAATAGCCCTGTAGATCTGAGTGTTCGGCTACTGTACACAGGAAGTTGTAAATTCATTAAAGCCCAGATCCGTGCAGATCCAGGCCATATCTTTAGGCCTAGATTGAAGGATTTGAAGTTAGCTTTCCAACGGCGCCCGTCTCGTGTCGATCCGACATCGGGGTTGATCGCAGTGCCCGTTCTCGTCGGGACGCGTGCTAAAAACCAGAAGTTGCAGATCTGTGGCCGGTTATTCCGACCGGTGCCGAACGGAGCCGCCCGGCCTCCGGCCGGCGAACCAGCGTGCCGCCAGCCCGGGGAGCGCTTCCCTAAGTGTCCCCACTACAGCGGTGCCATCGGGTCCCACACGGCCCCTCCGGACAGCACGTGGGCCCCACCGTCACTAGTTCGGGTGTTACCGAATCAACGCGAGAAGCCGCCCGTCAACCCGAATTCGGTCCTCCCGGGCCCAGTTGTGTAGCCCTTTACCTCCCTGCGTGGAGTGGCTGATATTTCATTGCTGTCATCATTGTGTAATATTTATCCCGGGAGTACGAGTTTCGGCCGGGTCCGTCTTCCCCACGCCGAGCGCGTGGAGGTATCGCATTCGCACCCTTACTTGGCATTTTGATTACTTCATATATATTTGTTTATGCCGCTGCTAGAGAGCATGTGTAGGGATATCTAGCTCGCTTTATCTATTCATTACCGCTGCTGCGAGAGAGTGCGAGACCGTCCCGTGACCCGATCCGGGCACACGCGAGAGCCGATCACCCTAGCTCATTGCCGGTTTCTCAACCGCGCACGTCCGACGCTTCCCTCGTTAAGGAGCAGTCACGAGCTTGTCATGTCGTGTCTCGTCCCGCATCAATTACGTATCAGAGCAAGTTGAGTCTAGGGTGTCAAAAAAAGAGTGTCATTTAGTCATTAGTCATTGTCTAAGTCGTGTTTAGGGTCATCATTGTTTTAAAACAAAAAATATATCTTTTGGGTCGCATTTACATCCCTTTACTCGGTATATCAAAAGGTGTTGTCCGAACGTTAGGCTACGCCTATCGGGAAGGCAGCACACTTGTGCGAGTGATCTTCGGATCGGTTATCTCCGCCACGTACCGGGTTTTGGTCATGTCTAGGTGCATTAGATAGCATCACATTTTACTTTTAAACTTAAAAAAAAATGGTCTTGCATCTCCATTCCTAGGGGACCCAACCCCATCTTTACAACCATGGCCGCATCCCGAGCCTATAGTCCCGATGAAGTGGGCGCAATGTTCCAAGCCATGATGGGACAAGTGCAATGGTTTAGTACAAGCCTAGATCGGTTTAGTACTAGCCTAGATCGGTCTATCGGGGTAGATTGGTTGTTCCCGGAGCCACCCCAAGGACCCCTTCACCACGAGAAGGACATTCCTTCCTCATCCATGAGAGCTCCAATGTCAACACTCTCTATTTCCGAACTTGATTCGGAACCACCTCATTTGGAACTACCAAAGCCCGAACCCCCCGTATTTCTAACGGGTACTCTTTATATAGCCGAGCCACTTCTTAGATGGCTCAAGGAAGGCTCGGTCCCACATCTCTTTGCATCCATGGACCCCACCTTACCTTTAGTGCCAGTCAACTCATTCGATACCACATTTCGGTCTAGTCACCATGTTGACATGTTAGACGATCTTGTCATGGGATTAGATTCACAATGGAAGTTGACGCATCTACTGGCCCGAGGCTTTGACCAACCCGCTAGTCTTAGCTTCACCCATCCGGCCTTAGGGTCCATTACCTCCGAGTGCACCGTGGGTTGTGTCACCACGGAGGTCCTCTTACTCCTCCCCTTACCGGACGAGCCCGAATTCATACCCTTTTGTCCGAGGGAGGAATCATACATCTTGCCTACGATCTCCGTCCCACCCGTTACAATTCAAGAAGGTGACTACCCACACCTTCAAAACTTCTACATGTGGGACCGTGACTTGTGGGAACCCACCACAAGGGGTCATACCTTCTTTGACCCTTTTGACCCCTTCACTATTAGGCTTCCCGAGTTACCACCCGTACTCCCCTTCTTCAAGGAAGCCCACTTTTATGCCCCTTCCCCTCGGGATGGGCCATCTACATCCACCAACCCCGACCCACCTACACCCGGCCCTTCTAAACCACCCGAGTCGCCCACATTCAAAAGACCATCCACGCATAACCACACCCGACGTATAGGTGTTCCCCATGCCATCCATTCCCAGTTGCACAACATGCATGCATGGCACATATTCGGGTGTCCTGGTCCGCCATCGCCCATGTACGGGTCGGACTAACATTAGATGTGTCTAGGGTCATAGATGAGTCCGTGTGTTTTCCTTGTGTGGTTTGTTTTGTGTGATTTGTTTGCATGGTTTGTATGTCGTTTGTTTGTCTGCATGTGTCTTGTGCAAGCTCGTTGTCGTTCTATTATGAGTAAGAGGCGAGTGGACTCATTCGATGAGTATGGGATCGGTTCTACATCTATACCCGGATCATTCACCTACAGGGACTCAGCGGTGATTCCTAGTGAGTCTTCGAGCTGCTTCCTTCCCTTTGCGAGTGTCCCACCCGAAGTGTCCACCTCTAGCCCATGGCAGCTTGTGCATATCGAGTATATATGGAATGAGCAGGTGCCAATCACTTGGAGTGGAGCATACCCGCGCTACTTGGCACGGTGACGGATCCGCCGGAGTACTCGAGCATCCATACCCCTACTCGACGGGGTCGAGTTCCTCCCACCCGGGGAGAGTTGATGGGAATCGACGCCGAGCATGTACATTTTATTTTGTATTTATGTTCTTTAGTTTATTTGTATATCCACGGGAAAGTATATGCGCAATTGTACGACTTTATAAGCCAATGCGTCAATCCCACGGATTGTTTGGGTTTCTTTGTAATTTGTCAGTAGGACCAGCAAGGGGGCCCTCAGCCCTTTCCCATTGGTCCATGTCACTCATGTGGGGCTGGTCAACCATCCTAGGTGGCCATCTAGAAGGGTTGAATGCCATTTGACCACATGGGAGACAAGTGGCTTAATTAGTCCAAGGTTGGTTACCTACCTCACCTACCCATTCAACCCCATTAACCATGGTCAAGGGGGCGCCCCTCTCCCCTTAATATTTTATTATTTTTTGTGTGTTATTCACATCCAATCTAGGCCCTCCATTCCCCACCCCTAGATCTAATGGTGTAGATTAGATTTGACACATGGCATATAAAAAGGTTGTATTTTCCATTTGTTAACATTAATGAAGAGAAAATTGTTGGAAAATCAAGAGTGTTCTTGAGCCCCTCCTCTCTCCCTCTGGTTTCTCTCCTCCAACCTCCAGTTTTAGAGTGATTTCTATCTTCTATCCCCTCCCTCTATCTCCGGTGATCATCTGTGTCTGTGCCGCCGCCACCGCCGTTCGTGCCGCCTTCGAGCCGCCGCGAAACCGTCTTCAGTATTATGTCCTGCTGGATAGAGGTGTCTTCCCAAAATTCCTGCTACCCACCATGGCCTCTTCGTGGTGTACAATTTTTATGGTGTGTTCCTATATTCTACCCCATCATCCACAAAAATATTCAGGTCCAAAATTCCTCTTTTAGTATTTTTCCATTTTCATGCATCTTTCATTCCCAGATCTGTTTTGTCTCTGTCTACAGTGACAGCAGTCCTGTGTTTCTCACCTCCGGCCCTCTTTTTGATTTTTCCAAACCCTCCCAATTTTACTGGGATTTCTGTACATCATCCCCTACATCCACCATTTTTATTGATTTTTGATAAGCCATCTATCCATTTTTAAAAATTCGTGTTCTATCTCAGCTACAGTGCGTTCAGCCCATTTCCAAATCCAACCCACTGTTAGTGAAAAACTCTTATCAATTCGTAGTCATATCCAAACTTATGTAAACTAGTTTTTCCATTTTCCTAGCTCAATTTCCCACAACTTTCATGAAGCAGTCAAAGTCTGAATCCAAGGTCTTCATAGAAGTCAAAGGCAGTTCTTAGAGAATAGCCCTGCAGATCTGAGTGTTCGGCTACTATACACAGAAAGTTGTAAATTCATTAAAGCCCAGATCCGTGCAGATCCAGGCCATATCTTCAGGCCTAGATTGAAGGATTTGAAGTTATCTTTCCAACGGCGCCAGTCTCGTGTCGATCCGACATCGGGGCTGATCGCAGCGCCCGTTCTCGCCTGGACGCGCGCTGAAAACCAGAAGTTGCAGATCCGTGGCCGGTTATTCCGACCGGTGCCGAACGGAGCTGCCCGGCCTCCGGCCGGTGAACCAGCGTGCCTCCAGCCCGGGGAGCGCTTACCTAAGTGTCCCCACTACAGCGGTGCCATCGGGTCCCACACGGCCCCTCCGGACAGCACGTGGGCCCCACCGTCACTAGTTCGGGTGTTGCCGAATCAACGCGAGAAGCCGCCCGTCAACCCGAATTCGGTCCTCCCGGGCCCAGTTGTGTAGCCCTTTACCTCACTGCGTGGAGTGGGCGATATTTCATTGATGTCATCATTGTGTAATATTTATCCCGGGAGTACGAGTTTCGGCCGGGTCCGTCTTCCCCACGCCGAGCGCGTGGAGGTATCGCATTCGCTCCCTTACTTGGCATTTTGCTTACTTCATATATATTTGTTTATGCCACTGCTAGAGAGCATGTGTAGGGATATCTAGCTCACTTTATCGATTCATTACCGCTGCTGCGAGAGAGTGCGAGACCGTCCCGTGACCCGATCCGGGAACACGAGAGAGCCGATCACCCTAGCTCATTGCCAGTTTCTCAACCGCGCACGTCCGACGCTTCCCTCGTTAAGGGGCAGTCACGAGCTTGTCGTGTCCGTGTCTTGTCCCGCATCATGTACACTGCCTTTCACATGCACTCATTAATCAAGTCTGTACAGTCCCTTGTTTGCAAGACTATACACTCGACTGCCTTGCTTTGCTTAAAGTCTGTACAGCCCTTCCCTCAGCAAGTCTATACACTGGAGTCATCAGCTGCAGGGACAGCATGTCTGTACATTGGAATCTCATGCATGTTAACAGCAAGTCTATACACTGCATTCATGCATTGTTCTTCACAGCAGAGTCTGTACACTGCGTTCTCTTGCACGCAATCAAAGTGTGTACAGCCTGTGCTCACATTGGTAAGTCTATACATGCTTGGCTGTTCATCGTCTGCTACATGCCACTTCATGTCTGTACATCCATTTGTGCAGTGTGCATTGATCAAGCCAAAGCCTGTACATCGATATGTTGCTTTGATGCCATTGCACAGTCTATACATTGTTGAGCTTCACACACATATCTTCATAGTCTATACATTGCATGATGGGGACATCACCTCCCATGCCCACGTTCACAGCTCGTCTCCTCGCCCCGGTTGCATCCGGCATGGTCTAGTCATTTAATTTTGAGTCCTATGTAATTTTTATTTGAGTCATTTGATGTATTTTCCCTTTTATTTGAGTCGTGTTCCTAGGTCTTGTATTCATTTCCCTAAGTTTGAGTGTCATTAGGTTGTCTAGTTAGCTATTGGGCCCAATTCATTGGGCTTGGCCCAAGGGCTCTCCCCTACCCCCTCGGTTATTTGTCATTGAGTCAATTGTCAGGGACTTTTGTAGAAATGTGGGTTTTCTATATATAGGACCTGATTCCCCCCCATTTCAACTTAATGAATCAATGAATGAAAAACTTGCCATTTTGAGAGTTTACACTTCTTATCTAGTGGAGAGATTCCATTTTTTGGGTGAGAAACCCTAGGGGAGAGATTCCCCACCCTTCCCTCTCTTAATCTCTCTTTTTCACTCCACTTTCTCTCTCCTCAACACCAAAATTTAAATTTTCTTCTCTCTCCTCCCATCCCAACCACCTCCACTCCCCACCTACCCCATTTAAGCCTCTTCCCATTCCCCACAACCCTCATCAATACTCCATCCCTTCCCAAGACCCCCTCCACCAATCCTCTCCTCACCATCCAACCCCCAACTACCCCTCCCACTTTCCCAAGCACCCTTCCCACTTTCCCAAGGACCCATTCCCTTCCCCAACACAACCCCCCCCATTCCCAAGACAAACAAATTAACCCCACCCTTAAACCCATTTTAAAATACCATTTCCCTCTCACCCACCTTCCCAAATTCGCAGCCCCCACTACCACCATCTGTTGGACCCTCTTCCAGACCTTATTCTCCACCTCCCACACCTTAGAACACCCCCTCCAAGACCCCCTTACAACCAGGGGTCACTCCCACACTCATCTACCCCCTTCCCCTTCTTCTTTCTTGGTCATTGGAAGCTACTTCGAAGTTGCAGTTTGCTGTCCAGAGGTTGCAGATGAACCAGCAACTTGCAGCGGCCACCACGACTTCCTCCGGATGAGTTTGAAGGCACAAGAGGCATCCACAGAAGCGTCTCCCTGTCTTCTTCGCAACAAAAATGGTTTCGTCTTCATCCGAGCTGTGTGCTGCCCAGGAGCTTCGTTCTTCCACAACGGTGCAGAGCTGTCCCTGCTGAGTACCAGAACCGGATTAGAAGCACTGCCACGACGAACCTCGGATGAATCAGCCCCCAAGCTCTTTACAAAGTTCTTCATCGCTCTGTCTACGTTCAGAATCAAGAAGCGAAACTCCGTTCGGCATCCAGTAGTAGAAGTTATCAATTTTCTCCCTCTGCTGCACGGATCTGCTTCCCCACAGTCTACCCCGACCAGTCATCCTTGTTCATAGCCTCCAGGTCTTCTCCGGCATCTTTTAGCATCACTGTCAGTTTTGCTGTGAAGAAGACTCGTCCACGATTCCAACAACTCTGGCGGTTCTCGATTCGGAGTCCGGGAGCCATCGAAGCATTCTCTGCAACCTGCGGTTGGAAATCTGAAGCTGCCAGTCCCAGAACATGCCACTCTGTTCGAAGCTCCACCCCGGTCAGCAGTGGTACCAGAAGAAATTTAAAATATTCTGAGGTGTTCCAGTACCAGTCATGAAGAGTTCCCCCCTGGTCTCGCCATCAGCAAAATTTTGTATCAACTTTTGCAGCCCCAACTTCGACTGTCAGTCCTCCCTCCCAGACAGCAGGCAAATTCGGCTTCCCAACTTCTTATCGCTTTTGGTCCTAGTTTCCCCCTCCCCGCTTGGCCGGCTGAAGGCCCCTCCCTGTGTGGAGGTAGTATTGCTTGTAATATCATTAACCCCCACCCCAAGGTCCCCCTCCTGCGAGAGGTGTAGTGTTGTAACTTCTTTGGGCAGGTCAAGCGACACCGCCGCGGCGTGTGGGGATCCACTCGCCTCCCCGCTCGCCCTCGTCTCCGAGCGGGATCAGTTTCTTCAAACCGGTCGAGTAAGTGCTCACACCTCACTCCATTAGTGCTTGTCTTTCAATATAAGTTCTAGTTCCGCTGGTTATGCGAGTGAGAGCTCGATCCTCAAGTCCCATTGCCTTGAGTGATCACCGTGGGAAAAGAGAGAAACCGGTGCCTTTGGCACTTGGTCGGCCCCATTGTCTTGGGCTTCCACATCCATTGGGAATCAAGTCTTGGCCTTGCTGGCCCTCTACCAGCAAGGGCCTAACCCCTCAACCTCACCTTGGCATTGCCAAGTTACCCCGGGCTTGGGTGAGCGACGAGAGAGCGGCGGCCCAAATTGGCCCATTTAGATTGCGAATGTGCTTGCTTGCTTAAGTCCAAGGTCGTGTCACATCAATTGGTATCAGAGCAAGTCATTGACTTGTCTCTATCAAGTCAAGTCCTAGGGCATGGTTGCATTGGAGTCATCATTAATCCGACCCTTGCATTGATTTCCCCGATCATCATGGCCACCTACTTAGCCTACTCACCACCCATGGACTTCATCCTAGATAGGGATATTACCTTTGACGGATCGCATTCTAGTGACTATCTTAGGTGGGAGGCTACCATAGAAAAGTACTTTGAAAAGACTTGGGTATATGGATCCGTGAGAGTCCAAAAGGCCAAGGGACGACTTTGAGGTCAAGCCAAAAGTAAGTGGGAACACATAGAGGGATTAAGGAGGGTTAGGAGGCAAGAGCCGATTTCCTCATGGGATGATATGAAGGTTGAACTTAGGAAGATCTACATCCCCAAATATTCCCACCCCTTCTACTCAAACACCCCTAGCCCGAGGTGCACTACCACTCCTCCATCCTCACCCGATCAACTTGATACCACCTTTAGGCCTCCTCCCCCACCACTCCCAACAAATCACTTCTCCACCATCATAACTTCACTTCGCAACCAAGTCCTCTCCCTTAAAACCCAAATAAACCAAACAACCACCTCTCCACCAAATCCCATGAGGATCCCCATACTCCAACCAAAACCCCCTTCCGCAAACCTCACTATCCAAACTCAATTGGCCCCCACTTTCCCCCCTCCACAACTGGCCGATCCCAAGGGGAAGAGACCCCTAACCGACACGGTTTCCCCAAAAGGGACCACCACTCACCCTATTCTCACCATTCAAACCCAAGTAGACCCCGTGTCCATCCCTCCACCTAGAACCATGACGGCCACCACCACTCAACCCAAATCCTGTCACCCAACCCACCTTCCACTTCCAAACCCCATCCTACCCCAACCTAGACCTCCAATACTTCCACTCCCAAACCCCACACTACCAATCTCAAACCAAGTTTCCCTTTACCCTCCACCCCGGGAGCACCACACACCAACCCTCATCACCCCAAAAGATCCTCTCACCTCCTTGGTAGAAGAACTCATACCCAATTCAATAGTTGAGGACACTCCAAACCCACTCCCCACCTTGGAGGAAACCCAAGTCCAAGTTGAGAAAGAAATATCACACGATGGTCCTCACCTTACATCACCCTCTCTAGTTGGGACCAAGCTCATCTTAGGAGAACCCATTGTTAGTTGGCTAAAGGAGAGCCTAATTCGAGAGATCCGAGCCCATGTTTTCCCTCCCATAGAACGAGACCTTCCCATAGTGCCCTTCTTCTCCTATCACACCCCAATCCAAACATCCTATCAAGTGGAGACCTTAGAGGACCTTCTCAAGGGCATAGCATGGCAATTAGAGATAACTAGCATGATGACCCCTATGGTCGAACAACCTAGGAGCCTTAGCCTCCTACACCTATGCATGGGGTCTATCACCTCGGTTTGCACCATTGGTTGCTACACTAGCGACCTCCTTCTATTCCTCCTACACCCGATGAGCCCAACCTTCTCCTCGATTTAGAGTTTCTTATCTCGGGTAGAAAGCCAAGCCCTCCACTCATGGCCGACCCACTTGTCAAGGACATTGGCCCAACTATCATGGAGAATGATGACTTAGCACCTTTTAAGGATCTTGAGGACATGGAGTTCCTCCCCCTAGGTGACCCATTTTATGATCCATTACAATGGGAGTCAAGGGACTCATATGAGCCAACCATCTTACCAACCACCCACCCTTTCCTACCCTCACCCACCATATTGGGCCAAACCCACCTCATCCATGACCCGGGTTACACCTTGGGAGCCATGACCTTGGGCCACATATCCCTAGGTAATAAGGTTGTGCCCCACCCCATGACGACCACCTTCTTAGATCCATTCGATCCTTTCCAATAGGAGTTCAAAGGTTGTCCCACACCTATACACATGGAAGTCACCTTTGGGAAAAGTATGCATGTGTCTAGGCTTACCATACATCTTGGCATGAACACTATGTTGGGTCCATTCATTCATATCACCCACATGTCAAGTAGAAAGTATGAGTGGTCCATAGTCGGATGTCATGGTCCACCTTCATTCATCATGGGTCTTAAGCATGTCAAAGGCATCTACGGATGTCCGGGTCCCCCAATATTTGTCACCAATTTGCATGATAGGGCCACCTACGGGTGCCCCGGCCCACCTAGGCTAACCAAAGTCTACACTGCATCATTACACGATAGGTCTATTTTTGGTTGCCCAGGTCCACCCATCACCCCTAGAATGTCTGCATTCACAACATTGCATAAAGAGATCCGCAAGCACATTAGCAAGAAGAATGTGACTTATAAAAGGCGAGCCGACTCTCATCGATGTCACCAAGAATTCCATGAGGGTGACTTTGTGATGGTAAGGACGGAGAGGCTCTCCCCGGGAGCCATCTCCAAATTGAGGCCACGTGGGGCTGGTCCCTTCCAGGTCCTGAGGCGCATTGGTGCAAATGCCTATGAGTTAGATCTCCCCGAGGAATATGGGGTAAGTCCCACATTCAGTGTCGCCGACCTAGTGCCATACAAGGGACCCACGGTGGTACCTAGTGAGGATATTGAGCATATTCCCTCCGTTGAGAGAGCACCCACCCGTGAGGAGAGTCCACCAGCCAAGAGAGCCCAGCGTGAGCACATTGAACGAATATTGGATGAACAGGTCACTACCACCAGGAGCAATGTATACGAGCGCTATCTCGGCAGGTGGATGGATCGGTCTCGTTCGGAAGACTTGAGGGCAATACCACTTCTACACCCTCCAAGGAGGGAAGGATACTTACTCGACGGAGTCGAGTTCTCCGCACCCCGGGAGTATGATGGGGACATCACCTCCCATGCCCACGTTCACAGCTCGTCTCCTCGCCCCGGTTGCATCCGGCATGGTCTAGTCATTTAATTTTGAGTCCTATGTAATTTTTATTTGAGTCATTTGATGTATTTTCCCTTTTATTTGAGTCATGTTCCTAGGTCTTGTGTTCATTTCCCTAAGTTTGAGTGTCATTAGGTTGTCTAGTTAGCTATTGGGCCCAATTCATTGGGCTTAGCCCAAGGGCTCTCCCATACCCCCTCGGTTATTTGTCATTGAGTCAATTGTCAGGGACTTTTGTAGAAATGTGGGTTTTCTATATATATGATCTCATTCCCCCCTATTTCAACTTAATGAATCAATGAATGAAAAACTTGCCATTTTGAGAGTTTACACTTCTTATCTAGTGGAGAGATTCCATTTTTTGGGTGAGAAACCCTAGGGGAGAGATTCCCCACCCTTCCCTCTCTTAATCTCTCTTTTTCACTGCACTTTCTCTCTCCTCAACACCCAAATTCGAATTTTCTTCTCTCTCCTCCCTTCCCAACCACCTCCACTCCCCACCTACCCCATTTAAGCCTCTTCCCATTCTCCACAACCCTCATCAATACTCCATCCCTTCCCAAGACCCCCTCCACCAATCCTCTCCTCACCATCCAACCCCCAACTACCCCTCCCACTTTCCCAAGCACCCATTCCCTTCCCCAACACAACCCCCCCCATTCCCAAGACAAATAAATTAACCCCACCCTTAAACCCATTTTCAAATACCCTTTCCCTCTCACCCACCTTCCCAAATTCACAGCCCCCACTACCACCATCTGTTGGACCCTCTTCCAGACCTTATTCTCCACCTCCCACACCTTAGAACACCCCCTCCAAGACCCCCTTACAACCAGGGGTCACTCCCACACTCATCTACCCCCTTCCCCTTCTTCTTTCTTGGTCATTGGAAGCTACTTCGAAGTTGCAGTTTGATGTCCAGAGGTTACAGATGAACCAGTAACTTGCAGAGGCCACCACGACTTTCTCTGGTTGAGTTTGAAGGCACAAAAGGCATCCACAGAAGCGTCTCCCTGTCTTCTTCGTAATAGAAGTGGTTTCGTCTTCATCCGAGCTGTGTGCTGCCCAAGAGCTTCGTTCTTCCACAACGGCGCAGAGCTGTCCCTGCTGAGTACCAGAACCGGATTAGAAGCACTGCCACGACGAACCTCGGAGAAATCAGCCCCCAAGCTCTTCTACAAAGTTCTTCATCGCTCTGTCTAAGTTCCGAATCAAGAAGCGGAACTCCGTTCGGCATCCAGTAGCAGAAGTTATCAATTTTCTCCCTCTACTGCTCGGATCTGCTTCCCCACAGTCTGCCCCGACCAGTCATCCTTATTCATAGCCTCTAGGTCTTATCCGGCATCGTTTAGCATCCCCGTCAGTTTTTTTGTGAAGAAGACGCGTCCACGATTCCAACAACTCTGGCGGTTCTCGATTCAGAGTCCGGGAGCCATCGGAGCATTCTCTGCAACCTGCGGTTGGAAATCTGAAGCTCCCAGTCCCAGAACTTGCCACTCTGTTCGAAGATCCGCCCCGGTCAGCAGTGGTACCAAAAGAAATTCAAAAAATTCTGAGGTGTTCCAGTACCAGTCCCGAAGAGTTCCCCCCTAGTCTCGCCACCAGAAAAATTCTTTATCAACTTTTGTATCCCCAACTTCGACTGTCAGTCCTCCCTCCCAGACAGCAGGCAGATTCAGCTTCCCAACTTCTTATGGCTTTTGGTCCTAGTTTCCCCCTCCCCGCTTGGCCGGCTAAAGGCCCCTCCCTGTGTGGAGGTAGTATTTCTTGTAATATCATTAACCCTCACCCTAAGGTCCCCCTCCTGCGAGAGGCGTAGTGTTGTAACTTCTTTGGGCAGGTCAAGCGACACCGCCGCGGCGTGTGGGGATCCACTCGCCTCCCCGCTCGCCCTCGTCTCCGAGCGGGATCGGTTTCTTCAAACCGGTCGAGTAAGTGCTCACACCTCACTCCATTAGTGCTTGTCTTTCAATATAAGTTCTAGTTCCGCTGGTTATGCGAGTGAGAGCTTGATTGTCTTGAGTGATCACCGTGGGAAAAGAGAGAAACCGGTGCCTTTGGCACTTGGTCGGCCCCATTGTCTTGGGCTTCCACATCCATTGGGAATCAAGTCTTGGCCTTGCTGGACCTCTACCAGCAAGGGCCCAACCCCTCAACCTCACCTTGGCATTGCCAAGTTACCCCGGGCTTGGGTGAGCGACGAGAGAGCGGCGGCCCAAATTGGCCCATTTAGATTGCGAATGTGCTTGCTTGCTTAAGTCCAAGGTCGTGTCACATCATTGCATCTTTGTGCATGCATTGCATTCATTGAAGTTTATACACTGCATGCAGTTATGCTTCACAAGTCTACACATTGATGTTCTTCACAGCAAGTATATACACTCTCTCAGTGTACACACTCATTTACTGCTTCTAAAGTATATACACTCGTTGTTAAAAGCCTGAACTAACTAATTCGCTTCATTTTGTTTTGTCTCTGTCTGTAGATGACTCAGGTTAATGACTGGGCGCGTGAACCAAGGATGATGCCTGGCACGTGATCCGAGGTGCTCTCTGGGCGGGAACCTGAAGGACATACGCCCTAGCACCTGTTGAAGCTGATATAAATAGAAGCCTTCGTCCACTAACGAAAGATGATGAGAATAGAAGAGGGCTGATCGAGACTGTGAGAAAAGAAGCTGAGAAGCAGAAGAAGAAGAAAGAAAAAGAAAGAAAAAGAAAAAGAGAGAGCTCGTGAGGATTAAAAGAAAAGAGAAAGACAGTGAAAGTGAAAAGGAGAGCAGAGAAGAGAAAGCGTGAGCTGAGAAGAAGAAGAAGAGAAGTAGCAGAAGAAGTTCATATTGGACCGTGGATCAGATCCACTCCAGTCAGCTCCTGCGTGAGCCATTTTATGATTTCGTTTTCCAGCTATCTGTTTGCTGAAGTTATTTTCATTTCATGTTTTTTATTTTTCCTTTTATTACTCTGGTTACTATTGTTCTTCCGATTCTCAGTAGTGAGGTCGGGTTCCTCTTGTGGACTCAGGAGAAGGGAGGATTGGTCCTCCGGTTCTGGGCTTGTGGGTTGCAAGTCTAGGGGTCCCTCCTGGTCTAGAGGAAGAGAGGTCTGCGACCTCTGGTTTGCTGGTGACGGGGAGTCACTGGTGGGTTCCCTCCTGGTCTGGAGGAAGAGAGACCTAGTCTCTGGTTTCCAAGTGGCTGGGAGCCACTTGGGGTGTCCCTCCGGTCTGGAGGAAGAGGGGAGGTTGTTCCCCTGGTCAAGCTGTGTGGCAGCATCTTGTTCGTAGACTGAGTCTGCAGCTTTCTAGCTTGTGCTAGTGGAAGCCTCACTCCGGTTGGGAGTGAGGGGTGGACGTAGGTCTGGAGGACCGAACCACCTAAAAAATCTCTTGAGCAGTGGTTTTATTTTGTGCGTTTGCTCCTTGCCTTCTACCTCCCATTCATAGGTTATGCATGCATGGTTAGTTGTGTTATCCTGGGAGTTAATTTGTTATTGTTGTTTCTATCTGTAGTAACCTTAGCATTATATTCTGCTAGGTGAGTTTGGTTTCCATAGTTCTGTCTGCGTTTCTGGTTTGATCAGGTGGCTGCATTGTTGCAGTCCAACTGTTTGATCAAGTGTTGTCTTATTATCTCATCTTGGAGAGCTCACTAGTTTTTATTCCGCATATCTAAGCTTTAGAGTTTTAATTTGGGCCATTATTCGTAGAAGGATACATTCACCCCCCTCTGTATCTGGCCTAGCACCCTATCAATTGGTATCTGAGAGGTGTCTGCATAGAAGGTCCAGCGACCTGCAGATCCGATCCTACTGTCTTAGGTGCTTATTTGCTTTTGGTGCATCAATATTCCTGTTGCATTATATCTGATCTGTTTCCATGGGTGAACCACCAGTTTTCAACGGTTCCAATTTTAGTGTATGGTTTGCTAGTCTGAAAAATTATGCTAAATCTGTTAATCCAGACCTGTGGAAAGTGATTTCACACGGTCCTCATGAACTACCAAAGAAAAAGTCCAAATGGACTGACATTCATAAATCAATGCATGAAGAGAATCAGATAGCTATAAATCTAATGAAGGTAGCTACTGATAGAGCTTTTCATTCATGTTTCTTAGATTGCAGCTCTGCTAAAGATATTCTGGACATGCTGAAGCGAACTCAGAAGAGAAATGAGGACAGCTGCATGATGGCTAACAGAAGCAATCAAAGTGGCAGCCAAAATGAAGGAGATGATGATGATGAGGTAAATCTCTTTGAGAACTATACCTTATATGACTGGGAGAATTCATATGCTGAATTATTAGAGTCTCATGAACAGTTAAGAAAATAATACAAAAAATTGAAGAAGAATAGTAGGTCAGACAGTTTCAATTCTCCATGTAAAAACTGTGCTGAACTGAAAAATGTTCATGATGCTTTTGTGTCTGATATTCAAATGTTGAAAAAGCAAATTTCGATACTGAAGATTGAGAATCAAGATCATGTAAAAGATCATCTCTGAACTTGAGAAGAAGCTTAGCCTAACTTGTAATGATTCTGTTCAGAGTAAGAATTTGCTGGAAAAATTTGAATGTGTTAAGTCTGAACTAAGTAGGCTAGAATCTGAAAATGACTCTCTGAAACAATCTATTAAAGATAATGAAGAAAAATTTGGGAAACTTGAGCAAGAGAAGAGTTTGGTTGCTGAAAAATTGAATGCCATAAAATCTGTAAACATAGAATTACGGAAAGATCTTGAAAAACAGCAAAAAGGTTTGAAGGAACTTGAGGCTGGAAGAAAGTATGAAGTCAATTCAGAAGATCAGCTTCTAATAAATGAATTGGTTCAAAATGATAAGCTTAAGGAAGAAAACGAGAAGTTAAAAATGCTGAACTCCACTATGTCTGAGAGACTGCTAGCCTTAGAAAGAGGAAAAAGTGTTTGTGTTGAAGACCCTGAAAAACTGAGCAATCTGGAACAAGAAATTGAAAAATACAAAACAGCTAATAAAGTTTTGAATGAAGCTATGAATTGCAGTGAGCAAGAGATTGCCAGTTATGAGTTACACATTTCCTCTCAAGAAAAAGAAATTCAAGATTTAAAAAACTCCTTGTCTAAATTTGTTAGTGGGCAAGATAATCTGAACAAACTGGTGGGAGTAAAAGTCAATTTTCAGAAGGAGGGGTTAGGCTATAACCCTGTAAATAAAAAGAATTTTGAAGATAAAAATCATACATCCTTTGTTGCTAGCTCTACTTCTCACACTTCTCAAAAGCCACCTGTTTCTCAGTCTACTGTTCAAAGAACCGAAAAATAAATTGAAAAGTCGAAAAAGGTTGATGTATACAAGCTGAAAACGATTTTCGTTAAATCATATGAACAGGAAAAGCCTTCTACTTCATCACCACCTCAGTACAATGCTAAGAAAACAGAAAAATAAAATAAAAATTATAAAACATCAAAAACTCAAAGGAACAGTCTGCATGCTAAAAACTCATCTGATAAATGCCATGTTTTAAAGAAATCAAATGGCTCCTGTCATTATTGTGGTAGGCATGGACACTTTATGAGTAACTGTTTTGTGATGAAACAAGATGACAAAAAGCATGCTAGAAAATCTGTGTCTGGTCAGAAAAAGAATGTCATATGTTCTAATTGTGATAAAGTAGGACACACTACTGCTCATTGCTGGTTTGCAAGTGGTAAGAAAAAATCATGTTCAAATCATACAAAATACTTTTCAAATCAGCATGTTTTTAATATGAACAAATCTGTTTCAAAGAACCAGCACCTCATCTGTTTTAACTGCAACAAAAGGGGTCATAGGGCCTCTGAATGCTGGTCAGGTTCTTATAGAAGAAATTCTCTCAATTGCTCTCACTGTGGAAAGCATGGCCACACAGTCAAGGACTGTTGGCATGCTCAAGGGAAAAATTTCATCTCTGAAAGGTTTAAATTCCCTGCAAATACAAATGCTCTCAGAAAGAACAAAGTTGTTTTTAAAAAGAAAAACTTTGAATGTTTTGATTATGGAAAACAGTTTGGTGATGCAAATAACAGAAATTTTCATGTCAATGCACATAAAATTCATATTCATAAGAATGTGCATAAATCAGATCTGAAAACTGCTGCTTCTTGCCATCATTATGGCAAATCTGGACATTTGATGGATGGTCATCCTCTGATGAAATTTAATGATCATCAAGTTAAAAATGTGCTGAGAAAACCTGCTAGGAGTGATATTGTCAATTCAGGACCCAAGACTTCTTGGGTGCCTATTTGTGCAAAATAGGTTGCTAACTTGCAGGTGTGCCTTGGAAGCTGATTAATATAGAGGGGATTAATCCAAGGCACTCAAGAATGAAAATCTCTTCCTGAACTTTTCAGGTAAACTTCTTGCTCTTCTTGTTTTTAGTTTTAATGCATAGCAAGTTAAATCTGTTTTTGCATTTTCATTCATCATCTGTCATTTGCATCATTTTCTGATCATACACTTGCAGAGTGTTCTGTGCAAATATCAGATTAAAAAGGGTTGTCTGCATCTGATGCATACATATGCCAATTGCAATTGTTTGATAATTGTTGTTATGCATAATCTCTGAAAATAAATTGCATTCTAAAATTTCTGAAAAATCTGAACTGCATATGAATGTGGTTTAAAATTTGTCTGTTGCATAGCTCACTGAAAATCTGGATTGCATATAGGACTGCATGTTGAATTATCATGATTGACCTCTATGGTATATAAATGGTAAGCTACCAAAAGGCAGGGAAATCTGTCTGGAGGTTCTTGCTATGTGTGAGGTGGTCTTTTAGACCAAGTGCTCCGCCTGGTACCATGGGTCACTTTGCTTAATAGGGCAGTCTGATTGAGCATAAGTCACATTGTCATATGTTCAGTCTTCAGTGCAAAACATTGCATGCTTTCAGGGGGAATTAATTGCATGCCTTTGCATACTATTCAATGTTGAGTCTTTGCATGTCTTTGCATACATGGAGTTAATTGCATTGCATTTCATTGTAAAATATCAAAAAGAGTGACTGAATGCATATTGTCAGGGGGAGTCAATGCATTGCATGTAGGTTGTCAAATGCATACTCTTGTGAGAATTCATTGCATATCCTTTCTCATTGACTTTGTTGACAAACCTTGATCATAATTTGAAAACAATGGGTTTCAAAATCTCCTCTATCATTTGATTTCTGAATTTTATCAATCTCTCATGAAGATTTCAATGGGACTATCTCAATCATAAATCTGAAAACTTTTGAACTAGGAATCTTCTATTATACGATTTTATGAATGACTGAAATAACTCAGCTGGTTTAAGTTTAATGTATTCATTGAGGTTGACTTTAAACTTTCTTAAAAAATATCTGAATCATGTTTAATAAACTTTAACTAACTGTTTCATGATGTGTCTTGTAAAAACTTCTGAAATCTGCACTATTGAATACATGGCTTTAATTGATTAAGTACATGAAGTTAGTATTGTTTTGAAGCAAATGAATTTCTCTGAAATGTCTAAAGGGTAATATCTGTCAGAGCAATGACTTTGGTCACTGAGAAACACATGTCCAAAGGACTGTGTCATGAGGTGCCATAGTTAACTCTGCTTAAGATGAGTGTTAATCAGGCAGAGCAATGGCATGCACACTGAGAAATACAACTCACTCATCAAGAAATGATTTGAAGTGTGTCATGATGTGTAAATGCTACCTCTGTTTATATAAAGCATGACTGTGAGTCACACTAAGTGCTTAGGGATATTGGCCTCTGATCAAGGTATATCCTCTAGTTACAAGGTGTGCACTGAACTAGAGTGCTCGTAAAATTTGTAGCATGAAAATTGTTGAACAAATTGAAATGTCTGAATATTGATGCTAAAATCAAATTGCTACAACCCTAGACAAATTCACATGACTTCATAAATGCTTGATCTCAATTCTAGTGCATGTAATTCCGATTGAAGTCAATAAATTTGATTGTGTAAGAGAAAGGGAGGTTAATCAAGATAAAAATGAGGGCTTGGTTCATTTTTATTAAACCATGGTTTTAGATATCAATACAGAATTTTATTGATAAACTCTTCATACATCATGTTTAAACCATGCTGATCAATAAACTTCATTCATAAGCCCTTATAATGGAAGAATTTGAAAAATTATGTTTTAGATTTATGAGATTGATATCTCCTTGAAAATCTTGTTGAACTTCTTCTGCTTGGAGCCTCTTTGAAAATATGTTATTTGAAACTCTTCTGCTCACTGTCCTTGAATTCCACTGTGGTCTCCCTCTCACCCATATCAATTGGGAGAAATGCAACAGATGCATATCAATTGGCATCTACTCAGGGGGAGCTTCCTTGTAATATCGAATCATGTTCATCTCAATTGGTAACAATTGTGTCTTTGCATTCATATATTTAGGGGGAGGTATTGCACTTCTTCTTGCATCTGCATTTCTGCATTCATACCTCTCCATGGTTCATCTTGTTTATTGCAAGGAGGAGAAATTGACTGTATTTTAAACATGCTTTAACTTCTCAAACTATTTTCTTTTTGATGAAGTCAAAGGGGGAGAATAATTTGTATCATCAGAATTACTCACAGTGTAGTGTTGCCATCATCAAAAAGGGGGAGATTGTTGTGCCCCTGTGGTTTTGATGATTGGCTTTGATGTGAGTTAATCATTTGATGATTGGTTTTTGTTGTGAGTTAATCACTGTGAGTCATCTTGCTGTATGAGTCATCTTCAAATGTTCAGTCTGCTAATTTGTTAGTTTATCAGGTCTAAAAGCATTGCATATTTGATGTTCAGCCATGTTATCTACTGCATGAAGCATTCACATAGACTTAAATAAGTCTGCACATCAGCATCACGAGCAAGTATGTACATCACCTTCAGTAGGCATGTCAAGTCCACACATTGCATAGCATGCATCGTTCTTCAACTGAAGTCTATACATCAGCTTGCATGAATTCAAAGTGTGTACATTGAATAGCATGCATTTCATGAAGTATGTACATCCTGTGTCTCTGTTAAGCTTCAAAGTCTTCACATGGCTCACCATCTCATGCATAGTCTGGACAGTTGTGGGTCGACGCCCCCTTTTGATGGGTCGACGCCCCCTTTGTTTTCCAAGTCCATACATTGATCTTCATATTCAAAGTCTGAACATTGGTCTTCATATTCAAAGTATGTACATTGGTCTTCACCTGAAGTCCATACATTTGTTTTCATATTCAAAGTCTGTACATCCTCCGCTAAGCCTTCAAAGTCTGTACAGCCATTCCTTGAAGATCAAGTCCATACAACGGCACTGTAGCTTGCTCACCTGAAGTCTATACATCCTTCAAGGTGCCAAGTCTGTTCATCGCCTCATTTCTTCAGAATCTATTCATCCACAGTGGAACCCCAAGTCTGTACATGGCTTGCATCTTCAAAGTCCATACAGAGTCTTCTGTTGCATCTGAAGTCTATACATCCTTCATTGGCCTAGTCAATACATTGGCGTACTGTTCTGGCATCAGTCATCTTCCAAGTCTATACATCGCCTTCTGCAAGCATTCTTCAAGTATGTACAGCCTGTGCATTGCTTCATAACAAGTCTAGACATCCTGGTTGCGTTCTAAGTCTACACATCCTGCTAGGTCACACTTCAAAGTCTGTACACTGCGCAGCACTGTACAAGTCCATACACTGGCTGCACTACACAAGTCTATACATTGGCTTGGGCATCCAAGTTTAGACATTGATTCTCTATTCATGCCTTGATTCAAAGTCTGTACAGCGAGCGGCGTTCATCAAAGTCTGTACATGGCTTGGCGCTCACCAAGTCTGTACATCGCTTCAAGCATTCCAATGTCTATACAAGGCCTGCTTCATTAAGTCTAGACATAGCACTGTAACTTCCCTAGTTGAAGTCTATACATTGCTGATCGAATGTAAGTCTATACATTCCAACCTTTTCCTACATTCACTGCTTTAGCTACACCCTAAGTCTACACACTGGCAAAGTGTATACATCACTCAAGCAAGTCTGTACAGCCAACGCCTTCATTGATTCCAAGTCTGTACACTGGTCCACAGGCATCCCAAGTTTGTACATTGGTTCAGGTTTACAAAGTCTATACATTGCTTCAATATTCTCAAAGTCTGTACAGCCTGCCTTATCGTTCAGAGTCTCTACATCATTCCTCAAAGGCCAAGTGTATACATTGTCCATGTGTTCAAATGTTTCAAGTCTATACATTGGATAGGCTCGTTCATGCTTCGTTCATCTCAAGTCTGTACACTGCCTTTCACATGCACTCATTAATCAAGTCTGTACAGCCCCTTGTTTGCAAGACTATACACTCGACTGCCTTGCTTTGCTTAAAGTCTGTACAGCCCTTCCCTCAGTAAGTCTATACACTAGAGTCATCAGCTGCATGGACATCATGTCTGTACATTGGATTCTCATGCATGTTAACAGCAAGTCTATACACTGCATTCATGCATTGTTCTTCACAGCATAGTCTGTACACTACGTTCTCTTGCACGCAATCAAAGTGTGTACAGCCTGTGCTCACATTGGTAAGTTTATACATGCTTGGCTGTTCATCGTCTGCTACATGCCACTTCAAGTCTGTACATCCATTTGTGCAGTGTGCATTGATCAAGCCAAAGCATGTACATCGATATGTTGCCTTGATGCCGTTGCACAGTCTATACATTGTTGAGCTTCAAACACATATCTTCATAGTCTATACATTGCATCTTTGTGCATGCATTGCATTCATTGAAGTCTATACACTGCATGCAGTTATGCTTCACAAGTCTACACATTGCTGTTCTTCACAGCAAGTATATACACTCTCTCAGTGTACACACTTACTCATTTACTGCTTCTAAAGTATATACACTCGTTGTTAAAAGCCTGAACTAACTAATTCGCTTCATTTCATTTTGTCTCTGTCTGCAGATGACTCAGGTTAATGACTGGGCGCGTGAACCGAGGATGATGCTTGGCACGTGATCCGAGGTGCTCTCTGGGCGGGAACCTGAAGGACACACGCCCTAGCACCTGCTGAAGCTGATATAAATAGAAGCCTTCGTCCACTGAAGAAAGATGATGAGAATAGAAGAGGGCTGATCGAGACTGTGAGAAAAGAAGCAGAGAAGTAGAAGAAGAAGAAAGAAGAAGAAAGAAAAAAAAAAGAGAGAGCTCGTGAGGATTAAAAGAAAAGAGAAAGACAGTGAAAGTGAAAAGGAGAGCAGAGAAGAGAAAGCGTGAGCTGAGAAGAAGAAGAAGAGAAGTAGCAGAAGAAGTTCATACTGGACTGTGGATCAGATCCACTCCAGTCAGCTCCTACGTGAGCCATTTTGTGATTTCGTTTTCCAGCTATCTGTTTGCTGAAGTTATTTTCATTTCGTGTTTTTTATTTTTCCTTTTATTACTCTGGTTACTATTGTTCTTCCGATTCTCAGTAGTGAGGTCGGGTTCCTCCTGTGGACTCAGGAGAAGGGAGGATTGGTCCTCCGGTTCTGGGCTTGTGGGTTGCAAGTCCAGGGGTCCCTCCTGGTCTGGAGGAAGAGAGGTCTGCGACCTCTGGTTTGCTGGTGACGGGGAGTCACTGGTGGGTTCCCTCCTGGTCTGGAGGAAGAGAGACCTAGTCTCTGGTTTCCAAGTGGCTGGGAGCCACTTAGGGTGTCCCTCTGGTCTGGAGGAAGAGGGGAGGTTGTTCCCCTGGTCAAGCTGTGTGGCAGCATCTTGTTCGCAGACTGAGTCTGCAGCTTTCTAGCTTGTGCTAGTGGAAGCCTCACTCCGGTTGGGAGTGAGGGGTAGACGTAGGTCTGGAGGACCGAACCACCTAAAAAATCTCTTGAGCAGTGGTTTTGTTTTGTGCGTTTGCTCCTTGCCTTCTACCTCCCATTCACAGGTTATGCATGCATGGTTAGTTGTGTTATCCTGGGAGTTAATTTGTTATTGTTGTTTCTATCTGCAGTAACCTTAGCATTATATTCTGCTAGGTGAGTTTGGTTTCCATAGTTCTGTCTGCGTTTCTGGTTTGATCGGGTGGCTGCATTGTTGCAGTCCAACTGTTTGATCAAGTGTTGTCTTATTATCTCATCTTGGAGAGCTCACTAGTTTTTATTCCGCATATCTGAGCTTTAGAGTTTTAATTTGGGCCATTATTCGTAGAAGGATACATTCACCCCCCTCTGTATCCGGGCCTAGCACCCTATCACGTGGGACCGACCCTCGTACCACGCCTACCTCCTATAGCATGTTTTTGCTGGCCCGTCCCCTGGAACCCCCTTGATAGGACCCCACTGCTCCTAGGCTCCGCACCTTCCCTTCGAGGGATCCTCCCCCTCGCCCGCAGGCACCCGTTCCCACCCCTCGGCCTTATCTGCGCACCATACCAGCTCGGCCTCTTATTCTTACACCCCCAGTCCGTCGAGAGGACAAGTGTAAGGTGCCATTGATTGGTGGCACATCTCATGGCATCGAGACACGAGACCGTTGCTATAGTTGTGGTGGAGTTGGTCTCTTTGCCAGCAAGTGTCCCACTCAGGAAACACTTATTATTGCCGACACGTCGGCCCATGACCCCACCCCCGAGTTGGTGCCAGTCAGTTATGAGCCGGATCAGGAATTGGCTGAGGAATTCTTTGATGAACTGTTGGAGGGTGAGCAGGTCGACGTCCCTAGTACCCAGTATCAGGATGACGTACATTTGGGTGTAGTCAGGTGCATCCTTACCCAGCCGCAGGTGAGTGACGACTGGCGTCGCACCACCATATTCCATACATTTTGTAGGCTGTAAGGAAAGGCCTGCAAGGTGATTATTGATAGCGGGAGCTACATCAACGTTATCTCCACAGGCACCGTCAAGCGCCTTGGTTTGATGCCCGTGGATCACCCCGCACCCTATAGAGTTTCCTGGGTGGATTCCACTTCCATCCCGATTAGACTGCGGTGTCTAGTGCCGCTGCAGTTCCAGGCATACCGTGATGCGATATGGTGCGATGTACTACCTATGGAGGTGGGTAGTATCATCCTTGGTAGGCCTTGGCTCTTTGACCGAGATGCCACCCTCCATGGCAAGTCGAACACATGCACCTTTGATCATGATGGCCACAGGATTACCCTCCATCCCGTCCAGCCGAAGGACCCGTCTGTCCGAGGACCAGCTGGCCCCAGTATTGCAACCTCTCCTAGTTAGAGGAAAGTCGGTCCGCCCACTTTATCCTCGGCACGGGCTACCACCTCTTCGACTGCTCCTAGCATAGTGGATCCTCCACCCAGGAGGTTGATGATGATCAGTCCGAGAGAGATGGAGTAGGAGGTGACCGAGGGTAACCCCATTCTAGCTGTTGTTGTCCGGGGTATAGAGGATGTCGCCCCTAGGTCCGAGGATGAGCATCCCCCAGAGATAGCCGCAATATTGCGGGAGTTTTCCGATGTCATCCCAGAAGACCTCCCTGGAGGCCTTCCACCTATGAGGGACATCCAGCATGAGATCGACCTCGTCCCGGGCTCATCTTTGCCCAACCTTCCCCATTATAGGATGAGTCCCACGGACCATGCCGAGCTTCAGCGACAGGTCGAGGAGTTGATGAGTCGGGGATCCCTTAGGGACAGCAAGAGTCCCTGCGTTGTCCCCGCACTATTGGCCCTAAAGAAGGATGGCACATGGAGGATGTGCGTTGATAGCCGTGCAATCAACAAGATCACGGTGAAGTATCATTTTCCCATTCCCCGATTAGATGATTTGATTGACATGATGTCGGGAGCCACTATCTTTTCAAAGATAGATCTTCGTAGTGGCTATCACCAGGTGTGGATCAGGCCTGGGGATGAGTGGAAGACGGCATTCAAGACCAAGGATGGTCTTTATGAGTGGTTGGTTATGCCCTTTGGACTTTCCAATGCCCCTAGCACCTTCATGCGGTTGATGACCCAGGTTTTACGCCCTATGATAGGGGTGTTCTTGGTCGTCTATTTCGATGACATTCTTATCTACAGCCGCACTAGAGAAGATCACTTAGACCATCTTAGACAGGTTTGCATTGTGTTGAGGCGAGAGAGTTTATTTGCCAACCCGAAGAAATGTGCTTTCATGTCCGATCAAATCACTTTTCTTGGGTTTATTGTGTCGAGAGATGGAGTCTCCGCTGATCCGGAGAAGATTAGGGCCATCAGTGAGTGGCCAAAGCCCCGCACACTCCGCGATATCCAGAGTTTCCATGGCTTAGCAACGTTCTACCATCGCTTCATTCGTGACTTCAGTTCTATCACTGCCCCGATCACTGATTGCATAAAGAAGGGGGCATTCATATGGACTAAGGCTACAGCCACGGCCTTTCAAGACATTAAGGAGCGCATGACCCAGGCACCTATTCTTGCTTTACCTGATTTTTCTAAGGTGTTTGAGGCCACGTGTGATGCTTCTAGAGTAGGGATAGGTGGAGTGTTAAGTCAGGAGTCCCACCCTATTGCATTCTTTAGCGAGAAGCTTAACGATGCCAAACTGCGCTATTCCACTTATGATAAAGAATTTTACGCAGTCGTCTAGGCATTGAGGTATTGGAGGCATTATCTTTTGCACCATGAGTTTATCCTCTTTTCTGATCATGAGACCTTACGATTCCTCCATACCCAGAAAAAGATGAACGCTCGCCACAGTCGTTGGGTGGAATATCTCCAGGAGTACACCTTTGTGCTTAAGCACAAGGCAGGGGCGGAGAACAAGGTGGCTGATGCACTGAGTCGTCGGATGATGATGTTGACCACCATGAGTGTTGAGGTGGTAGGGCTAGAGAGGCTGAAGGACACCTATGTTGACTGTCCAGACTTTGGTCCGATCTATACCGTCCTTCAAGCCGGTCCCTCACGCGATTATAGTGAGTTTATACTGCAGGAGGGTCACCTATTCCGGGGTGACAAGTTGTGCATCCCACGGACTTCTGTTCGTGACTTTCTTACATGGGAGATGCACGCGGGAGGTTTTGCTGGTCACTTTGGCCGGAACAAGACCATGGAGGCGGTTGAGCATCAATTCTACTGGCCTAGCCTAAAGAGGGATGTTGCTCATATTGTGGCCCGGTGCCGTATTTGTGATATGGCCAAACAGAGGAAGCAAAATACCGGCCTCTATACTCCCCTTCCCGTCCTGGATAGTCCATGGCAGGACATTAGCATGGACTTTGTGTTAGGATTGCCCCGCACCCTCCGAAAGCATGACTCGATCTTTGTGGTTGTCGACCGGTTCTCCAAGATGGCATTATTCATTCCATGCTCCAAGACCTCGGATGCCACTAGAGTTTCCCGTCTGTTCTTCTCCTATTGTATCTCCAGATTTGGCCTTCCCCGTACCATAGTGTCAGATAGGGATGTACGATTCACTAGCTATTTTTGGAAAACCCTATGGCGCATGATGGGCACCCAATTGAAATTCTTCACTGCATATCACCCCCAGACCGATAGTCAGACTAAGGTTGTCAATAGGAGTTTGGGGGATCTTCTTAGGTGTCTTGTCCAAGATCGAGTCAGGGATTAGGATTTGGTCTTACCCTTGGCCGAGTTCGCCTATAACAATTTGGTCAATAGGTCTACAGGTATGAGCCCCTTCGAGATTGTCACTGGCCGTAGACCTAGGAGACTCGTAGACTGTTGGCCTAGAGAGATGGTGGATAATAAGGGGGGTTGAATTGTCCCCTTTGCCAAGATGGTGGATTTTAAAAACTTTCTAACCCAATTTAAACTCAAGTAAAACTAACAGCGTTGATTAACTAAAACTCAAGTGAGATTACAATGTTCTCTCAAACTTTCCGATCTCACACGCATAGTTAATGCAACTAATAGGGAAATTTTGCTCAACACAGAATACGGAGGTAGCAATAAGTGATTGTGCAGTGAATTAAAAACCTATATAATGTACATGTGAATAGAGATAGAAGAAATGACAATCACACAGGCAATCACACAAGACACAGGGATTTTAAGGTAGTTCGGGACCACAACGGGCTCCCTACGTCCACCCCTCACCCAACCGGGTGAGGCTTCACTACACGCTACTTTCATAGCAACACGGGGACGAACCCCAACCACACACACGCTACTTCTGCAGCAATATCCACACGGGGATGAGCCCCAGCACGCTGCCCCAGCAGCACACACACACACAACGTCCAGGAACTCACCCGGCACACAAATCCCACACGGAGACGCAGCTCCGTACACACACACAAATATTCTAAGTTTAACACAACAAGAAGATGTACAATAGATGCCCACAACAATATGTAAAGGATAGTGAACTCTGAAGCACACAAGGAAATAAACAACAATAAGATGTAGAAATATCCCCTTGATTCTTCAATAACCGTAAGAAGATCTTTCTTGAAGCCTAGGTTGGAGAAGCTCTTATCCTTAGCTGGTTGGAGTAGTAGGTCGTCCTCCTTGAGGATCCAAGTTTGTTCGTTCAAGTCCTAGCTCCAATCAAGCCTGCACACATCAAGAAAAGATGAGACATTATGCTCAATATCTTGTATTTGTTAACAGGGACATGACAAACAAATAAAAGAATATTTATATGCATTCCCCTTTGAATGTCCCACAACTCCCCTCAATCAGTAGGTAGGGTGCGCTGGAAGTCGATCCTTGGAGTGAAAGCAGCCAGACATGAAGTCCCAAACGCCCAAAACCTTGAACGGGGGAGAGAAGCAACTGCAGCTCCCAGAACTGGACACAGGCTCGCGGACGGTGACTTCTGCAGCTTCTTCTTCCTTCTCCTTGATGAAGCAATGCCCTCCTTCACGTTCTTCTCCTTCTTCCCTTCAGGTCGATGTGAGCCGTTGCTTGCGATGAAGACGTCTTCAGATTCGTCGCTTCATTCCGCTTGCAACTCTCTTCATCACCGAGCTTCAAATCTTGACGGAAGTAGATCGGATTTTGTGTTGAAGTCATCTCCTCTTCTCTCGTTCTTCCTCTCCTGCAGCAAATGGAAAATATTAGCACAAGGATGTATTCTACGAATGGAAATAGCAAAGGATATATAGGGCATATAATGGATAGACAAAAGACAAGAAAACCCATGTATAAACCTCCCAAAACCCTTCTATTATATGTATATAAACCCTACGGGTATAAGGGTAAAAACCCATGGCAATCAGACCCTCTAATGGGGTTTTCGTAGCTAATCCGGAAACCACGATCCGGACATCCCAGAAAAAGTGTCGACCTCTAGGGTCGACACTCGTATCAACGAGATCAGCCAAAAATACAAAATCCAGAATTTAGACAAAAGTGTCGACCCATGGGGTCGACCTTTTTTTCATGAGGTTCTGTCCTGAGATAAAATCAGGACCCTGGGTAAAAAGTGTCGACCTCTGAGGTCGACCTTTTTTACCGGAGATTCTGTTCTAGTTAAAACAGCATAACCCAACATAAAGTGTCGACCTCTGGGGTCGACACTTTTTGTCAGCATAACAGAAATCAATACAAAACAGCATACCGTGTAATAAGTGTCGACCTCTAGGGTCAACACTTTTACTGACATAAATGAAAACTCAATAAAACTCAATAGAAACCTTACAAAACCTCTCCCAAACATTAAAAACAATTAACCATGTGTTGAAACATGGTATTGGCATACATTAAGGCACCTTTCAACATAAGCCAATGAAAGTGACAATTATATTGAATTTCAAACCATTAGGTCCTCAACTTTCAAATGAAGTCAATTGAAACCAAGAAAAATATTAAGGACCAATAAAACACAATTAAACCCCATTCAAGTACAATCAAGTGGCATGCATGAGGGGTTTTAAAACATCAAATCAAATCGGGTCTTGAGAGAAGGAATGGGAATCGAATTGAGCATGATGCATCATGAAGCTCACTTAGTCAAAAGACAATTAAGTAGCCAAATAAATTGAACCCAGCTTACCCACTTGAAAACATATACTAAAATGAATTCTTACCATGTTTACAAAGGTTTGTGGGTATCTTGAAACCTGCACTTTCAACCAATTCAATTTCATGAGAATTAAGCCAAGGTGATTCAAGAAATCATTTTCAACCCATTTGAAATCATGACTTGGCCGATAGAATAGCATGTAGTGAAGATGCTAGAACTATCAAGTCTACATGCAGTGAGGTACATCAACATGGACATGTATCTCTTGTACATGGATCCAAATCAACTCACATACATGAGAAATAGATTAAGCCTTATCTTCCCATGTCAAAATACATTCCAACATAAACTCTTACCTTGGATCCGAAGCTGTGGATAATATTAACCTGCATATTCTGAAAATTCAGAAGCAAGTCAATATTTAACCAAGGTATTTGAAGAACCTAATTTCAAAACACTTCTCCAACCATGTTTATCTCAACAAATAAGAACCTGCAAATTTGTATATCAAAAGTACAGTTGTGAGCACAATACAAACACAATTATCAAATTCAGTCCAAAGACTTCCAAATTCAGTTCAAGACAATTAAGTTCAGTTTCAATCAAGTTCAGTTCTATAATCTCAAATTGATCATGAAAATACCATATGCATGACTGTAAAACACCCAACACAGGGTTGGTAACATATGAGCAAGGTCAGTGCAAAAACATCAAAGATATGTACCTGTAGGACAATGCTTCATAACAAGGTAGGGACTAAGGCTCAATGAGCCAGGGGTCGACCCATTCCAAGGGAAATGGAAAACTGTTTTAGCAGACTAATGCATAGCTATTCAAGTTCAGTCCAATCAGAGATAGGGGAATTTCCAAAGCATGCTGAGAAACCACTATCACTAAACAATCATGAAAAGTAAGCGTAAAGTCATATCCACTAAAACCAATCTTCCCATATTGAAATGTAGACAATATAAGTCTAGGAACATGATAGGGCTTTTAACCCCAATCAAGACAGTATGAACAAGATCCACATGAAAGCTCCAAATCCTCATGCACAGCACGCATGAGTCGACTTCAGAAATGTATTCAAGAAGGACCTTTGAATTTCAACCTACAAAATAAGATATCATCATGTTAGCTTGTTTATCACGAAGATGCCATGAAGCATAAAACACACAATATATTAGAATCATCAAAACCATTGTCAAAGACAACGGGGGGGCGCATAGAACCCAACAATCTCCCCCTTTTTGATGATGACAATATATTGTGACTATTCAAAGTTCTCTCCCCCTTTGGCATTATCAAAAAAAATGGGGGACCAAGGATCAATTGTGAAGATTTCAAAAATGAATGAGATATGTGCACATGAACCCAGCAATTAACTTCCCATGAAGGGAAGGTGTATGAACTGAGAACCAAGCAAAAGTTTGGAATTTGATATGCATTCAGCAGATGTATGATCTAAGTGCAAGTGCTCATTTTTTGTAATTTTAGGTATATGTATAACTAAATATGCACAAGTAGTATAAGGAAACTATATGTAAAATCTGAAAACTAAGTATGCACAAAATGTACAATGCTAAACAGCACGTTGTTCTCCCCAATTGTCAAGAACAAAAACCAACAGACAATGGGTTATTTAACCTGTTATCTACAAGTATGACCTAGAGATGCAAACTGTGGCATGAAGTATGATATGAACAAGACGGATCAAGCATTTAGGCATTCAAGCACGTATAACAAGATATAGACTCATGCAAGTCCTTTCGGGACAGGTGTAAGGATAATGCAATTGATCGTTGAACATGAAGTGCATGAACAATACTAAGAAGGTCGTGCTTACATAAATAAAGCACTACATTAACCATGAAAGACGACTGATTCATAGAGGACATTCGAACAATCAAACCCAAGGTGCTTATGTGAAGATTGAGCAATGAAGTTCAAGTCAATATGGAAAATCAGATTTTCTAAGGAACACTAAAAAGAACATCTCATCCATACACTTTCATACACAATGCTCGAATACTGGTAGCTACGTATGACCCCAATTTTTAATTACTAAAAATGATGTGACTAACCTTTTGACACGAGTCATGCCCTTTGTTTCAGGGGTAATTCCCAGTTACTCAGTTTCGTCACTTTTTATGATGTGGATGAGACACTTTTCGACGCGAGTTGTAAACTTTGTCTCAGAGGCACTTCCCGACCACTCGGTGGCAAATCACACTTATTTTTATATGGATTAGTTTTTCCTTTCGACGCGAGTTTCCTCCTTTATTTTAGGGGAGATTACCAGTTACTCGGATCCACTTCCACTTATACAACTTTTTGAAGGGGTGAACAGCTCTTTCCTCACGAGATATGTGATTTCCATGTAGAGAATCAATAGTCCTCAAAAGTGTAGAGTAGAAAATAGTAGTCCTTATTAGATTAAATCATTATCTCAAAAAAGTGCATTTTGTGTGGGTCGTTGTATTGAATGTAAAAGATGAATTAGTCTCAACACAGTAATGTCTCCCCCTAAATGTATGCACGGTTATAAAAAAAATCTCCCCTTAATATATGCCATGTAACAAACATGACTAAATCAATGCAATTTCATTTAGCAAGGGATGAGTCATAGAAGGAGTCAAAAAGAGGTTGTATAAAGTTTATACATGCATTCAACCAGAGATTTTTTAATGACTTCAAGCAGATTGATTATCGGCACTTGGCAGAGAACGTAGGTCCGAAGACCACCTCACGCGTAGTGAAAGCTTCCGGCTGAACATAATCCAACCTTCCACTGACACCATTTTATATACCGAATAATCATGGCATTCAAGCACAGAAGTATACAATGATATGCAAGTGTATGCATATAACTTCAAATGATGATTGAAAAATTATTCATATTCACAAATATGCAAATGTGTGTATGATATGTGCGAATTGTGTCATGCAACTAAGTGTGTTTTATTTGGAAAAGGTAAGCAAGAGTATGAAAGACTCTATGCACAGTGAAAAGCGTTTAAGATCACATTTATTTACAAGATGTGAAGAGTGAAGAGTGTTCAACTCCTCTAAACATGAAGCTCACAAGATCTCATGATTTCAGAATTTGCCTTAATCAATAAATCAGGAATGCAACAATTTGAATTCAATCATTTTTCATCAAGGCTCAAATTTTACCTTCCCAGATTTTTCAAAACGAACCTTACCAAAGTAAGTTCTCAAAATCAAACCATTTTCTTTCTGTCTAGCAAAGTTAACAAAAGGTAGTGTAAAATTCAAATGAAACTCGGATTTGATTTTATTTACAATCATGCAAACTGACAAGCATGGATAGCCAATTTGATAGAAGATTTGCAATTAGAAGCTCTAAGTTTTTTTTTTAGAATTCAACCTCTCACCTGAGTTGAATAATCCAAAAGTAAAGAGTATACCAAAATCTTTACCAGATCAACTCATCTTTTCTTTTGCCTTGAAGGAACTTCATTTATCAACAAATTCTTCCTCCTCAAGGCACCCCTATAAAACAGATTTCTCATTTTGGAGATTTGGGTACCCAAGCCATCTTGGGTCCCGAGGGTTAGTCCTGGCATGAACTAATGACTTTCTATATTACTTAGCATGCCAATCATCATCCAATCTCATAGTAGAACAGTCATCCATTGAATGACCATTCTCACCACAGTAAAAATAATGCGAAGAATTTCTTTTCATGAACCACTGATCATCATTTTTCATTAAAACACAATTGTCCATGATGTGACCTACTTCTCCGCAATAATGACATGAAAGATTATTCTTGACAGACCACTCATCATCATTTTTCTTCAAGAGACAGTTTTCCATAACATGGCCATTTAAACCACAATAAAAGCAGTGAATGTTGATTTTCTTCATTATGTGTTTCTCATGATTTGTGGAACCATCAATCATGTTCACTCTGGACTTAGATGCTTCATCATCATCAAGTTTCATTAAGAAGCAATCGTACATGTCATGACCATAGTTCCCACAATAAAAATATGAAACATTTCTTTATTTTCTTGATGCATGAGCATGTTTAACAAATGAATGTTTTTCATGCAAACAAGAATGAACAACAACATTTTCCTCTTTTGAATTTTCATTATCACTCAAACACAAGAACTCATTCAAAATTTTGATTTCATTTTTCAAATATGAAATATGCAATTCACAGTCAGAAATTTCTTTTTCACACAGTGCAAGTTTCTCATTCAACAAAAGATTAATACTTTTGTGATTCTCAATTTCCAATTCAAGAACATTCACTCTCTCAGATTCATCAACAACATGTTTTCCTTTTTCAAACGTGTGAATTTTATCAATCACCAAATTGTTTTAATTTTTCAAATTATCAATTTCTTTAGCAAGCTTTTCATTCTGTAGAAGTTCATTGAGCAAGACTTGATCACTTTTCGAACAGCTCAATTTACTTCTAGAATCCGTTTCGAGGCTTTCAAGTTTTGAAAGTTTAGCCAATAAAGATTCATTTTCCTTTTTCAAACAAGTAATGGTTTCTTTATGGCTATCTATGTCATGCACATGCGACTTAACCAATTTCTCAAGTTCAGCGCATTTTCCACATGGAGAATTATCTACACAAATATTCTCAGTTTCAAGGCACATAGCACATGGAGAGTTAACATGTGAAACATCATCAAACTTCTTTAAAATTTTTCTATTTTCAGATTTTAGTGCTTTGTATCTATCAACTAGCTCATCGTAAGCATCCATCAATTCATCATAACTCAAATCATTTTCCTTATCAGAGTCGGAGTTAGAGTTCACCTTTGAGCTTTCTTCACTTTGACGCTCAATTTCATCGTTTGCCGCTAGGCAGTCACCGTCGTTGTAGCTTTCTTTTTGGGCTTCGATCATCCCGTCCCAAATTTCTTTGGTTGTCCTACAAGATAAAACAAATAGAAATTGATTAGTATCCAAGGCAGCCTTAAGAGCATTCAAAACAAACAAATTATCCGAATTCATTTTCTTATGTTCATCAGTCCACCTTAATTCATTTTTGGGTAAGACATGTGGACCATGAGAGATTAAGCTCATGAGTTTCGGATCAAAATCACAAATCCAAACACAAAACTTTCCTATCCAAGAAGCATAATCAAAACCATTGTAAACAGGAATAGAATTCAAGCTAGTCATCATGAAAACGATCTTTACTCCTAGACCGTGAGGTCCGTTAAAAAATCAGAGACTGGGCTCTGATACCAATTGTTGGCCCAGAGAGATGGCGGACAATAAGGGGGGTTGAATTGTCCCCTTTGCCGAGATGGCGGATTTTAAAAACTTTCCAACCGAATTTAAACTCAAGTAAAACTAACAGCGTTGATTAACTAAAACTCAAGTGAGATTACAATGTTCTCTCAAACTTTCGATCTCACACGGATAGTTAATGCAACTAATAGGGAAATTTTGCTCAACACAGAATACGGAGGTAGCAATGAGTGATTGTGTAGTGAATTAAAAACCTATATAATGTACATGTGAATAGAGATAGAAGAAATGACAATCACATAGGTAATCACACAAGACACATGGATTTTAAGGTGGTTCGGGACCACGACGGGCTCCCTACGTCCACCCCTCACCCAACTGGGTGAGACTTCACTATAGGCTACTTTCGTAGCAACACAGGGATGAACCCCAACCACACACACGCTGCTTCCGCAGCAATATCCACACGGGGACGAGCCCCAGCACAGTTGCCCCAACAGCACACACACACACAACGTCCGGGAACTCACCCGACACACAAATCCCACACGGAGACGCAGCTCTGTACACACACACAAATATTCTGAGTTTAACACAACAAGAAGATGTACAATAGACGCCCACAACAATATGTAAAGGATAGTGAACTCTGAAGCACACAAGGAAATAAACAACAATAAGATGTAGAAATATCCCCTTGATTCTCCAATAACCGTAAGAAGATCTTTCTTGAAGCCTAGGTTGGAGAAGCTCTTATCCTTAGCTGGTTGGAGTAGTAGGTCGTCCTCCTTGAGGATCCAAGTTTGTTCGTTCAAGTCCTAGCTCCAATCAAGCCTGCACACATCAAGAAAAGATGAGACATTATGCTCAACATCTTGTATTTGTTAACAGGGACATGACAAATAAATAAAAGAATATTTATATGCATTCCCCTTTGAATGTCCCACAACTCCCCTCAATCAGTAGGTAGGGTGCGCTGGAAGTCGATCCTTGGAGTGGAAGCAGCCGGACATGAAGTCCCAAATGCCCAAAACCTTTAACGGGGGAGAGCAGCAACTGCAGCTCCCAGAACTAGACATAGGCTCGCAGACGGTGACTTCTGTAGCTTCTTCTTCCTTCTCCTTGATGAAGCAATGCCCTCCTTCACGTTCTTCTCCTTCTTCCCTTCAGGTCGATGTGAGCCGTTGCTTGCGATGAAGATGTCTTCAGATTCATCGCTTCATTCCGCTTGCAACTCTCTTCATCACCGAGCTTCAAATCTTGACGAAAGTAGATCGGATTTTGCGTTGAAGTCGTCTCCTCTTCTCTCGTTCTTCCTCTCCTGTAGCAAATGGAAAATATTAGCACAAGGATGTATTCTACGAATGGAAATAGCAAAGGATATATAGGGCATATAATGGATAGACAAAAGACAAGAAAACCCATGTATAAACCTCCCAAAAGCCTTCTATTATATGTATATAAACCTGTTTGCGATGGGAATTTTGTTTTTATTTTATTTTATTTTATTATTTCATTTGGGTTTATTTTGTTTATTTCACGTGTCGATTAACCAATTAACTAACTGGTAGCTAACTGGTTAGTTGACTACGCAGGCGTGCCAGTCACGTACGTGACGAGTTTATTATGCGCTCGTTCTGACCCGTGTCGGGCGAGAGAGAGGTTCGGTCGGGACCAGCAGTCCGTCATACCATTAAGGCTATGACGTTAATTACATCCCACACGAGGAGGGAAAACCTTTGATTAATTGCCGAGATGGTGGGCTGTCGAGGCCAGAATAAAGATGAAAAGGTATAAACGTGACCAGGTCACGTGAGGTGCTTCTATATGTCATGCGAAAGAGGCATGGTTCATTAAGTTGGGTACCCTCGATACGTGGCGGAGGACATAGGTCTGAAGACCACCATCGCGCATGGCAAAGACTTCCAATCGAGAGCGACCCAGACCTTCGTCAATGCCGTTTAATATACCGGAGGGAATCCATGCAAGCATGCATGCATGATGCTCATGACAACGTTAAGCATAGTCGCAGAGTTGCAAAGATGAACAATGATCAATCAAGTTTAATAGACTCCGCTAAGGGGACGAAAGTGGCAACGTAAGCATGATGACGAAAGTAAAATGCTAACCAACATGATATTAAAAGCATGATAACAAGATTGTCCGTGCTTGAATAGCCTCTTCCTTATTTAGTTTATTATCAATTAGAGTTACTAATCTCGACCACGGGAGGTGAGGATTGCTCCGAGGGCGAGCAAGTGATCAGAACAGCGTAACGATTCAAAACCGGCGCGATCGCGCGTAGGGATAGGTTTCCCGGCGCGGCCACACACAGATAAAGGGGCTTAATCCGACGCGCCCATGGTCATTGTTAAAACGGCACGGCAGGTATGGGGCGCGCCGGTTTAAGGCGCGCCGGGAATGAGCCATTTGAAAGATAAAGAAAATGAGTCTAACGTTAATACGGCGCAGGGGGGTACCGCGCCGTATTAGGGCGCGGTGGATTAGGACCGCGCCGGCCTAACTGATTTTCCTGAGAATTTTGAAACCATTTAGGCTTATTAAGATGTTTTAAAGGTTTAGAAGTTTAATTGGGTTTATTGCCTATTGAATTAGAGCCCAGGGCTCTCCAGGAGTGAAGTCATGAGCTAGTGCGAGGTTCATACTCGAGCACTAGGGTTCTTTGACTCATAACGAGTGTCTTATTGCAGTCAATCCACGGAAGTGATATTATCTGTCTGAAACTCTGCCCCCCCCCCCCCCAAAAAAAAATGGGCAGCATCTTTCCCATCCCTGAAGGGTTGCATGAGAGGAATGGGGTCGTACCCACTTGTGGAGTAAGCCCCTAAACTGCCGGTCTGCATGGTACCAGCCAGCCAATTCCCCACCAAATAGGATACCCCGAGGACAAGCCTGCGTGGGGCACCAAAGCTCTGTGGGTGAAGATAGAGGGATGAGGCAGCTGATGATGGAAACAACACCCTGAGGACTAGCCTGCGAGGGATGGGCCACCTACAGCTTGCACTATATCCCTTAGAGGGACAGACCGTTAGGGAGAGAAACTCCGAGGACTAGCCTACTAGGAGCACGCATCCCTTAGTCACCACAGGATCCCTAATTATTGGGTTTAGAATTGTTGGGCTGAAGCCCCTATTACTATCTGCTCTGTGGCCTCTAGGGAGCATCTACCATTGAGAGGTAGAGTCCCTCGACCAATTAGAAGCTCCGTGAAACAATGGGGAATATCCCCCTCCCCGTATGACTGAGGTGAAATCAACGAGACGCAAGTGACTCAATGGCTGCGAGAAGAATGAGGATATTCGATATTGGAAAATCACCACCCATGAAGTCGAGGTGTTAATGCCCGCGAGACTGGGTTACCATTCACAGAGGAGAAGACAAGCCACAATCACGGAGAGATGTAACTAATATGCAGACAGGATGGTGTACTTATACATACATATGCTCGAGCGGCTAGGGTGCGTGATCACAAGACAGGTCATACCGCTCTTGAGGCGACTTCCAACTCCTCTGGGCAATAGAATAGTGCGAAGGGGAGAGGGAATGGCAAGACCTCGTATCAAGGTGAGAAGAGACACGCGCACAAGCACGACTCTGCCCACCCAGTATATAGAAATCATCAGACGAAGCACGGCCATGACCTCGACATGAAAGACCCGGGGAGGGGTCGTCTCTGTAGCCCATGGCGCCCCAGGGCGCGTTTGCAATCGAAGCAACGAGAATCAGAAATCGTGCACGAGGGAGACCGATGTACACCAACTAAAATAGAAGAGGGGAGGTGAGGGAGAGAAGGCGTCGAGCATTCAACACATCATCACATCCATATATTCACCGTCATCCCCTCAACGGGGAAGGCTAAGGCATATATTGCAGATTCGGCGCCGGCGCCGTGCTCTAATTACAACAAGGCTCACAGAAGACCAAATCATAAGATGGCGAAGGGGGGGGATGAGATTGGCTCCTATCATCGCCATCTCCCCCCCCCACTTTCGCTTACATTTTTATTAAAAAAGACAAATAGTAGGACGGTCGGAAACACACAGATAACCCACTTGTCCTAAAACAGAGTATCGGGCTCTTCTATCTTCTCCGGCTCCGGAGGGCTCCAGGTAGAGGAAGGAAGGCGGCGGCGAAGAGTGCTCAGCAAAAACCCTACTTCTTACCCGAGGAAAAACCCCTTTCTCCCGGACTCGAACGACTTTCAGGCTCTCCCCCTCTTTTCAGCAGTTGCCCGTAGAAAACCCCTTCTCCCTCCTCTTTTCTTTTCTGGTCGAGCAGCCCCATATATAGGAGCGGGCTCAAAACTTGATCCGGCGCGAGAAATGGCGCGCCGAAAAAAGGCTTCACAATCTTCAGCGCCCCGAGATAAAGGGGCGCCGGTTTAAGGGGGCCCGCCAGATAAGGGGGCGCCGTATTAACATCCTCCGCACGGTGCGGGTTAGCCGGTGAGTCCGCAGATGGTTCCGGAAGTCGCCGTGAACATTCATCTTGCCGCCGTTCCATGAAACCTTGATAAGAAGTTTCGTCGAAACTTTCAGGATGATGTATGGCCCTTCTTAGAACCTTGAGTGCCTTTTGTTTGAGCACGCGGGTCTTTCGCTGACACGGCTTTCTGAGCTACGACCCGTGTTGCTGGCTCGGTCCGGCTTGTACTTAACGCTTCTTGGAGGGTGGGGTGACACCCGGGATAGTTCCGCCCAGGCCGGGCTATCATTCGGCCACTAATGGACCCAACTTGGCGAGAAGCCGTACTCGTGCTGGGTAGCCGGGATCTTCCGCCGACAGAGCCCCCGGTCTTCTGTTCTGAAGAGCCAAGGGAGTTTTTCATCTCAGGAGAGTCTTCATTCAGGTGGCGAGCCACCGGGTAGACCGTCATCCTTGATCGGCGACGGGTGCTGGGTAGCGGCACGACGGAGTCGATGCCGGATCATTAGGCAGGCTTGGTCGCACTGCCGGTTGGTTTTGGATTCATCTCGACTTTTCCTGAGGTGAAGTCCCCGATGTTCGTCTCAGGTGACTCGGGGCTCTGGCAGCTTGAGAAGTCTTTAGTAAGTTGATCTTTATCGGCTTCTGTGCTTCAGCGGGCCGTATCATTCGTCTTTGCGTCTTGGTCGCCAATGATCATATTTTGAGTGCCAACAAATGCCCCCCAGACACGGGTGTTGCAAGCGAGGCAGGAGTGCAGCAAGATCGACGGATGAACTTCGCCCGGAATGATTTCCTCTTCAATTATCGGAAGCTTGGGATGGCCCTTAATCCGGTACGGATGTCAATCCGGTGCCGTTTGAATGTTAATACGGCGCGGGTTTAATCCGGCGCGGTCAATTCCGGCGCGCCTTTTTATTTGAAGGTTGTTAATTCGGCGCGCTAAATAGCGCGTCGGATTAACCAAAGGGGGAGGCCTCCCTATATATTCTTTCCCCTTTGATTTTTACTTCATTCTTCTTCATTTGCACAGCAACTTTCTCTCTCTTCCTACTTTTTCCCCCTCTCCGACTTCGGCGCTGGGCGAGTGGTGAGCGACCGCGGTAGTCCCCTTTGAGCGGGTGAGCAGTTCGCTTGTTCATTTGGGTTTTTAACCCGTCTTTTGGGCCCCGGGAGGCTCCTAGCAGGGCTTGCCCTCGGAGCTATTCCCCCGGGTGTCCCATTTGGCCTCGGTGTAATGCCGGTGGCTACTTTTAGGGGCCGTTCCCTTAGTGGACGTGTTCCCGCTTTTCTTTGGCCTTCTCCCGTGCTGGGGAGACTCTGCCAAAATTTTGTCAGAAATTTGTTTGGATCAACTATTTTCTGACTTTGTTTATTGTTTGATGCGCTTCTTTGCAGCTAACATGGCATCTGGTTCTTCTTCTTCCGCCTCCCGCGCCGTGGTGACGTGGGAGAATGTTCATTCCCTTGATCGGGGGCACGATCAACTTGCCGTAGTTGCAGAGTCCTCGGATTCGGAGACCGATACTGTGGACACCGGCCGTCTCCTCATCCTTGGAGGTGATTCTTTTCACTATGACCGGGAAGGCGATGTCAGGCGGGATTACCCCAAGGACAAACATCTGATGTCCTTCCTTCGGCGGTTCAACCTTCAGGGGAAGAGAGACTTGTTCCTCGTCCGCAAGGCCGAGTAGGCCTTGTTAGTGGAGAGGGATAGTCTAACAGACTGTGTGGTGCGGGGAAGGCCAATTTATCCTTCCGGAGAAGTCAGGAAATGGAGCGTCGTGCTTGGACTGCAAGATCTGGCTCCAGAAGATGGGCTGCTGACCAGGGCCCCTGAATTTGTGCCCGCTCGGTGGAATGATTCCGCAGGCCGGGTAGACTGGGAAAAGCCGATCTTTGGCTTGTTTCTTGCCCCGTTGAGATGGGGGTACAGAGAAGAATCCTTTCTGCTGTACTGCCTGGCGGTCCGTTTTAAGCACCAGATATCCGTGGGGTGGTTTGCCGAGCTGAGGGCCACCGATGCTCACGCATTAAGACCTGGAGCAGTGGAGTTCACAGATTATGTGCTGCATCATTACGCTCCCATCCTGACCAGGGCTGGCGTCTATCACAGCGTATACGCCTCAAGATACCGCTACCCCATCTCCCGAGGCTTATGCTACGGCATGATCGAAGTATTCTGCCCCGAGTATAACACTTTCTATACCTCGGAAGGAGAGACTTCTCTGGATTTATGGAGCCTCTCATAGCTTAGCGGTCTACCTGTTGATGGAGAACCGTACGAGGAGGTCTGCTGGCCCGACTGGTTGAAAGATCAGACCTACGGTGAGGGTCAGTATCTGGCGGGTCACACTTACCGCTATCTGATGAAGGCGTACCGCACCCTCTATCACTCATCGCATGACACGAGGGAAGCTCGGAAGCCGGGCGAGAAGCGGAGGGTGAGGATGGGCACCTGGCCCCAATATTTCTTCGGTGGGAAGAAGAAGTATGAAGACTTTCCCCCGATAGCGCCAATGACTCTGAAGCGGAAGAAGAGAGTCCGAGGCCAGGCAGCATCATCATCGTCTTCAAGAGGAGGGCAGAGGGAGGACCCAAACCCTACTGGTGTCGACGTAGTCACCCACTGTGCTACGTACCTGGTTTACTGGATCTGTTCTTTTGCTCTTCCGCAAGGTGACGAGAGCGTGATTAGGGCAAAGGCCATTTACCCCGCCTGTCTCATGGCTTGGGGTACTAAGATATCCCTTTGCCCGGTGGCTCTATGTCTTATTTACAAGATGTTGGGAGACCTACACAAGACGCGTCTCCCCAGGAATCTGCGGACGGTTGGTCCGCTACACTTTTTCAATGCTTGGGTCTGTACCCTGTTCCCGGAGGCGGCTCCTTGGGCGTTACAGTCGGTTCATCTTGTTCCGTGGATGATAGAGTTTGCGAGTGCTGAGCCATCCTCGCTAGCGGAGCAGCTCTTTGCCTTTCGGGGCAAGTTGACCCGGGTTCCCATAGATTCGCCCGGGGTTCTTCACTTTTAGAGCTTAGCTGCCCACTCCAGTCCGCTGGTGAACAGGACGAGACAGTGCAAGCTTTTTGAGACCGAGGAGTATATCCATCCGATTTTCGGGGCCAAGTGTACTAGGCCCATTCTTGAGCCGGAGATGGTTGACTGGGCGCTGGCTATCAGGCCGAGTGTCCTTGTATTTCGCAAGAGCGGCATTTGTGGTTGGAGCCGTATTATCCGTTCCGCTTCAGCCGGAACTTTGGCTACGACCAGCACATTCCACATTCTTCTTCACAATTTGCGTTGCCTAACAGACACAGGGCCGGGCAAGTTTCAAATGATGATGCCCGGATATGGTGGGACTTCTTCCACCACCGGGAGGATGTTTCTTTCAGGGTGTCAACCCCTGCCAGTTTCCCCCGCTTCACTCCTGAGTATATCAAGTGGTGGAACGCGCGGATGGGGTTCTACAAGAGCTCTCGATGAGAGTGTTGGGCCGTAGCAGAGCATAGGTTTCTGGACTCCCAGCCAGAGCCAGCCTTTGATATTGAGCCCTCCTATTTGAAGAAGCTGAAATCCTGGACCAATACGGAAGTGAGGGCCTATCTGGAGGCCCGAAAGGCTGTGAAAAGTCGCAGGACCAAAGTCTACCCGAAGTTGCCCACAATCAGCAAGGATGACTATGTGAAAACACTTCGGGGTTTATGCCGGGTGAGCAGCGAGAGGGTGGTCCTTCAGCAACTCCCTCTACCGGTGGAGGAACCCATCTCGCTTGTGGCCGACTGGCGTCCCGAGGTGGATAGGTTGTACCCCTATCGGATTTTCATCCGTAGGGAAGACAGGCGGGATGCTTTATATGACAACACCCCCTGGCTATTTACGCTCCTTCGCTCACATGGTCTTTCAGTGGGTGGTCCCAGCGAAGCCATTCTGGACCGGCCCCTTCATATCTCATTCAAATATGCCGACAGATGGGGGCTGGACCACCTGAGCTTATATTATCACCTGTCTTCTCGTGGCCACGAGGACCTGGCGCTGCTGGCCGAGCCGAGTGAAAAGATAGGAGATTTATGTTGGCTTATTCGCGAGGCAGCTTCGAGAGATAAAGTGCCCTCGCTATATTATTGGCCTCTCTTCCCCTTCTACACGAGGCCAGCAAGTATGTTCTATTTCTTCATTCAGGCCCTTCGGCCAGCCTCTTTTCTTCATAGTGGTGTATTATTCTCACCTTCGTGCATGTGCAGTCCGACCAACTTCGGAGGAGACTCGGCACTTTAGGGAGCTGATAATAAAAGCTCAGAAGCCAGCATACTTCGAGGCTCCCGAGCCGGCCCCGACCACGACGCCACTGCCTCCTGGCGATTCGAGAAAGCGGACCCAATCCCAATTGAGAGAGGCCGTTGGGAAGGCCAAAGTGGCAGTAACCCGAGTGACACGGGCACGCCGAAGGAAGGCCGCAGAAAAGGAACCAGCAACCATTCTTCCTCCGATTGTATCCTTCGAAGAGTTCGAGGCTTCCCGCATGCAAAGGCCAGAAGCTGAAGGTAGGCTCTTCATCTCTCCGGAATTCATTGGCTCACTTTGGCTGCCTTGGCTAATCCATGCTGACAGTTGTCGACACAGTCGCTGCGATCGTCGGGCTGGAGGCGACGGTAGGCGCCGTGGCTAGGGAAGGGACAGAGGAAATCCTTGCTGCTCCCGTAGAGAGAGATTTGCCTTCTCCAACGCCCATATAGGAAATGGAAGGTAATTTATAGTTTAATCGTGACGCCACCATGAGTCTTCATGCCTTCAGTCGGCTTGACTATTTCTTGCCGTAAATTTCAGTTGATATGCAACCGTCATTACTACCGGGCGCAGAGGGTGCAGAGGAAGTGATTGCCCGGGGGCAGGGCAAGCTTGCCCCTGAGATCCCATCAATTGTTGCTCCTGGTGTGGAGTGCATGCAGGAAGTCCCTGCTGCGGGTGATGCTCCTCCTGGCGAGGTTCCTGCTCCGATGGTGGAGCGTCCCGAAAGAGTATAGGAGTCCTCTTCCTCTGAGCAGGTCGATTACGGTGGCGGCTCCAGTGATGAGGAGTTCCCACATGTCGACACAGAGACTGAGGATGCCGGGGCATCTTCGGCCTATGAAAGTGATCACCTGACTTTCAGCCCGCCCCGGTTGTCATGGAGTGGTCTTGGGCCGTCAGGCTCACTCATGAGTGAAGGGGCTGGGGCCGCAGAGGTTGCCCTTGGAGATTTGAGCCTAGTACCGGCTGAGGTGAGGACCCTCCCGTGGTCGGCGCTTGCTGCCCTTCCTTTCTCTTCTTTTTAGCTTTCTGATGTACATATTTCTGGTGCAGACTGAGGTGGTGCTGCCAACCATAACGGTGCAGATACCCCTCCCGGCTCTAGGCGCGGGTCACGTAACTTTCCCGCCTGTCTTGCGGCCTATCGCACTGCGATATCCCAAGGACTATGCAGCGGCAGCGGGTCCAGCAGGACCCGAGTACTTGTGAGGGCTGACGAGTTGGTAGCAGTCGAGGACTACCAGCCATTGGAAGTCGCACAACGGTCAGCTTCGGAGAAAGGTGGCCCTTCCGAGGTAGAGGCGGGAGAGATCGTCGAAGAGGAAGCCGGGACTACTGGGGCCGTGGCTCTTATTGCTGAAACTGGGCATATGGGGGTCAGTCGAGTTGGAGGCGAGGAGCAGATGTCCTTGGCTCTTGATGTTCCTGTTGCAGCTTCATCCCAAGGGGCTGGCAGGGAAGTCACCGTCATCGAGACTCCAGCTACCATATCAGTCACCGCGGTTGTTCCCCACACAAGTGCACTGCAGATCATGTCGTCGTCATCTTCTGGGACGAGCGATGATAACTGGGCCACCGTGGACAGCAGAGTGGAGTTCGAACTACCCGAGACATCACCGCTCGGTCTCCAGTCATCGAGTGACCTTGTGTGGCAGTTCTTAGGGACCCTTCAGCAGACCATAACGGCCCGCAGAGATTTGACTTATGTTCAGCTGAGGGGCTTGATAGAGCACTTGTCCCGCTCGCTGTTGGCTTTTGGTTGCCCCATGGATGACTGGACTCCACAGGTGATTTTGCTTTTGAAATATGTAAACAGAAAGGAATTCTTAGGCCGGGAGGTAGCTAACCAGCTGGCGGCCATAACACTGGAGTGAGCTGAATGCCGAGTGGCTCTCATCTCTTTGAAAGGGACTGCGGTGACGATGAGGAATGATGCTAATGCCTCTTTGTAGCGCCGAAGCTTCCTTACGGCCCGGATAGCAGAGCTACATGCCGAACTTTCAAGGGTAGAGGTTGAGCTTCAAGAAGTAGAGCGCCTGGAAGTCCGGAGGATGGAGGAGGCAGAGATGGCCGAGGGACAAGCTGCTTCCCTCGGAGAGAAACTATCTTAGCTGGGGGCCACTGAGTTTAGACTGCAAGAACTAACCCGCCATCCTTCCTTGGGCTTTCAGAGCTGGAGGACATCTTCCGACGCCCTCTGCCATAGTCTTTTCTATTTGCCCCTTTTTGATGGACTTCATGTATTCCGGGGAATGCCCCGCGTAACATGTATCCCTTTGTTTTACAGAAATGAAATATCCCCATTTGCTGCTAAATTCCAACTCTATCTTTGCATTGGCCCTTTCTCCCCTTTTTTTCGCCAGCTAACTCTAGTCCGAGTATATGCGTTATTAGGGCAGGAGAGCGCTCACGCCTTCAGGGAAGGGGTGAGCTGTTCGCTCCACCGCGCCGTGACCATTCTCGGGACCAGGCAACGACTAGTGCAGGCCAAGAGTTCGAAGGACCAAAAGGGTATAGAGGCCCCTTCAGGGCTAGGAAATAAGGACAGACGGCTTGTCAGTCGGATTCATTGATGCTGACGGAAATTGAGGGTAGGGTTTATTCATTAACAGAGTTTATATGGAGCAAAAGTAGTTTACTGCTTAACGAGGATGAGGGGTCCACGTTAGGGGGGAAAGTTGACCAGTCCTGTCGATGGCGACAAGGGTCGATAGAAAGTCGGTCAGTTTAGTAGACGACGACGAGGATCGATAGGCAGTAGACCGACCTTGCCGATGGTGACAAGGGTCGAGAGAGTAGCCGATCTTACCGATGATGATGAAAATCGAAAAAGGTAGCGACCGATCTTGCCGATGGTGACAAGGGTTGGAATGGTAGACGGTCTTGCCGATGGTGACAAAAATTGAAAAAGGTAGCGACCGATCTTGCCGATGGTGACAAGGGTCGGAATGGTAGACGGTCTTACCGATGGTGACAAGGACCGAAAAAGGTAGCGACCGATCTTGCCGATGGTGACAAGGGTCGGAATGGTAGATGGTCTTGCTGATGGTGACAAGGGCCGAAAAAGGTAGCGACCGATCTTGCCGTCAGTGACAAGGGTCGAAAGAGTAGCCGGTCTTGCCGATGATGACAAAAACCAAAAAAGGTGGCGATCGCTCTTGCCGATGGGAGCAAGGGCCGAAAAAGGTAGCGACCGATCTTGCAGTTGGTGACAAGGGTCGAAAGAGTAGCCGGTCTTGCCGATGATGACAAAAACTGAAAAAGGTAGCGACCGCTCTTGCCGATGGTGGCAAGGGCCGAAAAAGGTAGCGACCGATCTTGCCGATTGTGACAAGGGTCGGAATGGTAGACGATCTTGCCGATGGTGACAAGGACCAAAAAAGGTAGCGATCGATCTTGCCGATGGTGACAAGGGTCGAAATGGTAGACGATCTTATCGATGATGACAAGGGCCGAAAAAGGTAGAAGGAAGTGGAATGATGAACGAGGATAACCTCGCTACTACATTATCATTTCATGATTTTTTTATTGATTTATTTTTTTATCCATCATCACTTTTATCACATTACTGACTCAAGCGCCCTTTCGAGTTTTCGCCAAAGTCAGCCCCCTCTTGCTTTTGCCCACGCGCCCTTTCGGGTTTTTACCTGGCGGGGTACCAGATTTTGCCTGTAACGCCCTTTCGGGTTTTCGCTACAGCCGGATTATAGCCATTTTTGCCCCTGCCCTAATATAGGAACAAGGCCGGCGGGGTATCTCTATTTTTAACCCCATCTTTCTTTTTTTCTTTTTTTTTGTGGGAAGAAGCTGGGACACAGGAGAGCCTGCCCGCTAGCATGCCGATCGGCCTTGTCGATGATGACAAGGGTCGGATCCTGGTTTAGTTCGTCGACATTGGTTAAATGCTGAAGCAAAGGATATAGTTCTTAACAGGGACGGAAGGTCCAGGTTAAGGGATAGAGGCTGACCGATCTCGCCGATGATGACGAGGGTCGAACATAGATTTATTCATCGGCATGGGTCACATGTCGAAGTAAAGATAGATTCATTAACAGGGACGAAAGGTCCAAGTTAAGGGTAGAGATCGACCGATCTCGTCGATGATGACGAGGGTCGAACATAGGTTTATTCATCGGCATGGGTCACATGTCGAAGCAAGGATAGATTCATTAACAGGGACGGAAGGTCCAAGTTAAGGGATAGAGGCTGACCGATCTCGCCGATGATGACGAGGGTCGAACATGGATTTATTCATCGGCATGGGTCACATGTCGAAGCAAGGATAGATTCATTGACGGGGACGAAAGGTCCAAGTTAAGGGTAGAGATCGGCCGATCTCACCGATGATGACAAGGGTCGAACATAGGTTTGTTCATCGGCATGGGTCACATGTCGAAGCAAGGATATATTCATTAACTGGGACAAAAGGTCCATGTTAAGGGTAGAGATCGACCGATCTCACCGATGATGACAAGGGTCGAACATAGGTTTGTTCATCGGCATGGGTCGCATGCCGAAGTAAAGATAGATTCATTAACAGGGACGAAAGGTCCAAGTTAAGGGTAGAGATTGACCGATCTCGCCAATGATGACGAGGGTCGAACATAGGTTTGTTAGGAGATCTTCGATGGGACTCTTGATGATTGTCCTTTGGGAGTCTCATTAGGAGGAGAATAAAGAGAAACTTTTTAGATTACCACTTTACTGACTCGAGCGTCCTTTTGGGTTTTCACCGAAGCCAGCCCCATCTTGCTTTTGCCCACGCGCCCTTTCAAGTTTTCACATGGTGGGGTACCCGATTTTGCCTATAGCGCCCTTTCGAGTTTTCGCCGCAGCCGGGTTATAGCCATTTTTGCCCTTGTCCCAATTTAGGAACAAGACCGGCGGGGTATCTCTATTTTTAACCCCATTTTGTCTTTTCTTTTTGCTCATGTAACAGAAGGACGTTGAGAGAGTCGGCTAGGACACGAAGTCTTGCGCCGAGAAAGAGGGTTTACTCGTCAGCACGAAGGCAATGCTGACGCAAGGGATAGATTTGTGCCGATTCGAGGGTAAGGCCCGCAATGGCAATGTTGTATAAAGGTCGGCTAGGACATGAAGTCTTGCGCCGAGAAAAGGGGTTTATTCGTCAGCAAGGAGACAATGCTAATGTAAAGGATGGACTCGTGCCAACTTGGGCGTAAGGCCCGCAATGACAAGGATGTATAAAGGTCAGCCAGGACACAAGGTCTCGCGCCGAGAAAAGGATTTATTCGTCAGCAAGAAGGCAATGCTGACGCAAAGGGGTAGATTTGTGCCGATTCGGGCGTAAGGCCTGTAACGGCAATACTGTAGACATTATGCGAGTCTGGTCGGGGACGACCATCACTAGACCGAGGTGCGGGTAGCTCGGTTAGGGCGGAGCGCCACTGAACCAAGGTGAGGGTAGCTCAATTAGGGCGGAATGCCACTGAACCAAGGTGAGGGTAGCTCGGTTAGGGCGGAATGCCACTAGACCAAGGTGAGGGTAGCTCGGTTAGGGCGGAATGCCACTAGACCAAGGTGAAGGGTAGCTTGGTTAGGGCGGAATGCCACTAGACCAAGGTGAGGGTAGCTCGATTAGGGCGGAATGCCACTAGACCAAGGTGAGGGTAGCTTGGTTAGGGCGGAGTGCCACTAGACCAAGGTGAAGGGTAGCTTGGTTAGGGCGGAGTGCGACTAGACCAAGGAAAGGTATTCCGATCACTCGGGGAATGTTGGTTGTGCCGTATGATACAGATTCATATGCTTCCCATTGAGTGGGGAGAACTGGATTACTCCTTTGTGGTCCACCAGGATGTAAGCACCTCCCTCATATACTCGGTGGATTATGTATGGTCCGACCCAGTTTTTGACCAACTTCCCTTTGGGATTGGAGGCCATCACTTCTCTTCTCTTTGTTGTGTGCTGTGATACCACTTGTTGGGTAGTGGCTGACTGATCTAGAGGGGGGGTGAATAGATCCGCCCCTCTTTTCGCAATTCAACCCTCTTTAAAGCTAGACAACGAGAATCGCAGCGGAATATAACTAGCTTAACGAAGAAGACAATGATTTGCTTAGCAGGATGAACAAGTAATATGAATATTAAACCTAAGCATGCATCTAGCACAAGCAATCACACAAACACACCATAACACAATGGATTTTAAGGTGGTTCGGACTGAATCCTCAGCCCTACGTCCACCCCTCACCAAACCCGATGAGGCTCCACTAGTGCAGCGCACCAAACCGCAAATCGGAAACCACCGATTGCCTTCCTACTAACCAACGGTAGGGACGTCAACACCGCAGATCGAAACACCTCCGATTGCCTTCCTACTAACCACCTGGTAGGGACGTCAACCGCAAATTGGAACACCCTCCAATTGCCTTCTGATAAGTGGCCATTTCTTATGACAATTCATTGCATGAACACCATTTTATGTGCATATAATTAGGCAATTATGCATATTTCATAGTTAACCTCAACTCCGCATTTAAATTGGAGCTTTCACGTAAATTGATTAATTCAATTGTCTTATTTAATAATAAATTAAAGTTGAGGGTCATGAGCATTAATTCTCTATTACATAATCATGAGCATTTGAGATTTATGTGCACATTATGGTAATTTTTATGGACTAAAGTATAATTATGTATGTGTAGGACACCGAAGGTAATTACAAAAGAAGCCGGGGGCAAAAGGGTCATCACCATTTTGACCAAGTCAAATAAAGAATTCAAATTATTTTGGTTGGAGGGAAAGGAAAGTTCAAAATTTCGAATTCAAAGTTTGAAAAGGAAGAATCCAAACTTTAAGTTTGGAAAGGAGGAAAAGGACATTCAAAGTTTGAAATAAAGGAGAGACATGATGAGCCTTGGGAAATGGGGTGCCTAAAGTCCAAGAAAGGGGGTGCCCACCTACTTTTTCTCTTCCCCATGCATCATATTCCACTTAAATCTCAGCCATCCATCTCCTTTTGATACAATCTCCACCCTCCATCTACCTAACTTTCCCTATAAATAGCCCATGGCAAGAGGCAGAAGGGGAGTTTTTTCTTTGAGCAATCTTTCACTCTCCCTCTTTCTCTCCCAACCTTAGGCCTCCGGTTTCTCTTATTTATTCACCCTCCAAAGGCAACTTCAACGACAAAGGCGACTTCCTCCCGGTGTACACGGCGATCTCTTTCAAGGCGGAGCGATCCTCTCCAAGGCTCGGCGAGGAGGAGACGACGACGTCGTCACCATTGCTACTACTATCTTCACATCTCAGGCCCCTCCTTTTGTCATTGCTTTTGTGTTATGTTACTTTATTGTAATCTTGTCACCTCTTTGTTGTAAGCTTGTCTTGCACTTCATGTACTTTTTCTTTTAAGTTAATGAAGAGAGTTGTTCTTTTAATCTAGTTCTTGATCTTCTTCCATCTCTACCCCCTTCTTCTATCTCTTCTTTTCACTTCATGCAATTAATTTCTATAGCATAGGCGCATAATCATAGGTGTTTTTAATTAAGTGTTAGAATCGTTCTTTGTTTCATCACTTTTCTTCAAACAATCAAATCACAAATATTTTCCAAAGGAGTCCAAAGTTTTTAACTCTAAAAATCTCTTCTTCCTTGTGGATTCGACCCGTGCTTGTCCTAATACTACATTCTCTTTTGATCATTTTGTGCGAGTGCGGTTTTAAGATTGTTATACGCGTGTTTTAAACGACGAACTTTCGCGTAATCAATTTTTGGCGCCGTTGCCGGGGAAGAATGATGATTTTTGATTTAAGAACTTTATTTTCCTTGTGTATATAGTGTACTAATAAAGTTCTCTTTTCTTTTTTTTTCTTTTTTTTTACAGGTGAGAAAAAAAAGAGGAAAAAAAGGGGAGAAAAAGTAACTTGAAAACTCAAAAAAAATTAGAGGTAAGTTTACCTTTCTTTATTTCATCTTTGTGATTTAGTCATTCATTTCAAAAAAAAAAAAGAACGAGGGAACACTTTTCAAGTAAGTATCCAAACTTTTTCTCTTTCATTTCAATTTCATTTCTCTACATTTCATATCTTGTGGTTAGATAGGTTCATTAAATATAAAAAAAAAAAGCATCACTTGAACTTCAATAAAAATGTTCATTGCAAGAGTAGAACCCACACTTCCATGTTTTAGGTCATGCATCATTTAGGATAGAATTTATTTTTCCTTGTTGTTTAATTATTGTTAATTGCATTATTGAAGATTGCGGGAGGCAAGGTGAGTACTCTAATTTTTTCAAAAGTATGCTCATGCATTTCCATGCTTGCATAGAACCCCTTGTTTGAACTTGGTTTGTTGCATATCATTTCTAAAAATATTCTAAGGGCAACACCCATAAACAAGATAAGGTGGGGATTTCATCACCCTTCCTTAGCCCACAAACCATAATTCCCTTGCATCTTTGCATGACCTAGACCTTAAATAAAATTCAGTAGACATTGGCCCCAGGTTCACACTGTGGTTCTTGTGTTATTTAGGCTTACCCTCTTGTGAAAACCGGTGCCTAAGGCAAGACGGTCGGACGGCAAACGCCTTAAGCGGGCTAGTGGTTTGGCATAATTAGGTCCCTACGAAAGTAGGGGGAACCTCCCACTACCCCACCCCTTACCTGGCCGGTGGAAACATTGAGGGTGAACTTAAGTTTCACTTTAGCCATTTTGTGAAACCCAATTTGTAGGTCTAGGTCACATCTAGGGCATTAAGTAATTTGTGTGATAACTTGTTTGTGTTTGCATAAAACAAAAACAAAAAAAAAATAAAAACAAAAAAATCTCATCTTCTCTCTCTTCGTCCTAGTTTGTATCAAAATAAAAAAAGAAAAAAATAAAATTAAAAAAAAATAAAACAAAAATCATTATAAAAAAAATCTCTGTCATCTCTCTCTCTCTTTTTGTCCTAGTTCATGCAAGGTAGAAGATCTCAACATCCAAACCTACTAGGACCCATTCAGGAAATTGAGAGAGTCTTGTATCCAAGAGACGATCTCCAAGAAGATCTTATGGCCGAAAATCAAGGACCTCACCACCAAAATATCATGGCCGGAAATCCCAATCCTCCAAAGCAAATGAAGGATTACTTCATTCCCAACCAATATCAACCTCCATCTTGCATTTACATTCCTCAAAATCAAGCCATCCATTATGAGATCAAGTCAAGCACAATTCAAATGCTCCCCTCATTTTATGGAAATACCAATGAGGACCCCTACAAGCACATTGATGAATTTTTGGAAATTTGTTCCACGGTAAAAATCCAAAATTTCTCAGATGATGCCCTTAGATTGACCCTCTTTCCATTCTCTCTTAAGGATAAGGCTAAATATTGGTTAGGCACTATAGGGAAGCCAATGAGAACTTGGGCCGAGATGCAACAAGAATTTTTGAAGAAGTTCTACCCTATAGGCCGCACCAATACCATGAGAAGGGCAATCACGGGTTTTACCCAAACCCCAGGGGAACAAATGCATGAGTCATGGGAAAGACTCAAGGAATTGCTTAGGAAGTGCCCTCACCATGGGTTGTCCAAATGGCAAATAGTCCAAGCTTTTTATGAGGGTCTATCCGATCAATTTAGACAAATGGTAGATGCATCATGTGGAGGGGCATTCATGAGCAAAAGCGAGGATGAGGCGTATGATTTGTTTGAAATGCTGAGTGAGAATTCTATCAATCATGCTTCTTTATCATCCTATGAGAGATCCATTGGGCCCTCCAAGCGGGCCGGATTATATGAGGTCAAGGCCCGAGGTGATTTTGAACCAAGATTGGACATAAGTCTCATCACTCAAAAGTTGGATAAAGTAGAGACTCTGACTCAAAAGTTAGACCAACTCTTGACTTTGAAAGACCCTTCTTGCCAACCATCATCCCATTCCTTCTCGGGTCAATCTAACACTCCACATGAGGCATGCACTCTATGTGCAAGCCCATCCCATCACATCACGGAGTGTCCAACTGCGGCTCAATTACCCCCTGCCATCCAGGAGCAAGTCTTTGCAGCCCAAGGATTCTCTAAGCCCAATAATGACCCATTTTCAAACACATACAATCCGGGCTGGAGGAATCACCCAAACTTTTCTTGGAAATCCCAACAATCTCTACCTCAAGCAACCAACCCCTCTATTCATCAAGCCCAAAAGCAACCCATGCAAAGTCAATTTTAAACCCAACCCAACAACTTCAGTCCATTTGGTAGAGGTCCACAAGCTCAATTCCTTCCTATGGGCTATTCACATTTTCAATCTAATCAAGGTCAACCCACTTACCAACCTCCGCCTCAATCCAACTTTGAAGATAAATTCAATCAACTCCAACAAATCATCTTGAATCAACAACAATCCATTTCCAAGTTGGAAAGTCAAATAGGACAATTGGCGGAAGCTACAATGAGAAGAGAAGTGGGTCAACTTCCAAGTCAACCCGTGGCCAACCCAAGAAATCAACCCCCGGGTTTTCCTCCACAACCGGGCCTCCTACCTCAACCCATCCCACAAGTACAACCTACAAGCCCACAATTTGAAAATGTCAAGGCTATTTCAACTTTGAGGAGTGGGAAGGTGTTAGATGACCCATACAAGGATGGAAAGGAGTTGAAAGATTCCATAGAAAAGAATCAAGATAATGAGGATGCAAGCAAGGAGGATTGCACTCAAGATAAGTTGGGGGGAGATCCTAAAGGGAAAGGAAAGGCCCATGAAGATCCAAATTTCTATCAACCTAAGGTCCCCTTTCCTAATGCCCTAGAGCCCAAGACCACTAAGACTAGGCCGGCCCAAAATGAGGAATTCATGGAACTCTTTTCACAAGTTCACATCAATATTCCACTCCTAGATGCCATAAAACATGTTCCAGCCTACGCCAAATTCCTCAAAGAGCTTTGCACTCCAAGAAGAGGGCCCAAGTCGACCCCAAAGAAAATTTGGCTCTCCGAGGATGTTAGTACGGTCTTGATGAACAATCTCCCTAGAAAGTTGAAGGATCCCGGTGCTCCCCTCATCTCATGTGATATAGGTGGTGTAACATTTGACCGAGCCCTCCTCGACTTAGGAGCTAGTGTCAACCTTTTACCCACCTCTGTTTATGATCAATTTGACATAGGAGAACTCAAGCCAACCCCCGTCATTCTCCAACTGGCCGATCGCTCAGTCAAGACTCCTCGAGGTTTGATAGAGGATGTGATTGTGAAAGTCCATGATTGCTACTTCCCCGTTGATTTTCTTATTCTTGACATGGCCTCCTCCTCGGAGTTAAGTCACACACCAATCATCCTAGGCCGCCCATTCCTTGCTACTGCCAAAGCCAACATTAATTGTGCTACGGGGACGATGGACATCTCATTCGGATGTCAAAAAGTTTCTCTCAATGTGTTCAAAGCCTCCCAATATTTGGACCTAGATGAAGAATGTCACTTCATAGACATCTATGATGAAATTATTGAGGATGATCTGGGCATGGGTCAAATAAGGGAGGTCAATGCTCTTCAAGATTCCCCACATCATAGTAGCATTTGGCATAAGGTTGAACCACTTCCAGCTTTGCAAGATGAACCAGCCCTTCCATCACTTGAAAGCCCTCCTAAACTTGAGCTTAAGCCCCTTCCGGACTCCCTCAAATATGCATTCCTAGGCCCCGATCAAACCCTTCCTGTTATCTTAGCTTCCAATCTAACCCCTACCCAAGAAACACTTCTCCTAGAAGTCCTTAGGACTCACAAGGGTGCCATAGGTTGGACAGTGGCCGATCTTAAGGGGATAAGTCCGTCTATTTGCATGCATCACATCTACATAGAGGACAATGCCAAACCTAGTCGGGAAATGCAAAGAAGTTTGAACCCAAACATGAAGGAGGTGGTGAAGAAGGAGGTTCTCAAATGGCTCGATGCGGGAATTATTTATCCTATATCAGATAGCCAATGGGTGAGTCCCACTCAAGTGGTTCCTAAGAAATCGAGACTCACCGTGGTCAAAAATGAACAAGGAGAAGATGTGCCCACTAGGCCCACCACGGGATGGAGAGTGTGTATTGATTATAGGAAACTCAATGCCATGACCAAAAAGGACCATTTTCCACTCCCCTTTATTGACCAAATTCTGGAGAAATTGGCAGGCCAAAGATATTTTTGTTTCCTAGATGGATATTCTGGGTACAATCAAGTGGCCATTTATCCAGAAGACCAAGAGAAGACCACATTCACTTGCCCATATGGAACATTTGCCTTTCGTAGAATGCCATTCGGTCTTTGCAATGCACCGGCCACTTTTCAAAGGTGCATGATGGCCATTTTCTCCGATATGATAGGAGAATTCTTGGAGATCTTTATGGATGATTTTTCTGTGTTTGGGGAGTCATTTGAAAATTGCTTAGAAAATTTGAAGAAAGTGCTTGCAAGATGTATTGAAACAAACCTTGTTCTTAGTTGGGAAAAGAGCCACTTCATGGTTCAAGAGGGCATAGGCTTGGGCCACATTGTGTCTGAACGCGGTATAGAGGTAGATAAGGCAAAAATTGACCTCATTTCTAATCTTCCTCCTCCAACCTCGGTGAAGCAAATCCGTTCATTCCTTGGCCATGCCGGCTTCTACCGCCGGTTCATCAGCAACTTTTCTAAAATTACCCGCCCGTTAACTCTTCTCTTGGCCAAAGATGCCCCATTCCATCTAGATGATGCTTTCTTAAGGGCTTTTAATACCCTTAAAGAGACTTTGACCAAGGCACCCATTCTCCAATCTCCCAATTGGTCTTTACCTTTTGAAATCATGTGTGATGCCTCCGACTATGCTATCGGGGCAGTTCTAGGCCAAAGAATTGACAAGTGTCCGGTGGTGATATATTATGCAAGTCGCACCCTCGCTGATGCTCAGCTTAACTACACCACCACAGAAAAGGAGCTGTTAGCTGTTGTCTTTGCCCTTGAAAAATTTCGATCATATCTCTTAGGGGCAAAAGTCATTGTGTACTCTGATCACTCAGCTCTCAAATATTTGTTCTCCAAGAAGGATGCCAAGCCTAGACTCATTAGGTGGATCCTCTTACTCCAAGAATTCGATCTTGAGATCCGAGATAAAAAAGGTTCTGAGAATAAAGTTGCCGATCATCTTTCTCGGATTCTCACAACTGATAATGCTCTTTTGCATGATTCATTTCCAGATGAACACCTCTTGTCCATCACCCATAGTCAAGTTCCATGGTTTGCGGATATTGTCAACTATTTAGCTGTGGGACAAATTCCTAATGGGTGGTCTAAACATGAAAAAGAACATTTCTTTGCCACAATCAAACACTATTTCTGGGAAGATCCTGAATTATTCTACATGGGTCCGGATCAAATAATTAGAAGGTGTGTCCCTGAGGAGGAACAACAAAGCGTTCTGAACTTTTGTCACACTTTAGATTGTGGGGGACACTTTGCGGGAAAGAAAACAGCCGCTAAAGTGTTACAAAGTGGATTCTTCTGGCCCACTCTCTTCAAAGATGCCTATGAATTTAGCAAGACTTGTCTTAGGTGTCAAGCCATTGGAAACATGAGCAAACGGGATATGATGCCACTCAACCCCATTCTAGTGGTCGAAATCTTTGATGTTTGGGGAATTAATTTTATGGGGCCCTTTCCACCATCATTCGGACATGAGTACATTCTTGTGGCAGTCGACTATGTGTCTAAATGGATTGAAGCCATTGCCACCCGGACTAATGATCACAAAGTTGTCATGAAGTTTGTCCGAAAGAATATATTTTCAAGGTTCGGATGTCCGAGGGCAATCATTAGCGATGGAGGTTCTCATTTCACTCATACCCAATTCCGAGGTCTTCTCGGAAAATATGGGATCACTCATAAGATTGCCACTCCCTACCATCCCCAAACAAGTGGCCAAGTGGAGACATCCAATAGGGAGATCAAAAATATCCTACAGAAATCTGTTAGGCTCGATAGGAAGGATTGGTCTGAAAGATTGGATGACGCTCTTTGGGCCTATCGGACAGCATACAAAACTCCCATTGGCATGTCTCCATATAGGTTAATCTTTGGGAAAGCTTGTCACCTACCCGTTGAGCTTGAGCATAGGGCCTATTGGGCTATTAAGCAGTTCAATTTCGACTTGGCCCAAGCAGGATCTCATAGGGCCCTACAACTAAATGAGTTAGAGGAGTTGAGGAATGAAGCTTATGAAAATACTAAGATTTACAAAGCCAAGACCAAAGCTTTCCATGATAAACACATTGTGAGAAAATCATTTCAACCTGATCAAAAGGTTTGGCTTTTTAATTCTAGGCTGCGCTTATTCCCTGGTAAACTCAAATCCAGATGGGACGGACCATTTGTTGTGCTCAAAGCCTTTGATCATGGTGCTGTCAAAATTCTAGATCCTAAAAATGGTCAAATTTTCACTGTTAATGGTCAACGTCTCAAACTCTACTTGGAGAACACACAACTTTCATCAAATGAATCAATCCCACTGAGTGACCCATGATAAATACAAGAATGTTGTCTGGCTGAAGACGTTAAACTTAGCGCTTGTTGGGAGGCAACCCAACCATTTCTCTTCAAAAATCTAGTGAAGTATTTTCATTTGTGTTTGTAGGAGCTGGAAGAAGTCGTTCGCAAAACTGCCTCCCAAAATAGTTATGTCTGCATACCCCAGGTTGTACCTTTCCTTCCAAGCATTCATGTATGCATTGTCATGTTTTACATGCCATTGAGGACAATGTCATTCAAGTTGGGGGGGAGAGAAAATTTTTCATGATGCATATATTACAACCTGATAGAAGTTCTTTCTTGCATGTCATCATTACATGAAAGTAAAAAGATGTAAACCCCATTTTGAGTTTCATGATTCATGCTTAAATTAAAAATAATTCTAGAATAGAAAAGGCTAGGGAGAATGATGATGGAAAATTTAGTCAATCTAGCCATGGAAAACTGATATAAGAATCCCTTTAAAGTTCATGTGCACTAAAAAAAAAAAAATTTACATTACACACTAATGAAACAAGCAAGACAAGCCCTCTGCTATTTTAGGTATATTATCTGATATTCTGCACTTCTTAAAAAAAGAGATATTTATACAAAGCTTTCTGCCAAATTATCTATCAAATAAGTGCAATGGCACTATGAAAAAAAAAACACCATGAAAAATGCCTCTAATCTTAGTAACCGGGCCTACTTCACCTAAGACGTGTTGAGGTTCGCGTAAAACGGAAAAGGGAACCTGGATCTGCGAAACTGGGCCTGCTTCTCCTAAGGCAAGAGTCGAGGTTCACATTGAGCAGTGAAGGGTAGTGCAGCATCATGTGTGGTATAAAAGATCCCAAAGGGATAAAACAATAAGGCAGACAAAAAGCTAATATGCTTAATGCTCTGATCTAAGAGGTGCAGGGTTGAAAGACATTTACTTGGAATAGCGAATGGGGGATGCAATTGTCTAAGCTATGGATTTGGTAGTTACACATGCACAAGTGCTATTGAGCTTTAACTTGAATTCTTAATCATGTACAATTAAGTTCCTACATAAGGCTAGTGTGCATTAATGATTCCAGATTCCTAATCTTTGGTCGATTCTATGAAGGGATAACTGGATATGAGAGCATGAATTTTGTAAACTCTTGTTAGTCCGAAAATGCAATTTATTGGCATTGCTAAGGGACTAGCAATGAGTAAGTTGGGGGGTGTGATAAGTGGCCATTTCTTATGACAATTCATTGCATGAACACCATTTTATGTGCATATAATTAGGCAATTATGCATATTTCATAGTTAACCTCAACTCCGCATTTAAATTAGAGCTTTCACGTAAATTGATTAATTCAATTGTCTTATTTAATAATAAATTAAAGTTGAGGGTCATGAGCATTAATTCTCCATTACATAATCATGAGCATTTGAGATTTATGTGCACATTATGGTAATTTTTATGGACTAAAGTATAATTATGTATGTGTAGGACACCGAAGGTAATTACAAAAGAAGCCGGGGGCAAAAGGGTCATCACCATTTTGACCAAGTCAAATAAAGAATTCAAATTATTTTGGTTGGAGGGAAAGGAAAGTTCAAAATTTCGAATTCAAAGTTTGAAAAGGAAGAATCCAAACTTTAAGTTTGGAAAGGAGGAAAAGGACATTCAAAGTTTGAAATAAAGGAGAGACATGATGAGTCTTGGGAAATGGGGTGCCTAAAGTCCAAGAAAGGGGGTGCCCACCTACTTTTTCTCTTCCCCATGCATCATATTCCACTTAAATCTCAGCCATCCATCTCCTTTTGATACAATCTCCACCCTCCATCTACCTAACTTTCCCTATAAATAGCCCATGGCAAGGAGGAGAAGGGGAGTTTTTTCTTTGAGCAATCTTTCACTCTCCCTCTTTCTCTCCCAACCTTAGGCCTCCGGTTTCTCTTATTTATTCACCCTCCAAAGGCAACTTCAACGACAAAGGCGACTTCCTCCCGGTGTACACGGCGATCTCTTTCAAGGCGGAGCGATCCTCTCCAAGGCTCGGCGAGGAGGAGACGACGACGTCATCACCATTGCTACTACTATCTTCACATCTCAGGCCCCTCCTTTTGTCATTGCTTTTGTGTTATGTTACTTTATTGTAATCTTGTCACCTCTTTGTTGTAAGCTTGTCTTGCACTTCATGTACTTTTTCTTGTAAGTTAATGAAGAGAGTTGTTCTTTTAATCTAGTTCTTGATCTTCTTCCATCTCTACCCCCTTCTTCTATCTCTTCTTTTCACTTCATGCAATTAATTTCTATAGCATAGGCGCATAATCATAGGTGTTTTTAATTAAGTGTTAGAATCGTTCTTTGTTTCATCACTTTTCTTCAAACAATCAAATCACAAATATTTTCCAAAGGAGTCCAAAGTTTTTAACTCTAAAAATCTCTTCTTCCTTGTGGATTCGACCCGTGCTTGTCCTAATACTACATTCTCTTTTGATCATTTTGTGCGAGTGCGGTTTTAAGATTGTTATACGCGTGTTTTAAATGACGAACTTTCGTGTAATCACCTTCCTACTAAACACCGGTAGGGAGGAATCACAACTTCAATGTTTAACAATATTGAAAGTAAAACAAATGTGAAAGAACTAAAACAAGAGATTGAGTAAGAAGGAATTGGCCCTTGAATGGAAATGATTTGTTGATCAGCAACAGGGATCTCTTCTTCTTGCAAATCAATCTTCTTGATTCATCCTTGAATGGATGAATGTTCTTCACGGAGTACTGTTCATGTGAACAGTAACTGTTCTTCCAATCCTCTCTTGATCTTCTCTCTTTGATCTCTTTGAATGGATGAAGAAGTGAATAGATGCTACCTTGATCCTTGCTTCCTTCTTCACAGATCTTGGAAGATGATCGCTTTGATATGAGCTTGAATATCTTGGATTGGATGAAGATGTTCTTCACGGAGTACTGTTCATGTGAACAGTAACTCTTCCTTCAATCTCCTCTTTTGATCTTCTCTTTGTATCTTCTTGAAGTTGATGAAGAGAGTAATTGATTCTACCTTGAATCTTGTTTCTTCAATAGCTTGTAGGAGATTGATTGCTTCAAAAATCACCTTGGATGAACTTGAAAGGATGAAGAAAATCACTTTGAGAAATGAGCTTCTTGGATCTCCTTGAAAGCTTTGCTTCTTCTCCTTCTTGGAATTTGATTGAAGAGTAGAAGGTGATTGCTTCAGGATTGCTTCAGATCTTTACTTGAAACTCTTGAGTGGATGAAGAACTCATTCACGAACTACTGTTCATATGAACAGTACTTCGTATCCTCTCTCTTGAAAACCCCTCTTGCAGCCACCCTTAATCCCAAATGAAGCATTAGGGTTTGCCTCCACCAATGTGTTGGTTTTATAGACCTCGAATGGTCCTTGGAGAAGCCCTAGACCAGATCCACAATTTGTGGGTGATTGAGAGACTTTGGGGTTCTTTAGGATTAAAGAAATCATGAGAATTAGGCAGCCCACGAGGTGGATTTCGAGGTCAAACAAGGTTGGCTCGGGACTGGCGGTCGACCTACAGCTCCTGGCGGTCGATCGCCACTGTAAAATGCTGTAGACGAATGGCCCCTGGGAATTCCGGTCGACCGCCACTGGCTGGCGATCGACCGCTACTGAAACATCTTCGACCTGGATGGTCCCTGGCTGGGGCGGTCGACCGCCCCTGTGCTGGCAGTCGACCGCCAGCTGGGCAGAACCCGGGTTGGCCCGGTTCGGTCCGTTGAGTCTCCGGTTCGGTCCGTTAAGTCTTGAACTCTGTCGTTCAACTCCATTAGCAGCCCGTGCATGTTTGTAGCATCACCCTTGACTGTCTTGAAGAATTCTGTTGATTATATCGTTCCTATAATCAGAATTTTGTTCCGGGGGCTCCGCCCCCGGAAACCCCCGCAAGGGGCGCTGCCCCCTTGACCCCTGCGACCTGACCGCGCAGGTCGATCCGCGTGCGAGGGCGCAACATTGAGCTTTCACATTTGCCAACTCCGCTGAATTCCTTGTCCATGTAATGGTGTACTTTGATCATCTTGGATGAATACTCGGTCCTTTGTAGAAGCTTTGCTTCATTGCTTGGGCCTTTTCTTTCTTGCTTGGCCTTGCTTAGCTAGAGCCTTTTCTTCCTTACTTGGCCTTGCTTGGACGTATTCATTTCACTTTCATTGCGCCACCTCCATTCCATTCTTTAGTTGCAATCTGTTGAGCTATCACAGTAGATATTTCCACTCCAGTCAAAGTGTACTTGGCATCATGAGTTTCCACGTTGCATCTTGAGTGATCTTGGCGCCTTTGGATCTATCTTGATTTCTGTACGGCCAATTTGTTAAGCGTTGCAAGCCATTCTTGATATGTTGAATTGGCAATATAATGACCTAAATTATATGCAAATGGATTTTATCAAATGCATAGCAAATGCATAATGATTATCAAATGCATAATGAATAGCAAAATGACTCTAAAGACATACATCATCAAAACACTAGAAATGAGTCATAGTTGAGTCATAGTTGGAATCACATCAAAACAATAGAACCAATCATTAGTTGAGTCATAGTTGGACATCATCAAAACAATAGAAACACTCATGTTCCACACATGCCCAACTTTAGCACAACATTCTCCCCAACATTCTCCCCCTTTTCACATGCCCAACTTTAGCACAACATTCTCCCCAACATTCTCCCCCTTTTTGATGATGGCAACTATGAGTCATAAAAAGATTCAAGAACATTCAAGAACACTATGGCTCATTAAATCTTCTCCCCCTTTGCCATCAGCAAGAAGGGATCAGCAAGAAGGAATCAAATATTTTCCCCTTTTTGCATTTGTGAGACCAATGAATGAGATGAAGTATGCCAACATGGTCCAATAGAAGAGATTGATAAGACAACCATAACGCAATTTTGATTTCAGATTTTTCAATTTTTAGATGTTTTCAAGATTTTAGCTTTTTATGGTTTTCAGGATTTTCTATGCAATGCATGGGAAGGCAAGATGCAAGTCACATGTATGCATGAGCACAAAGTGATTTCACCCAATATGTATGCATGAGTGAACACAGATATGCATAGATGAAGTAGAGCATGTGAATGCAAAGAGTGTAATGTGTGATATGCTCTAAAATGAATGAAACCATGCTATCCAATGTCAATGAACTTTTGAAGTTTCAACACATACTTAGTAATGAATTATGAAAACATGCTTTACACATGCTATGCAATGACATATGAACATGTTATGCTATGACATGAATCATGAAAACATGCTACCCCTTTGACAATGAAATGCTCACAAGATGACATGTACCTCTTGTTCTTCGGGCATCACCTGATGCACTCCAGCTGAGCCCGCGTGAACTTCCTGCATCACCTGCCTAGCATCCGTTGATGACAAGCAACGAAGTAGAATTTTTCTTCGGGCATCTGCCATTATTCGAAACAAGGTTCTATTCCTCATCTCGTAAGAGTCTTTGACCCTCAGGAGTTTCATTCGTTGTTATTTTCCCTTCGGGAGTTGCTGGCGCTGAAACCACTGTAAGAGATGTTCTCGCCAATCGGGTCGTTGGACTTCTTTGACGGCTACCACCTCAATCTCTTGTTCATCGGCTAAGACCTCTGTTACACTGGGGACTTACCGGTGGTTGATCACTATTATATTCAGGCTCGTGTCAGGCGGGACCGCCAAAGAACTGGCCAGCTTAGCGAGGGCGTCTGCCTGAGCATTCTGGCCTCGGTTGATATGCTTGATGCTGATGAAGTAGAATCTTGACATCAGGCGGGTTGCCAACTGATAGTAGGGGAGGAGCTCCTGCTTTCGCACATCGAACTCTCCTTCCAGTTATTTTATAACCAGCATGGAGTCTCCGAATGCTTCCAGCATCTGAATTCCCATGGATAGAGTAATTTGTAACCCGATTATCAGGGCTTCATACTCTGCTTCATTATTTGTGCAATGCTTGTTTATCGAGCAAGATGTGTGCACCACTTCCCCTTCTGGGGATTTCAGGACTATGCCTGCTCCTGCCCTGACCCTGGCTGATCCAGTGGCAGAGGTGTCAATTCTGGAAGCGCCATCGAAATATAGCTGCCATAAGGAGGGCCGCACCTGAGCGGCTTCCAGGGTTTCATCTTCAGGAAGCTCCAGTTCCAGCGGGCAGTCCCCGGGTACTGGGTGCTCAGCGAAGAAGTCTGCAATAGCTTGGCCCTTGACGGCCTTGCGCGGCACATAGAAGATGTCAAACTCCATAAGGATTACTGCCCATTTGCCCAAGCGACCTTTGAGTGCCGGCTGGGACATAATATATTTCAGCGGGTCCTCTTTGGATACCAAGCTGATTTCATGCGACAACATGTAGTGTCGAAGCTTCTTAACTGCGAAGACCAGTGCCAGACAGATCTTCTCAATATAAGTATATTTCTCCTCAGTTCTGACCAGTCTCCGACTGAGTTAATAGAGGGCTTGTTCTTTCCCTTCTTCATTATTCTGGGCCAGCATTGCCCCCAGAGAATTGTGTGTGGCTGCTATATATAATATCAACGGCCGTCCTTTCACCGGTGCGCCCAGCACTGGAGGAGTCTTCAGATAGTCTTTCAGCTTGTCAAAGGCTGTTTGGCAATCTTCATCCCAGTAGAAGGGAACATCCTTCATCATCAATTTGTGGAAAGGCTGGCATCGCCCTGACAAATTGGAAATGAACCGCCTAATATAAGCCAAGCGACCCTGTAGTGATCTCAGCTCGAAGAGATTTCTTGGTGCAGGTAACTCCTGAATTACTTTGATCTTTGCGGGGTCTATCTCGATTCCTAGATATCGGATAATGAAGCCCAAGAACTTTCCGCTCGACACTCCGAACGCACATTTCATAGGGTTCATCTTCAACTCATGCTGCCTCAGCCTCTGAAAGATAATCCGGAGGTCCTGCAGATGGTCTTGTTTTCTTCTGGTCTTGACCACCAGATCATCTATGTAGCACTCGACCTTGTGGTAGAGCAACTCATCAAAGATTCTGGTCATTGCGCGCTGATAAGTTGCGCCAGCATTCTTTAGTCCTAACGGCATCCTCTTATAGTGATAGATGCCTTTAGGGGTTCGGAAGGCAGTATGAACCCGGTCATGCTCCACGATCCAAATCTGGTTGTAGCCGGATGACCCGTCCATGAATGACATGGCCTCATGACCGGTTGTGGCATCAATCATGACTTCCGTTATTGGCACTGGAAAGTCATCCTTGGGGCAGGCTTTATTTAGATCTCAAAAGTCAACACATATGCGGATCTGTCCATTTTTCTTTTTCACAGGGACGATATTTGCCAGCCACATGGTGTACTGGTTTTCTTCGACAAATCCCACGTCAATAAGCTTGTCAACTTCAGCATAAATTTGAGTGATGAGTTCTGGCCTCATGCACCGTGGTGGTTGCTTCACCGGCTCGGCTTCAGGGCTGATTGCCAACTCATGCTGTGAAACTACAGGATTCAGACCTGGCATCTCTTTGTAAGTCCAGGTGAAGCAATCCCGGTATTCTTGCAGCAGCTGGATGTATAGCCCCCATTCTTCTAGGGACAATTGGCCACTGAGGAAGGTAGGCCTAGGGTCCTCCTCACTTCCCAAGTTGATTTCTATCAGTTCGTCGACTGTGGCTTGGTCTCCGTCTTCTATCTCCGGAGGTGCCGGTTGGAGGTCAACGAAGTCTGGAATACCATCTTGAGGGTCGAGTACTTCGACTTCCTCATCTGACACCATCAGAGCTTCTCGGAAGTCCTCTGTTTCATTTGATAGTGGCCGCGCGTATTGCTCTTTCAACCAATCCGCTGCCATTGCAGTCTCCCAGGGTAAGAGAGCAGCTTCAATCCTTGCAGATGGGGTTGTGGTCGTGACCGACAGGTGGCCGCTTGTTGTTGGGCTGGAACAGCGTTCGAGCCTCATAGCAGAGGGTGAGGGCATCTCGCCTTCTGAGGCAGCTGCATCTTCTATAGGGATGGCATCCCCTTCCTTGGCAGTATATACGCCTCGGTCGGAGCTGAAGTTGGTTCCCCCGAGTGGCATGGGGGGTGTCGAGTCTGACATCAGCAGGTCTTCCTCAGGGGGAGAAGTCTCGACTTCTCTGATACTTTGGGCTCCGCCGCTGCTAGCCGCATCAAATTTGGCTTGAAGGGTCATCTCTTCGGGGTAGATCTGCTCCCAATATTGGCAAGGAATCATGGCCTCCACCTCTGGATTCCCGGGCTGGTCCCAGTAAGCATATTCAGCTTCTGCTGGGTATTCATCAAAAGTTGCCCCGAGGGAGCTATCTTCAGCAGGGCAGATGGCGGAAATGGTGTCCACTTCGTATCGCCCACTGTGGTAATATTCTTCCAGGGTGAAGCCCAACCCTGGGTGTTCAGAAATGCGTCTCATTTCCTTATCCAGACTTATGGGATACCACATTTTCTGGAAAACTTCCTTGCTCCTCTGAGACTGATCGGAGGGGATGTGTTGCTTTTGAAACATCCTGGCCATCCGATTAGTTGTGAATGCTTGACCCTTGACAGGAACTGACGGATTGTCTATATCTTTGGGGAGGCAGTAATCTGTGTCTTCCTGAGTAGGGTGCTCTTCAGCTGTATAAAACAGGCTATTGGGTCCATCCTCCTGTGTTAGCTCCCAAGTTTTGAAAGGCTCGATAGTAGGGTTATCAAGGCCGGGAGTTGGCTTGGTGAGGCCGTCCGGGACTCCAATGTTGTTATGCTTCTGACCGACCCGCACTTCATTAGCTTCAGCGTAAAATACTGGAGGTGCTATTCTGCCCACGTCCCCGGATGCTGTGATATGGGAGACCACCTTGGGCTTGACATATCCGCGCGGTGGTGGTGGATACCAATTGCCGCCGGATGCGCTTCTCGATGCCCCCGCAGGGGTCTTAGCTTCAGAGGTCTTCTGGGGAAGCCCTGTATATAGGTTGGCATCCGCCAAATGACATTCAAATACCTCGAACGGGTGGAGGTCTGCAAAGATCCTCTCCTCCTTCCCTTGAAGACTATATTTGATACATTAGTGGAGCGTAGATGGCACCACCATATTTTCATGCAGCCATGGGCGGCCGAGCAGTGCTTTGTACGAGGTGTGGGAGTCAATGACATGGAACTACACCGTCGTAGTGAAATCCGCTAACTCTGCCACCCCCAACGACACTTCACATTTTTGATTGAAGCCGGCGATACGCATATCCCCGACTTTCTTGAGATGCACGTTGAAGTGGTGCCTCTCGTATATTCTATAAGGCAGGATGTTGACCGCTACACAGGGATCAACCAGAATCCTGTTCAGCTCACTTCCATTCAGGTGCCCCTTCATATACAACGGTCTGCTGTGGCTGATGGTAGGCAGCAGCATATCTTCTGGAGTGAAGGTCATGCTAGCCTCCGGCATTGCTTCAGCCAAACATGTCTCAAAATGAGCAGGCGTCTGCAGAGCAGTAATGATCGCCTGTCGAGTCTCTTCACTCAAAGAAAGGATCTCCCAGATTGTAAATCGAGCAGGGAGCTTCTTGAGTAGCTTCATTATTCGGCTCCCAGCTCAGACATTGGAGAGCTTCATCTCTTCAGCCCACCTGGGCTTGGGGAAGTCTTGGGCTGCGAGCCCTGACGGACCTGCTTCATCTCCCTCGGATTCGGTGCCCTTCTGGCTGGTACCGGATCTTCGGCGCTCTTCATTAGCTACTGCAGGGCAAGCTCCATCTGTATTTGGATCTTCGGCAGATTGTGCTGGCTGCGGGTGAACATCCCCGGGTGCAGGGTTAGCCTCCTGACAAGGCTGCTTCCCCTTAGACATCTTCATGAATTCAAGAAATGAAGGGACCCCCTTGCCCCCACTTTTGTTATATAGGCCTGGCGGAGGAGGGATCTGGACTCCCTTGATCTCCAGCGGAGGTGTTTTGTAGGGCTGCTCTCCCCTGAATATGATGTTGTGGTTGGGTGGCGGCTGGCGCCCCCATTTCCGGCCTGACCGGGTTGCATGTGTAGTAGTTGCGGCCTCAGCCCTGCCTCCCTCAAAAAGGGGTGTGAAGCAAATTTCCTCTTCTTCCTATTCTCCGGGCGGGTTGAAGAGTGCTGATAGAGTATTGCAGGAAACAACATGCACTTTATCGGCCTTAGCGGCCCTTCTCTTCTTCTTTTGTTTCTTCTTCTTCCATGCTTCAGTAGGCGCCTGCCCCCAGAACAGACGGCCCTCCTTATCGGATGCTGCTTCAGCTTCCTCCTTTCGCTCGAGTGAGAGTTGCTCCAGTTCTTACCATGGGACATGGTCCCGCACCAGTAGAGGCTTCAATTCGGGCTGCACGTACTAATCTAGCCCTTCAATGAGGTTTTGTAGTCAGCGGACCCCAGGGTATGTTTCCTTGACCACTGGCAGCGGAGTTTGTCTCCTCCGATTGTGTGTAGGTATCCTGATAGTTGCAGGTGGAGTGATCCACACGGGTGCTGCCACCGGCGGAGCAGGTCGGGGTGTAACACCACGGATATATGCCCCCACTTTCGGGCAGGGTGCTTTCTTCCTCTTGTGCTTCGCAGGGATCTGCTGCCACCCCCGTTGTTCCTTCGCGGGCTCCAAGAAATGAGTTTCATAAGTGCTCCGCGTACTTGCTTCAGAGATCTCCTCGGGCAGTGCCTGGTATAGGGAGATCATGTTGACTGCTGCCCTCCTCCGAGGGTCTTCATGCGGTTGAGGAGGGTCCACTTTGTACTCTCCCAACTCGATTTCATTTTTCTTCACCATCCCTTTGATGATGTCCTTGAAAACATAGCAGTCTTCGATTGGATACCCCAACATCTGGTGGTAGGGGTAGAATCTTGGGCTGTCTCTTCTCTTTAGGTCCTCCGGCCTCTTTGGCTCTGGCAGGGTGACCATGCCATATTCCGTTACCCAGTTGAACAGAATCTGGGTCTTGTCCTTTGGAAATGAATAGGCCTTCTTCATCTTGTCCCGTAGCGAGGGACCTTCTTTGCCATCTAGGGCTTCTGCAGGCTGTGGGTGACTGCCTTCTTGCCTTCATCTTTCTGTTGTTCGAACGCCTTGATGTCAAGAGCATTCGCTTCTTTAGGTGACGAGCGCCGCTCCACTGCCTTGCCCTTCTGGGTTGTGCTGGCAGCTGATGTAGGGATAGGTCTGGCCAGAAAAGCTTCTACCTCGGCCACGACATTGTTCAATCGGTCAAACGATCGTATTTCCATTCCGATCATCTTTTCCAGAACCTCCCTCCTGAGGTTCTGTTTGCATATTTGTACAGCATCTTCCTGATGCAGGCCGCTTGCACCTCATTCCAAGGTTCCTCCACCTCTTGATATAATCGAGGGCTGTCTCATCGGCCCTTTGCTTTGTTGAGTAGAGTTCGGCCACTGTGACCTCCCTCTCTGTAACATGGAATCTTTCTCTGAACTTCCTCTGCATATCCGGCCAGTCGCTGATTGACCCGGTCGGGAGGCTAGAGTACCATTCAAATGCGAGCCCCGTCAGCGAGGACCCAAAAAACTTCAACAAGTATGACTCATCGGTGGCCAGGTCACCCATGACGGTCATATAATATGCAATATGCTCTTTCGGGGATCCCTTCCCATTGAACCTATCGAACTTGGGCGGCTTGTTGATCCCCAGGGGAAGCCGCTTAGCAGCATGGTGTTGCGGGTATGGCACCCGGTAGGCATCAAACGCGACGTAGTCGCCTTCACTCCTTTCTGCGAGCTTCAGCTCGATCATCCTTTCCACCATCATCCAGTTCATGACCGTGGGGTCAACTGGCTCCGGATAGAAGTGTGATGGCTACAAATACGGGGTGACCAGAGCGGTCGCCTGTGGAGGACGCAGCAGCGGGGGTGTCTGGTGCACCTGGGGGAGCACCGGTGGCATCAGCGGCTGCGACTGTGGTGGCCGCTGTTGTGTTGTCGCCATGCTTGGTTCTGACGACTGAGGCAAGGTGTAGAGCGGCAGAGGGTCGACATAACGAACCGCTCCCCGAGATGATTCACCCTGGACTTCGGGTGGTTTGGAAGCTGATGACTGTTCAATTTTCTCCATCAGCTGCTTCTTCAGTAAGTCTATCTCTTGCCGATATTTTTGAAGTAGAATCAAGACCGATGGGTCCATAGTTGCCGTGCTGGGGATAGCTTCCGTTGCTTCCCCGGACGTACCCTCGGGCAGGATGTCGAGGGTGACGTCGTCTTCTTCTTCCGTCGTTACCACATTGGCGGTCAAGACAGGAGCCTTATCATCCCACTGGTGGTAGACCCGGGGTTGTTTTCCTTTAGTTGTCGCCAGGAGTTGCCTTGCGGCTTCTGCTCTTCGAGTATTCGGCCCTGGCCGTGCGGCCAATTTAGCCAACTCGCGGGGATCTTCAGGAAGTCCCTTGTATCGGTCGAATATGCCGGCCATGTTGTAGGCGAAGACCTGCATCCTTCTTCTCTGTCGATGGACCCTTCTCTTAGCCCGATCTAGGAAGGTCAGCCTCTCGAACAGAGAAGTTCTTCTTGTTTGTTCCCACCTAGGGGCGGCTTCATCGGCTTCGGTCCCGAAGCCGTCATCATAGTCGTTGTCATCAACTGAGGACAGCATCATCCCTTCTCTTTCATTTTCTTCAACTGCCAGTGCTGGGCAGTAGTCTTCATTGGCGGCGGCTGCTTGCATTAACCATTGTTGTCCAAGCGAGGGGTTACCTAGCCCTCGAAAATAGTCTTTGACCAAGTTGGTCATCTCTTCTCGACCCCGTTCTTGATGCAGCACGGGGGACAGTTGTCGACCTCCCGCAGGAGGGGTATAAGCTAGCCGAGCTCTATCGGCAGGTTGCTGGAACCTTCGTCCCACAGTAGGGATGTTGGCTTGGCGGGCGCAGGCCCGGAAACTTTCGCGGCGTGGAGGGTCCGCAACCACTTCTTCTTCTTTCGGGGCCAGGCCCCTTTCGCTCCTTCCTTCTGCTCCGTCGTGAGCAAGGCGGCGGCGGACAGGTGCAGCTTGATGAACAGGTTGGACCCCTTGGGGACCCACACCTGTTTAAATTTCCTTGGCCTGGGGGCCAACTTCTCTTGGCCGTAATGGCCGGCTTCTTCTCTTTCTGCCCTCCTTCCAGCGAGGGCTTGATATGAGTTGCGGACGGGGATGGAAGGGACGACCCGATCCGGGACTATCCGCTCATCGCATTCGTTGAGAAAGGCGCGCATGCCACCAACCATCATAGATTTACCGGATTGCGAGAGGGTTCCGGTAACCACAGCAGTACTCCTCCGGATTTGCTTGCGCTGACGTCCTCCGGAGTTCCTGTTGACAGCATCGGGGCGGACCCCACGGACAGCATGGTGCACGAGGCAGCTGGCGACCAAGGTTGGACTCTTGAGCGAGTCGTGGTAGTATCGAGCCTTTAGAGGCTCCATGTTCTTCGTAGCTCCCTCGACAGGCTCCGAGGGTTCCACCTCCAGCATGTCTACGAAGGCTAACCCCAAGAAGTTGGGGAAGCCAACGGCGGTAGGGAAGCTACCGAACACCGTGGGCACCGCCAGGTACCCTTGCGCATGATCATCAACAATTGAAGGGCCAAAGTCGACGCCAGTCAGCCCATTTGTCGTCATCGTTCGCCTGCAAAGACAAACAAACCAACGATTAGCAACCTTTGGGAGGGCCTCGAAGCCCAAGTATCTCGGCAAAGAGATGAAAGGTGACACTGGTCCCACCGGGCGTGCCAGACTGTTTGCGATGGGAATTTTGTTTTTATTTTATTTTCTTTTATTATTTCATTTGGGTTTATTTTATTTATTTCACGTGTCGATTAACCAATTAACTAACTGGTAGCTAACTGGCTAGTTGACTACGCAGGCGTGCCAGTCACGTACGTGACGAGTTTATTATGCGCTCGTTCTGACCCGTGTCGGGTGAGAGAGAGGTTCGGTCGGGACCAGCAATCCGCCATACCATAAAGGCTATGGCGTTAATTACATCCCCCACGAGGAGGGAAAACCTTTGATTAATTGTCGAGATGGTGGGATGTCGAGGCCGGAATAAAGATGCAAAGGTATAAACGTGACCATGTCACGTGAGGTGCTTCTATATGTCATGCGAAAGAGGCATGGTTTATTAATTTGGGTACCCTCGATACGTGGCGGAGGACATAGGTCCGAAGACCACCATCGCGCATGGCAAAGACTTCCAATCGGGAGCGACCCAGACCTTCGTCAATGCCGTTTAATATACCGGAGGGAATCCATGCAGGCATGCATGCATGATGCTCATGACAACGTTAAGCATAGTCACAGAGTTGCAAAGATGAACAATGATCAATCAAGTTTAATAGACTCCGCTAAGGGGACGAAAGTGGCAACGTAAGCATGATGACGAAAGTAAAATGCTAACCAACATGATATTAAAAGCATGATAATAATATTGTCCGTGCTTGAATAGCCTCTTCCTTATTTAGTTTATTATCAATTAGAGTTACTAATCTTGACCACGTGAGGCGAGGATTGCTCTAAGGGCGAGCAAGTGATCAGAACAGCGCAACGATTCAAAACCGGCGCGATCGCGCGTGGGGATAGGTTTCCCGGCGCGGCCACACGTAGATAAAGGGGCTTAATCCTGTTGTGCCCCAATGGTCATTTAAGTTATCCTGTGGTCACTGGGGTCATTCGACATCATCCTATGGTCATATGAGTTCTGTGGTATTCTTGGTTTTGATAATGGCTAAACACTATTAGTCATTGATGTTTCCACTCTCATGTGACTAACATACGTGATGTTCTGTTGATGACAGATATGCCAATGAATGGACAAGGCATTAAGTGAGGATGGCAAAAGTGAAAGCTCATTGATCACGCCCAAGCAAGGATGTGAACACAAGCAAAAGTCGACACGTGATATTCGGCTCGTCACACATCCAAGGTCAATACACAAAGAAGTACAGCCAAGAGAATCCAAGGCCAGAGACTCAGTTGATACCTTTTAGACTATCAAGGGAGATGCCACAGATATGAATGGTGTAGAAACCCAAAATTTAAAAATGAGAAATAAAATTTTTAATTTCATTATGTAATTAAAATTTTCATGAAATAATCAAATTTCATTTTTACTATATGAAACAAGCTAGTTTATTGAATTTACTTGAATTAACTCGAAGTAAATAGAGATTAAGTGCTTTAGACCTTAGATAAATCAATAGTAAGCCCAATAAAAGTCCATGTAATGGATTAGGATTACAATTGGCCCATTGGATAATCTATAATGGGCTGAATTAATGGATTAAAGGATTTATTAAAGGTTAAATAACCTTAAATTCGTAACATATGTTTAATATGATATTTAAGGGATTAAAATAACCCCATTTCTAGAAGTTTGGCACAAAAATCGACCCTTACCTAACAGCCCACCTTGGACCAGCCGTTTTTATATTATTTTCACACCTAAGATGGGCTAGATTAAGAAGAGAAATGGCATTTTTCTTCTAGTTCGGAGTTGAAAAGTTTGGCATTATTAGGTAATGAATCTTGATGAATTTGGCCAAGTTTTGGCTATAAATAGAACCCCATTCGACCCTCAAACCATCCCTGGAGGTTAAGTATACGCTGCTGCGAAGATTGGTGGAGATTTGAAGGAAGATTTGGAAGATCAAAGGGTTTTCTTATATTTGGGGATATTTCTTTAGATCCATCTAAAGGTAGGTGTCTCTCAGGCTAAACTCTAATTAAATCATGCCATCTTGTCCGTTTTTCTGTCCTCTTTCCATTGATAGCTCATTTATTAAATTCCGTTATGAAATGAGCAAGTTATGGTCATTTTATTGGAGGGGTATTCCCGTTTTTTCATCAGGTCCAGAACGTGCTATACCTCAGTAGCGCGTTCTGAACGCGCCAGCCCGACACAGCGCGTTCATATAGACCCCGCCACTTTTACCAAATTTCAAAAAAATGATCTACTATAAATTTTATAGTCGCGCTATATGTCCCTAGCGCGTTCTTCAAGAAAGCGCTAGGTTCTGCTAGCGCGTTCATACAAAAAAAAATAATCAAAAAAAAATTATCTCAAACGCGCTACCCTTGGGTAGCGCGATATTCAAGGTCGCGCTAGGTTGAGATAGCGCATTCAAAATAAAATTATAATAAATATTTTATGTATAAAATATATATTATGGTACGGCACAGCACGGCACAAATAAATAAATAAATAAATAAATATTACTAGTCTTGTATCAATTCACAACTCAAGCCCACATCCTATGCCCCTTGGGTCCTGACCCAAGGGTGAGCTCTCCAACATATAAAGTCATACAAGTTTTTTGTAACTTCCAATGTGAGACTAAACTTAAGTCACTATACAATAGGAACTATACCCTTTGGAAATCCACGATAATCATACGTATTTAGTCACCAAAAGTAAGAAAAGGTAATATCAGCATGTTTTAATTCTTACAGCATGTAAAAAAATTATTTTTGTTGAATGAATTATTTTTTTATATAAAAATCTAATTTTTATCCATATTAGATTATGCATACTAAAAATTACTTCCATCATGATAAAGCTATTTCCAGCATGTTAAAAATGACTTCCGATATGATAAAATTATTTTATACATAATGAGATATAAAAATTATTTTCAGCATGTTAAAATATATTTAAAACTATTTTTTTGCATGCTAAACCTAATTTCCTATTAAATAATTAGTAAATAAATATAGAGAAATGATTTTCAACATGATAAATTTTATGTTGTTATCAGAGAATTTATATAATCAGCATGGTAAACTTACCTTAATCATTTATCAGTAATTTAATTATTTTAGCATGTTAAGTATTAATTTTAGCATATTAATAATTAATTTTCAGCATGTAAAAATTAAATCCAGCATGAAAAATTTATTTTTATCATCTTACCAGTAAAGTAACATATGAAAATCATTTTCAGCATGTTAAAATTATTTCAGCAAGTTAGAGTTATTTTTGACATAAAATTTTATTTTCTTATCATACGGTTAATTAATGTATGATTAAGTACTAATATCTAAACTCATGGTTGTAATTCATAAAGCATATATTTTCATAACTAAAACTTTCTGTTTTATGATTCTGATATTTAGCTAAGATATTTAAAAATAATTCTAATAAATTACTATCTTAAATTTTCTTCCTACTTACCGTTCATTTTTGAACTCAACGACTTAATGTCGTTAAACATTATGCCTTAAATTGATTATCTACTTTTCTTGCAACTTCTGAAATTGTGTCAATTCAGTGCTTATTACAAACAGCATATTCTTGAAAATCCTTGGCCATATACATTAAAGTGGATGTCTAAACGTACTTGGGATCTTCGGATCCATATGACTCAATGCCTGGCATTAATGGGGCCCGGTCTGGTCCTGGGGGGAGCGCCCGAAAGTACTTGTGCCCATGGGAGTTGATTGACCAATGGTGTGGCATTGCACCGAAGTGCATGATAGATTTACTTGATACGGCATTCCACTATTCGTACTTGTTTACTTGTTACTTGTTTACTTGAAAATTACATGAATTACTTGACTTGTGTGAAAATGGCCAATTACATGAAATTCTTTACTTGTTCAAAGTCATTACTTGGAAATTCATCTTGATATCATATCATCTCAATTATTTGGAAATTCCATTCATGTTTATACACTTCCCGATACAAGTTAGAAAATTGTTTAAATTGCTAACACTTAAAGATTGCATGGTTCATAGAGATATAAAATCCTACTGAGCTTTTAGCTCACCCTACGTTTTGGTTAATTGTTGCAGGAAATGAAAATGAACAAGGGAATGGACAATAGTGAGAGAGTGATTTTTCTTTTTACCTAGGTTTATGTATATCATTAGTGTTTTTACAAGAATGATGTACTTTGGGATTGAAAGTTGTAACTTGCCTTTATGGCTTATCAATTAGTGTTGTAAATTTCATTTTGATGGAATAAAAGTATCATTTTCCCATTCATTTCTGTCTTTAGAAATAAATTGTACATGCTCTGATCGACACGATTGTTTACGACTCATCGCGCCCTCGATATTCCGCATCGGGGTGTGACAGTCTTTGTGGTATCAGAGCCTAGGTTACATAAAATCCTAGGTTTCACAATTATAGGTTCATTCTTAAAACATAGTTTTCCCTCAAAGATAGGTTCTAGATCAATATCTAGAAATTTGATAGATCTTGAACTTTCCCGGTAAGAGTTGGGTAGAAACACGGGTTAAGTTTTAAGAAAAAGGGAATTATCAGGAAATAAATACCAAAACAAAAATAATAAACCTTGGAATTATGGTTTCAGGCTAATTCTCGCAAATGGCCGCCGAGAGAGCTCAATGGTGCGAGATGTAGCGCACTGTTCAAGGATTAACACAAGCCCTCCAATAGGTTGCTCAGGGAGGAGCAAATAGAGGAGCCGGAGATTTGCATAGGAATTTTCGAAGCATGAACCCTCCCAAGTTCTCTGGATCTACGGATCCGGATGAAGCCGAACACTGGATTAAGGAAATCGAGAAGATATTCCGAGTCATGCAATGCGCTGACGAGGAAAAGGTCCTACTTGCTACTTTCCAACTGGAAAGGGATGCACGTGCCTGGTGGTAATCGGCCGAAGCTACTTTACCGCACGACCAAATTCTATGGGAAGAGTTCGTGGAACAATTCAACAGCAAATACTTCTCCGATCGAGTACAAGAAAGGAAGGCCGCCGAGTTTGCCGCTTTGAAGCAAAGGGGTTTATCGGTGGCGGAATATGAAGCACAATTTTCGAGGTTATCTCGGTACGCTCCACATCTCGTGGGTACTGACAAAATGAAGGCACGGAGATTTCTTAACGGCCTTAAGCCTCAATATATTACTCAACTGGCCCCGATGGATATCCAAATTTATTCTGATGCGGTACGGAGAGCACAACTCCTAGAAGATGCAACGGAGTTGTCGGATCGCATCCGAGGAAGGGAAGCCAAGAGAGAGCAAGTTACTGGGTCCGGAAGTTTCAAACCTTCCTTCGGGAAGAAAAGACCCAATGACGGGCGTAACTTCATCAAGGACGGGCGTAATTTCAACAAAGGTGGACGTAATTTTCAAGGGGACAAGAAGCCGAGGACTTTCGATAAGCAAATTGTCCCTATATCGGCAACATCAAAGGAATTATGCAAATACTGCGAGAAGCCCGGACATAAAGCTGAGGAATGTTGGAGAAAGCTCAGTGCATGTCTTCGATGCGGGAGTCGGGAGCATAGGACCCCGAATTGCCCTCTTCTCAATGAGCAAGCTCCATCACCGGCAAAGCTTCCTATTATTGCCAAGAAACCAGGAAGACTTAAAGCCCTTATGGGTAAGGAACCTACCGAGGAAGGAGGCATCGTGGAAGGTACTCTTTTCATATACTCCAAGCCTGCCTCTGTCTTATTTGACACTGGAGCTACACATTCATTTATATCTAGAAGATTTGCTGGTCTTTTACTTATGAAGCATGTTCCATTAGATTCTACACTTACCATTACTACACCTATTGGAACGGGAACGGAGATTAAATATTTCTATCCCGATAGTGAAATTCTAATTAGCGGTTATAACTTACCCGCTAATTTGGTATGCATGGAGATGGAAGGATATGATATTATTTTGGATGCCGATTGGCTATCTACACATGGAGCTAGTGTAAATTGCAAGTTGGGGACGATAACTTTCATGGGTTACCCTGACCTTCTATTTTCGGGTATCAGGCATTCCAAGCACATACCTCTCATTTTGGCCCTTAAAGCCGAAAAATTATTAAGGAAGGGTTGTGCCGGTTACTTAGTTTCTATCATAATGACCGAGCATACGGAACCCGTTCTAAAGGACATTCCTATCGTTCAGGATTATTCTGATGTATTTCCGAACGAATTGCCTAGTATTCCTCTAGAGAGAGAGGTGGTATTCTCTATTGATTTAATTCCGGGAGCGGCACCAGTTTCTAAAGCTCCATATCGGATGTCTTCCGTGGAAATGAAAGAATTAAAGGATCAATTATTGGAATTACTGGAGAAGGGGTTTATCCGACCAAGTACTTCACCTTGGGGAGCCCCGGTCTTATTTGTCAAGAAGAAGGATGGTTCGATGAGGTTATGTGTTGATTATCGACAATTGAATCAACTCACCATCAAGAATAAATATCCATTGCCGAGGATTGATGAATTATTCGACCAGATTTCTGGAGCACGATATTTCTCAAAGATCGACCTTCGATCTGGTTATCATCAATTGAAGATTAAGGAAAGTGATATTCACAAGACGGCATTCCGGAGTCGGTATGGTCATTACGAGTTCACCGTTATACCTTTTGACTTAACAAATGCGCCTGCCGCATTTATGCAATTGATGAACAGCGTATTCAGGCCATACCTCGATCAATTTGTGGTTGTCTTCATTGACGACATTTTGATCTACTCCAAGTCCAAGGAAGAACATGAAGAACATCTCAAGAAGGCCCTTCAATTATTAAGAGATCACAAGCTTTATGCCAAATTAAGCAAGTGTGATGTCTGGTTGGAGGAAGTTTCTTTTCTCGGTCACATAATTTCTAGGAACAGTATCACCGTCGATCCTTCAAAGGCCGAGGCCGTAAAGAACTGGGAAAGACCTACTAGTGTGACGAAAATTCAAAGCTTCTTGGGATTGGCTGGATATTATCGAAGATTTATCAAGGATTTCTCAAAGATCGCAGTATCTTTAACAAGATTGACAAGAAAGGAGAATCCTTTTATATGGTCCGAGGAATGCGAGAAAAGCTTTCGAACTTTGAAGGATTGTCTGACGACTGCTCCTATTCTCGCATTACCTACGGAAGGAGGAGGATTTGAAGTATATGCTGATGCATCTGGAATTGGCCTAGGTTGCGTATTAATGCAACATGGCAAGGTCATAGCTTATTCCTCACGGCAATTGAAGAAGCACGAGGAAAATTATCCCGTACATGACCTAGAACTGGCAGTTGTGGTCTTTGCTTTGAAGATCTGGCGAAATTACCTCTATGGCGAAGCCTTTACAGTGTATTCTGATCACAAGAGTCTCAAATATTTATTCTCTCAAAAGGAGCTCAATATGAGACAAAGACGGTGGTTGGAATATTTAAAGGATTTTGACTTCTCTATACAATATCACCCAGGAAAAGGCAATGCCATAGCTGATGCACTTAGCCGAAAACCAATGGCTTTCTTATCGAGCATGATGGCTAAAGAATGGCATCTACTTGAAGAAATGGCCAACTTAAACCTTAATATGGAGGAGAAGGAAGGCGGAGTCTTTATTGCAAATATTCGACTCCAACCCGAGTTACTCTCGAAAATCAAGGAACGGCAAGTTGATGATCCGTTGATTGTGGAAATTAAAGACAAATTAGATCAACGACCGGATTTTCTTCTGGCTAATGATGGAAGGCTATTATTCAAAGGAAGAACTTGCATACCCGATTGTTCTACTATCAAGGGTAAAATCCTAGAAGAAGCACATCGGTCAATGTACACTATTCACCCCGGTGCTACAAAAATGTACCAAGATCTCAAGAGAACATTCTGGTGGCCTAATATGAAGAGAGAGGTAGCCGAGTTCGTAAGCCGATGTTTGGTTTGTCAACAAGTCAAGGCCGAACACCTCAAACCGGCTGGCAAGCTCAAGCCTCTCGAAATACCGGAATGGAAATGGGATAGTATCGGTATGGACTTCATTGTTGGATTACCGAAGACCCGAAGTGGTTTTGATGCTATATGGGTAATTGTAGATCGGCTAACAAAGTCCACTCAATTTTTATCTATCAAGATTAGATGGACCGTGGATGTTCTAGTCGCTTTATATATCAAGGAGATCGTAAGGCTGCATGGTATTCCAAGCTCTATTATTTCGGACCGAGATCCGAGATTCACCTCTCATTTCTGGAAGGGTTTACAATCATCTATGGGTACTAGACTAAGGTTTAGTACGGCTTTTCACCCTCAGACGGATGGACAAACCGAGAGGACGAATCAAATTATTGAAGATATGTTGAGAGCCTGCATGATTGACTTTGGTGGTAGTTGGCATAAACACTTACCGCTGATAGAGTTCGCTTATAACAATAGCTATCAGTCGAGTATTCAAATGGCACCATTCGAAGCACTTTATGGCCGAAGTTGCAGATCGCCTCTATGTTGGAGCGAGGTTGGCGACAAGGGATTGCTTGGTCCCGACATTGTACAAGACACAACCGACAAAATCCAGTTAATACAAGAAAGGCTAAAGGTCGCTCAATCAAGGCAAAAGAGCTACGCCGACAATCGGAGGAGAGACCTTGAATTCCAAGTGGGGGAGCATGTCTTCTTAAAGATCTCACCCACCCGTGGAATTAGAAGATTCGGCATCAAAGGAGAGCTAAGTCATAGATTTATCGACCCTTTCGAGATTCTGGAGAGAATCGGCGAGGTAGCATACAAGCTGGCCTTACCTCCTCAATTGGCCAGTGTACACGACGTATTCCATGTATCCATGCTAAGGAAATACGTCCATGATCCTTCACGTGTTATTCAGTTTGAAGAATTGAAACTCCAAAAGGACTTATCTTATGAAGAAAGACCAATCTAGATATTGGATCGGAAATTACACCAACTGAGAAATCGGGTCATACCGATAGTGAAAGTCCAATGGAGCAAGCGTGGGTTCGAGGAAGCAACCTGAGAATTAGAAGAATCCATCAAGAATAAATACCCGGATTTAATCTCATGTTAGAAATTCGACCTTTCTACTCGAATTTTTGAATTTTAGTTATATAATGTGAATTTGGAGGACCAAATTCTTTTAAGTGGGGGAGGATGTAGAAACCCAAAATTTAAAAATGAGAAATAAAATTTTCAATTCAATTATGTAATTAAAATTTTCATGAAATAATCAAATTTCATTTTTACTATATGAAACAAGCTAGTTTATTGAATTTACTTGAATTAACTAGAAGTAAATAGAGATTAAGTGCTTTAGACCTTAGATAAATCAATAGTAAGCCCAATAAAAGTCCATGTAATGGATTAGGATTATAATTGGCCCATTGGAGAATCCATAATGGGCTGAATTATTGGATTAAAGGATTTATTAAAGGTTAAATAACCTTAAATTCGTAACATGTGTTTAATATGATATTTAAGGGATTAAAATAACCCCATTTCTAGAAGTTTGGCACAAAAATCGACCCTTACCTAACAGTCCACCTTGGACCAGCCGTTTTTACATTATTTTCACACCTAAGATGGGCTAGATTAAGAAGAGAAATGACATTTTTCTTCTAATTCGGAGTTGGAAAGTTTGGCATTGTTAGGCAAGGAATCTTGACAAATTTGGCCAATTTTTGGCTAAAAATAGAACCCCATTCGACCCTCAAACCATCCCTGGAGGTTAAGTATATGTTGTTGCGAAGATTGGTGGAGATTTGAAGTAAGATTTGGAAGATCAAAGGGTTTTCTTATATTTGGGGATATTTCTTTAGATCCGTCTAAAGGTAGGTGTCTCTCAGGTTAAACTCTAATTAAATCATGCCATCTTGTTCATTTTTCTGTCCTCTTTCCATTGATAGCTCATTTATTAAATTCCGTTATGAAATGAGCAAGTTATGGTCATTTTATTGGAGGGATATTCCCGTTTTTTTATCAGGTCTAGAACGTGCTATACCTCAGTAGCACGTTCTGAACGCGCCAGCCCGACGCGTTCATATAGACCCCGCCACTTTTACCAAATTTCAAAAAAATGATCTAATGTAAATTTTATAGTCGTGCTATATGTCCCTAGCGCGTTCTTCAAGAAAGCGCTAGGTTCTGCTAGCGCGTTCAATATCCCAAACGCACTACCCTTGGGTAGCGCGATATTCAAGGTCGCGCTAGGTTGAGATAGCGCGTTCAAAAAAAAAATTTATATTAAATATTTTGTGTATAAAATATATATTATGAACGCGAAAACCAACTCAGCCTCAGTCGCACGGCACGGCACAAATATATATATATATATATATATATATATATATATATATATATATATATAACTAGTCTTGTATCAATTCACAACTCAAGCCCACATCCTATGCCCCTTGGGTCAAGATCCAAGGGTGAGCTCTCCAACATATAAAGCCATACAAGTTTTTTGTAACTTCCAATGTGGGACTAAACTTAAGTCACTATACAATAGGAACTATACCCTTTGAAAATCCACGATAATCATACGTATTTAGTCACCAAAAGTAAGAAAAGGTAATATCAGCATGTTTTAATTCTTACAGCATGTAAAAAAATTATTTTTGTTGAATGAATTATTTTTTTATGTAAAAATCTAATTTTTATCCATATTAGATTATGCATACTAAAAATTACTTCCATCATGATAAAGCTATTTCCAGCATGTTAAAAATGACTTCCGACATGATAAAATTATTTTATACATACTGAGATATAAAAATTATTTTTTAGCATGTTAAAATATATTTAAAACTATTTTTTTGCATGCTAAACCTAATTTCCTATTAAATAATTAGTAAATAAATATAGAGAAATGATTTTCGTCATCATAAAATTTATGTTGTTATCAGAGAATTTCTATAATCAACATGGTAAACTTATCTTAATCATTTATCAGTAAGTTAATTATTTTAGCATGTTAAGTATTAATTTTAACATATTAATAATTAATTTTCAGCATGTAAAAATTAAATCCAGCATGAAAATTTTATTTTTATCATCTTATCAGTAAAGTAACATATGAAAATCATTTTCAGCATGTTGAAATTATTTCAGCAAGTTAGAGTTATTTTTGACATAAAATTCTATTTTCTTATCATACGGTTAATTAATGTATGATTAAGTACTAATATCTAAACTCATGGTTGTAATTCATAAAGCATATATTTTCATAACTAAAACTTTCTATTTTATGATTCTGATATTTAGCTAAGATATTTAAAAATAATTCTAATAAATTACTATCTTAAATTTCTTCCTACTTACCGTTCATTTTTGAACTCCACGACTTAATGTCGTTAAACATTATGCCTTAAATTGATTATCTACTTTTCTTGCAACTTCTGAAATTGTGTCAAATCTGTGCTTATTACAAACATCATATTCTTGAAAATCCTTGGCCATATACATTAAAGTGGATGTCTAAACGTACTTGGGATCTTCGGATCCATATGACTCAATGTCTGGCATTAATGGGGCCCGGTCTGGTCCTAGGGGGAGCGCCCGAAAGTACTTGTGTCCATGGGAGTTGATTGACCAACGGTGTGGCATTGCACCGAAGTGCATGATAGATTTACTTGATACGGCATTCCACTATTCGTACTTGTTTACTTGTTACTTGTTTACTTGAAAATTACATGAATTACTTGACTTGTGTGAAAATGGCCAATTACATGAAATTCTTTACTTGTTCAAAGTCATTACTTGGAAATTCATCTTCATATCATATCATCTCAATTACTTGGAAAATTCATTCATGTTTATACACTTCCCGATACAAGTTAGAAAATTGTTTAAATTGCTAACACTTAAAGATTGCATGGTTCATAGAGATATAAAATCCTACTGAGCTTTTAGCTCACCCTACGTTTTGGTTAATTATTGCAGAAAATAAAAATGAACAAGGGAATGGACAATAGTGAGAGAGTGATTTTTCTTTTTACCTAGGTTTATGTAGATCATTAGTGTTTTTACAAGAATGATGTACTTTGGGATTGAAAGTTGTAACTTGCCTTTATGGCTTATCAATTAGTGTTGTAAATTTCATTTTGATGGAATAAAAGTATCATTTTCTCATTCATTTCTCTCTTTAGAAATAAATTGTACATGATCTGATCGACACGATTGTTTACGACTCGTCGCGCCCTCGATATTCCGCGTCGGGGCGTGACAAATGGGCTACTAAAGGACTCAAGCGACAGAGCTAAAGCGGTTAACGAACCGACCTGGGATGAACCGGGGTCTGCCCAGCTGGCGGTCGACCGCCAGACTGGCGGTCGACCGCCCCAGTCAGCAACCCCCAGTTTGCATCTCTCTCAGTGGCGGTCGACCGCTAGCCAGTAGCGGTCGACCGGAATTCCCAGTGACCATCCGTCTATAGTGATTCTCAGTAGCGGTCGACCACCAGAAGCTGCAGGTCGACCGCCAGCCCCGATGCAGCCATGTTTGACTTCAATTTTCACCTCGAGGCCAGCCCCTTTCCATAGATTTGTTTAATCAAAACTCACCTAATCTCCCATGATTTATGGATCTGGTCTGGGGGATGTCTAAGGACCATTCAAAGGTTATAAAACACATGCAAAAGAGTTAGAAACCCAAGTTGATCATTTGAGAAATCAAGGGAGGCTGCAAGGGTGTGTTCAAGGGAGAGTAGTTTGAAGTACTGCAGCTATGAACAGTACTACGGGAAGAAGCTTCATCCATTCCAAGGGATTCAAGTCCAGATCTGAAGCCATCTCAACCTCCAAGGAAGCAAGAAGCAATCAAGACTTTCAAAGGTGATCTAAACTGCATTCTTCATCCTCTTCATCAACTCAAGAAGATCAAAAGGAAGATCGAAGCTACATCCACCGTCTTCTTCATCAACTAGAAGAGATTCAAGGAAGATCATCTCGCAAAGAAGAAGACACCTTCAAAGCATCCGATTCAAGCTTCTGCAACTCAGACAAGATCTTCTTTCTTTGAGCAGACTCTATATCTTGTTTGAGTGATTTCATATTTGTTATCTTTTTCATTTCATACAAACGATTGAAACTGAAGATCGTCCCTACCGGTGGTTAGTAGGAAGGCAATCGGAAGTTGTCCGATCTGCGGTGTTGACGTCCCTACATGTGGTTAGTAGGAAGGCAATCGGAGGTCTTTCCGATTTGCGGTTCAGTGCGTGGCACTAGTGAAGCCTCCCCGGATTTGGTGAGGGGTGGACGTAGGACTGGGGATTCAGTCCGAACCACCTTAAAATCTTGTGTGTTATGATTTACTTGTGTGATTATTTCATTCTAGATGCATTCTTAGGTTCGAATCAATATATTACTTGCTCGTCTTGTCAAGCGAATCATAGTGTTCTTCGATAAGCTAGTTATATTCCACTGTAATTTATTTTATCTAGCTATATAGAGGGTTGCATTGTGAAAAGAGGGACAGATCTATTCACCCCTCCCCTCTAGATCCGCTGTCCACTACACAACAAATCCGGCGCGCCCATGGTCATTGTTAAAACGGCGCGGCAGGCATGGGGCGCGCCGGTTTAAGGCGCGTCGGGAATGAGCCATTTGAAAGATAAAGAAAATGAGTCTAACGTTAATATGACACAGGGGGGTACCACGCTGTATTAGGGCGCGCCGGATTAGGACCGCGCCGGCCTAACTGATTTTCCTGATAAATTTGAAACCATTTAGGCTTATTAAGATGTTTTAAAGGTTTAGAAGTTTAATTGGGTTTATTGCATGTTGAATAAGAGCCCAGGGCTCTCCAGGAGCGAAGTCATGAGCTAGTGCGAGGTTCATACTCGAGCATTAGGGTTCTTTGACTCAGAACGAGTGTCTTATTACAGTCAATCCACGGAAGTGATATTATATGTCTGAAACTCTGCCCCCCCCCCCCAAAAAAAAGGGCAACATCTCCCCCGTCCCTGAAGGGTTGCAAGAGAGGAACGGGGTCGTACCCACTTGTGGAGTAAGCCCCTAAACTGCCGGTCTGCATGGTAGCAGCCAGCCAATTCCCCACCAGATAGGATACCCCGAGGACAAGCTTGCGAGGGGCACCAAAGCTCTGTGGGTGAAGACAAAGGGATGAGGCAGCTGATGATGGAAACAACACCCCGAGGACTAGCCTGCGAGGGGTAGGCCACCTACAGCTTGCACTATATCCCTTAGAGGGACAGACCGTTAGGGAGAGAAACTCCGAGGACTAGCCTGCTAGGAGCACGCATCCCTTAGTCACCACAGGATCCCAAATTATTAGGTTTAGAATTTTTGGGCTGAAGCCCCTATTACTATCTGCTCTGTGGCCTCTAGGGAGCATCTACCATTGAGAGGTAGAGTCCCTCGACCAATTAGCAGCTCCGTGAAACAATGGGGAATATCCCCCTCCCCGTATGACTGAGGTGAAATCAACGAGATGCAAGTGACTCAATGGCTGCGCGAAGAATGAGGATATTCGATATTGGAAAATCACCACCCATGAAGTCGAGGTGTTAATGCCCGCGAGACTGGGTTACCATTCACAGAGGAGAAGACAAGCCACAATCACGGAGAGATGTAACTAATATGCAGACATGATGGTGTACTTATACATACATATGCTCGAGCGGCTAGGGTGCGTGATCACAAGACAGGTCATACCGCTCTTGAGGTGACTTCCAACTCCTCTGGGCAATAGAATAGTGCGAAGGGGAGAGGGAATGGCAAGACCTCGTATCAAGGTGAGAAGAGACACGCGCACAAGCACGACTCTGCCCACCCAGTATATAGAAATCATCAGACGAAGCACGGCCACGACCTCGACATGAAAGACCCAGGGAGGGGTCGTCTCTGTAGCCCATGGCGCCCCAGGGCGCGTTTGCAATCGAAGCAACGAGAATCAGAAATCGCGCACGAGGGAGACCAATCTACACCAACTAAAATAGAAGAGGGGAGGTGAGGGAGAGAAGGCGTCGAGCATTCAACACATCATCACATCCATATATTCACCGTCATCCCCTCAACGGGGAAGGCTAAGGCATATATTGCAGATTCGGCACCGGCGCCGTGCTCTAATTACAACAAGGCTCACAGAAGACCAAATCATAAGATGGCGAAGGGGGGGATGAGATTGGCTCCTATCATCGCCATCTCCCCCCCACTTTCGCTTACATTTTTATTAAAAAAGACAAATAGCAGGACGGTCGGAAACACACAGATAACCCACTTGTCCTAAAACAGAGTATCGGGCTCTTCTATCTTCTCCGGCTCCGGAGGGCTCCAGGTAGAGGAAGGAAGGCGGCGGCGAAGAGTGCTCAACAAAAACCCTACTTCTTACACGAGGAAAAACCCCTTTCTCCCGGACTCGAACGACTTCCAGGCTCTCCCCCTCTTTTCAGCAGCTGCCCGTAGAAAACCCCTTCTCCCTCCTCTTTTCTTTTCTGGTCGAGCAGCCCCATATATAGGAGCGGGCTCAAAACTTGATCCGGCGCGAGAAATGGCGCGCCGAAAAAAGGCTTCACAATCTTCAGCGCCCCGGGATAAAGGGGCGCCGGTTTAAGGGGGCACGCCGGATAAGGGGGCGCCGTATTACATCCTCCGCACGTTGCGGGTCAGTTGGTGAGTCCGGAGATGGTTCCGGAAGTCGCCGTGAACATTCATCTTGCCGCCGTTCCTCGAAACCTTTGATAAGAAGTTTCGTCGAAGCTTTCAGGATGATGTATGGCCCTTCTTAGAACCTTGAGTGCCTTTTGTTTGAGCACGTGGGTCTTTCGCTGACACGGCTTTCCGTAATACGACCCGTGTTGCTGGCTCGGTCCGGCTTGTACTTAACGCTTCTTGGAGGGTGGAGTGACACCCCGGGATAGTTCCGCCCAGGCCGGGCGATCATTCGGCCACTAATGGACCCAACTTGGCGAGAAGCCATACTCGTGCTGGGTAGCCGGGATCTTTCGCCGACAGAGCCCCCGGTCTTCTGTTCTGAAGAGCCAAGGGAGTTTTTCATCTCAAGAGAGTCTTCATTCAGGTGGCGAGCCACTGGGTAGACCGTCGTCCTTGATCGGCGACGGGTGCAGGGTAGCGGCACGACGGAGTCGATGCTGGATCATAGGCTTGGTCGCACTGCCGGTTGGTTGTGGATTCATCTCGACTTTCCATGAGGCGAAGTCCCCGATGTTCATCCCAGGTGACTCGGGGCTCTGGTAGCTTGAGAAGTCTTCAGTAAGTTGATCTTTATCGGCTTCTGTGCTTCAGCGGGCCGTATCATTCGTCTTTGCGGCTTGGTCGCCAATGATCATATTTTGAGTGCCAACAAAACCCTAGGGGTATAAGGGTAAAAACCCATGGCAATCGGACCCTCTAATGGGGTTTTCGTAGATAATCCGGAAACCACGATCCGGATGTCCCAGAAAAAGTGTCGACCTCTAGGGTCGACACTCGTATCAACGAGATCCGCCAAAAATACAAAATCCAGAATTTAGACAAAAGTGTCGACCCATGGGGTCGACCTTTTTTTCATGAGGTTCTGTCCTGAGACAAAATCAGGACCCTGGGTAAAAAGTGTCGACCTCTGGGGTCGACCTTTTTTACCGGAGCAACTGTTCTAGTTAAATCAGCATAACCCAACATAAAGTGTCGACCTCTGGGGTCGACACTTTTTGTCAGCATAACAAAAATCAATACAAAACAGCATACCGTGTAATAAGTGTCGACCTCTAGGGTCGACACTTTTACTGACATAAATGAAAACTCAATAGAAACCTTACAAAACCTCTCCCAAACATTAAAAACAATTAACCATGTGTTGGAACATGGTATTGGCATACATTAAGGCACCTTTCAACATAAGCCAATGAAAGTGACAATTATATTGAATTTCAAACCATTAAGTCCTCAACTTTCAAATGAAATCAATTGAAACCAAGAAAAACATTAAGGACCAATAAAACACAATTAAACCCCATTCAAGTACAATCAAATGGCATGCATGAGGGGTTTTAAAACATCAAATCAAATCAGGTCTTGAGAGAAGGAATGGGAATCGAATTGAGCATGATGCATCATGAAGCTCACTTAGTCAAAAGACAATTAAGTAGCCAAATAAATTGAACCCAACTTACCCACTTGTAAACATATACTAAAATGAATTCTTACCATGTTTACAAAGGTTTGTGGGTATCTTGAAACCTGCACTTTCAACCAATTCAATTTCATGAGAATTGAGCCAAGGTGATTCAAGAAATCATTTTCAACCCATTTGAAATCATGACTTGGCCGATAGAATAGCATGTAGTGAAGATGCTAGAACTATCAAGTCTACATGCAGTGAGGTACATCAACATGGACATGTATCTCTTGTACATGGATCCAAATCAACTCACATACATGAGAAATAGATTAAGCCTTATCTTCCCATGTCAAAATACATTCCAACATAAACTCTTACCTTGGATCCAAAGCTGTGGATAATATTAACCTGCATATTCTGAAAATTCAGAAGCAAGTCAATATTTAACCAAGGTATTTGAAGAACCCAATTTCAAAACACTTCTCCAACCATGTTTATCTCAACAAATAAGAACCTGCAAATTTGTATATCAAAAATACAACTGTGAGCACAATACAAACACAATTATCAAATTCAGTCCAAGGACTTCCAAATTCAGTTCAAGACAATTAAGTTCAGTTTCAATCAAGTTCAGTTCTATAATCTCAAGTTGATCATGAAAATACCATATGCATGACTGTAAAACACCCAACACAGGGTCGGTGAACATATGAGCAAGGTCAGTGCAAAAACATCAAAGATATGTACATGTAGGACCATGCTTCATAACAAGGTAGAGACTAAGGCTCAATGAGCCAGGGGTCGACCCATGGGGTCGACCCATTCCAAGGGAAATGAAAAACTATTTTAGTAGAATAATGCATAGCTATTCAAGTTCAGTCCAATCAGAGATAGGGGAATTTCCAAAGCAAGCTGAGAAACCACTATCACTAAATAATCATGAAAAGCAAGCGTAAAGTCATATCCACTAAAACAAATCTTCCCACATTGAAATGTAGACAATATAAGTCTAAGAACATGATAGGGCTTTTAACCCCAATCAAGACAGTATGAACAAGATCCACATGAAAGCTCCAAATCCTCATGCACAGCACGCATGAGTCGACTTCAAAAATGTATTCAGGAAGGACCTTTGAATTTCAACCTACAAAATAAGATATCATCATGTTAGCTTGTTTATCACGAAGATGCCATGAAGCATAAAACACACAATATATTAGAATCATCAAAACCATTGTCAAAGATAACGAGGGGGCGCATAGAACCCAACATAGACCTAGTCCCATCTCCTATCCAGTCCCGTGTGTCTGAGTCAGCCGAGTCTTTTGCTAGCCATATTAGACAGTTGCATGAGCATATTCGTCGTCACATTGAGTCCAGCAACGCACGATACAAAGAATTGGCTGACGCCCACAGGCACCCCCATGAGTTTCAGGAGGGCGATTTTGTCATGATCAGGGTCAGACCTGAACGGTTTCCCTCAGGAGCCGTGAAGAAGTTGCAAGCTCGCGGAGCTGGTCCCTTTTAGGTAGTGAGGCAAGTTGGATCGAACGCATATGTGGTGGACTTGCCAGAGAATTATGGGATCAGCTCGACTTTCAACGTCTTGGATCTCGTCGCTTATAGGGACCCAACGGTGATACCCAGTGAGCCCTTTGAGCAGTCTCCACCCATTGTGAGTAAAACCACCGTAGAGTGTCCACCTCCAGCCTTGTTACCTCAGCAGCGAGAGCAGATAGAATGTATACTAGACGAGCAGATGACGACTACTCAAGGCGGAGTGTACCAGCACTACTTGGTGCGTTGGAGGGGATGGCCCGCATCTGATGACACCTGGATCACCCGGGCAGAGCTACAGAGGATAGATCCAGATCTGCTGGATCGGTACCAGAGCGACCCGGACCCTTACTTGACGGGGTCGAGCTTCTCCCACCTAGGGAGAATTGGTGAGGACACCAGAGCACGAGTACGGCCCAACTCAGTGAGCCGTCGGTACCGGACCCGCAGCACGACTCGGTCGACATTGACATCGTTGTGGCTGGGCTACAATATGGAGTCCCTACCTGAGTGTTGATACTTTCTTTATGTTTATTATGAGTGTCTTGGTGTGTATTTATTTGAGTATTTATGCGTGTAATGGGTCAAGGTTGTAAAATGGGTTACACTTCATGTAAGGACCCCAATTTTTAAATTGGGACTCCAAACTTTTAGGAGCCCAATTAGGCCTCTCTCTCATTGTGGGCTTCTACACATGTGGGCCCAAAAGGCTGGTCCAAGTCCCAAGATGGACTTCTAGAAGACTTGGACTATTGGACCAAGGAGACAAAAGTAGAGGATGCCCCCTCCTTGTCCCCCATGCTTGTCTCCCACCTACCCTTGACCAATGTTAGTGGGTGTCCTTTGGAGTTAGTGGATGTCCTTTGGTGTTAGTGGATGTCCTTGGGTCTAGATCTAGGGTTTTAATATATATAGCCTCTTGTTGCATTTTGGTGGAACTAATGAAGAATTATTATGGAGAATATGGCCATGGGTGCATCCCCTCTCTCTCCCCCTTTCTAGTTCATCTTACTCCTCCTTCTTCCTCCCTCTCCTCTCTTTCAGATCTAGGGCTGAAACCCTAAGATCCCTGGTGTATATCCCTCCTCTACTCCTCCTCTTGCTGCTGCCAACGTTCACCGCCGCCTCCGCCGCCGTCTGTGCCACCATCAAGCCACCATAGTCTCCACTCTCTTTGCTGCCCTGCAATTCGGAGTTCCTGGATAGTAGCTTGGTGTTCAGGCTAGTACGGGAGATCTGACTGTTGGATCGTGACGAAACTTTGAGGGTAGGTTCCCCCCATCACAGGCCATTCTCATTTCAATTTTCACCCAGATCGCAACACGTTTAGACCCCTTCCCAGTCTATTGTTCTTCACCCCCACAATCTGCCTTCGAGCAGACCAGTGTGATAGCCGATGGTAGAAGAATTTTCTCACCCCCCAAACGCCATCAGAATTCTAAAAAAGACCTATGTACGTGACCACCACTCTCCCCTCTACCTCAAAAAAAATCCCCAAGCCCTAGAACCTCCATTTGATCTTCGGTCCAGCCCCATAAACATGCAGCTTCTATTCTGCCCTGTGTGTTCTGTATTTCAGGCCAGAGAGCTCAGTCGGTTTTCAGAAGCTGTCATTTCCAGTTCCACCGTTGGACAGATCTGAAACTCCCATAAGTCGAACTTCTTCGAGTCCTCTTCGCAACGGCGCTGGTCTCTCTTCGATCCAACATCGGGGATGATCGTGGCGGCCGATCTTGCCGGAGTGCGCAGGACTGTCCAGATCTGTTCCGAGGTTGGCCTGCAAATAGGGGTCAACGATAAAAGCCAATAAAAATACGTCAGAGAAGAATCAACAACCGCCGCTCCGAGGGGTCAACCTAGGACCCTCCGCCAACGTCCCGGTGAACCGTCGCATCCAGAAGCCTCCATAAGATCGGCGTCCCTTTGGACGCCCGTGCGCACTGTCCTACCGGTCAAAAACTACAGATTCGGAGTCGCCGCCCCACCGCCGCCCGGAACCGCCGCCTTGCTGACCCGTCAACCTGAGATTGGTGCTCCCGGACCCCACGTGTTGCCTATTACCTCCCTGCGTGGAGTGGGCTATTGAAACACTTTGTAATTAATAATCATTATTGTACCGGGAGTCACAGATCTTGGCAGGGACGTCTTCCCCACGCCCCGAGCGTGGAGGTACACCCACCTCCCCCTTTTTGTCACTTTGCTTAGCTAGTATACACTCTTAATGCCGATGCTTGTGAGTAGGTTACTTTCTTAGCTAGCTCGCGATACATCACTGCTGTGAGTTCTGAGTGCGAGACCCGTCCCGCGACTCGTTCCGAGCGTGAGAGCGAGCCGACCACCCGAGACTCAAAGCCAATTACTCAACCGTGCAAATCATCGCGCTTCCCTCGATGGGGACGACCGTGAGTTAGCACTTCTTGTTTGGGACACATCGCCTCTTCTAGAGCTCTTTAGGTGTCGCATTGTATCGTTGTTGCTGGTCGTGTCGTCCAACCCATCGCGTCGTCCTATAGAGTCCAAGGTCGTAACTCGTCCGCGTCGAGTCTCGTAGTCGTCCTGCATCATGGAGGGGATAGGGCTATATGGCGGAGGGCTCCTAGTCATTGAGGATTCACTGCCTTCCCCTACGCTGACGAGTGATGCCGCAGGTGTGGGAGGACTTGCTCTAGGTAGAGGCTGAGAATTTTCATAGGTTTTCAACCTTACTTGTCATGGAAAGTCTCATATGTACTTCTCACTTTTCATTTGTTCTTTTTTGTGTCATGCAGCCTCGACTGACGTGTTGATAGAGACGGCTGACCCTTCTTTGAGCCTAGGGGTTGAGTGGCCTAACTCCACTCCACCGCCGAAGCCGTTGGTGGACAAGAGTGTGGCCACCTCTCTATTTCAGCGTACGCGGGGGTATCTTCAGAGTGACCCCTCCGTTCTCCGGAGGACTTAAGGAGGCGGATGGCGGACTGCGCCATAGGTTACCACAACCTCGATTTTCCACAGGAGCCCTGGATGACAAAGCTGGCAGCGATATGGGCTGAGTACCTGCGACTTCATCATACACAGGAGCAGAGAGCCCAGAGGCTGGACTGGCTGGCGGAGGCCATGGCCGAGCAGAAGGGCGACATTGAGGCGGCTCAGACACGCGCTCGAGACTGGGCTGCTCAGTTGAGGGAGGCCGAGAGCAGGATCGAGGCCTTGAGGAAGGCTTTAGAGGAGCAGTAGTTGGCCACGGAGCGCATCAGGGTTGAGTGGCGAGAGGCTATGAGCACGATCGAGGCCGGTACTCAGATCTTGTCCATTCTTAAGGCGAGTGCATGGCTGCTCAGTCTCACCTGTCGGCGCTGGAGGAGGGCGAGCCGTGACTTGGTTGTACCTCTTTTTTGTTATGTTTTGTGCTCGGTTGCACAGATTTCTTTTATTACCCCAAGGGCATGTCTTGGGCTTCTTTTATAGAGTATGAATGATAAAATACTGGATTTCTTTTTGTCACTCCTTGTGTCGTCCCACCCTTTCTCTTGCGAAACAAAGATGGTTGTATGGGCTGGCAACCACATGTACTGCTAGTCGTGGTTGATTCTTCTACTATATGCTGGAATGTGATTATAATAACGCATGCATAGGATGCACTAACTTGTTGCTAGGGGCTGGAGGTGGTGAACTAGGCAATAGGGTTAGAGTGCTTGATGCCGGAGGCAGGGAACTGGGTATCGGAGTCTGGGCACCGGCTACTGGGGGCTGGGTATTGGATACTGGAGGCTGGGCACTGGGTGCACTGGGGCTGTGCACTGGGCTGAGCACAGGGTACTGGAAGCTGAGCACAAGGTACCGGAGGCTGGGCTTTGAGTACTGGGGGCTCGGTACTAGATATTGGAGGCTGGGCACTGGGTGCACTAGGGCTGAGCACAGGGTACTGGAGGCTGGGCTCTGAGTACTAGGGGCTGGGTATTGGATATTGGGGGCTGAGTGTTGGGCACTGGGAGCCGAACACCGGGTACTGGGGGTCTACCCGAGTGAGGCATGTTGATCGAGGTGACTGGAAACCGGGGGACTGGGAGGTAACCTGTACGAGTCTGTTAATTTGGGGACTGGAAATTGGAAGCTAGTGGCTGGAGGCTGTCTCATAACGACGTGGTATGACGTTGCTGGAGTCTGCTGGAGGTTGGGGCTGACCTATGACGGTGTGTTGGCCCAAGCTGCTGGGGTTGTCGGAGGGCTGAAGTATGTCCGCCGAAATTAGTCCCCAGCTAGCTTCTTGTCGACATGTTGTTTAGCAGGAAATGTAGTTCACATCGGTCTGGAGAACTAGAACTAGAGCTAGCTAGCTAACTATTAAGGTGGTGTAGCCGGAGACTGGGACGAGAGCTGGAGCTGGGGCTGGCCGGCTTGGCCATTTAAGGTGTTGTAGCCGGGGGCTGGGACTGGAACTGGGATGAAAATTGATGTTGGAACTGGGACTGGAGCTGGCCGGCTGACCGTTTAAAGTGTTATAGCCAGTGGCTGGGATTAGAACTGGAATTGGGACTGGTGTTGAAACTGGAACTGGAGCTGGTCAGTTGACCATTTAAGGTGTTGTAGCCGGAGTCCGAGACTGGAATTGGGATTGGGGCTGGTGTTAAAATTGGAACTAGAGCTGGCTGGTTGACCATTTAAGGTGTTGTAGCTGGAGGCTAGGACTGGTGTTGAAACTGGAACTGGATTTAGCCAGCTGACCATTTAAGGTGTTGTAGCTGGAGGCTAGGACTTGAACTGGAACTGGCGATGACCGACCATGGGGGGTGTACAAGCCACCATTGTTGTGGAATGATGTTGGTCTAGCCGTCGGCGGGATATTGCGGTTGATGGGTTTTGTTGGTGAGGAGTAGAGAGGAAGAAAGTTTTTTTTTATTCTTCTTACCAGCTCTACTGCCCTTGCATATTTTCACCATAGGTGACCCCCTTTTGCTTTTTCCGGTGCGCCCTTGCGGGTTTTCACATTGAGAGGTTACCCAATTTTGCCTGAGGCACCCTTGCGAGTTTTCACCTCAGCCGGGTTACTGGCCTTTTTGCCCTCAGTCACCTCCGAGTGAAGAGAGTGACTTAAGTATGCCGGGGTATCTCTATTTTTAACCCCCCCCCCTTTTTTTGGAGAGAGCCTAAAGGTGGCATTGTGGCTAGTACTGGACGTCCTCAGCCTGTAGTTATAAGGACGGTACTAGGAGACTGATTGTCATGAATGTATGGCACTGGTACTTGACCAGGGTAACTGGCTATTGTGCCCCATTAGCTTGCAAGGCTGGAGGAAATGACTGGTCCCACCCCTTAGAGGGGGTGGCTACTGGACTGCTGGTGACGGCCGGAGCATGCACCCTTGTCTGGGTGGCGCGCAAACTCATGCTTTGGGGCATGGTACAGCTTCATGTGCTTAACGTTGAGAGGTGGGAATGGCTTGTTACCCTTGTGGTCCCTGACCGTGTAGGCCCCACCCTCATAAACATCGTTAATGACATATGGACCTCACCAGTTAGGTTATAATTTTCCACTGGGGCACCCTGCCATGACCTCCTTTTCCTTAATCATGACAAGGTCACCTTATTTGAAGGCTTGTTGTTTGACGAGCTTATCGTAGGCTCGAGCCATGCGGACCTGGTACAATTGTAGATGTCTGTAGGCCTCGAGCCGTTTGCCTTTTAGACCGGTAAACTCTTCTAGCCTTCTCTGGTATTCATCGTTGTCTGGATTGGCAAGGTCGGTGCGGACCGTTACGCAGTAAGACGCTAGTTGGATCTCGATGGGGATGACGGCTTCTACCCAATAAACGAGGGGAAATGGTGAGCACCCCGTAGGGGTCTTGTAAATTGTCTGGTAGGCCCACAGTGACTCAAACACTTTTTCACCCCAGTCATGCTTTCGATGGCTAACTATCTTAGCTAGAAGCTTGCAGAGGGTTTTGTTGAAGGCCTCTGCCAGGCCGTTAGCTTAAGGGTCGTAGACTGAAGAAGTTCTCTAGTTGATGCAGAATTTGGCCGCCAATTGATATACGGCCCTATTCTTGCATGGTATGTCATTTTCGGACACTATACGACAGGGAGTACCGAATCGGTAGATAATGTTGTGCCAGACAAATCTGGCTACCACTTCTCCATTGACCTCCAGCATGGGAATGGCTTCAGCCCATCGAGAGAAATAATCATTGGCGGCTAGAATATATTTGTGACCTCTAGAGGACGGCGGGAAGGGTCTCACGATGTCCATTCCCCATTCTGCGAATGGCCATGTGGGGGCCATTGGATGCAGTGGATTGGGAGGTATTCTGGGCACCGGGCCAAAGGCTTGTCATTGATGGCACATACGGGCATACTGGGTGCAGTTCGCGTACATGGTCGGCCAATAAAAGCCTTTGAGCTTGATGTTGTTCTTCATCCTATCTCCGGCTTGGTGAGCGCCACACAATCCTGAATGGACCTCGTGCATGATGGCTCGAGCCTCGGCAGGGGAGACACATCTCAAGAGGATCGACTTGTCCTTTTCGTGAACAAGTCTACATAGGGAGTCGCCAATCAACTCATATGATGTTGCCCGATGGAGTAGCTGGACTCTTTGAGCTCGGTCAGGAGGGAGCCAACCTTTATTGAATTTGATGATAGGCTCACGCCAATCTTCTTCTTCTGGAGGAGTGTTCTGGTCGAGGCTATGAACCTTATAGACGGTGAGGCCGGACTCATCCTCAAGTGTACTCGGCATCAGTCTTCTGTGCTTGACAGTGATGTCAACTTCGCCCTCTGGAGAAAGTTTAATGGCCGCAGCCAATTTTTCCAGGGCATCTGCCTGAGCGTTGTTGCTCTGGGGAACATGATATATTTCAAAGAAATAGAACTTCTGGATGAGTCTAGTGACAGCAGCGTGGTATGGAACTGACTCTTGCTTCCGTACATCGTAAATGCCGAGGACTTGCCAGACTATTAACTGAGAGTCCCCGTAGGCTTTGAGGCACTTGATGCCCATGTCGAGATCCATCTGAAGCCTGATGATTAGAGCTTCATACTGAACTTCATTATTGGTCAGGGATTTCATGAGGGCGCATGAGTTGTACAAAACTCTACCCTGAGGGGTCAGGAAAACAATGTCGACACCTGCTGTGACGATCGGACTTTGACTATTCCGGGTGACCCTTTGAGAAGCGCCATCGAAGTAGAGCTCCCAACAAGGTAAATTGGCTATAAGGGCATCTTGATGCTAGTAATGCAAGACATCTCCGATCTGTTTGACTGGCTCTTGTGACTGAGAAGCAAGGGACTCCTCATTGGGGAGTTCTGTGCAGAGAGGTGAGTCATCTGGTACTGGATGGGCTGATAAGAATTCATCCATACTTTGTCCCTTGATAGCTTTCCTGGGGACATAGGTAATATCATACTCCATAAGCAGGAGAGCCCATTTTCTCAATTTGCCTGAGAGGACAGGCTACTTGAGCCGGTACTTGAGTGGGTCATGCTTAGATATAAGCTCCACTCGATGAGACATAAGGTAGTGCCACATCTTTTTGACGGTGAACACCCGTGCTAAGCAAACATTCTCCATGGGGGAGTAGCGGTACTCAGCACCGATCAGTTTCTGACTGAGGTAGTAGAGTGACTGCTCCTTGCCTCCTCATTAATTAGCGCCAACAAGGCTCCCAACGAAGCGTCCATGGCGGCAATGTAGAGTATAAGGGGTTTACCCTTGACTGGTGCCCCCAGGACTGGAGGAGTGAGGGGATATTCCTTAATTTGCTCGAAAGAGGCTTGGCATTCTGGATCCCATACAAATGGGGTGCCTTTCTTCATCGGATTGCCGAAGGGCGCGCACCGACCAGAGAGGTTAGAGATGAACCTCCGGATGTAGGCCAATCTTCCTTGGAAGGACCTGAGCTCCGTGAGGTTTTTAGGTGGTGGAAGCTCCCGGATTGCTTTGATCTTACTGGCTCCACCTCAATTCCTCGGTATCTGACAATGAAATCGAGAAACTTGCCACTGGATACGCCGAAGGCACATTTCATAGGGTTCATCTTGAGCCCATATTGCCGGAGTCGATTGAATACTTGGCGTAGATCATGTAGATGGTCTTCCTGCCTTTTTGTTTTGACGACCAGGTCGTCAACATAGCATTTAATGATATTGTGCAGCATCTCATCTAATATTTTGGTCATGGCCCTCTGGTAAGTAGCACCGACATTCTTCAAACCAAAGGACATGCACTTGTAGTTGAAAATCCCTTTAGGGGACCGGAAGGCTGTGTAATTCTTGTCTTTGAGGGACATCCGGATCTGGTTATAATCAGACGATCTATCCACAAAAGATAAGGCTTCATGGCCGATGGTCATATCGACCATGGTTTCTGTGATTGGTACTGGGAAGTCATCCTTCAGACATGCTTTGTTGAGGCCCCGGAAGTCGACGCAAATGCGGACTTGACCACTTTTCTTCTTTACTGGGACGATGTTGGCAAGCCAAATCAGATAGATACACGGCTCGATGAAGTCAACCTCCGCCATTTTATTGACTTCGGCTGAAACTTGGAGTTCCAGCTCATGGCGCATACTTCGTTGTGGCTGTTTGACTGGAGTTGCTGAGGGAGAAATGGCTAGCTCATGCTCCTCCATGGAGGGATCTAGCCCTGGCATCTCCCTGTATGTCCGGGCAAAGCAATCCTTGTATTCCAGCAGGAGTTTCTTGTAGTCTTACTTTTCTACTTCGGTGAGGAGAGCGCTAACGAATGTTGGATGGTGGGCTTCATCTTCACCCAAGTCGATCTCAACAAGTTCGTCAACGGTTGCTTGACCACCGTCCTCTAGCTCGGGAGGAGCGGGTTGGAAGTCGATGAAGTCTTCATCATCAATGTTAGCTTCGTGTACTTCTTGGTTTTCGAAGCCACTAGTTGATGCTGATGGGGCTGGAGAATTGCTGTTACTGGACTCTGGCAGGGATTGTTCTGAACTACTAGCACCTTGCTGACAGTTGTCGGCTGGTGCCATTGAAGCTTCCCTGGGGTTGTCTGCTAAAGCTAACAACATTTCATGGCCAGTGCTCTGGGCACCTTCCTCATCGGGAGAGTTTGTCGAGCTGGATTCTTCGACAGGCTGGGAGGCATAGGGAGCTTCTTCAGCCCTGATATCTTTGCAAGAGAGCGGCGAAGACTCCTCGATCATTTGAACTGAGGTGCTGGCTTTGGCGAGGAGCGAGATCAGGATCTCCTCTTCCTCATCCCCGGAGCTGTCAAATTTTGTATCGACATTAGTTTGGTCGTCAACTGGCTGTGACAAGCCTACAATGTTGACCGCATAGTAGACGCGGAAGTCTGAGTCTTGCTCGTAGCCGAGTCCCCTGGTATCTTTGTGGGAGAATGGGGGTTACCCCGGGACTTGGGAAGGGGCCCACAACCGGTGAAAATATTCACACTGTGTGGAATCTTGCCATTGGGGAATATGTTGCTTTAGGCACATCTCCTAAATATGTTGTGGCAGGTCATCCATTATTTGGACTGCTTCAAGGGTATCATCGGCTCGCTTGGGCCAACCGAAGCCATCTTTTGGTGGGGCTTGAGGGGCCATGTCTCCCTTGTAGAAGACAATGGGCTTATCTCTGTTGTGTGCCGACAGGCTGATCTAGAAGGGGGGGTTGAATAGATCTGCCCTCTTTTTAAACTTCTCAAACGATATAGATATGAAGGTAACGCACGAAATAGATAGAATATTATGCACTCGGCCCTAGACAGCACCTAGCGTTTCAAAGATACGTAGAGAGATATGAAAACACACACCACACCAAGAAGACAAGGATTTTTAAGGTGATTCGGTCCTCAATCTAGAGGCCTACGTCCACCCCTCACTCAACCAAGTGAGGCTTCCACTAGTGTCAAGCACTTAATGTTAAGAAACAACCCAACTACACACCGTTGATCCACAGCTTAACAAGATATCACCTTCTCTTAAGACCGTTGACTCACAGCTTGTACTTCTACAATTATTCTTGATGAACCAAATAAACGAAAAGAAGAAAAGTATAAAAACACTCTAAAACACAGAACAAGTTTAGAGAAATTCTCTCCCAAAGTAGCAGATGTGATCTATGTTATCAGTTGATGTCGTTGCACTTCAATTCTTCACTTCATGTTTGAACCATCAAGTGCCTGCAACAATTCCCTTGATGTTGCTTGAGTCTGCTTTCTCCTTGCAGACACACGAACTCACTCTGGTTCTTCCTGACTGCACGCCCTTATTCTTTCTTTCTTCTTCTATATATTTCTCTGTGACTTTTCTCTTCGTTTATTTAAGCACTCTCTCTTCGTAGGGTATAGAGACCTACGAAGATAGCTACGACAAAAAAGGACTATTTGCAGAATCCTGATCAAACTCTTTCATCTGTAAAATAGCAGTTTATATGTTCAGAAGCTTCTCTGGGTTGATCCCACCGTTAATCAGTAGAACTAGAAATAAATCTTGCCCCTTGATCTTAGATGAGTTTAAATCAGTGTCATTTGATGATTAGGAAAGCTTCAGATCTGTGTTGGTAGAGTTAAGAATCCTATACACTATTAAATCCTTCAAACGAACTTGAGCTTCTTCACGTTTCACTGCCATGAGCTATTTGTTACTGTTAGAGAGTTATTTGTCACTACTAACCGGCTATTTGTCACTCATAACGAGCTATTTGTCACCCTTATCGCTCGCTAGCCGTCGCCTTTGTTTAACTTCTTAGCTCACGTGACTGGAGTCGCCTCTACTTCCAACTTGCGTCGACTCTCCTTCTACACTTTTCAAGTGTTTCCTTCTGTTGTCCATTTTACACCATTAGGAAGCCATTTGTTAGCCATACCGTCTATTTCTCACCACTGATGACCTATTTGTCACCACTATGCGGTGTTAGCTATCGCGCTTGACTTTGTCTTCTTTATTTTGTTGGCTGAAGTAGAATCGTCTCTTCTTCTTCAAAACTTGTTCTTCTTCTGTCTTATGCTTTGCACTGACCTAGAACACGCTGGACTTGAGGTATTTTCGACGTTGACTTTTGACATTGCCTTCTCTTCATGGCTTGACTTCCAAACAAACTTGAATCAATACTTATAGCTTTGAACGAGTTATTTGTCTGCCTTAGCCAGCTATTTATCTGCCTTAGCCAGCTAGTTGTCTGCCTTAGCCAGAGCGGGGAAACCTTGATAGCTTCAACTCCATTTCCATATGAAGTCTACTCCACAACCTTCATGAGCCTGAATCAAAGCTTCTGATAGGCTTAAGTACTCATTTAGCTCCTGAAAGACATAGACTGTTAGATGAATTATACAACTTTAATTCCAATGAAAAGAGACTTAATCACAATGATTCATAGTCAGTCAACATCAAAACTAGCGACACAACAATCCCTGTTAGCCGCCTTCTTGTCTCTGAGTTGTCGTTTGTAGGTGACGATGAACGTCGTGAGCGGCTCAACATTGTACCCCTCTGATGCACATGAGAGCTATATGCAATCTGGTGGCAGGCATATGCTCTTGTCGATGGCTCGACTAATAAGATTAGCCTCGAAATCGATTTTACGCCTCTCGAGGTGATCTAGAGTTGACTTGGAGCTAAGGCATAGCCGATGAAGCTTGGCCTTTTCTTCGTCGACGGATAAGAGGTTATCCTCATCTTCCTCTGAGGGCCATCCATTGCTTTTGCTTTTGATTACGCGGTATACACTGGGTCTCCCGAAGTAAAGCGCAGCATCGGCGAGATTGCATTCCACTGGGGTGAATGGCGACAGGTCTGTAAAGACCGTATGCTATTCTCCATCCTTGGCATATTTGATGCACTGGTAGAGAGTTGACGAGATGACCCAATTTTCATGCAACCAAGGTCTTCCCAATAGGACCTGTTGGCATCGATGATATAGAACATCACCTTGGAGGTGAAACCATCGAGCACAAAATCAACATCTACTTGGCTGAGGATGTCCTCGGTATCTTGGTTGAAGCCGGATATCTTGACCGCTTGAACCTTCTGAAGGTACGGAGTCAGATATGTCTTCAAAGTTTTCAGCGGCATGATGTTGACGGCAGCACCGGTGTCCACCAGGATCCAGTTCGTCTCATGCCCATTGATTTTCTCCCGCATGTAGAGAGGGTGGTTGTGACATGGGGAGGATAGTAACATGTCCTTTTCCGCAAATGTGGTGGTGGCCACGAAGGCTTCGTATGTTGCCACCTTCATTTCCGCAGCATGTGCTTTATAAGCTTCCATTTCTTGGAGTATTTTAATAAGAGCTTCTCTTAGCTCTTTACTCCAAGCAATGGCTTCCCAAATTGTGATGTTGACGGGAAACCGTGTCACGTCCCGAGCGCGGAAGATACTCGGATGCGTGACGCGTCCATATAGATCGTGTCATTAGAGCGATAAGATTTTTGACATACATAATTACGGAGTGCACAAAAGAACTAATAAAATCTAATAATCCTAATAGTCCAAGTGGTGATTTTCCAAAGGAATTAAAAGATAGTCCGTGAAAATTCCAAATTTAAAAGTCAAACACTAGGCTACATGCCTTAACAAGGTCTATACCACTAACTGACATAGTTGGGAGTACAAGGTAGACTCAAATAAATTCAAAAGATGTGACTAGCTAATGATAGACGAATGGCGTTCTAGCACTCTTCACTCGGCCTCAAACCCATTCTTGTGGACGTCGCTATCCGAATCACTTGAAAATTTTTGGAAGCAACTGGATGAGCGAATCGCTCAGTAGGAATTACATCTCAAATTCGAGCAATCTTTAAGTGATTTACAGTTTGCATGTATTATCAGTATGGCTATGCATGATGTACGAGTAAGAAAATCAGGAATTGTCTAAAGAGAGTATAACACGATTTCAAGTATTTGACAAGCAGTATTTCCAATAATTTATAGTAGATGCCACTTCAGGGCAAGCAGGGATTCATGTACAAATGTGAACGCAGGTGCAAGAATGAACTCATCTATAGGTATATCTCAGGTACGAGCAAGTAAAATTCAATTCAAGCAAGTAATGTCAAGTACGTATCGGTAGAATTGGCTATTTCAATCAAGCAAGAATTTTGCCCTTTCTCGGGCCACAAGTGAACTATTGCCCGTTCCAGGCCACGCAAGTCAAGTCAAGTAAGTAAAGAGAGAGTAGAGGTGGAGTGTCTCAAGTCAAGCAAGTACTCCGGTGTAATGCCAAACACCGTGGTCAATAAACTCCCATGGGCACAAGTACCTTCGGGTGCTCCTCCCCGGACCAGACCGCGCCCTATATGCACAGCATCTCATATATTACTTTTGACATCCACTCTCATTTATAGCCAATATGGAATTTCAAGAATTAAGAATGTAGTATTATAGATAAGATTAACTAGTCATTTAGTTATGAAGGACTCTAAAGGTGGCCCCTACAGGCTCAAAAGGTTGCTCCCATCGTGTAGCACTTTACGCCGTACGGCCTCAAGAGGTGGCTCCCACAACGTAGCACTTTGCCTTGCATGGCACTTAGCTCCAACACTCCCAAATGGTAGTTTAAGAGGTTTAAGGTTTGACCATGTAGGATATACACAAGTAGATCTTTATGGAATGGAATTCAAGAATTCATAAGATGCAGGAAAATGGATTAGGGTTGTGCTTGTAAAAATCACGAGACAGATCAAGATCTGAAGCTGTAATCGCTGAATTGGCGCCTGGGGGTTGGCCAATCTTTCAAATTTTCAATTTTTAGAATTATATATATATATTTATGGACTTGGTGCCTGCACAGGGAGTCTTCATTTAATTGAAGATGACCTGACTGTCGCTATTTAAGTAATTGGGGCCCTGGCTTTGGACGCCAATTGCATAAGGTGATTTTTTTCAATTATATATATGAATAAGGAATTGGCGCCCTTGCAGGCAGTCTTCAATTAATTAAAGACTCGTCGGCTGCCGCTATTTGATGAATTGGCGTCCTAGATTGGGGCGCCAATTTCAGTGGGTGATTTTCACCCAATGGATACGTTTTGTGACTCAAAGCACTGTTCATTCTAAAAAAGATTCTCAAAAATCAAAACTAAGGACATGAATAGGTAGTGTAAATCCTCGGGAGTTCATAAACATGTTCAGGGATAATTATTAGGTTTTGGTTTCACAGATATGAATTTTCTAATGTTGTATCTTTAATTTCTCAAGAAATAGAATTGGCGCCCCTGTGAGTAGTCTTCATTTAATTGAAGACTCTTCGGGGTGTCACCAATTTGATTAACAGGTGCAAGTAATTGACGACACTACTGCGAGTCACCAATTGAGTTATTTTCCAAGTGAGTTATGCTTCGTATCAGAATGGTACGTTCTGTGATACAAATTATTATTCATCTTTTCAAAGTTTCTCCGAATCAAAATTCGAAGACATGGTCAGGTGGAGAAAAATCTCAGGGTCACAGAAATATATTCAGGTAAAATTTTCATGGTTCAGTTTATTAGTTATAGATTTTTGAATGCGTAGATTTACTAATTATTGGAAATTCCAGAAAATGGAATTGACATCATTGCACATGGTCTTCAATTAATTGACGACCATGCGCGAAGTCTTCAATTTTGAAATTGGCGCCCTGGTCAGGGGCGCCATTTACAGGTGAGTGTTCACTATTCATCAGTATAAAAGTGCTCCGAATCAGGAAGTAAGGGTACGATCAGGTTGAGAAAAATGTTAGGATTACAGAAACATGTTCATGTAAAAATTTCATACTTTAGTTCGATAGTTATGGATTTTTGATTGTGTTGAATTATTAATTACTGGAAATTTATGGGAATGGAAATGACGACATTGTGAAGTGTCTTCATTTAATTGGCGCCCTGGCTGGGGGTGCCTCTTATGGATTGGCGCCCTAGTCAGGGGCGCTATTCATCAGAGGGTTGGGCTTTCCGAGATTTTAAAACTCAGGTAGCAGAGGTTATATACTAAGGCTAAAACATGATTGTTAAGATTGTAAAACTGGTGTAATAAGATATGTTCAAAACTCATGAAATCATGATAACAGATTTTTGTTTAAAACTCATAAAATCATGGTAATAGATGGTGTATAAAATCATATATGATAGGTGTAACAGGATATTAAAATATGTGTAACATGGTATATACATGGTCATTTTTTTGATCAGGGCAAAGCTAGGTAATATAGCATGGATAATGAGTTAATCTAACTCTAAGCATGCATAAGTTAACCCATTTAGCTACTAGTTAGGCAAGGACTTGAGAACACCTACCTTTTGACGTGAATTACTAGGTTCAGAATAAAGAAGCCGCAGCAGGATCGCAGCAGGACGTAGACTTCGGGAAGAAGACGCTCCTTCAGCACTGATGGCGACAGTAGCATCTGACAGTGCTACGGAGGGAATTAGTTATAGGAAATCACAAAGCATTGGTTTATTACCTTGCGGGTCCTGCTAAGTTGGCATGGGCTTTGCCATCTAAATGGGGTTGTTCGTGTCTCAACCTTCTAGAAACATAGATTTAAATGACGCCTCCGTAAGGGGTCGTCCATTAATCTAGGTGGTACTATTCATATAAATGACATCTCTGCATGAGGGCGTCTATTAATCTGGGTGTCATTATTCAAGAGAATGACGCCCTTGCAAGAGAGCGTTAACTATTAGACAAAACTGTCACCTTCATGTGTTTGCATTCATGGTGTACAAATATATATTAATATTATAATGGCATGGGGCCCCAAGGAAAATGGTGCCTCCTTACAAGGTCTTCAATTGTGTAATTGGCGCCCTGGTCAGGGGCCCCATTTACATTTGGGTGGTGGAAAGGACACCCACTTACGTACTACCCATGTGCCATATGTTAAAGTTATCTTGTACATTTATACAATAACCCTCTCATGGTTTGACTCTTTATACAAAGCCTCTCATTATAAGATTCTTTAGGAAAAACTTCCTTACGTACTATGCATAAAGTGGGTTGTACATTTATATACTAGTCCCCATAAGGTTTTGATTCTTTACATAAAGCCCTCATGGTTCTTTATGGCATAAAGTAAGGTTGGCTTGTATATTTATATCATAGTCCTCATGAGGTTGGGTTCTTTATGTGAGGCCTTTATGTATGATTTCTTTTTAGGAAGAAGTTTTGAATTTACTCAATGGTTTTCATCGGGGTCGCTACAACCTCCCCCACTTAAAAGAATTTGGTCCCCAAATTCAACTGTACTATGCGGGAATAGGAAGGGTGCAGAGTACTTACAATTTAGAATAACTTCAGAAATCTCCTTCTCATAGATTTTTCAGTTTCCCATGTAGCTTCTTGTTCTAAGCATCGATTTCCATTGGATTTTCACCATAGAGATCACCTTGTTCCTTAGAACTTGAACTTCTCAGTCGAGGATCTTCATTGGCTTCTGCTCGTAGGTAAGGTCCTTCCGTATCACTAAGTCATTGTGGTCAATGACATGGGAGGGATCGTGCATGTATTTCTTCAGCATAGAAACATGAAATACGTTGTGCACTTCTGATAGTTGCGGAGGTAGGGCGATGCGATAAGCCACCTCGCCTACTCTTTCCAGCACTTCGAATGGACCAATATACCTTGGTGTTAGTTTGCCTTTAACACCGAATCTTCTAATACCTCTGTGGGGAGATAACTTGAGAAAAACATGATCTCTGTCTTGAAATTCCAGATCTCGCCTTCTGTTATCAGCATAATATTTCTGTCTAGACTGTGCTATCTTTAACCTTTCTCTAATGAGGTGTATCTTCCTGGTGGAATCTCTTAGCATGTCTGGGCCTAGAATTTATTTTTCACCGACTTCATCCTAGCATATTGGAGATCGACAACTCCTGCCATACAGTGCCTCAAAAGGTGCCATTTGTATACTGGCTTGATAGCTGTTGTTGTATGCAAAATAGGCTAGTGGTAAGTGGTCATGCCAGTTTCTACCGAAGTCTATAATGCATGTTCTCAACATATCTTCCATAACTTGATCTGTCCTTTCGGTCTGTCCATCTGTCTGGGGATGGAAAGCAGTGCTGTGGTTGAGTTTCGTCCCTAGAGAGTGTTGTAGACTTTTCCAGAAATGAGAGGTAAAGCGTGGGTCTCGGTCGAATACAATCGTCACGGGGACTCCATGTAATCTAACCATCTCCTTAATATACAGGGCAGCAAGCACATCGACTGACCATCGACTTTTGATAGGCAAGAAATGAGCCGATTTAGTTAGGGGTTCGATGATTACCAAATTCCATCATATCCGCCCCTAGACTTGGGCAAACCCATGATAAAGTCCATGCCAATGTCTTCCCACTTCCACTTGGGAAAATCTAGTGGATGCAGCTTTCCGGCGGGTTTTTGATGTTCCGCCTTCACTTGTTGGCATGTGAGGCAACTAGATACAACGTTTGCTACCTCCCTTTTCATGTTGGGCCACCAGAAGGTTCTTTTCAAGTCTTGGTACATCTTAGTGGCTCCAGGGTGGATCGTGTACCTCGATCGAAGAGCTTCTTCGAGAATCTTCTTCTTCAATTCAGGACAGTCGGGTACACATGTCCATTCATGAAATAGTAATCTACCATCAGGTGCCAGATTGAAATCAAGTCTCTCGTCCAGCTCACCTTTTATTTCCACTAGTGCAGGATCTTCTTCTTGCAGCATCTTGATTTCGGATAGTAAATCTGGATGTAGACTCATATGAGATAGAATAATACACATGTTCTTATTATTTGTGTTGATATCAAGCTCAGAGAATTTCTCCAACAGCTTCCATTCTTGTATCATACAGTTGGCCAATATTACTCTCGGCTTTTGACTAAGGGCATCAGCTACGGAATTACCCTTACTGGGATGGTATTATATAGTGAAGTCGAAATCCTTGAGATACTTAAGCCAACGCCTTTGCCGCATGTTCATCTCCTTTTGGGAGAATAAGTACTTGAGACTTTTGTGATCGGAGTATACAGTGAATTGTTCTCCGTAGATATAGTGTCTCCAGATCTTCAAGGCAAATACTACCACGGCCAGTTCTAGGTCATGTACCGGGTAGTTCTCCTCGTGTTCCTTCAATTGTCGGGAAGAGTATGCAATGACTCTTCCATTCTACGTCAATACACATCTGAGGACAATATCGAAAGCATCGGTATATACCTCGTATTTTTCTCCTTCAATTGGTAATGATAAGACTGGAGCAGTGGTCAAGAGATCCTTTAAGGCTTGGAAAGTCTTTTCATGGTCTTCATTCCACTCATAAGGCACTTCCTTACGGGTTAACCTGGTCAGAGGAACAGCAATCTTGGAGAAGTCATTGATAAAACGCCGATAGTAACCAGCTAGACCCAAGAAGCTCCGAATCTCCGTTGCATTTGTGGGTCGTTCCCAGTTCTTCACGGCTTCAACCTTTGATGGGTCAACAGTAATTCCGTTCTTCGAAATTACATGGCCCAAGAAGGATACTTCCTCGAGCCAGAACTTGCACTTGCTGAATTTTGCATACAATTTATTTTCTTTCAATACTTGCAATGCCTTCTTCAGATGTTCTTCATGATCCTCTTCGATCTTTGAATAGATCAAAATGTCATCAATAAAGACCACAATAAATTGGTCTAAGTAGGGCCTGAATATGCTGTTCATTAACTGCATAAAAGCTGCAGGGGTATTTGTTAGTCCGAAAGGCTTAACAGTAAATTCGTAATGCCCATACCTGCTTCGGAATGCAGTTTTATGAATGTCTTCTTCTTTGATCTTCAATTGGTGGTAACCAGAATGAAGATCAATCTTGGAGAAATATGAAGCTCCAGATAACTGATCGAACAGCTCGTCAATTCTCAGCAGCGGGTACTTGTTCTTGATTGTAAGGTGATTTAGTTGTCGATAATCAATGCATAGTCTCATCGATCCGTCCTTCTTTTTAACGAATAGCACGGGTGCTCCCCATGGGGAAGTACTTGGCCTGATGAAACCCTTTTTCAATAACCCCATTACCTGCTCTTTTAGCTCTTTCAGCTCAGCAGGGGACATTCTGTACGGTGCCATGGAAACAGGACCAGCACCAGGGACAAGGTCGATAGTGAACGACACTTCCCTTTCCAGGGGTAAACTGGGTAATTCTTTTTGAAAAATGTCAGGAAAATCCTGAATTACATGGATGTCTTCAAGTTTAATCTCCTCGACTTCCGTGGCAGTCACGAATGCTATGAATGCCATACATCCTTTACTCATAAGTTTACTAGGTCAGAGGGCTGATATAAGAGGTGATCTAGCCCGAGGGCTAGAGTAAACCAGCTCTGGGAAATCCACGAAAGTTACCTTGCCATGTCGGCAATCTACGGTTGCTTGGTATTTGGATAACCAGTCAGCACCTAGTATGGCGTCATAACCCTTTATATGTAGGCATATCAGGTCGGCAGGTAAATTGTTTCCCTTAATCATCACTTCATAATTTGGATAGTGATAAGTGATATCGACTCGTCCCCAAGAGGTGTAGATATGACCAAATCTAACCGTTCATGTTTTTAAAAAAATGAAGCAGTAAATTTCTTGGAAACGAATGAATGAGTTGCTCTGGTATCAAATAAAACTTGAGCAGTTTTAGAACAAATGGTGAGAGTACCTTCCACGATTCCACCTTCAGTGGGTTCCGTCTCTCGGAGAGCTTGCAGACGACCTTGTTTATTTATCGGACGCTTCTCATCTTTGGTGTCTTGCTCCTTCATCAGTGGGCAGTCTGGGATTCGATGCTCTCGGCTCCCGCATCGAAGACAAGCTCCCAACTTTCTCCAACATTCCTCGGTCTTATGACCAGCTTTATCACAATACTTGCAAATCTCCTTAGAGGGTGTGGCGGTGGAGAATGGCCTGTCATTCTTCTGGAATCTCTTCGCCTTGGAGGGCTCCCCTCCCATGAAGAACCTTTTCTTGTTGAATGATTGTTTGAATTTTCCTAGGCTTGTGACGGGTTCCTTCTTGTCCCTTCCTCGAATCCTTTCAGATAATTCAGTGGCGTCTTCAAGCAATTGAGCACGCCGAACCATCTCCGAATAGACTTGGATGTCCATCGGTGCAAGTTGTGTAATATAGTGGGGCCGAAGCCCATTGAAGAACCATCTCACCTTCATCTTTTTCGTACACACCAAATAGGGTGCATACATTGACAATCTTGAGAACTGGGCCTCATACTCGGCCACTTTCAAGCCCCGTTGTTTTAGAACGGTGAATTCCACGGCCTTCTTCTCCTGGATATGGTCGGAGAAGTACTTGTTGTTAAAATGCTCCGTGAATTCATCCCATGTGACATGGTCTTCTGGCACTGTTGCTTCTATGGATTCCCACCAGCATCGAGCGCCCCGCTCCAGTTGGAATACGGCCAGTAAAACCTTCTCCTCGTCCGCGCATTGCATCACACGGAAGATCCATTCCATCTCCTTTAACCAATTCTTGGCATCCTCGGGGTCAGACGAACCCGTGAACCTCGGTGGGTTCATGTTACGGAAACTCCTGTGGAGATCACCCGCTTCACGGTTAGCTCCGCCTTGGGCCACTTGTTGTAGTGCCTGTGTAAGGCCCTGCACGGTGCACTGCATCTCGCGCCATTGTGCTCTTTCAGCTGCCATGATCCTACAAAAGAGTTTAAGTATGATAAAGATCAGGTTTACTTGTAAGGTCAAAAGTCATTATAGAACTTAGCCCATGGCTCTATCCATCTCATCGGGTAAGGTATATCTATCCTTGGACTCGAGTTTTACCTATCCCTTGACTCAAGTTTTTCCTAGATTTCAATCATGACCGCAAATTTTTACTAACCTCTTATTTCTTCTAGTTTCCTAGGTTTGAAAACCTAGGCTTTGATACCACGAAGACTGTCACGCCTTGAGCGCGGAAGATACTCAGATGCGTGACGCATCCATATAGATCGTGTCATTAGGGCGATAAGATTTTTGACATACAAAATTACAGAGGGCGCAAAAGAACTAATAAAATCTAATATTCCCAATAGTCCAAGTGGTGATTTTCCAAAGGAATTAAAAGATAGTCCATGACAATTCCAAATTTAAAAGCCAAACACTAGGCTACATGCCTTAACAAGGTCTATACCACTAACTGACATAGCTGGGAGTACAAGGTAGACTCAAATAAATTCAAAAGACGCGACTAGCTAATGATAGACGAATGGCGTTCTAGCACTCTTCACTCGGCCTCAAACCCATTCTTGTAGACGTCGCTATCCGAATCACCTGAAAATGTTAGGAAGCAACTGGATGAGCGAATCACTCAGTAGGAATTACATCTCAAATTTGAGCAATCTTTAAGTGATTTACAGTTTGCATATATTATCAGTATGGCTATGCATGATGTACGAGTAAGAAAATCAAGAATTGTCTAAAGAGAGTATAACAAGATTTCAAGTATTTGACAAGCAGTATTTCCAAGAATTAATAGTAGATGCCACTTCGGGGCAAGCAGGGATTCATGTACAAATATGAACGCAGGTGCAAGAATGAACTCATCTACAGGTATATCTCAGGTACGAGCAAGTAAAATTCTATTTGGCTCGTGCACTCCCTCTCTATCTTTGATTATGGTTTTGATGATTATAATATATTGTGTTCGTTTGATGCTACTTCTTGTACTCACATATTGCAATCTTACCTTGCAGGTTGCTCAACTAAATTGAGAAGCACTACAGTGGAATGGTTAAGTCCTTATGGATTTGAAATTGATTGCATGGCTTTGTGTTGTGTAAATTGTTGTGCCCCTGTGTGGTTTTGATGATGGCTGACACACCATGTGTAATATCCCGGACCTTTCGGATCCTTCTTCGTGGGTCCCGGATCTGGTTTTCGGAGCGTCTGGCTCTATTGTGCCCGAAATGAAACGTCTGGCTCTATTGTGCCCGAAATTTCATTTCGGGCATCTTTCATGTTCGGATCGGCGCGATCCGGAGTCGTTTCGGAGGCCCGGAGGCGTTCCGCGGCTTTTCCGCGTGTGTTTTCTGATTTCTGGTGTGTGTTTCGGCGTTTTCTTCGGAAGCTCGCTGCGGGCGAACCGGGCGGTTCACCTGGGCACGAGTGGTACCATTGCGATCGGTGCGTTCCGAGGATTCCGGAAACGTATTTTTCTATTTTTCGGTATTTTTCCGAAAATCAGATTTTCTATATAATCCCATTTCTTTTCTTTTTTCTTTTCTCCTTTCTCTTTCTTCTTCTTCTTCCTCCTTCCTTCCCCAACCGTGGCCGCCCTCCTCTCTCCCTCTCTCCCATTTGGAAGCGGTGAGCCCCTCCCCGACTGTTGACGGCGGCAGGGCGACGGCGCGGACGCGTGGGTGGCGGCGAGGCGAGCTCGTGGGCGTGCGGCAAGCGTGGGAAGCGTGGGGAGTTCGTGAAGCTTCAAGCGTTCTTCGCGATTCGTGGGTGATTCGGCGGAGCATTCGCTCCATTGAGGTAGGGTGACGTTCCTTAGCCTCTTGCCGTTCATTTCCGTGGTTTATAGGCCGCGGGGAGGCCGAGAGGGGCTTGTTTGAGCATGCTTGGGGTTTTCCATGATTTGGGGAGAGCTCGCCCGATCTATGGTTTTAGCCCGCGATTTCACGTTTGGATGGCTTAGATGCATGTTAGGGGTCCCCAGGGGTCTTCCCCTTTGATTCCCCCCTCTCCGGTGGAGGTATGGGGGCGTGGATGGTGTTTTTGGCCGATTCCCACCGTTCTCGATTTTCTGAGATGGTAGCGGTCTACCAGTAACCGCGTTCACTGGTAGCGGTCGGGTGGGGACCGCCTTCACCAGGATTTTTGAACGTTGGGGCTCGTTCTGTCGACAGGCGGTCGCGTTCGTGCGACTGACCGCGACTGTTGGTGGCGGTCAGGGGGCGACCGCTTTCACCATGGGGTCCGGCACGGTCTTCGAGACGGTTTTTGACCGTTGGAGTCTGGTCGAGGTCTCCTGGAGACCGCTACCAGGTGAAAACGATCATCAAGCGACCGCGTTCACGTTTCACGCACCAGGGTGGTCGCGGTCCCGGGAGGACCGCGACTAGGTGGTAGCGGTCCTGGGTCGGCCGCGACCACTGGAGGCGGTCCTCCGATGACCGCGACTCCTTTTCCTTGCCAACTTGTGTCCCGACGAGCTAGTCTCGATGCCTGTGCTGACCCGTAGTCCGACTGATGCGGGGCATCATGTGGGGGCTACACGTGGGGGTGTCGTGGGGTCCCGGGAGGTGGTGACTTTGGTTTGCGTCACCGTGCGTTAGCGTGGGTACAAGGAGCGTTCCTCGTACCTGTGGTTGTGACGTTGTTTTCCGTGACTTGAGAGTCTACTCCTTCAGTGACCCTCCACTAGTCGTAGCCCACCAGTACGAGGTGCTGGTATCACCTGGGAGTGGTGTACGGGCACTCACCTTTGAGACGGTTTGTGGACCGGTTACCGTAGGCCCCTCGTCGGTAGCCAGAGTCCGGCTACGGGGGAAAACCGGTCAGAGGACCAGACCTAGTGACATAAGGTCTGTGTGTGCACACGTGGTTGGGGGCGGTTGGACCCACGTCGACGGGCGTGACCCCAACTAGTTACTTGTTCGTGGTTACTTGTTCGGTGTCTGCGCCTCGGGTAGGACCTACCACGTCAGGCGGTTCACCTGCGGCGCGGTGTAAGACATCAGGGGACGCTACCGGCTGTGCTTCTAGTGGGTGGTACTCCTGTCGAGTACAGAGTGACAGACTGTCAGTCGAGTGTTTCCGACCTTCGGGTTTTACCGGTTCGACCTTTGAGCTTTGGTCTTCTTACCGTGGCACGTGTGTCGGTTTGCGTGCCATAGGATCTTGTCTTGTAGAGTATAGGGCTTTCCCTTCCGAGGTACTCTCCTATCGCTAGTGTAGTGGTTTCTCGTTTTACGAGGTAGGGTTCGAGTGATCCCTACTGAGTCTTGTTCTGAGACTCATTCCCTGCATGTTTTCACCGTGCTTCAGGTGAGGCGCCGCCCCAGGGGAGCGCGTCTGGGGTGCAGCGTGGTGCGGGTGCCCAGAGATGGTGCCAGAGATCAGAGCCGGGGTATGCCCCGTGTAGCTGTACTTTTCTTCCTTGTCACTGTACTAGTCGTGGACTATTGTTATTGTTGTTAATTTCTAGTGTGGACCATGTAAAATGTTAATTTATTTCCTGCTTAATATTATAACTGTTTAATTTCTGCAATTATTTGTGATACTTGTGTAGTCTCCACACCATCCTTTTAACCCTTCTGAGTCTTCGGGCTCGTGGGTGGCGGTGCGAGTCTCGGGTTATCGGGCCTTCCCGGTAATCGGATTCTCGGGTCGTTACAGCTGGTATCAGAGCGCGGTTGTGGAATTACATGAGAATCATAGGTAATTGTAGTGGTCCACTAGTCCACAGCAATGATGTACAGGTGACGCTGGCATTGGGCATCGCGCGTGTCACGCCCCGGGCCGATAGCAGCGGAACGTGTCGTTTGCTCAGAACGTGGCAGTTAAACAATCGTGAATGATCAAGAGCAATCGCATAAGACCAAGATAATTTCGAACAACAATAGAAATTTTTATTTCTAATATAAATCTCTTACAAGAACTTGTTTTCCAACTTAGAGACTTCAACACAATGGAAAGGAAGATAACGACATACTAACAGACTTAGACAAGATGACTGAATAAGAGACGCCAAGCTGACTTAGCTAGACAACACTATCTAGACTCAAGGAAGATAAAAGACTCGGTTCACTAGTTTCCGAAGCTCGCTTGCACACTTGTCCCGCCCGTGTGGGTCTCGGTCTTGCTAGCTACCTGCTTACCTGAAAATGTTGGAATAAAACGGAGTGAGCGAACGCTCAGTAGGAAATTATATCTCAAGAACTAGCAATGGGTTTAAGTAATTACAATTTCTCACATGTAAATGCAATAAGGCTATGCATGTAGAAATAACTGAACAAGTAACTAATCAAGAGAATAACACATCGGGCAAAACCTTCAAGCGAATATTAAACAAGAAACTTTCATGAGAGACTTTATAGATTATTGGCTATTTCACGCAAGTACCTTGCCCTAGTCGGGCCACGCAAGTCAAGTCACACAAGTCGAGTCACGCACGCAAGAAAAGAGAGATCGTGGAATGCCAAAGATCAAGATAAAGAGTACTCCGGTGCAATGCTAGACACCGTTATCATTAAAACTCCCATGGGCACTAGTACTTTCGGGCGCTCCTCCCAGGACCAGATCGGGCCCTATATGCACAGCATTCACGATAGATCTAGACATCCACGATAGTTTATAGCCAATACGGAGTTCCAAGAACAAGCTTTAATTAGGATGATAAGATAAGATTTTCATGGAATTCAAGGGCAAGACCCTTGAGTAAGGACATACTGGCGATAAAATCCACGCAAAGCATATAAATCATGACATGTCGATAAACTGGGTGGAATTGGTTCCCTAACCGGGTACCATGACAAATAAGTGCCCATATGTAGATGGTCACTCCTTTATATAGAATTGTGATCTACAAGAACAGCATGTTAATAACATGAGGTCCACAAGAATCATCATAACAAAATTGATATAGAATTGGGGTCTACAATAACATCTCATTGATGGCATGTTTTCCCCCATTCCTTAAGATAGTTCTCATATCATACATATAGTATAACATGAGGGCCGGTATACTATGTTTCATTAGAGTGACATGGTAAAGATTGTGTAATGGGTTTTTAGGGTACAACCAGCTCAGTCGACCTTGAGGGAATCCAAGGTACGAGGAGTCTTACGGAGGTCTCTATGACTAACTCGCTAGTCCAAAGGAACGGAATGTCCAATGGAGAGCTTGTATGTCAATGAGAGTTTAGGGTGATCGATAGAACAACATGAAAACGTGGGACTATACTCACGGAGTGGAGATATAGTGCCGATATACATATATATAAATATAATGCAAACCCTCGGTTAGCAGTAACAGGTAAAAACATTTTTACAGAAAATAACGACTTTGATTAAGTCACTACTTAAGTAAATAACGCCTTAAATAAGGGCGTTTACATGCATTTCCAATTTTGCAGAAATTTCCATAATTCTGTGTTTTATCAAAAACACGCCCTTTACAGGGGCGTTTTATTTCAATGTGACGACATGCACAATGGTCGTCCATTCTTTAATCCTATTTTTTGCAGGATATACATATTCTGGGATTTATCAAAGACACGCCCTGAACGGGGGCGTTATTTTCAAATTCACGCCCTCGATAGTGGCGTGGGTTTCACAAGAAACGACTTGGTTCAGGTCGTGAATTCATGCTTTTCAAGAATTTTTATAAATTTCAGGATAATAAATTTCAGGAGACAAGATATATAGTCATGACAAGAAAAATAGTAGGATTTCACGGTATACTCATGCATTACATTAGTTTCAAGATTTCATAGCTATTAAATTTTAAACGTGAACAATTATTAATTGCATGTAATTTCATGGAATTAACGCCTTTGTACAGGGCGTCGAATTTAGGAATTGACGACCTGGTCAGGGTCGTGTCTTGTAAAATAGCGCCCTTGACAGGGGCGTCTCTTTCAAAAATATTCCAGAAAACGCGTAGAAGCTATATTAAAACTTATATTCATGCATGTGATGATGTATATTCATTGAATTAACTTGTTTGGGCTACAGTGCCTTGAGAAAACCTACCTTTTGATGAAACGTGAAGGTTTTAATGGAAACAATGCTCTGTTTAGAACGGAGCCCTCTGAGATCAATAAACCGCTACTGATGATGTACGTGGATGAAGAACCTTCGTTCTTCAGGACGATTTTGCCACGGCTACCTGTAAAGGATGAGAAGACATAAATCTTCTTTACCTACGTAACCTGAAGGCAAGGGAAAAAGAAAGAGGAAGAACTTTTACCTGTTCTTCGGCAATGATAGTGATGAAGACGATGATGCTTTGAAGAACGGTAGGTTTAAGAAGGCTTTTCTACAGAGAAACAAGATGAAGATCATTAATCGTATAACCTAAAGAAAAAGAAAATAGAGGAAGAACATTACTAGTTCTTCACATACCTCTGACGAACCGAATGCCAAAATAGCGAACAGATCGTATAGGTGGGTACTTATAGGATTTTGGAAATCCTAATAGGGTTAGAGGTATATTGGAAGTAATACTTCCATGATAGAGTCCTTACCCTAGTAGATACTTACTAGATTAGCTTAATCCTTCCTAGGATAAGCTCTTGGTTTGAACGGAACCGGAATGTAATTAACGACCTAGGTCAGGGCGTCGCATTTTAAATTGACGCCTTGTCATAGGGCGTTTCTTAAAAGGCGCCTTGTATAAGGGCGTTTCGTGTTTAAAAACACGCCCATGAAAGGGGCGTTTCTTTTACTTGCCCTATTTGGTGTTTGGAATTTGACGCCATGTGGTGAGGGCGTCCTTTCTTTAATCACGCCTCGTATGAGGGCGTTTCTTATTTAATTAGCGCCTTGATAAGAGGCGTTATTTTCTTCTTGGTTTATTATTTACTTGTTTTCCTTACATCTATTTATATTTCTATGTACATACATATATAGGTTAATGTTATGCACACACACATATATATATATATATATTGCATTAATGGGAGAAGATGATAAAACGTGTTAAAAAGCCCATTAATTGCTTGGGTTGAGTTTGGGCCAATGGAGCTTAGCATTAACTTAAATGTTTTTAAGGTTAATTGTTAATCCTTTATCAAGGCCTAATAATTTTATTTATAACTAGTTATTTCTATTTGGTCCTTTTTACACAAGTTTACTTTGTTTGGAAGTCTTATTTTCTTATTTGTTAAAACCTTACACATACGACTTATATCTTTTAATAATTTGCATGTATTTCCGTATATGCATAAATAAGGTTCTTAAGACTATCATAATTTTCCCTCTAAGGTTCTATACCTCATTGATTTGGTGTGGCTAGTTCGCACATACATTGAGATCTTAGTAATCTTCCATTTAGAGATTTTATTGCTCATAAGTTCTTTAACTTTTATTAGTCCTTGTCCTAGGTATCAGAGGCAGGTTCGATCTGAGCAACCCCTTAGGAATATCACTTGACCAAGTATTTATTTGAATAAACTTTAATCATTAAATATTATATACTTATGTATATATTTTATTCCTATTCCAAAATTACCGGGCGTTACACCCTCCCCCACTTAAAAGAATTTGGTCCCCAAATTCACATCACCTTTCATTCCTAATAGAGAACTTATTATGAGCTTATACAGAAGAAATCTTAAGGATGGACAGAGAAAGAGCTAGCTTATGATTTCGGGTGAGGGGTACCTTCCGCAACCTTCCCTTTGGCAAGTTTGGTTAAATCTTGAACTCCTCTCGGAGGCTTCTTGGGGCATTCCGCTATCTTGTGATCTAACTTCCCGCAACGCAGACATGCTCCCGAACTCCACCAACACTCCTTCATTTTGTGACCATATCTTCCACAAGATTTACACTTATCTTGCGGGCGACCCGCCGAAGTTTCCCTCTTATTACACTTCTTACATTTCTGGCATTTCTTACACCTTTGTGAAATATCTTCCTCATTTATTCTTTTCTTGGTAACGGCGAAACTTTCGGAGTTATTTGTTTGATCTTTCCCTTCAACTCTTTCTTTTTCTTCCACTACTTTCTCTAGTTCTTGAACTCTTCTGACAAGGCTCGCGTAAACTTGGACATCCACCAAGATCATTTCATGAACAAGGCTCGGCTTAGAGGCTTCCATTTTATCTAGGTTCCTGCAAGGATGAGTGGAGGGATAATTTATTGACTCAAGATTTAGTGTTAATGAAATGTAAATACTTTATCTTTCTTTTATAACTTTAACCCCAAGTTCTACCCATCTCTCACGGAATTCCTATAGGACGACTGACAAGGATACTCAACCTATAACCTGGTTTCAACAACCTAAGGATTTTGGAAAGTTGAATCCAAATATGACCGATCGGGATACCGGACCTATCACGGAAACTTAACGATTGCGACAACCAAAGCTATGATATGACTAACAAGGATATCTGACCTATCACTGAAACCTAATAACTTGAGGATGTAAAAGCTGAAGCTCTAATATGGTTGATAAGGATGACCTATCCTTGGGACTTAATAACCAGAGGATATAACAACTGGAGGATAGGAAAACCAAAGCTCTGATATGGCTTAATAACTGGAGGATATGACAACTGGAGGATAGGAAAGCCGAAGCTCTGATAGGATCCATAAACAACCTAAGAACTAGAGGATATGAAAGCAGAAGCTTTGATACCACCTCTGTCACGCCCCGGGCCGATAGCAGCAGAACGTGTCGTTTGCTCGGAACGTGGCAGTTAAACAGTCGTGAATGATCAAGAGCAATCGCATAAGACCAAGATAATTTCGAACAACAATAGAAATTTTTATTTCTAATATAAATCTCTTACAAGAACTTGTTTTCCAACTTAGAGACTTCAACACAATGGAAAGGAAGATAACGACATACTAACAGACTTAGACAAGATGACTGAATAAGAGACGCCAAGCTGACTTAGCTAGACAACACTATCTAGACTCAAGGAAGATAAAAGACTCGGTTCACTAGTTTCCGAAGCACGCTTGCACACTTGTCCCGCCCGTGTGGGTCTCGGTCTTGCTAGCTACCTGCTTACCTGAAAATGTTAGAATAAAACGGAGTGAGCGAACGCTCAGTAGGAAATTATATCTCAAGAACTAGCAATGGGTTTAAGTAATTACAATTTCTCACATGTAAATGCAATAAGGCTATGCATGTAGAAATAACTGAACAAGTAACTAATCAAGAGAATAACACATCGGGCAAAACCTTCAAGCGAATATTAAACAAGAAACTTTCATGAGAGACTTTATAGATTATTGGCTATTTCACGCAAGTACCTTGCCCTAGTCGGGCCATGCAAGTCAAGTCACACAAGTCGAGTCACACACGCAAGAAAAGAGAGATCGTGGAATGCCAAAGATCAAGATAAAGAGTACTCTAGTGCAATGCTAGACACCGTTATCATTAAAACTCCCATGGGCACTAGTACTTTCGGGCGCTCCTCCCAGGATCAGATCGGGCCCTATATGCACAGCATTCACGATAGATCTAGACATCCACGATAGTTTATAGCCAATACGGAGTTCCAAGAACAAGCTTTAATTAGGATGATAAGATAAGATTTTCATGGAATTCAAGGGCAAGACCCTTGAGTAAGGACATACTGGCGATAAAATCCACGCAAAGCATATAAATCATGACATGTCGATAAACTGGGTGGAATTGGTTCCCTAACCGGGTACCATGACAAATAAGTGCCCATATGTAGATGGTCACTCCTTTATATAGAATTGTGATCTACAAGAACAGCATGTTAATAACATGAGGTCCACAAGAATCATCATAACAAAATTGATATAGAATTGGGGTCTACAATAACATCTCATTGATGGCATGTTTTCCCCCATTCCTTAAGATAGTTCTCATATCATACATATAGTATAACATGAGGGCCGGTATACCATGTTTCATTAGAGTGACATGGTAAAGATTGTGTAATGGGTTTTTAGGGTACAACCAGCTCAGTCGACCTTGAGGGAATCCAAGGTACGAGGAGTCTTACGGAGGTCTCTATGACTAACTCGCTAGTCCAAAGGAACGGAATGTCCAATGGAGAGCTTGTATGTCAATGAGAGTTGAGGGTGATCGATAGAACAACATGAAAACGTGGGACTATACTCACGGAGTGGAGATATAGTGCCGATATACATATATATAAATATAATGCAAACCCTCGGTTAGCAGTAACAGGTAAAAACATTTTTACAGAAAATAACGACTTTGATTAAGTCACTACTTAAGTAAATAACGCCTTAAATAAGGGCGTTTACATGCATTTCCAATTTTGCAGAAATTTCCATAATTCTGTGTTTTATCAAAAACACGCCCTTTACAGGGGCGTTTTATTTCAATGTGACGACATGCACAATGGTCGTCCATTCTTTAATCCTATTTTTTGCAGGATATACATATTCTGGGATTTATCAAAGACACGCCCTGAACGGGGGCGTTATTTTCAAATTCACGCCCTCGATAGTGGCGTGGGTTTCACAAGAAACGACTTGGTTCAGGTCGTGAATTCATGCTTTTCAAGAATTTTTATAAATTTCAGGATAATAAATTTCAGGAGACAAGATATATAGTCATGACAAGAAAAATAGTAGGATTTCACGGTATACTCATGCATTACATTAGTTTCAAGATTTCATAGCTATTAAATTTTAAACGTGAACAATTATTAATTGCATGTAATTTCATGGAATTAACGCCTTTGTACAGGGCGTCGAATTTAGGAATTGACGACCTGGTCAGGGTCGTGTCTTGTAAAATAGCGCCCTTGACAGGGGCGTCTCTTTCAAAAATATTCCAGAAAACGCGTAGAAGCTATATTAAAACTTATATTCATGCATGTGATGATGTATATTCATTGAATTAACTTGTTTGGGCTACAGTGCCTTGAGAAAACCTACCTTTTGATGAAACGTGAAGGTTTTAATGGAAACAATGCTCTGTTTAGAACGGAGCCCTCTGAAGATCAATAAACCGCTACTGATGATGTACGTGGATGAAGAACCTTCGTTCTTCAGGACGATTTTGCCACGGCTACCTGTAAAGGATGAGAAGACATAAATCTTCTTTACCTACGTAACCTGAAGGCAAGGGAAAAAGAAAGAGGAAGAACTTTTACCTGTTCTTCGGCAATGATAGTGATGAAGACGATGATGCTTTGAAGAACGGTAGGTTTAAGAAGGCTTTTCTACAGAGAAACAAGATGAAGATCATTAATCGTACAACCTAAAGAAAAAGAAAATAGAGGAAGAACATTACTAGTTCTTCACATACCTCTGACGAACCGAATGCCAAAATAGCGAACAGATCGTATAGGTGGGTACTTATAGGATTTTGGAAATCCTAATAGGGTTAGAGGTATATTGGAAGTAATACTTCCATGATAGAGTCCTTACCCTAGTAGATACTTACTAGATTAGCTTAATCCTTCCCAGGATAAGCTCTTGGTTTGAACGGAACCGGAATGTAATTAACGACCTAGGTCAGGGCGTCGCATTTTAAATTGACGCCTTGTCATAGGGCGTTTCTTAAAAGGCGCCTTGTATAAGGGCGTTTCGTGTTTAAAAACACACCCATGAAAGGGGCGTTTCTTTTACTTGCCCTATTTGGTGTTTGGAATTTGACGCCATGTGGTGAGGGCGTCCTTTCTTTAATCACGCCTCGTATGAGGGCGTTTCTTATTTAATTAGCGCCTTGATAAGAGGCGTTATTTTCTTCTTGGTTTATTATTTACTTGTTTTCCTTACATCTATTTATATTTCTATGTACATACATATATAGGTTAATGTTATGCACACACATATATATATATATATTGCATTAATGGGAGAAGATGATAAAACGTGTTAAAAAGCCCATTAATTGCTTGGGTTGAGTTTGGGCCAATGGAGCTTAGCATTAACTTAAATGTTTTTAAGGTTAATTGTTAATCCTTTATCAAGGCTTAATAATTTTATTTATAACTAGTTATTTCTATTTGGTCCTTTTTACACAAGTTTACTTTGTTTGGAAGTCTTATTTGCTTATTTGTTAAAACCTTACACATACGACTTATATCTTTTAATAATTTGCATGTATTTCCGTATATGCATAAATAAGGTTCTTAAGACTATCATAATTTTCCCTCTAAGGTTCTATACCTCATTGATTTGGTGTGGCTAGTTCGCACATACATTGAGATCTTAGTAATCTTCCATTTAGAGATTTTATTGCTCATAAGTTCTTTAACTTTTATTAGTCCTTGTCCTAGGTATCAGAGGCAGGTTCGATCTGAGCAACCCCTTAGGAATATCACTTGACCAAGTATTTATTTGAATAAACTTTAATCATTAAATATTATATACTTATGTATATATTTTATTCCTATTCCAAAATTACCGGGCGTTACAGCGCGTTTGTTTTAACCTTGCCGTTTTCGTGTTTTCTATCTTTTGCTTCAGGAGCGAGGATGGCACCGAGGAGGAGCTCTCGCTCTCAGCAGGGGCAGTCGGCTGGAGGTCAGGAGATCCAGCAGGGGGTCCAGAGGGACCAGGAGGAGCATAGTAGAGCACCACGGGGGGCTACCGAGGCCGCGGATGCTGCGAGAGTTCCGGGGGCCGAGGATTTCTTCCGTGGCATGTACCAGCTTATGTCTCAGCAGTTCGACGGAGAAGCTGGTGAGGGCTCGTCAGTCAGGGGTGGGCCAGGCCGAGCAGTGAGGGACTTCATGCAGTTCCATCCACCTTACTTTAGCGGCCAGGCAGACCCTGATGCGGCTCGCGATTGGCTCGAGGAGATGGAGCAGGTGTTCAGTTCTGCGAAGAGTGCTGCCGAGGACAGAGTGGTGTTGGCCTACAATCAGTTGCAGGGTACGGCTCGGAGGTGGTGGTCTTCCGAGTGGAAGACGTCTTTTCAGCTTCGTCCACTTGAGCAGATCGAGTGGGATGACTTCGTTAGTGCTTTCGAGCGTACGTACTGTCCAGATATTGTTGCTACGCAGCGGATGCGGGAGTTTCTGGAGCTGGTGCAGGGTGACATGTCCGTATTGCAGTACAGGGCCCGATTTGTCGAGCTGGGTCGGTATGCACCTCATATCATGGAGCATGAGAGGGTGAGGACCACGCAGTTTGTGCAGGGCTTGAGGCTGGAGCTGAGGCACCATTTGATCGTGAATGGGGCCACTGATCTAGAGACGGCGTCTCGTGTTGCGATTTCTTTAGAGATGGATATGCAGAGGACTCGAGGACCGATCAGCCAGGGGCAGTCTTTGTCAGGTCGCAGCCAGCAGTCGGCTACCCAGCAGCAGGGTTTCTTTCAGTCTGCGTCGGGTGGTTCAGGAGTACCGGCATCGGCAGCTTCGGCGACAGGATCTGCGTCCTTCGGCTCGAAGGTCAAGAAGTTCTTGAAGAAGAGTTTTCGTAAGAAGCACAAGGATCAGGGGCAGGCTTCATCGGGCAGTGTACAGCAGCCGATTCCTTTGCAGCGTCAGGGATCAGTGGGTGGATCGCGAGGACCTTGTCCGCGGTGTGGTGGGACCCACCCAGGCAGGCAGTGCACGACTCCGATCATCTATTTTTGGAGTGACCAGCCAGGGCATATGGCGCGTGACTGTCCTCAGAGACCGCCGCAGCAGCAGTTTCCTCAGCAGCAGCAGGTTCCCCAGCAGTAGAGGCAGCAGCAGCAGCAGCAGGGACAGTATCCGCCACTACCCAGGTCAGCTAGTGTGGGAGGCAGGCAGAGGGCTCGGGGCCAGATCACGCACATGACCAGGGCAGAGGCAGTGGCGTCGCAGCTCGTGGAAGGTACCGTTCAGATTTTGGGTTGTGCGGCTCGGGTCTTATTTGATTCTGGCGCGTCTCATTCGTTTATTTCGGAGGATTTCACGTCGAGCGTCGAGGAGTCGGTGACCCAGTTGTCCTGTGATTTGGCAGTGGAGTTGCCTTCGGGTGACTTTATGATCACTCCGTATTGCTTCAATCAGGTTCCGGTTTGGATCGATGGGCGGAGTATACCAGGCAGGTTGTATGCGTTGCAGCTTCAGGATTACGATGTGATTCTAGGCATGGATTGGCTCGAGACCCATGGAGCGGTGGTGGATTGTGGAATGAAGAGGGTCTACTTCCAGCATCCGAGCAAGAGGACCTTCTATTTCTAAGGTATCCGTTCCGCCTCTTCTCGATTCCTTATCTCTGCTATTCGAGCCCGTCGATTGTTTGATTCTGGTTGTCAGGGTTTTCTCGCGTCCGTGGTGGTGTCTGAACGGATGGAACCGAGTGTCAAGGACATTCCGGTGGTGTGCGAGTTCCCCGACGTTTTTCCCGAGGAGTTGCCTAGATTACCTCCCCAGCGGGAGATCGATTTCGTGATCGAGGTTGTACCTGGTACGGGACCTTTGGCGAAGGCTCCCTACCGTATGGCCCCCGCTGAGTTGAGGGAGTTGAGGGCGCAGTTGCAGGAGCTGTTGGCCAAGGGGTATGTTCGTCCTAGTTTTTCCCCTTGGGGTGCGCCCGTGTTGTTTGTGAAGAAGAAGGACGGTAGTCTGCGGTTGTGCATTGACTATCGGCAGCTGAATGAAGTGACCATTAAGAACAAGTATCCGTTGCCGCGGATTGATGATTTGTTCGACCAGCTGCAGTCTGCGCGAGTGTTCTCGCGGATTGATTTGCGGTCCGATTACTATCAGCTGAGAATTCGCGAGTCCGATGTGGAGAAGACTGCATTCAGTACGAGGTACGGGTATTATGAGTTTCTGGTGATGCCGTTTGGGCTCACCAATGCCCCATGCAGCCTTCATGGACTTGATGTAGAGGGTGTTTCATCCGTATTTGGACCAATTCGTGGTCATCTTCGTGGATGACATCCTTGTTTATTCGCAGCCTGCCGAGGAGCATGCGTACCATTTGGGTGTGGTGCTGCAGACGTTGCGAGATCACCAGTTGTATGTGAAGCTCAGCAAGTGCGAGTTTTGGCTCAGCGAGGTGCACTTTCTGGGACACGTGATTTCTAGTGATGGCATTTCCATGGACCCCGCCAAGGTTGAGGCAGTAATGCAGTGGCCGAGGCCGAGGTCGGTGACGGAGATCCAGAGTTTCTTGGGGCTTGCGGGTTATTATCGCCGATTTATCCAGGATTTTTCTCGCATTGCGACCCCGATGACTAGACTCACGCGGAAGGATGTGCCTTTCGTCTGGTCTGAGGAGTGTGAGCAGAGCTTCAGGGAACTGAAGAGATTGCTCACCTCAGCTTCGGTGTTGGTTTACCTTCTGGATCGGGAGGTTTCGTGGTGTGTACAGATGCTTCCGGGGTCAGATTGGGTGCTGTTTTGATGCAGCATGGTAGAGTGGTGGCGTATGCATCTCGGCAGCTAAAGCCCCATGAGGAGAACTACCCTACCCATGACCTTGAGTTGGCGGCAGTGATCTTCGCGATGAAGATCTGGAGGCATTATCTGTACGGCGAGAAGTTCGAGGTATTCACTGACCATCAGAGTTTGAGGTATGTGTTCTCGCAGAGACATCTGAACCTCAGACAAAGGCGTTGGATGGAGTTCATGAAGGACTATGACTTCACCCTGTCTTATCAGCCGGGCAGGATGAATGTCGTCGCCGATGCCTTGAGTCGGAAGGTTACAGTCAGTACCTTGATGTTGAGGAAGTGGAGGCTCTCGGAACAAGTGCCCGAAGTATCCTTCAGGCTCAAGATTCCCCAGGAGCCAGGGTTGGCAGTGCTCGCGAGTCTGACTGTCACTCCTGCTATCCGTCGTCAGGTGACAGAGGCTCAGTATGCGGACCCGGAGTTGTCCCGGATTCTTACGATGGCTGATGTGGAGCTCAGCGAGGACGGTGCTGCGAGGTTTCGTGGCAGGATGTACGTCCCCGCGGAGGAGCAGGTTCGTCGTGCGGTGTTACGCGAGGCTCATGGGAGCAGGTACACTGTACACCCGGGTGCGACGAAGATGTATCGGAACTTGCGGAGGTAGTTCTGGTGGCCTGGCATGAAGAGAGATGTCGCAGAGTTTGTGGCCAGATGCTGATCTGTCAGCATGTGAAGGCGGAGCATTAGCGACCAGGAGGTACTCTCCAGCCCTTGGATGTTCCTGCTTGGAAGTGGGACCATGTGACCACGGATTTTGTGGTGGGGTTTCCGAGGACCCCGAGTGGGCAGGACAGTATTTGGTTGCTGGTGGATCGGCTGACGAAGGTGACTCGGTTGTTACCGGTCAAGGTCAGATGGAGCGTGTCTAAGTTGGCTCGTTTGTATGTGGAGCGGATCATTCCGTTGCATGGGGTTCCCATTTCGATCGTGTCGGACTGGGATCCGCACTTCACTTCTGGATTCTGGAGGAGTTTCCAGCGAGCTCTTGGCACGGAGTTGGCATTTAGCTCGGCGTATCATCCTCAGTCAGATGGTCAGTCTGAGAGGACCATTCAGACTTTGGAGGACATGCTGAGATCTTGCGGCCTGGAGTGGCAGGGGAGTTGGATTCATCACCTACCGTTGGTGGAGTTTGCCTATAACAATAGCTTTCATTCGAGCATCGGCATGGCTCCATATGAGGCGTTGTACGGGCGTCCTTGTCGGACTCCACTTGATTGGTTTGAGGTGGGTGAGCGTGTTTTGACGGGACCGGAATTGGAGCAGCAATGTGTGGATGTTGTGCACCTGGTTCGTCAGAACATGTTGGCGACCCAGAGTCGGCAGAAGAGCTATGCTGACCGTAGGAGGCAGCCCCTCGAGTTCGCCGTGGGCGATCATGTGTTCTTGAGAGTTTCTCCGATGAAGGGGGTGATGCGTTTTGGACGGCGTGGGAAGCTGAGTCCCCGCTATATTGGTCCTTTCGCGATTGTGGAGCACATCGGTGAGGTTGCTTACCGGTTGCAGTTACCTCCTGAGTTGGCGTCGGTGCATGACGTGTTCCACGTCTAGATGTTAAGGAAGTATATGCCCGATGACTCTCATGTGCTCGAGTTTTCCGTTTGGCCTGAGGTGACTCCAGATCTTTCTCTCCCAGAGTTTCTGATCCGCGTGGAGGATAGGCGAGAGCAGCGCCTGCGGAACAAGGTTATTCCCTTGGTAAAGGTCATGTGGCAACGACACTCTGGTGGTGAGGCTTCGTGGGAACGTGAGGACGAGATGCGTCAGCAGTTCCCGTATCTGTTTGAGTGAGTCTTCCTCTTCTTTCCCCTTTGGTTGTTCTCAATTTCGAGGACGAAATTCCTTAAGGGGGGAGGGTTGTAATATCCCGGACCTTTCGGATCCTTCTTCATGGGTCCCAGATCTGGTTTTCAGAGCGTCTGGCTCTGTTGTGCCCGAAATTTCATTTCGGGCATCTTTCGTGTTCGGATCGGCGCGATCCGGAGTCGTTTCGGAGGCCCGGAGGCGTTCCGCGACTTTTCCGCGTGTGTTTTCTGATTTCCGGTGTATGTTTCGGCTTTTTCTTCGGAAGCTCGCTGCGGGCGAACCGGACGGTTCACCCGGGCACGAGTGGTACCGTTGCGATCGGTGCGTTCCGAGGATTCCGAAAACGTATTTTTCTATTTTTTGGTATTTTTTCAAAAATCAGATTTTCTATATAATCCCATTTCTTTTCTTTTTTCTTTTCTCCTTTCTCTTTCTTCTTCTTCCTCCTTCCTTCCCCAACCGTGGCCGCCCTCCTCTCTCCCTCTCTCCCATTTGGACGCGGTGAGCCCCTCGCCGGCTGTTGACGGCGGCAGGGCGACGGTGCGGACGCGTGGGTGGCAGCGAGGCGAGCTCGTGGGCGTGCGGCAAGCGTGGGAAGCGTGGGGAGTTCGTGAAGCTTCAAGCGTTCTTCGCGATTCGTGGGTGATTCGGCGGAGCATTCGCTCCATTGAGGTAGGGTGACGTTCCTTAGCCTCTTGCCATTCAATTCCGTGGTTTGTAGGCCGCGGGGAGGCCGAGAGGGGCTTGTTTGAGCATGCTTGGGGTTTTCCATGATTTGGGGAGAGCTCGCCCGATCTATGGTTTTAGCCCGCGATTTCACGTTTGGATGGCTTAGATGCATATTAGGGGTCCCCAGGGGTCTTCCCCTTTGATTCCCCCCTCTCCGGTGGAGGTATGGGGGCGTGGATGGTGTTTTTGGCTTATTCCCGCCGTTCTCAGTTTTTCCGAGATGGTAGCGGTCTACCAGTAACCGCGTTCACTGGTAGCGGTCGGGTGGGGACCGCCTTCACCAGGATTTTTGACCGTTGGGGCTCGTTCTGTCGGCAGGCGGTCGCGGTCGTGCGACTGGCCGCGACTGTTGGTGGCGGTCAGGGGGCGACCGCTTTCACCATGGGGTCCGGCACGATCTTCGAGATGGTTTTTGACCGTTGGAGTCTGGTCGCGGTCTCCTGGAGACCGCTACCAGGTGAAAATGGTCATCAAGGGACCGCGTTCACGTTTCGCGCACCAGGGTGGTCGCGGTCCCGGGAGGACTGCGACTAGGTGGTAGCGGTCCTGGGTCGACCGCGACCACTGGAGGCGGTCCTCCGGTGACCGCGACTCCTTTTCCTTGCCAACTTGAGTCCTGGACGAGCTAGTCTCGATCCCTGTGCTGACCCGTAGTCCGACTGATGCGGGGCATCATGTGGGGGCTACACGTGGGGGTACCGTGGGGTCCCGGGAGGTGGTGACTTTGGTTTGCGTCACCGTGCTTTAGCGTGGGTACAAGGAGCGTTCCTCGTACCTGTGGTTGCGACGTTGTTTTCCGTGACTTGAGAGTCTACTCCTTCAGTGACCCTCCACTAGTCGTAGCCCACCAGTACGAGGTGCTGGTCTCACCTGGGAGTGGTGTACGGGCACTCACCTTTGAGATGGTTTGTGGACCGGTTACCGTAGGCCCCTCGTCGGTAGCCAGAGTCTGGCTACGGGGGAAAACCGGTCAGAGGACCAGACCTAGTGACGCAAGGTCTGTGTGTGCACACGTGGTTGGGGGCGGTTGGACCCACGTCGACGGGCGTGACCCCAGCTAGTTACTTGTTCATGGTTACTTGTTCGGTGTCTGCGCCTCGGGTAGGACCTACCACGTCAGGCGGTTCACCTGCGGCGCGGTGTAAGATGTCAGGGGACGCTACCGGCTGTGCTTCTAGTGGGTGGTACTCCTGTCGAGTACGAAGTGACAGACTGTCAGTCGAGTGTTTCCGACCTTCGGGTTTTACCGGTTCGACCTTTGAGCTTTGGTCTCTTACCGTGGCACGTGTGTCGGTTTGCGTGCCGTAGGGTCTTGTCTTGTAGAGTACAGGGCTTTCCCTTCCGAGGTACTCTCCTACCGCTAGTGTAGTGGTTTCTCGTTTTACGAGGTAGGGTTCGAGTGATCCCTACTGAGTCTTGTTCTGAGACTCATTCCCTGCGTGTTTTCACAGTGCTTCAGGTGAGGCGCCGCCCCAGGGGAGCGCGTCTGGGGTGCAGCGTGGTGCGGGTGCCCAGAGGTAGTGCCAGAGGTCAGAGTCGGGGTATGCCCCGTGTAGCTGTACTTTTCTTCCTTGTCACTGTACTAGTCGTGGACTATTGTTATTGTTGTTAATTTCTACTGTGGACCATGTAAAATGTTAATTTATTTCCTGCTTAATATTATAACTGTTTAATTTCTGCAATTATTTATGATACTTGTGTAGTCTCCACACCATCCTTTTAACCCTTCCGAGTCTTCGGGCTCGTGGGTGGCGGTGCGAGTCTCTGGTTATCGGGCCTTCCCGGTAATCAGATTCTCGGGTCGTTACACCATGAGTCACACTGAGGTGTGCTAATTAATTTAGATGACTATTTGACTGCTTAAATATCTGATTGTTTGCTTGAATAGCTAATTCATGAATATGGCTAGATTGGGTTAATGTAGTGGCTAATTGTTCATGCAGTGCGTTGACGCAGTTGGAGATTGGGTTGACGCATTGGCTGTCTGTTCACTAGCTGTGTTGACGCTACAAGGACACTGCGTTGACGCAGTAGTTGCTGGTTTACTTGCTGCGTTGAAGCAGTGGAACAGCTGGGTTGACGCCATGCTGCTTTGTCTACTTTTTGTGTGAAAGTCTATACAGTGTCTCTTCTTTTACCTACGTTGCTTGAAACGAAGTCCATACATTCATTTGCATTGAATGAAGTCTGTACATTGGTTTTTGTTATGCTCAGAACGCTTAAGTCTATACACTGCTATGGCTTGTTCCTGAACGATCTTCAAGTTAAAGTCTGTACACTCTCTCAGTGTACACACTTATTCTTTTGTTGCTCTAAAGTCTATACATCGTCCAGTGTATTGTTGCATGCCATTAAGTCTGTATAGAGTCTTTGCATCGTGTGCCTCTCACAAAGTCTCTACATCGCATTTGGGAATCAAAGTATGTACATTGGCAGCAGAACTGCATCAAGTCTATACACTGCCTTTGTTTCAAAGTCGATACATTGTCTTTGTTTCAAAGTCTATACATTGCTGCTTTGGCCAACTCTGTACATCCGTTTGCCTGACTCCTGTTTCAAAGTCTACACATTCATTGTTAAGGCAAGTCTATACATTGGCTCATGGTCTTCAAGTCGATACAGAGTCTTCATCTTGTGAAGTCTGTACAGCGTCCGTTGTCTAGAGTTCTTGAAGTCTGTACATCGGACTGTTTCAGCAAGTCTGTACATCCGACTGTTTCAGCTTGCAACCAAGTCTGTACATCGGACTGTTCCTCTTGAAGTCTACATTGGCTCGTTCTCATTTGCAAAGTCTGTACAATGGACTGTGCTTCGCAAAGTCTATACAATCCTCACTTTTACCTACGTTCGAAGCAAAGTCTATACACTGGCATTGGTCTTCAAAGTCTGTACAGCCATTTCTTCGAAGTCTATACTTTGGCCTAGCGCTTGCAAAGTCTATACATTGGCCAAGTATGTACAAAGTCCTTTGCATCGTGTGCATTCATTACAAAGTCTATACACTCGTCTATAAGCTTTCAAAGTCTGTACACCCTTCAAAGGCCAAGTCTATACATCGCTCGCTCAATCAGCCATTGTATCACGAAGTCTATACACTGGTCGTGTAACTCAAGCTTTTTCATCAAGTCTATACACTCCCTCGTTACTAAAGTCTGCACACTCACTATTTCATCAAGTCTATACAGACTTAGCGAAAGCTCAGCAAGTCTGTACACTGGTTTGTCTGGCACGTTAACATGATGTCTGTACACTGGTTTCTCTGGCACGTTAACACTAAGTCTATACACTCAGGTTGCTGAAGGGTTTCAAGTATGTACACTGCATGCTCACTCAACTAAGTCTATATACTCGTTCGCTAACATGAAGTCTATGCATTCGTTTGATAAGCTTCAACTCTATACACTCGATATCAAACTTACAAGTCTATACATCACCTGATACTGTCTTCGACTGATTAACTGACAGGTTATTCAACTGATTATCTGACAGGTTTAATGGATGAGGCCATCAAGACTTGCACGTGATCCTAGAGGCTGAAATGCTGACACGTGGACCACTGAAGCTTGGGCGAGAATCGAAAAGAGCATAAGCCCTAGCTGCCTGCTGCTGGTATATATATGGAGTCTCCTCCATCGGCTGAGGGTGATCGAAACATAGTGAGCCATCAAGAAAAGCTGAAGAGCAGTGAGTGCCTCCACGATACAGAGAGGTAGTGAGCAGAAGAAAAAGAAAGAAGGAAGAAGAGACAGAGAGAGAGAGAGCCTGCGAAAGAGAAGAAAAAGAAGAGTGAGAAGAAGAGAGAGCTAGAGCAAAGGAAGCCTCAACTGAAGATCAGTTCCTGCTGGATCGTGGATCAAATCCAGGCCAGCCTGCTCCTGCGAGAGCCTTTGTGCATTTCATTTTTCCAGCTTACTGTTGCTGCGTTTTGTTTTTCTTTTCAACTATTCTCTAGTTATTCCTCCGATTCTCTTGTGTGAGGTAGGGTTCCCTCCGGGTTGGAGGAAGGGAGATTTTTCTCCGGTTCTGGGCTTGTAGGTTTCGAGTCCAGGGGTCCCTCCGGTTGGGAGGAGGAGAGGTCCGAGACCTCTAGTTTGCAGGTGACTAGGGGTCATTTGTGCTGCCCTCTGGGTTTCAGAGGAAGAGAGACTTGGGTCTCTAGGTTCCCCTCCGGTTTGGAGGAAGGGAGGATTGGTCCTCCGGTTCTAGCCTTGTAGGTTGCAAGACTAGGTGTTCCCTCCGGTTTGGAGGAAGAGAGACTGTGTGTCTCTAGTTTCCAAGTGGCTGGGAGTCACTTGGGGTGTCCCTCCGGTTGGGAGGAAGAGGGGAGGTTGTTCCCCTGGTCAAGCTGTGTGGCAGCTCTTGTTTGCAGACTGAGTCTGCGTTCTAGCTCGTGCTAGTGGAATCCTCACTCCGGTTGGGAGTGAGGGGTGGATGTAGGTCTTGGTGACCGAACCACCTAAAAAATCTACTGTGCAGTGGTTGGTTGCTTTGTGGTGTGCTCCTCCATATCTTCTACCACCCTTCACAGGTTGCATTGCATTCTCGTTTATATCTGTGCTGCTTCCGCTAGTTGTTTATTTGGGCGCGAGTTACATATTTGCTCTTTGGTTTAAAAGAATATTCTACTTGTTCTTCAGATTGGTTGTTCTGCCTGGATAGTGTTCTAGTCTTTTATTGAGCGAAAAGTTTTTTTTAAGGGTGGGATTCATTCACCCCCCCTCTGAATTCTTGCACCGATCCTATCATAAATGCATAGCAAATTCATTCCCATGAGGAGTTGAAGACTTCCTCTAGTTCTTGCATATCATGAATGCATAAATGATGGTTCCTTGTCATTCTGAACATATGGCTTCAATGCTGTGAAATGGTTTGTGGGTGAATTGGGTTGAAGTTGGGATCTTCAGATTCATTGGTTTAATATTAACTTGCTTATGAGTTCATTCTCAAAAAGTGCAGGTTAATATTACTCCAAGGTAAGAATTTATATTGGAATCCATGGTGATACTCTTCTAATCTTGAGTTGGGTACATGGGTTCTCAAGTGCTTTATATGGCCAAACAAATCTATCATGGTGTTTTAGATGTGACTTCTAACCATGTTACTTAACCTGCCTAAATCTTGTTTAAAAGGACTGCATTTCATATTCTTGAACAAAGCATTCAACACATGTGTGGCTTGCTTGCAATGTGACTAAAAATTGGTTTGAGTGGATTGTTACCTAACCCCAAATTAGTTTCATCATGCAATGGTGACTGATGCTTGGAACTCTTTTATAAAGTACTTATGGTTCTATCAGAGAAGGTGAAATGAAATGGGTTGGTTTGTGAGATTAACATTGAAGCAAAACTAATTTTCTCTATATGTTTTACAGGTTGGAAGAACTCCTCACAACCTTCTTTCATCATCCCAAAACTCACGGTGAAGTTGGAGCTTTCATTTTTAGCTTGATGGGTCTTTGGGCTTTTTGTGGGTGCAAGTGTCGACACCAGGTGTCGACACCAGGAGTCGACACCTGCATCCAAAACTCTTTTTCATAAGCTAAGCCCAGAAGGTGTCCACACCTACCTGAACCTGGTTCTGGCAGCAAGCCAGAACACCAGGTGTCGACACCTAGTGTCCAGCATTATTTCTGGCTTTCTGTCAACACCAGGTGTCGACACCTCTGCGGCGTAGTAAAAGACAACTTTCGTGCCCACGCACCGAAAGTCCAACAAATCCGTTCCAACTGCCCTAAATCTCTCCTAATTCATGGATCTGGTCCCTGGAGTGTTTCTTGACCATCCTAAACTCGTATATACATCTCTTTGGGTCACGAACCCTAATCAAGAGGAGAGATCTGAAATTTGGGTGTGTTTTCTAACCCTTGTGAATGCAGGTCGTAGGTAGCAGCTCCAGGGCTTCTTCCACATTGTTCTAAGCTTGTATGTGAAGGGAAGAAGGAGGTGTCAAGTCTCAAAATGACCATCTACTGGAAGCTGTGTGGAAAATTAAGATACAACCCTTGTCCGTGCAAGAAATGATCATCTTCCTTCAAAACGTTCTTCATTATGCAGAAAAGCTTAAGCCTATTCGATGAAATAAAAGGGGGAGCTCTATCCACTGAAAAATCCGTTTGCTTTTAGTTCTCTAGTTGCTCTTAGTTCTGTTTTAGATATTTGCTACAAACATCATCTCTTTGAACTTGGATTTATGTGTCTTTTGTCCACTCTCTCTTACATATATACATGAGCTACGATTTTTGTGATACAACATTTCTAATGCTCATATATTCTTTCCTATAGGTGAAGAAAAGGTGGAAAACAAGGTGAAGCTCTTGCAAGGAGGATATGATCTACCACCGTGAGGATCTGGAGCTAGTGGAAGAAGAAAAGAGGAGCGTCTCGAGGAGAAGAAGAAGATGATGTCAAAATCATGATCATCCGTCAACAAGCCAAGGAGAAACAGATTTTGTTAAAGAAGAGGGAGCCTTATCTTTGATGTATCTTTCTAGTTTCCATCTATAGAATTTGTTTTAGGAGGTCATAGCATATATTTGTCCTTGTTTCATATACTTTTGAGAGAATACTTTGTGTGGGTGTTCGGAGAAAGGGTTCTCCGAGTGTGTGTGTTGACGTGTGTGCATCAATTTGTGCGGAGCATATCCGCGTGTGTGCTTGGACGTATTTTGGGGTGTGTTCCCCGTGTGTGGTTGGGAGTTTACTCCCGTGTGGTGGTATAGGCATCGCCCTACATGTGTGTGTTGGAGCCTGGCTCCGTGTGTGTGTGGGGATTTATCCCCGGGCTATTTTTACAGCAGTGAAGCCTCACCGGTTTGGTGAGGGGTGGACGTAGGGAGCCCGTCGTGGTCCCGAACCACCTTGAAAATTCCCGTGTCTTGTGGTTTGATCTTTGTGATTGTGTGCTTCACTATCTTATCTGTTTATGCAATCGTGTGAGCTCGGTGAGATTGAGTGAATTAAGTTTAAATCTGTTTAGATTAAATTCTTCAATCTTATCAATCTTGTTAATTTCGCTGTGTGCTAGTTTGTGATTTTAATTGGACATAGTTTTTACTAGAAGGATCTATTCACCCCTCCTCTAGATCCGTGTTCCTGCACTACGGGACCCAACAATTAGTATCAGAGCGAGGCTCTGTTGTCCCTAGATCTTGCGATCTACAGAGTGATCCTAGTGCATTCTACAATCATGAATTTTTCTGCTAAATATATCTCAATGAATTTTTTGCCAATCTTCACTGGTTCGAATTTTAATTCTTGGCTAGGCAAACTATGTGTGGTGATCAATTCTATTAATCATAGTCTTTGGAAATTGATTTATCATAGTCCACACATATTACCTCTAGATGAGACCAAGTGGTCTAATCAAGAAAAAATGATGCATCATGATAATGTTACTGCTTTTAGTTTATTGAAAGCTTCTATAAGTACTAACAAGTATGCATTTGTATCTTCTTGTAGGACGGCAAAGGAGCTTATGGACCGGTTGATCAAAGCTCAAGAGAAGGAAAGGTAAAAATGTCTCATGGCCGATGATGTTGATCAACAAAGTGACAAAAATACAGAAGAGGTAAATTCAGATTCTGAAGAATTTACTCTTGATGATCTTGTTGATGCTTATGATGAGTTGGAAAAGTAATATAAGAAAATCAAGTCAGAAAATAGAAAATTGAAAAAGAAATCTGAAAACATGCTCCATAAAAATGGATCTTGTGATAAGTGTTCTGAGCTTGATAACTTTAATGAACTTTTAGAACATGATATTGAATGTCACAAAGAAACCATTGCTTGTTTGAGAAATGAAAATGTTACCCTAAAGAACAAAATCGATCAATTGGAGAAAACTGAAAAAGATCTAAGAAACAAAATGGAATCAAACTCAATTGATCAGGATATTTGCAATGAATTGATTATGAATGATAAACTTACAAATGAAAATAAAGAACTTAAAAAGGATAATAGTGCGATGCTAATTCAGATCTCCCTGCTTGAAAGTAGATTGAAAAATCTTGAAAATCTTGAAAAAGGAAAATCTGTGATTATTGATGAATCTGATAAAATACATGTGCTTGAATAAGAAATAGCTAACTATGAATTGCACATTGCATCCCTTGAATGTGAAATTGTTAACTTGAATTCATCATTATCTAAGTTTGTAAATGGGAAAGAAAATCTGAAGAAGATATTGGGGACTAAGGTGAATTTTCAAAGAGAGGGGCTGGGCTATAATCTTGTAAACAAAAAGAATTTTGAAAACAAAGTCTATACATCATTTGTCCATAGTTCAAATATAGCCAGCACATCAAATGGGTCTCTAAATCAATCTGCTCCTCAAACAACAAAGAGATTAATTGAAAATCTGAAAAAGAAACAAAACATACATCAAAAGGTTAAAAATGTTGTTGGTGTCACGATGAATGCCATGAAAAATCATGTTGCACACACACATGCATCCACAAAGAAAATCTCATATTTTTATTGTGGTGAACTTGGTCATATGATGCATGATTGTCTTTTGATGAAATCTGAAGATCTAGAAGCATGCAAGAAAATGAATGGCTTCACAAAGCCAAGAAAGTTTTTGAACACAAAAAGAACTCTTGATAACTCTTATGTTCATGCAAGAAGACCATTTGAAAGATTTGGTCTATTGAACTGTTTGCATTGTAGAAGGTTCGATCATAGGAAGAACAATTGTTTTAGTTTGAAAAATGAGAACATCTCTTCAAACCCACAAAAATTCCATGCTCATTCTTACAAGAAAAATCTGAAGTCTTTTGGTTGTTGTCATTATTATGGTGAGTTTGGGCATACCATGTATGATTGCTCCTTAATATATTTTGATGATATGTATGTCCAAAAACTGTGGAAGGCACCCTCTAGAGGTGCAACTAACCATCCGGGACCCAAGAAGGTTTGGGTACCCAAAACAACCAAATGAGAACTTTGTTGCAGGATTGCCTTGAGGCCAAGAGGAAGGCCTTAAGTCAACTTGGCCAGTTCTTGTGTGATGCCTTGGTTAACATGGGTTTATCCTTGAATTGACACTGATTTGTAAGTTGGTTATTCATGTTTGTGCACATTGATTGTGTGAATTCTCAGTTCATGCTGCTGGAATTTAAGTCTTAAATATGCAGGTTTGAAAAGGTTGTCTTATGTGTTTTCTGTGCATCAACCTTGTCTACACTTGTGCTTAGACTTGGTTCTTCATGTGCATTGACCTGTACTACACATGGACAGACCTGGGTTCTTCATGTGTTTAGTGTTGACTCTTTACACAATTGGGCTAAACTTGAAATTTCTGAACTGAACTTTGAACTCATGTCAGCTTGAGTGAATCAGACTTGAATGTAAACTTTAGAAATGTTCTGAATCACTTGTATTGATAGCTGCAACTCATCATACATACTTGCAGCTCATAGGAGATTGTCTTGTGAAAGAAAAGCACTGAAATTGGCCTTCTCACTTGTATCGAATTGAGATTGATATGAAATTGAGTTTCTGATACTGCAGGTTAAGAGAGAGAGTCATATGTGATGAAAAACCTTAAAGTTAGTTTCTTCATATGCATTGGCTTAATATTGACATGAACTGAGCTCTTTATAGTGCAGATTTGATTATGACAATCAACCCTTGAAATCATGGTAAGAATTCAATGTTTGAATCTATCTCCATGTGCCTAGATTGAGTTTAATTCATATATAGCATTTTTGGGCTCTGATTAACTATCTTAGGCAGTTTTGCCTGTTCCTCAGTTGGTGTCGACACCAGGTGTCGACACCTACACACTGGATGTTGATTCTTTGTTAAGGGACAAAACTTGCTGAAGTTGGTGTCGACACCAGGTGTCGACACCTGATCTAGCAGATCTGGAATAGGTCTGTAAATTTGGGTTTCAAAATGCCCATCTTGAGGTCCGATTGGTTTGAGCTTTTACCCCATTACCCTTAGGGTTTCTCTTCTTATCCTAGATGAGTTTTGAGAGGGTTTCGGCATGGGGTTCTTGGTATTTTCATATCCTTACATGCTGCTATCTATAAGATGCGAATTTGGGGTCTCAATGGAACTCCTTTGCTTAATATCATTCTATTTCTTGCAGGAGAGAAAGAAAGGAGCTCAAGAGAATTTCAATGCCAGAGTTGATCTACTTCCATTGAGATTTGGAGCTTGTTGATGAAGATTACAGCAAGCGGAATAAAGTGAAGAATTTGAGGATGTTAATAAAGGTAACTCAATGCAAAGGTGAGAAAATAAATTATTTGGCTAAAGCTCTATGGGCTTGATGCCAGTGCCATCTCTTGACAGACAGTGAATTTGAAATTGTTATTCAATGTCCATGTGTTTGCTAAAGCCCCGATGTCATATAGGATTGTATTGTATTTTTTCTGATCATCATTTAAATGATTACATGGTATATAAAATGGTGACATGTGGAAGGACATGTCATGCCTGTCTGAAAGCTACCACCATGCGTGAGAATTTGCCTCCGCCCGGTACCATGAATCATCTATGCATATGGCATCAAACTTAAATGAATTTTCTGAAATCATGCATTAATTATGGGGGAGTCTTGCAAGCTGAAAAGTTTGAGATTGATGTTTTTCCATTCTCTCAGCATGATGATGTTATTCTGTGGCTGAACTTTTTGAGGACTGAATTTGATCAATGTTCCGTGGTCCTTACCAATGTGATACTCATTCTTTTGGATAAAAGTAAAAATGTTTTCAAGAAAAGGTTCACATGTGATGATTTTGATGCTTTGAATGAATTTCTTGAATTCTCTTTTCAAAGTAAAATTTTGTTCTCACATTAAAAAAAAAATTACATGTCATGCATTAGTTGCATTAGATGCATATAGAGCTGTCATGTGAAATCTGAAATATTGCATCACATTACACATTTGCATATCATTTTTTACAAATCATTCACATAGTGCTCTTGGAAGATGAAGCTCATCGTGTGTCTTGTTGCATAATTAGCATTTTCAGCATACATATAGTGCATATTTTAAAATACATCATTTTGAACATTTCATGTTGCATAAATGCCAAAATGGATACTCCCAACAATGGTATCATGTCTTTGGGGCCAATAATGCAAGCACTGAAATTGCATATCTTTTCATTTTGCATTGCATATTGCATATACTCTCATTGTATGCTTGCATGTTAATATATGCTAAAACCCCTTCTTGAAACTTTTAAGACCCAATACTCCATTGTTAAATAATGTTGCATCTGAGTCATAACAAGTGTGCTTCATGTCAAACTCTTAGGGGGAGCATTTCATGCTTATTGTATTTACATAGGGGGAGCTACACTATCCTGTTTTAAGTTAAATTTTCTCCATACATGTTAAATCAAATTCGTACACTTCATGCACTATAATGTGAAATTGAGTGTTATTCATAAGGATATAAGAATTTCATTTTGACACTCTAAAGTAATTCAACTTGCTGCATGGATGATAAGAGACAGTTGAGGAAAAAGATGCCTGCCTCCGCATAAAAAAATGGTTGAAATGAAAGGCAGAGCAATACTTTGTTTCACTGAGTAAATTGGGCACATGTCACCTGAGATGTGATGTGGTTCATTTCTAAAAAGTGTTGACTAAAGTATCTCTGTTCAAAATGAGGTGAAAGGGTTCAGTATTCTGAGTAACCGGGGATTCTGGCATGAGCTCCATGTGTCTCCTCGAGCAAAAATGAATTATTTGAACCTGATCATCCTTAGAAAAATTCAGATTGTTGGTGTGAAAATTTCTGATGATAAATTTGATGAGGCAGAGCGAAATCTCTAATACACTATTTTCTAGATTGAAATACAGTATGTGCAGTTACTATTGTGTTTAATTGAAAATCTGATTATCCATATGGCTAAAATTCATACTCATGTTACTCACTTGCACATGGTAATTTGATTTGATATGTATTTTTAAATTTTGATTAACTGCATGACATGTTGTACGTCTTCCCCTATCTATCTGCACAATCCTCTAGGTGTAATCATGAGCATTCTGAACTTAATGACTCACTTGCACTTTTCCTACACCTATCCCTACACTAAAAATAAAATGGGGGAGTTATGTTGCATGTAATTATAGATATCTGCTTGATTACATTGTATGCATTTCATGTGTCATCATTTTCATACATCTTGAGCATGCATTTCACAAGAAAACTAAAAATCTAAAAATTTGAAAATCAAAGTCAATCATCTAATGTGTCAATGTCAAAGGGGGAGCTTTGCATGTGATCTTATCTACTTAAGTCATAGGGACTTGCGTAAGTCAATACCTTACTATGGGTGTTTGAGTACTTGTTTGCTTGCTCATTCTTATTCATGCCATACACCATTTCCAATTGATGCAACTTGTGAGCATTTGCATACTTGGTTGTTTCTCTTGTCCCCCATTTTTGATAATGTCAAAGGGGGAGAGAAAGTTTGGATGGTCTAGATGGCCACAATATATTATCATCATCAAAAAGGGGGAGATTATTTGGCTCGTGCACTCCCTCTCAATCTTTGATTATGGTTTTGATGATTACAATATATTGTGTTCGTTTGATGCTGCTTCTTGTACTCACATATTGCAATCTTACCTTGCAGGTTGCTCAACTAAATTGAGAAGCACTACAGTGGAATGATTAAGTCCTTATGGATTTGAAATTGATTGCATGGCTTTGTGTTGTGTAAATGCATAGCAAATTCATTCCCATGAGGAGTTGAAGACTTCCTCTAGTTCTTGCATATCATGAATGCATAAATGTTGGTTCCTTGTCATTCTAATCATATGGCTTCAATGTTGTGAAATGGTTTGTGGGTGAATTGGGTTGAAGTTGGGATCTTCAGATTCGTTGGTTTATTATTAACTTGCTTATGAGTTCATTCCCAAAAAGTGCAGGTTAATATTACTCCAAGGTAAGAATTTATATTGGAATCCATGGTGATACTCATCTAATCTTGAGTTGGGTACATGGGTTCCCAAGTGCTTTAGATGGCCAAACAAATCTATCATGGTGTTTTAGATGTGACTTCTAACCATGTTACTTAACTTGGCTAAATCTTGTTTAAAAGGACGGGATTTCATATTCTTGAACAAAGCATTCAACACATGTGTGGCTTGCTTGCAATGTGACTAAAAATTGGTTTGAGTGGATTGTTACCTAACTCCAAATTAGTTGCATCATGCAATGGTGACTGATGCTTGGAACTCTTTCACAAAGTACTTATGGTTCTATCAGAGAAGGTGAAATGAAATGGGTTGGTTTGTGAGATTAACATTGAAGCAAAACTAATTTTCTCTTTATGTTTTGCAGGTTGGAAGAACTCCTCACAACCTTCTTTCATCATCCCAAAACTCACGGTGAAGTTGGAGCTTTCATGTTTAGTTTAATGGGTCTCTGGGCTTTTTGTGGGTGCAAGTGAGTCGACACCTGCATCAAGAACTCTTTTTCATAAGCTAAGCCCAGAAGGTGTCGACACCTACATGAACCTGGTTCTGGCAGCAAGCCAGAACACCAGGTGTCGACACCTAGTGTCCAGCATTATTTCTGGCTTTCTGTTAACACCAGGTGTCGACACCTCTGCGGCGTTGTAAAAGATGACTTTCGTGCCCACGCACCGAAAGTCCAACCAATCCGTTCCAACTGCCCTAAATCTCTCCCTAATTCATGGATCTGGTCCCTGGAGTGTTTCTTGACCATCCTAAACTCGTATATACATCTCTTTGGGTCACGAACCCTAATCAAGAAGAGAGATCTAAAATTTGGGTGTGTTTTTTAACCCTTGTGAATGCAGGAATTACATCTCAATTTAGATCAGTAAAATGTTTTTAGTTCAGAGTGATCTGGGCATTTAATTATGGAAGAGGGTAAAGGTGACAGTATTTATATATACTACTCCCCCTAACTAGAACAACCAGGAACATTTGGAAGACAAAGAATGATAGGAGAGATAGACGAATGACAAGGTGAGGAAGATGAAAGCCATACGTAAGCAAGGTAAGAGCATTTCCAAAGGGCACAGCTTAATCGGCCATCAACCCACCAGCACTTCTCTCAGTAAATTGATCATCATCCAGCCTTCAGACAACCTTCTCATGCAAACTTAAGCTCACACCATTGACAGAGCTCGCGACAGAATTTTTCAAATTCATTAGACACCACAAGATGACTCCCATTCGAGCAAAGCACAGCCTCTCAAGATTTTAAACATCCACAAGGTAGCGTCTAGCTAGCTGAACCAGAACCAATGACACTCCAGTAGAAGAAATATCAGCTCACAAACATACCAGATACATTGAGCTCTGCAGCAGAAGAGTTACCAAATCTCATGTTCTCCCTTTTTTTAAAAAAAAAGGGTATACCTTTAATGACCAGCTGCCTTAGATAGTCTAAGCACCCCCTTTGAATGAGCAGAGATTTCCATCAAACATTATTGTTTTTGTTTTTCTTAAGGTTCACAGAAGTGTATCAACAAAATATGCATTCTGCAGAAACATGCACAGACCCAACACACAAACGGACAACACCAACAAACAGCATGAATTAATGACATGACATTGATCACTGTAGTGATATAGAGATCATGCAAGCAGTTCTAACTAAAAAGAAATAGATATAAACTAGAGAAGAAATAAAATTCAACTAACCTTTGTGTGCCTTGGTTTTACTATCCCTTTATTTTCCTTCTTCAAGACACACCTGCATAGTAAGATCAACCTGCAAATTTGGAGACCCAAGGACTATTGGGCCTTATTAGTTGAGTGACACCTCTAGCAGGTACACTCCAAGGTTTCCAGGTTTTTCTATTATCAAATTCTAAATCATGACATTTATTCATAATATGACCCATTCTCCCACAATAATAATAGTGAATAGCAGAATTCAGATGTTTCTTGACAGGATAAACATTGAATCTTTATGGGTGGACTTTCGTTAAGATGGTTCTGACATGGTGATTGTTACCTCTTTTTGCATGCTAGCATTCAGATTTACCACATTCAGATTCATGGTGGCCAATTCTTCCATAAGCAAGATTTTTACTACCAAAAATATTTTTATTTACAGGGGAGTTTCCAAATTTAGAATTGACTCTCTTTCTTTGAGCATGCCAGCAATGGGCTCCAATATGGCCCGACTTCCCACAATGGTAATAGTGAATTTTCTTCTTCTAAACTGTATGGTGAGTGTTTTGAGTTTTTCCATCATGGAATTTCTTGGAGATCAGCTCATCTAGCTCCATTGTTCTGCACTCATGCATTTTATGACCAGCTTTTTCATAGTAATGACATGAAAAGGTTTTTGTGTTTGCATGTGACTGAATGGGGAAGCTTTTTCTAACATGCACTTGCTCAGGATAATTTTTAGAGACAACAGAAACAACATCAGATGAAAGTTTGATTTTATGTTTGCTTTCACTCTTTTTCTGTTTTCTTTCATTTTTTGAATTTTTACTTTGTTCTTCACTTCTCCTCGCCGTGAACTGAAATATAGATGAAGTGGAAGGTTTTTCTTGTTCTGAACTTTTAACGAAAATAATTTTTAATTTATTTTCATCAACCTTCTTCATTGCTGGACTGTAACCCAGTCCCTCTTTCTGAAAATTTACATTAGCTCCAAGCAGCTTATTCAAATTATCTTTTCCTTTAACAAACTTTGACAGGGAATTCTTTAGATCTTGAATTTCAGTTTGCAAGGAAACAATGTAGTCTTCACAGGAAATGACTTGAGTATGCAAACCATCATTTAGACTTTTCAGAGTCTCATTCTCCTGCGTTAACTTTAATTCTATATCCACTTCTTTTTCTTCCAAGACTGATTTTCTTCTTTCAAATGCAAGCCATTTTTCAGAGAGAACAGTATTCAGAACCATCAGCTTTTTATTTTGATCTTTTAGATAACCATTTTCTTCAAGCAATTTGTTTTGGCATTCATCAATTTCCTTTTTCTGTTCAAGCAATGAATCATTTTCTTCTTTCAGGGATCTAATTAGATTCTTCTGCATATTGTCATCCGAATCAAGATCTTCAATCAATTCCTTTAAGAATGCACATTCATTACACGAATTTTCATTTCTAGCAAGTTTGTTTCTTAAATTCTCATTCTCAGATTTCAAATTTTCTTTCTCAGCTTTTAAGCGAGTAACTTCAGAAATCATTTCTTTTCTAAGTTTTTTCTTTTCAGACTTGACTCTATCATATTTATTCAATAAATGCTCATTCATGGAGAGTAAATCATCATAACTAAAATTCTCGGCTTCAGAATTTACCTGGGAGGATGAGTCCTCGGACTTATCTCTGACCATCAGGCACATTTCCTCATCTCCACATGATCTTCCCAATATTTTGTTGATGATTTCCACTGCGCTCCTGCATTCATTAACACATTGAAAGTAATTAGAGTCTATTGCCCTTTTGTTAGATTTAAGGCCTTTTGATTTTCTTCAGATTTTAGTCTGTCTGAGGATCTCCATTGAGATTTGTCCTCTGGAACTTCATATGAACTGTGATCTATGAGTACCCATAAGTCAGAATTCAAATGTTTCACATAGTCTCTGAAACGAGCGTACCAGCCATAGAAATCCGAACCAGTGTATACATGAATTTCAGCCATAAGAACAAAATAGTACAGATAGAGCAAATCAAATCGCACCGAAATCAAATCAAGGAACGAATCTGCAGGTTGTTAGACCTTTTGTTCAGAAACCTGCTCTGATACCAATTGATGGGACAGATGGTATGCTCTGATACTAATTGATGTGATCTAGCAACGGTGTGTGTAGGATTCGGAGGGGGGTGAATGAATCCCTTCAAAAAAAATTTGACCGAACAAAAATCAACTAGTCCAAACTCAAGGGCCTGATTAAATCAGATCATAGACTCGAATAATTGAAGTGCACCAGTGAACCTTGAAAGCCAAACTAAACTACTCGAGCCTAGTCATGCATCTATCGATACACAAGACAAGCAAACCACACAGAGAACAAGGAGTTTTTTAGATGGTTCAGTCTGCTGCCTGCAGACCTACGTCCATCCCTCACTCAAATCCAAGTGAGGCTTCCTACTGCCTTACAGCTTGAAAACGCTGCGCAACACAGCTTGTGTCCGCTGAGCCTCACAGCTTGCTTACAAACGGCTGAGCAACACTGCTTGCTATCCAGAGGATCCCTCCTCTGACCGCTGAGGATTACAGCTTTACCTCTGCTACCACGCAGCTTGATCAGAAAAATTAAGATAAGAAACAAAATGAAAACGGTGGAAATAGCTACTGAAGGCTGACAATAAAATCCGATAAAAAAAAATAGCGCACACAAGAGCAAACTGGACTGGATCTGATCCAAGTACTAGTGGACAGACTATCAGATATTCTTTTCACGATCTCCCTCTTCCTCTATCTCTCTTTTCTTTTCCCACAAGCTCTCTATCTCTTTTTCTTCTCTTCTGCTCTCTATCTCTTGGCTGTTCAGAACCTCACTTTTTCTTCCTTCGATCTGCAACCTCTTATAATCTCTCATTGGGCGTGTGGAGGGAGAACTCCCGCCCAAGAGCTTCCAGAAGGCTCTCAGCCACGTGTCACCATCTAAGCGTTGTATCTTTCCACGTGGCATTCTTTTAGAGATAGATCTGTGATGCGGGACGAGACCACGGACACGATAAGCTCGTGACTGCCCCTTAACGAGGGAAGCGTCGGACGTGCGCGGTTGAGAAACAGGCAGTGAGCTAGGGTGATCGGCACTCTCGTGTGCCCGGATCGGATCATGGGACGGTCTCGCACTCTCTCGCAGCAGCAGTAATGAATAGATAAAGCGAGCTAGATATCCCTACACATGCTCTCTAGCAGCGGCATAAACAAATATATATGAAGTAAGCAAAATGCCAAGTAAGGGAGCGAATGCGATACCTCCACGCGCTCGGCGTGGGGACGACGGACCCGGCCGAAACTCGTACTCCCGGAACAATAATACACGGAGATTACAGCAGCACGAATCGCTACCCACTCCACGCAGGGAGGTAAAGGGCTACACAATGGGGTCCGGGAGGACCAAATTCGGGTTGACGGGCGGCTTCTCGCGCTGTTTCGGCAACACCCGAACATGTGACGGTGGGGCCCACGTGCTGTCCGGAGGGACCGTGCGGGACCCGGTGTCACCATTATGGTGGGGACACTTGTGGAAGTTTTCCCTGGGCTGGCGGCACGCTGGTTCGCCGGTCGGAGGCCCGGCGGCTCCGATCGGCACCGGTCGGAATAACCGGCCATGGATCTGTCGGTTCTGTTTTCTGGCGCGCGCTCCGGCGAGAACGGACGCTGCGATCAGCCCTAACTTTGGAATGCGACGAAACTGGCGCCGTTGGAAAGATGCTTCGAAGGGATTCAACCCAAAGGGATTACAGAAAAATAATCAAGCATGTACTTCTGATTGCCGAATTTTGAAGGTTGCTGTTGTTTAGTGTCTGAACTCTCAGACTAGCAGGGAACTTTCCTGAGGGTTGCCTTTGACCGCTATGAAACCCTTAGATTCAGACTTAGACCTCTTCATGAAAGTTGTGGGAAATTGAGCTAGGAAAATGGAAAAACTAGTTTGGACAAGTTTGGATGTGGCTACGAATTGATAGGAGTTTTTCTCTAACAGTGGATCGGATCTGGAATCTGGCTGACAACACTGTAGCTGAGGAAGAACACGAATTTTTAAAAATAGATGGAAGGCTGATCAAAAATTAAGAAAATTCGTGGATGTAGGGGATTATGGACAGAACTCCTAGTGAAATTGGAAGGGTTTGGAAAAATCAAAAAGAGGGTCGGAGGTGAGAAACACAGGGCTACTGTCACTGTAGATAGAGACAAAACAGATCTGGGAGTGAAAGATGCACGAAAATGGAAAAATACTAAACGAGGGATTTTGGACCTGAATTTTTTTGTGGATGATGGGGTAGAAGATGGGAACACACCATAAAAATTGCAGGCCACGAAGAGGCCGTGGCTGATAGAAGGAATGTCGAGAAGAGACTGCTGTCTGCCAAGGACAGAACTTCGACGGTGGCTCGTTGGCGGTCCGACGACGGCACGAACGGCGGCGGCGGCGGCACAGATCACAACCAGAGTTTGGGGAAGGGGAATAGATATGATTCCACTCTAGAAAGGATGTTGGAGAGGGAAGAACAGCAGGAGGAGGGGCTGGGGGCGCAAGAAGCTTCAAGCATTCAACACAATTTTCTGATTTTTCATTGATTTTCAAAGGAAAATACATGGTTTTATATGCTAGGTATCTAATCAATTGTACACCCTTGGATCAAGGGCTTGGGATTGAAGGGCTGGGATGTGGTTTGAACAATACACAAAAACTAATAAAAAATCAAAGGAAGAGGGGCGCCCCCTTGACCATGGTTAAAGGTGTTGAATGGGTAGGTGAGGTAGGTAACCCACCTTGGACTAATTAAGCCACTTGTCTCCCATGTGGTCAAATGACATTCAACCCTTCTAGATGGCCACCTAGGATGGTTGACCAGCCCCACATGGATGACATGGACCAATGGGAAAGGGCTGGGGGCCCCCCTTGCTGGTCCTACTGACAAATTACATAGAAACCCACACAATCCGTGGGAATGACGCATTGGCCGATAAAGCCGTACAATTGCGCGTATACTTTCCCGTGGATATAAAAATAAACTAAAGGATATAAATGCAATATGAAAAGTACTGGCTCGGCGTCGATTCCCATCAACTCTCCCCGGGTGGGAGGAACTCGACCCCGTCGAGTAGGGGTATGGATGCTAGAGTACTCCGGCAGATCCGTCACCGTGCCAAGTAGCGCGGGTATGCTCCACTCCAAGTGACCGTCACCTACTCATTCCATATATACTCGATATGCGCAAGCTGCCATGGGCTAGAGGTGGACACTCCGGGTGGGGCACTCTCAAAGGGAAGGAAGCAGCTCGAAGACTCACTAGGAATCACCGCTGAGTCCCTGTAGGTGACTGATCCGGGTATAGATGTAGAACCGATCCCATACTCATTGAATGAGTCCACTCGCCTCTTACTCATAAGAGAACGACAACGAGCTTGCACAAGACACATGCAGACAAACGACACACAAACCATGCAAATAAACCACACAAAATAAACCACACAAGGAAAACACACCGACTCATATATGACCCTAGACTAAGGTGGTGACATCAAGCCCACTAAGTGGCGGCATCCTGGGCGACGGGTGAGTCGCCCAGCTCTCCCCCCAAGGCATAGTACTCATCGGCTAGTGCTTGGTCGGCCTCATAATCGACACACTCAAGATCAGGAGGTAAGGTATCTCCAACCCCTAGGGCTAGGGTTGCACGGGCGGGGCATTCATTGGCAATGTGGCCAAACCCATGACAGTGGAAACATTGCACTCGCGACCTACTACTCTCTCCAATAAGAGGGGCCTTACCCTTATCCTCCCGACGGGTAGGGGGCGTAGGTAACAAGGGTGGAGGTGTAGGCGCCGTGGGCAATAGCGGGGGAAGTGTCCGGGCCAGGGGACGGGCCATGTGTGCTGGGGAACGGGCAACGGGTGCTGGTGGATGGGGTGGAGGTAGATCCCGTGGTGGGGGAGGTCGAGGTCTAGGAGCGAAGTGCTCCTGACGGGCGGGCTCCTGAGGACGAGCCATGGGTCCCCTCGGGTATGAACCTAAGGAGCCACGGGAATCACTACGGGGAGGAGTGGGACTCCACCGAGGAATAGACTCGAACTCTCCCTCTAATTGCTCCATCTCGAGAGCAACTTGATATGCATCCTCCAACTTGTCCACCTTGCGGCGGAGAAGCTCATACCGTAGGTGCGGGCGTAGACCACGCCGAAACCGGGAGACGGTAAGGGAATCCTCCTCCGTGGCATCACATCGCAAGTAGTATTCATCGAATTCGGCGATGTAGTCAGAGACGGACCGATCTCCTTGGGTGAGACTTTGCCACCTCTCTATAAGACGATGGCGGTAGGAGGTAGGGAGGTACTTCTTCCTAAGCTTCTCCCTCATATCGGTCCATGTATCGATCGGGGGTTCTTGACGATGAAACAATAGGTTCTCCATGTTCCGCCAATAGGTTTGTGCTCGGCCTAAAAGTTTCATCCTGGCGTACTTGACTTTTCGTTGGTCCGACATCTCGAACCACTCAAAATATCGGTCCATACCAGCCTCCCAATCAAGATAGACCTTTGGGTCTAAGGACCTGTCAAAGGTGGGAGGGTCGGCCCGAACGGTCCGAATGGCCCGTTCATCCATATCTTGGTCATGGGTACGCCGTATAGGACGACGATCATGACCATATCCCCGATGCTCATTTTCGGACTCATAGTCATGCACCTCGGGGACTTCGTGCCTCCTATTAGCTATCCCTTGAACCCTTGGAGTCGCGGTTTGTTGACTCGACTCCGGTTGACCTTGTGTAGGTGGGACGGGTGCTTGGACTGGGGCAATCGGTGGTGCCTCGGCTGGACCTCTCTCTAGTGCGGCAACTCTCCCGACCAATCCTTGAACGGACTGGTTCGACCCAGCGGCCCTATCCTCTACGGATTTCATCCTCTCTTCTAGGCGGGTGCCTAGACCATTCACTCGGGTACTCGCTCCTTCCATCCTATCCACTCGAGTACTTAACTCATCCATGCGCTCACTCAACCCATCCATTTTCCCCACAAGAGTTCGGAACAATGTGGCCACTTCATCGGAACTATAGACTCGGGATTCCGCCATAGGTGGTGGTGGGGGTGAGTATTAAGTACCTCGACGAGTGGGCATGCAAGACACGGAGTAGGAGACACCGACTAAGGCAAATGCACACTACAAGATGATGCACCTAGACGTAACCAAAACTCGGCACGTGGCGGAGTTAATCGATCCGAAGATCACTCGCGCAAGTGTGCAGCCTTCCCGATAGGCGTAGCCTAACGTTCGGACAACACCTTTTGATATACCGGGTTATTGGGATGCAATGCAAAGACACACTTTTTTTTGTTTTAAAACAATGATGACCCTAAACACGACTTAGACAATGACTAATGGCTAGACGTAAATGACACTCTCTTTTTTTTTCTTTTTGACACCCTAGACTCAACTTGCTCTGATACCAAATTGATGCGGGACGAGACCACGGACACGACAAGCTCGTGACTGCCCCTTAACGAGGGAAGCGTCGGACGTGCGCGGTTGAGAAACCGGCAGTGAGCTAGGGTGATCGGCTCTCTCGTGTGCCCGGATCGGGTCACGGGACGGTCTCGCACTCTCTCGCAGTAGCGGTAATGAATAGATAAAGCGAGCTAGATATCCCTACACATGCTCTCTAGCAGCGGCATAAACAAATATATATGAAGTAAGCAAAATGCCAAGTAAGGGAGCGAATGCGATACCTCCACGCGCTCGGCGTGGGGACGACGGACCCGGCCGAAACTCGTACTCCCGGAACAATAATACACGGAGATTACAGCAATACAAATTGCTACCCACTCCACGCAGGGAGGTAAAGGGCTACACAATGGGGTCCGGGAGGACCAAATTCGGGTTGACGGGCGGTTTCTCGCGCTGTTTCGGCAACACCCGAACACGTGATGGTGGGGCCCACGTGCTGTCCGGAGGGACCGTGCGGGACCCGGTGTCACCACTGTGATGGGGACACTTGTGGAAGTTTTCCCTGGACTGGCGGCACGCTGGTTCGCCGGCCGGAGGCCGGGCGGCTCCGATCGGCACCGGTCGGAATAACCGGCCACGGATCTGCCGGTTCTGTTTTCTGGCGCGCGCTCCGGCGAGAACGGACGCTGCAATCAGCCCCGACGTCGGAATGCGACGAAATTGGCTCCGTTGGAAAGATGCTTCGAAGGGCTTAAACTCAAGGGGATTACAGAAAAATAATCAAGCCTGTACTTCTGATTGGCGAATTTTGAAGGTTGCTGTTGTACAGTGTCTGAACTCTCAGACTAGCAGGGAACTTTCCCGAGGGTTACCTTTAACCGCTATGAAACCCTTGGATTCAGACTTCGACCTCTTCATGAAAGTTGTGAGAAATTGAGCTAGGAAAACGGCAAAACTTGTTTGGACAAGTTTAGATGTGCGTACGAATTGATAGGAGTTTTTCTCTAACAGTGGATCGGATCTAGAATCTAGCTGACAACACTGTAGCTGAGGAAGAACATAAATTTTTAAAAATAGATGGAAGGCTGATCAAAAATTAGTAAAATTCGTGGATGTAGGGGATTATGGAAAGAACTCTTAGTGAAATTAGAAGGGTTTGAAAAAATCAAAAAGAGGGTCGAAGGTGAGAAACACAGGGCTACTGTCACTGTAGACAGAGACAAAATAGATCTGGGAGTGAAAGATGCACGAAAATGGAAAAATACTAAACGAGAGATTTTGGACCTGAATTTTTTTGTGGATGATGGGGTGGAAGATGGGAACACACCATAAAAATTTCAGGCCAAGAAGAGGCCATGGCTGATAGAAGGAATTTCGAGAAGAGACTGCTATCTGCCAAGGACAGAACTTCGACGGTGGCTCGTTGGCGGTCCGACGGCGGCACGAACGGCGGCGGCGGCGGCACAGATCACAACCAGAGTTTGGGGAAGGGGAATAGATATGATTCCACTCTAGAAAGGAGGTTGGAGAGGAAGAACAGCAGGAGGAGGGGCTGGGGGCGCAAGAAGCTTCAAGCATTCAACATAATTTTCTGATTTTTCATTGATTTTCAAAGGAAAATACATGGTTTTATATGCTAGGTATCTAATCAATTGTACACCCTTGGATCAAGGGCTGGGGATTGAAGGGCTGGGATGTGGTTTGAACAATACACAAAAACTAATAAAAAATCAAGGGGAGAGGGGCGCCCCCTTGACCATGGTTAAAGGGGTTGAATGGGTAGGTGAGGTAGGTAACCCACCTTGGACTAATTAAGCCACTTGTCTCCCATGTGGTCAAATGGCATTCAACCCTTCTAGATGGCCACCTAGGATGGTTGACCAGCCCCACATGGATGACATGGACCAATGGGAAAGGGCTGGGGGCCCCCCTTGCTGGTCCTACTGACAAATTACATAGAAACCCACACAATCCGTGGGAATGACGCATTGGCCGATAAAGCTGTACAATTGCGCGTGTACTTTCCCGTGGATATAAAAATAAACTAAAGGATATAAATACAATATGAAAAATACTAGCTCGGCGTCGATTCCCATCAATCTGCCTTGGATCACGTTCCCCTCCTCGAAGAGAAACTCTGTCAGAAAACACAAGGCATTTAGTCAAACACTTAGCACAGTTTGCACCGAGGTAATGAGAGTGTAAACATAACATGCACTGAGTAGAAATATGCGAGTCAACCATTGTACTCAGTTGATAAAGCCAGAAATGGGAAATGCACTGACTTACAAATATGCATGACACCATATGCACGGACATGAATCCATGTGGCACAAGAGGAAGATTATGCACAGAGTCAAAAGTGTCTAAGACATGCACTGACTCATAAGGTGTCTAGAACAGAGGATGCACCGACTCTAAGAAATGTCTAGGACGGAGTTGGATTTGCGGTCCAGGCAAGAGTTGCATCGAGATCAAAATAAGAATGCACTAACACTAAATGACACAACTGAACAGTGCGTGCTGGTCAAGAATCGCACGGACTTGAAAATTGCACCAACCCCGAGAGGTGAGATGCAAATGCAAGATATGCACTGACCCCTTTTTCTGTACGAGACAAGTGATGCACCGAGGGAGGAACGGGACGACAGTGTTTGTGTGTGGACAGAGACTTGCACAGAGGTAAGCACTTAAGCGTGAAGTGCAGAACAAAACCGGACTAGCACCGAGCTAGATCTCTAGCAGAACAACACATGCACTGGCTATGAATACTTCTGTGAAATTACATGCACCAAGTGAACCAAACATAACAGATATAATTGAAAGATTTAAACACTTTCATCTAAACATGATTCATAGAAAGTCATTATCAAAACTAGGGTTCCAACACTTTAGGTCCACCCGATTCCCCTTTCCTTCCTCTGCCAATCACACATCACAACATCCCCCCGGGTAAAGGATGGGAGATCATGGCCAGGATGGGCTTCACCATGGGTAAAGGTCTAGGTCAACTTGAACAAGGGCCCACGCATAGAAGAAAACTCCGGGTTGCTAAAGGCCGCGCAGTTTTGGGCTACTCTCCAGGAGAGCCACCTAAGGTCACTCGGGACAGAGATTTGGTGTACGGTCGCTTTGTCATAGGGCCGATTCAGCCTGGAACTCGGCACGAGCCGAGGCAAAAAGTTGAAGGTCTACAAAGAAAAGAAATTCCACCCGATTCATCACTTGAGAAAGACTTTGGTCTCCTCTCCCTCTTCTACCTGGATAAACCTCCCGACAAGGTTTCCTCCTCAGGCATCTTCCTTGCTAAGAACAGGCCAACACATGTCCTCTTTATTTCCTTTCTATTCCATCCACCATTTCCTCCGCTCCTCACTTATCCGGTCATGGGGCAACCCACACATCAGGTGTGCACTTTTACTCATGACCCCCACCAAAAAAAAATGCCAATTCTCAAACATGGGCCTGCGAGTTCACTATTGAGGAAACGGCCTCCTTGGAAAATGGTTCCCTCGGCCAAGGGCCGACTCTTTCCACCTTGAACCCCCTTCCACAAGATTCTCTTGTACATAGTAGGGTAGAGTCTAGGTTAGATTCAGATCTGTACATAGCGTCTTTCCCTTCCAAAAAGTCTAGTGTCTGTCAGGTTCCCGCACGTTATATCAGCCAGTTGGCTGGGAAATATGCGCAGCTTTGTCAGGTCTCTGAATTCACTTCCACTCCCATTTCCCTAGGGGCAGTTGAACTAGACGGATCTCCAGCATATGACGGTCTAGGGGTGTACGTTTTGGAAGAAGAGGATGACACAGAAGAAGAAGAAGAGCCATTAGAAGATGGTAGTGATCCGATAGCTTCCTTCGCCGATGGAACCAAGAGATTTGATGAGCCTAATGTGTCCATTGACGAATCCACCAAGGAAATCAATCTTGGCACCGAGGCGAATCCTGCCCTAACCGATCGTTTGGTGAGATGGCAAAGTTTTCTCAATCAATTCGATATCACCTACGTCAACCAGAAGGCGGTCAAGGGGCACGCCATTGCCGAGCACCTTGCCCATCATCCACTCCCTACATTCTCCCCTATCGATGAGAGTTTCCCGGACGAAGAGTTAGGAGCCATTATAGATTGTGAGCCTTCGTGGATTCTCTACTTCGATGGTGCATTCAATTCCAAGGGCTGTGGAGTCGGAGCCATACTCCAGTCCCCGGAAGGTGTCATTATTCCCCGTGCTTGTCAGCTAACCTTCCCTGCCACAAATAATGTGGCTGAATATGAGGCACTCCTCATGGGCTTAAAGGTGGCACTGGCACTCGGAGTTAAGGAGATCCGGATCATTGGAGATTCTCAGCTCATACTCCGACAATCCCTCAGCAAGTACCAAACCCAGGACCCGAAACTGAAACCCTACCAAGATCTGGTTGGCAGGGTAGTCCGGCGGTTTAGGAAGCTCACCCTAGTGCACACCCCTAGAGCTCAAAACATTCTAGCCGATGCTCTGGTGTCTCTAGCATCTTCTCTTCCAATCCCTGGCAAAAAGTCGTCATCCTCGATCATCGTGCAAAGAATGCACACTCCTTCACATTCTGATCCTTGGTTCTAGCAATTCTCTAAGCCCTCTTCTGAGATCCACGTCATCTCCCATGAGCCCGAGATCGACCTAGAAGGCGGCAACACCTGGTTCTTCGATATTGAAAATTATCTCAGGGACCGCTCCTTCCCCGATTATGCCACTGCTTCGATCGGCGTGCCATTCGCCAAGACGCGGAGAGTTTTGCCATTATAGGTGGTCTCTTGTATCACAAATCTCTCAATGGAGTTTACCTCCACTACCTCGACGAGACCGAGTCTCGAGCTGTTGCCGAAGCTGCACATTCCAGCGAATGCGGTGGCCATGTGAATGGTCGCATGCTTGCTCAGAAACTCCTTCATCAATACTATTGGCCTACCATGAACGAGGATTGTGCCCATTTTGTCCGCCATTACGCTAAATGTCAACTCCATGCGGACAAGGTCCACGCTCCTTCATCCTCACTTCATCCTCTCATGGCTCCCTGGCCTTTCGCCATGTGGGCATTTGACGTAGTCGGTCCCTTGGAGGATAGAACCGGAGAAATCTGAAGAAAGTCCTTCATCCTCACCGCTACGGAATACATTACGAAATGGGCAGAAGCTGAGGCGTTCACAGAAGTCAAAGCAGCAATGGTGGTCAAGTTTATCAAGCGCAACATCCTTGCAAGGTTCGGCGTTCCCCATGACATCGTCACCGATAACGGACCGCAGTTCACATCCCAGGAGCTCCGCGATATGTGTGATAAATATGGCATCAATTTGCATCATTCATCTCCATAATACCCACAAGGAAACGGACAAGCTGAAGTGACAAATAAAACTCTCATTAGAATCATCAAGAAAACTTGCAAGTCTGACAACTATTCAGACTGGCCAGATCGCCTCATCGAGGCCCTCTGGGCTTACCGCACTTCCGTGCGTACTCCCATGGATCAAACCCCGTATGCACTTACTTTTGGGACATATGCGGTACTCCCATATGAAATATTCGTTCCTTCACTAAGAGTGCAGCTGGACTCCGAGCTTGACCCTAAGCAACGGCTAGAGAACTTATTAGCCCAGCTGGAACTATTAGATGAGAAACGGATGATCGGGGCCAATCATGCACAAGTATATCGCAAGAGACTTGCACGTTACTATGCCAAGAAAGTTCTAGAGAGAAAATTCAGGATAGGTGAATGGGTTTTGAAAAGGAAAATCACTAAAACCACCAGTTTAAAGGCAAAATTTCAAGAGAATTGGGAAGGTCCTTTTGTTATCAAATAAGTCTACTCGGGTAACGCTTACAAATTGGTAGACTCCGAAGGCGTGGAGCTAACATATCCATGGAATGGGGTATATCTCAAGAAATTTTATTCATGAGACCTTGCACATTACTATTCCAAAACACACACAAAATTCAAAAATTACAAAAAAAATAAAAAAATAAAAAAAAGAAGAAAATCAAAATCAACGCCTGGTGATCGCACGCAGTCCAAAGTCAGTTGCATCAACCCTTCATGCTAGATAGGGACCGTCAAGTTGTGATAAGTATCGGGTCTTGGTCTGCCAGAACCATGGAGATTGCTGTCCAGCCACGTCGGCCTATGTTTACAAGAATGAAAAATAACTTGCACACACTCACGTGTTTTATCCAAAATGGGTAGCATCACCTTTGATGAGGCCTCATCCGAAGGTCTCCAGCTAAGCAGTACTCTTTTGTTCCTCTTCTCTTCGACCAAATGAGACAGCCGGTGCCCTTAAAACGCTAAGCATGTGAAAGCCGAAGTACAAGATCCTTAAGGCGAGAGTAGGATTCATCCCCTCGAGCACGGGTCAGAGCACGAGAAGAGGGCAGTGTCCCCGCAGGCATAAAAAAGGGGAATTCCAAAACAAAATGACAACACTCTTCTACCCAAAAGAAAGAAAAAGAAAGAAAAAATTATGTATATGTGACAAAGTCACATGAAAAACCTGGTCGTGGCCATGCTTGACCCTAGCAGATGGAACCCCTCCTATTCAAAGAAAAGAATCAAAAATTTTCCCACAGTAGGGGCATCTAATGTCACAAAGCTCGGGGTATGGTCCGAAGTTTCCAAAAGGAGAAAGTCGAGTAGGCCCTCACCTAGCTCGTCGGGTTAACGGCTTTGCTAGGTCCTCTCAGAAGATTTACCCCCTACATTCTTCCTTCTCTCCTCAAAAGACGTAAAGCTTGATGGAGGTTCTAAAGTATGAACCCCGTCTGGGTTGCAACCTTATTTAACAAAATACACTTACGGTTCTTCACTTCTAAACAACAGAAGCCATCGCTGCGAAGGGGTCTCTGTGTTTCTGGCTGGTCAAGACCTCTATTTTACCACTCTTAATGCTTTCTTATGTTACCTCAGGCTTAGGTCAATGCAAGCGCGTCACCTATAGGTACGACGGCGTCTGATTCTGGGTCAGCGTCGCACGGTTGACCGTTAGGGTTACAAGGTGTTCCATCATATACCATCTAGAGTTGTGAGGAAATAGACCCGGGTCGGGCAAATCATTTACCTCAAAGGCTTTTTGGGTGTATCCCTGTGGTCGGAAGGAACTGGGAGCCTAAGCTTGGCATGATGGCATTGTCATCAGGATAAGACTTAACCGGCGGGACCATCATTCAAGGAGTCTAGAGGCCCAAATCAACCTAGATGTGCGCTCAGGATACCTGGGAGGTAACTTAGAAAACCCCCATCTCCATGTAGGTCAGGTGCCATATGGGTGGTCACCAGGCGTCCCAAAAATATATAACATCCAAACAACATCCAAAAAAAATCAATATATTCAAAATCCAAAAAAAATCAAAAATTCATAACTCTAAAAAATACATATAAGTACGAAACACAAAAAAAATGCACAAAAGTTCCAAAATCTAAAAATATGTTTTGCATCCGCATGAGCATTGCATGATCATATTTTCCCTTTTGCTTACATTTTGCCTGCTTGCATGCGCATATCACGTTTCCTTTTTTCTCCTAAATCTTGTTAATAAGATTTAGCCCTCTGACCCTGCATCAAGAAAGGTACTATCTGCTTTTGGCAGGGGGCTAAAAACATACTACACTAACCTTTTCCCTTTAGTGTGGTTGAAACAGGTAGAAGGGAAGACGACGTCAGGTCGAATCAAGACAAGTACACTGAAGAAAGCTCATTTCATTGCCGAATATGTCCATCACAATCTATTGATACAACATCCTAGGGGCATACCCCCAGTGTACAAAAGGGGCAGCTGCTATCCAGCTACACATATCTCTCTCTCGATCTCCTCCTAATTTGTGCCAGTACGAGGTCGACTCCGCCGGCTGTCTACCTCGTCTCCGTCTCCACCTCCTGTGTCTCGCAGCCGTGAGGGCCGCGAAGCTCTCGAACCTGATGCGGCTGGCTGGACCGCTCCCTGTCCCGAAGGAGACCGCATCATACCCATAAGGTCGTCCATGGTGAAATGCACATCTCCCAAAGACATGAGTGACTCAGAAGGAGTCGTAGGCCTAGCTCCCTCTCCTGGGGCACCCCTGCCCTGGTACCTCCGCAGTACCCATTGTCGCAAGGCCTCTAGCTGATCGAGAGCTCGCTGCTCCCGAACCGCCATCGCCATCTCTCGAGCGCGCACCTCGGCCTCTCTTTCCTTTGCCTCGGCAAGGAAACCCTCGATCCTCTTAACGGAACTCAGCTCTCCCAGACGTCGGGTCAACTCCTCTATCCGTGCACCTTGCTCTTGCCGGATGGCCAAGCCGACCGCAATTTACTTCCTCTGCAGAAAACAAACAGTCATATAAGAATAGGCAAAGATGATAAAGAAGAGAACTACTTTCAACTTGAGTGCTAGGTTCTTACCTCCTCAGCCAGCTCGGCCTCTCTCTCCTCGGCTCGCTCAATAGCCCCAGCTAGGCGATCCTCCAGCTCCTCCAGGGCACCGGCTCGAGATGAAGGGCTAGCCTCCCCTCCTGCTCTCACCCGCACATAGGCCAATTCTCCTCGCTGGCACGGCAAGGGGCAATTGGTTAGTCAAGCTTAATCAATTCCAATTCCAATTCCAAATCAATCAATTTGTTTTGACTTACCATCTCTCGGATCTCGTGTCACAAGTTTACTATCGTCTGATTAAGGACACTTATCCGATCCTTGAGTATCTTCACACTCTCAGTCTCCGACATCTGCACACCACATCCTTAAGCTCACTTAGCACTTTGCTTAAAACAAGAACATCACAATTGAAAGCTAAAAGAGATACTCACTTCTCGGGTGTCGAGACGAAGCCGTCTGGCATACCGGTCCTAATAATCTACCAAGTAAACCTCGCTACTCCTCACAGTCCGGTCATGCTCCAGTGAGGGGCCGTCCTGTAGTGCCTCTGCCTCTCTACGGTAGCGGGAGGCCCAGTCCTGATCGCTCGCCGAAGTCCGGAGACGTCCCCGGTCCGATTCATGCTCAGCTGGAATTGCCACTGGCGGCTGATCCCAACCCAATGTCCTCTGCACTAAGCGAAGGAAGAGCGGCTCCCTCAGGTTCACGCAGAACAGCACTGTATCCCTGTGAAACCAAGCTCCCCCCCCCCTCACCCAAGGCTGAGTAGTGATGTCCTCTGTCGTGTAAGGGGTCCAAATCACCTACCACACATCAAAGAAAAAAAATGAATGTTTTGTTAATTGAGTACACAACAAATGCTAAAACAAATCACACAACTCTTTTTCCAAAACACTCACCGGATGGGGAGGGTACTCATCTAGTGCTGTCCTGAGGTTGGAGAGTCTAGTGGCCACTAAGAGCCGATCTCGGACCATCTCCCATCTAGCCATTAAAGGAACCACCTACATTAGGGTTCGCGGGATCTTGCCGCGACCTAGAGGGAACCGAGTGTACCCCCAAATCTGAAACCACAAAAGAACAAAGAACAATCAACCAATCAAATTCAGAATTAACATGCCTAGAAGGAGTAGACTTATACCTGTAAGAAGGGTGTGAAACCTCCCAGGTTCCCTGAACCTGGGCGTACTAGATCCAAGTGGGCGAAGAGGTGCGCCAGCATCGCCCTCCCCCACGCAAGCTGAGGTCCTTGTTCTAGATCCCGCACCAGTAAGAGATACTTCAGATTCACCTTGTTTGATGTGGTAGCAAATAGCAGTCTCCCAAAGAAGTACAAGAAGAAGAGTCGCAACTCCTGCTGATCGCTCCTCCCCTGAGATCTGAGTCTCTCTCTCACTCGCCCTAAGTACGCGTTCAAGTCCTCTAGCGGCCCGCGTGTCATCCTTGCGAGCCCCATCGCGGCACTGATCTTCCAGGTGGAAGACTGGTCACTGGTCTCCTCGATCGAACCAGCTGAGGCCCGAGCAAGTCCTCTATCTCCTCATGATAATCTCTTAGCTCGCGGCCGAGCACTGGGGCCCCCGCCACTGGCAACCCCGTCAAGAAAGCCACATCCTCAAGCCTGGGGATCATGTGACCCCACGGCATCACAAACGCTCTGCAGCTGTCCATCAATCTCTCTCGTATCGCCGTCAGGAAGGTGGCGTCCACCTGGAAGGGCCAGATCCTAAAGAACGGGCCAAATCCCATTCTATCCACCCTCTCTCGTTGCCCAAGAGGAAGGGCATGGTACCAAGCCCATACCAAGTCCCATGTGACTCGGGCTCGTATCCTCCTTGGACCCTGCACACATTAGAAAGAAGAACACAAACAAATTATTAGATCTTCCAAGTCATTTCGCCCTTTTCTCATTCTTTTTTACTTCCACAAGCCCTGGGAGTATGGCGACCAAAGTGTTGGTCGCCTATGTCACTGGGCGGCCAAACCCTGGCCGCCCTCACCCCAACAGTGGGCAACCAGCGACCTGGCCGCCCAGGCTTGTGGGCGACCAGGACCCTGACCGCCCACTGGTTCCCCTCCCTCCAAGCCTTCCTCCGACATCCATCTCCCCATTAAACACACAAACATAGGAGGATCTAATGAATGCTAAGCAAGGGTACGAAGCCTACCTTTCCGGGCTGCCCTCCCTTCTCTTGATCAGGCTCGCCATCATCGTCGTCATCATCTTCGGTCGGTCCCTCGTCGGGGATAGCTTCTTCTCCATCACTCCCATCACCTACGTTCTCCTCCAAGTCTGCAGAGACTGTAGACGAAGAAGATGAGCTCCCAGTAGCTTCAATTTCCTCTTCCTCCTCACTTGAAGAAGAGGGATCAGGTACAATGTCAAGACGAGCTCTTCTATTTCTCCCCATCTCTCAAATTAGAAGATCTAAGTGGCTAGAATCTCACTCAAGCGATGATCTTGCACTCCAAGTTCTCTAGCTCTCAAGACATCCAAAATAAGGGTCGCCCAAATGAAGGGGGCGGCCAACCCTTTTTAACCAACCCTCAAAGCAGAGGGCAGCCAAGGTCCTTGCCACCCAGCCTTTAGTGAAGGCAACGAAGACCCTGGCCGGCCTCCTCCCTGTTCACCCAAAAAATATATAAAAAATGGAAAACCAACAAAAATTCATGCAAATTCGATCACAAGTCCATCCACACAACTTTATTTCATCCATCCAGTTCCATAACCATTCATTCAATCATTTCCCTTAACATAATGAAAAGAGAAAAATACAAAAAAATAGTTTATTTGTTTTAACATCATCCTAAGAAAGAAAAATGTTGAACAAGCTCTAATCAGGCTCGCCTCCTCATGTAGAATTCATTCACCGTTGGCCTGAAGCTTTGAAGGTAGCTCACGTAGCGTCTCAAGTCGTCTTTGTCCTCTTCCACATCCACTTTAGCCTTCACCGTGGTAGCATGGCTCCTCCACGCCTTCCCGATCTTGCCTAGTCACCGTCGATCCGCGTCTGTCCCCAGAAGGCACTTTGCAATCAATCCTCCTTTTGAAGCCACCCATGGGATCCGTCTGGGTAACACCACCTGGCGGTGGCAGCGGTGCCCCTGGTACAACACCAAGTCCTCGGCCCCTACAAGTCATAATTCATGCTCTGATGATCCATGCACTTTAAACTCCTCATGTCGATACATCATCGGCACGAACACAAAATCATCCTCGATCAGGAAGTTCAGGTAGTCGCGCCAATCATCTTTGGTCTTCAATAGTGTTGTCTGGCATATCACCTGATCCTCAGGACCAAAGATGGCCCTTGCAGGTTAAATGGCGCTCTTCTCAAAGATCCTGGAGGTAGTGGTCGCCTCGCTATCGAAGTCGAAACTCAGGTGGATTTCTACCCATAGCTGTAGAAGGTATAAACTCCCCATGGCGCTGCCACCTAGGCTCATCTGAGTTAGCCCGCAGTACATATGAGCCAGCACGGCTCGAGAAAGAGAGTGTCATATCCACAAGAGAGTCAGGGGCCCCACATACTCTCGCCTCAGCACATCGCCAGATGTAGGGAAGAGTAACACCCCGCCTAAGCACAATGTCATGCCTCGCATCAGTCGATCTGCATCCACTTCTTTATCTTTCACATGGCTCACAAGCCATCCTGCTAAGTGGTCAACTAAGATCCCCCGTTGGTCCGTCATCCGACGAACCTCGTGCTTGTCTCTCACAATTTCTACCAGGATCTCATCCCAAGGAGGGAGGTCGATCAGCTTGCCCACCTCCAAGTCTCCCCACTGGAAGATGAAGTCCAGTTCTTCTACCAGCACCGAGGCTTCGAACTCAGGGAAGACAAAGGTGTGTGTATCTGGATGCCACTACTCGATCAATGACGCCAATGATTCCCAGTTCCACCGCATGCTGTTGAAGCGCTTCGCCATGATGACCAACCGGATCAGGTGCCACTGATGCATGAATACCCTCATGGCGGGAGTGATCATATCCATCAAGCCTTGAAGTCAGCCATAGAGACGGGCATGTCTTGCCCCAGGAAAAGCAGGCACGGGCTACATCATTTAGAAAGAGAAGAAGAGATCAAGCAATAAACATGCCAAATCCTATCAAGAAAAAATCCAAAGCAAAAAATTAAAACAACAAATATAATTTTGCTCACAAGCCATACCTTGCCCTGCTTCACAAAATTGCTCAAGTGGCCAGGCACGTCAGAGAGAACGCCAAGCTCGTGATCTCCCGATGGGATGGAAGAAGATGCCATTGTCTATTCCTCCTTTGGAACCACTCCCCTTGCCTCAATCCTTCGATCAACTATGGAGTAAACCATGCCCTGTAGCCCCTTTATAGGCTAAGAGTCCCACCTGGCTCGAACTCCCTCGGTTTGGGATAAGAGCAGGGAGGGCGGCCAAAATGATGGCCGCCCACCCCGGCCTGGGTGACCATTACCCCGGCCGCCCAACCCTTGCGGTAGTCAACCAACTAGCCCCCTTATCCCCTCCCTTGTGAAGCTATGCTCAATCGATTACACATGGTTTGTTGTGATAGTTTAATAGTTCATTGAATAGAATGTGTTTACTGTTCTATCTCTATTATCATTGATGAACTTTAGTGACGTGTGCTAGTGCAGTTGCAGGTCTCCACATCCATGGGACCAGAAGGCGATAAGACCCTGTTACCTTGCATCTTAGGTAGAACGCCGGAGGCTAATAGCTTCGGGCGTATAAACTCTGAGTTCCTCTCTAAAAAAAACCATGAAGAGTTTATACTCCTTAAGCTATTCGATAGCCGCCTGCTGCCTAACACGGGATGAAGGACTTCTCGAATTCTTGACTATGCTTAGCTACAATGTGGAACGATGGACCCCCCGGGATCCGGACCACGTCTGTCACCAAGCATAGGATGACAGACTTCTTGAACTCTTGACCGATTTGTTCGGAGGCAGGCAAATAAATCCTCTGGCTTCACATTAGTTAGGTTTTTATTTTTAAAACCAGCATGCATCATATAAGTCTTTTTAGCCCCATTTGAAAGAACAAAAAATCCAAAAAAAAATATATATGCAAAACAAAAAACAAAAAAATGCATACATCTCATCTGGAAGCCATGATGCAGAAGTAGGGAGGCCGTGTTGATCTGACCAACCCATGGTCCTCTGGTCCCCGCACCTGGTTTTTTTGAGTCCCTCGATTTTTGCCGAATTCGCGTGCATGAGTCTATGTGATTCCACTCCGATTTGACCAGCAGAAAATATGTTTTATGCAAGACCATTTTGAGTACCTCGCGATTCAACGAGTCATTGTATTCCCTTATCTGATATCTTTTTACATGACTTTGCTTAGGTCTTGTATCTCATTGAGCACTGGATGCGACCATCCCCTCAAGTCCCATACAGCGCCATGCTAGGGGGCCCCACGTGACTGCAGATACAAGTCCTCTTAGATTGACTGTCCTTCTTTACCTTTGCCAATGACTTATTTGATTACTTGGTGCTCACGCGACCCTGCGTGAAGCTTGTTTTCCGCTCAAGAATCTCTTTGAGCGTGTTGCCCTCATTAGGCATGTTTCTTTACCGAAACACCTATTTATCAGTCCGTCGGGCACCCTTGCAAAATGGGTGTTCCGGAGGGGCATTTGTAGACGCCTAATTTCAGACATCCCGCGAATCCCCAATGGGCCCTCGTGTGAATGATGCTTGATTGTTGTATTCATTTTTACCGGTGTTTACGTTTTTAATCCCAGCCCATAGCATCCTGGCTATTGGGCCTCGTCCATTTAGGGGCCCAACACCATAGGTCTGGGCGGCCAAGGCTCTGGCCGCCCCCAGTCCTGGGCGACCAGGGCGATGGTCGTCCTCCCCAGGAAGGTGGTCAGAGTGATGGCCGCCCTCCGCCTCAAGGTGGCCAACGATTTGGCCGCCTTCCCCCTGTTTACTTGGTCAGAGAACGTGGCCCAGCTCATGGCCACATCCTCTCCCTCGTTCCTCATGATCTCCACCCACGTTTTGTAACTCCCAGCTTGTCAAACCAAAACTCCACCACCTCCAGTACGAAGAGGAGGGGAGGAGAGATTTTTGGGGAGAGGAGAAAGGAGGAGAGTTGGACATTCGGGAGAGGAGTTTTGGAAGTTGGCACGGAGGAGAACGGGGAACTCATGGAGCTTCGTCCCGGAGGCTGCTCCCTCTTCCTTTGACCTGGTCTGAACTTCTCTGCTTCCTATTCTCTGCTTCCTACTTGCATTTTGACTTCCAGGTAAGTGTAGCATTGCATGTAGTATTCTCCTAGACCCCAACGTAAGAGGTTTCTTCCTAAAAAATAAAGGGGAGGTGGATGGTCGAAAGTCTCGGCCATCCTTCCTTCCCACCCACCCCCCCCGGTACTTTGCCACCATTTTCTTGCGTGTTTCCATTTGCTAGATCATGTACTACGCTATTAGTTTCACTAATGGCTTTCTTCTTTGTGTTTTTTTGAGCTACGTTGCAGGACTTCAGCACAAGGGACGAGCATGGCTCCTTGCCCTTGGCTGGTCGAGGACGAGGAAGAGGAAACCCTCGTCTCTTCATCTTGAACATCTCCCCGCGATCAACACCCTGCGAGGTTCAGGTAAAACGACCTCTGGCAATCATGTTCTGACCCTTTCTGTTCCTCTGTAGGTACCCTCGCACGGAGACATCTCATCTACAATCAATCCTCACACACACACGTGAGGCACATCATCAATCCAGCATTCCCACGCCATCTCCGGGTCCCTACACCCATGATTCGCCAGCCTGATGTAGACGGGTCATGATGTGATGCAGGAGGGTCCTGTTCACATTTTTGACCAGCTCGTTGGCTTGGGGATGTCCCATCGAGGTGTAATGGTTCTCGATTCCCAACTCTGATCACTTCTCTCGGAAGTGGGCACTGTCGAACTGTTGGCCATTATCGGTGGTCAGCGCTCGTGGTATGCCAAACCAGCCGACGATGCTCCTTAGGGTGAATTTCTGGGTCGCCTCACTGGTGATATTGACAAGCGGCTCCACCTAAACACACTTGGTGAAGTAGTCAATGGCAACGATTAAGAACTTCTTTCACCCTTGACCCACCGAGAAGGGACCAAGGATGTCCACTCCCCATCGGGGAAAGGGACGAGGTTCCATCAGGTTGTAGAGCGGGGTTGTCGACTGGTGATGAAGGTGCCTAAACCTCTGGCACTGGTCACATCGTCACGGATAATCAAGGCTATCCTACTGCATAGTAGGCCACCAATACCCTTGGTGAAGAAGACTTCTGACGAGCGCTCGTCCCCTGACGTTGCTACCATAGAGTCCCTCGTGGATCTTGTGGATGACTTGCTCAGCTTCGGAGGGAAACTGTAACGACCCGAGATCCGAATACCGGGAAGGCCCGATAATCCGCATCTCGAACCGTCACCCACGAGCCTGAAGATTCAGAAGGGTTAAAAGGATGGTGTGGAGATACACAAGAATCTAAAATAATTGCAGAATCACACAATTTATATGAATAAACAGGAAACAAATAAATTGCATTAATTAAATTACATGGTCCACAAAATAACAACAGCAGTCTAAAAAGACAGCAGTCCACAACTAGTACAGTCCAAAGAAAAGTACAACTACACGGGACATACCCCAGAACTGGCAACTGGTAACTAACACTGGACACCAGAACCACGTGGAGCCTCTGAAGCGCTCCCCTGAAGTCGCGTCTCACCTGAAACACGGAAAACACGCAGGGAATGAGCCTTAAAACACAAGGCTCAGTAGGGATCATCTGGTCCCCACCTCGTAAATCGAGAAACTACGTGGAAAGTAACTGCGAGCTACGACTACGGCTAGTACCAAACACACAGCATGAAAATCGAGACAACTCGTCAAAAACTGAAGAAAAACCCCAAGAGTCGCTCCCAGACAAAGATAGGAGTACCAACCCACTAGAAGCAAGGCCGGATGCATCCACTGACGGCTTAAACCGCGCCTTGGGTATCCCCCTCGACCCCTGGTGGAACGAGGACACCGTACAAGTAACCACAGAACAAGTGACTAGCTGGGGTCGCGCTCGTCAGTGTGGGTCCAACCGCCCCCAACCACGTGTGCACACACAGACCATACGTCCTAGGTCTAGCCCTCTGACTTGTTTTCCCCTCAGCCGGACTCTGGCGTCAAACGTGGGGCCTGACGGAAACCAGTCTAAAAACCATCTCTCAGGGTAGCCTCGCCACCACTCCCTGGTGGGACCACTCGCGTGTCGGAAGGCTACGACTAGTGGAGGGTCACTGAAGGAGTAGACTCTCTAGTCAACGAAAAATAACGTCTAAACCGGACAAAGTACAAGGGACGCTCCTTGTACCGACACTGACTCACGGTGACACAAGCCGAGAACACCAGCTCCCGGGATCCCACAACACCCTCACGTGTGGCCCCCACATGATGCCAAGCATCAGTCAGGCCACGGGTCAGCACGCGGATCGAGATCCACTAACCCGGGACTTGAATCGGCAAAGCGTAACTCTGGTATAACAAAACACGGGCGGCGGTCCATCCCAGAGGCTACCACGTGTGTAACAACTCCCGAGTCTGCGAGAACCTTAACGAGCTATAGGCCCAGAGCGCGTTTATGAACGCGCTCTCTTTGCCTAGCGCGTTCAGGCATGAACGCGCTTGGGGCCCATAGCGCGTTAATCATTAACGCGCTATGAAACCCTAGCGCGACAGACCAATAACGCGCTGGGGGAACCTAGCGTGTTCACAAGTCGCGCCTGGTCGGGCAGACGCGTTCTCTACCGATAGGCCGACGGACCACTGTTCATCTTCCTCGATGAATACGGTGTCCAAGGGTAGCGCGATCTCAAGATCGCGCCCCTAAACTATAGTGCGATAACGGGCAGAGCCCAGTTCACCGAGTAAGCGCGGAAAAACCAAAAACCACGCCCATTCACCCCCTGGTGAAGGGAAAACAAAAGGGAAATCAATCCCTTAACTCCCAGCATGCTAGAAACCCCAAAAATCTAGCTAGAAACGCATTAAATCGATGAAATCCGGCTCACCCCTCAAACATGGAGCTTTCCCATCCCCCCATGAAATCACACCCCTCTCGGCTCTCCTCGGCCTAGAAATCATGGAAAGGGAAGGGATGAGCATGGGAATGCGTCCCCCTACCTCAAAGAGGCCCAAAAACGCCTAGATCGCCGTCATTCTTCAAAAACAGTTCATTCTCCCTCGAGCTTCCCACGAGTCACGCACGCCACCGTGATCACCTCGCCGCCGCCGTCATCGCCACGTCGTCGCCCACCACCGTCTGCAGCCGGAGGGGCACACCGCGTCGCCGCCGGTGGAGAGGGAGAAAGAGGGGGCGCCGGTTCTCCAACGGGAAGAAAAGAGAAGGAGGAAGAAGAAAGAGAAAGGAGAAAGAAAAAGGAAAAAGGGTTAGGGATTTATAGAAAATCCGGATTTTCTGAAAAATACGAAAAATAGAAAAAATATACTGCCGCGATCGTTGGAACGCACTGATCGACGTGGTACCGGCCCTGAGTAGCTAACGACTCGGTTCACCCGCTACGGGGTTCCGTAGGTGCGGCCGAAACACACACGCAGAAATTGGAAAACACACAGAAAAAGCCGCGGAACACGTTCTGGGACCTCCGAAACTGATCCGAATCGCACGAATCCGAACATGAAAGATGTCCGAAACATAATTTCAAACATAACGGAGTCGAACTCTCCGAGAAAATAGATAGAGACCCGAAAAAGATGGATCCGAAGGGTCCGGATATTACATCCCTCCCCCCTTAAACAAATTTCATCCTCGAAATTTAAAATAAAGCACAGGGGAAAGAAAAGGATACTCACTCGAACAGGTAAGGGAACTGCTGACGCATCTCATCCTCACGCTCCCAAGTGCCACTGCCACACCACCTTAACCAGAGGGATAACCTTGTTCTGCATGTGCTGCTCTCGCCGATCCTCAATACGGATAGGGAACTCCGGTAGAGACAGATCAAGAGTCACCTCGGGCCACATGGAGTCCTCCAATGCATGAGAAACATCGGGCATATACTTCCTCAACATCGAGACATGGAACACATCATGCGCTGCTGCAAACTTAGGAGGAAGTTGCAACCGATAAGCAACCTCGCCAATGCGCTCCACGATGAGGAAAGGACCAATATAGCGAGGACTCAGCTTCCCACGTTGTTCAAACCGCATCACTCCCTTCATGGGAGAGACTCGTAAAAATACACGGTCACCGACCGTGAAACTAAGGGGCTGCCTGCGTCGATCAGCATAACTCTTCTGCCGACTCTACGCTGTCAACATGTTCTGACGGACCAGATGCACCACATCAATGCACTGCTGCACCAACTCTGGTCCCGTCACAACGAGCTCACCGACCTCTGACCAATCGAGTGGAGTCTGATATGGACGCTCGTACAATGCCTCATAAGGAGCCATCCCAATGCTCGAATGATAGCCTTTGTTGTAGGCAAACTCCACCAATGGCAGATGGTGAATCCAACTCCCTTGCCATTCCAGGCAACAGGATCTCAACATATCCTCCAATGTCTGAATGGTCCTCTCCGACTGACCATCTGACTGAGGATGATACGTTGAGCTAAATGCCAACTCCGTGCCAAGAGCTCGCTGGAAACTCCTCTAGAGTGCAGAAGTGAAACGCGGATCTCGATCTGACACAATGGAAATGGGAATCCCATGCAAGGGTACGATCCGCTCCACATAAAGATGAGCCAACTTGGGCACACTCCAGCTGACCTTGATCGGTAACAACCAAGCCACTTTCGTCAGCCTATCCACTAGCAACCAAATGATGTCCTGCCCACTCGGAGTCCTCTGTAATCCTACCACAAAATCTATGGTCACGTGGTCCCATTTCCACGCGGGAACATCCAAGGGCTAAAGAGTACCTCCAGGTCGCTGATGCTCCGCCTTCACTTGCTGATAGGTCAGGCATCGGGCCGCATACTCGGCAATATCTATCTTCATGCCTGGCCACCAGAACTGCCTCTTCAAGTTCCGATACATCTTTGTCGCACCCGGGTGCACAGTGTACCGACTCCCATGAGCCTCAAGTGACACTGCACGCCTCACCTGCTCCTCGGCTGGGACGTACAGCCTGCCACAAAATCTCACAGCTCCGTCCTCGCCGAAGTCCACATCAGCCAAAGCCAAAATCCAGGGAAACTCAGGGTCTGCACGCTAAGCATCTGTCACCTGGCGACGAATCGCTGGCGTGACAATCAAGTTCACAAGAATAGCTATTGACACTGAAAATATTTTGACATTTCTTAAACTTTTTTTGCTTTTGCAAGTATGGAGCCCTGGCCGAAGTACCCCTATGCCGATAAGAAAAGGAAAGAAGGAAAGGAGTGGCAGAATATGAACAAAGATGAAGAACAAAATAAAAAGAGAAGAAAAGAAAAGACGCCTGGCTCCAATGGAAAGCCGCTGAAGCAAGACTCAAGAGCTCAGAAAAGGCTCGGGACCATCCCCGAATGAACAAGATAAAAGCTCAGACAGCAAGACAAGTCAGTCGATGGGTCAACCCTCGCAAAATGAGAAACGAACACAAATGGGCCTAAACAAACAAAAATGGGCCAAAGAATGCTAAGAAATGAGCTGAAACCGGCACGGGAGTGAACCGGCACGCCACTGAACCGGCACGGAGGTCAACCGGCATGAAATGAAACCGGCGCGGGAACGCAATCGGCGCACAAACACCAACTGTCATGCCGGTTCCTCTGGGCGCCGATGGAAGCAGTGCTTCACCCCATTATAAAACCTTGCTTCGAGCACAAGAAAGAGAGCGGCAGAAGCCCAGGGGAGAAAAAAATGAGAAGCCAATCAAAGAGAAAGAAAAAGAGGGAAGAGAAAGGTCTGAGCACCCGCTGAAGAGATCTGAAGAGAGAAAGAGAGCTGCAGAAGCCCGGGGAAGAGGATTCAAGGTGGGGTCGTCTGTCAAATGCCCTAAAGGGCTATATTTCCCTCCTTCTCCATCTTTCATTTGAGTCTGTCTTCTTTCTTTTGGTCTGCTTCCGAGCGCTGTTCTTCTGATGATATCAACTGCCAGTGTAGCCCGGTTGTCAAGGGGCATACTCTATATTTAGATTCCCGCAGTCTGATTTTCCCTTCTGTGCTGAATGTATGTGTCCTCTGCAATGAAACGAAGTATGAGGTTCTAGAGTTATCTCTCTTTCTCTCTGCCTCTCTGAAATCTACTATATTCAATAGTCGATGTGAATAGATTTGGTTCTACTGTATGCTTATCCCTCAGATCATCTGAGTGTTTTCTGTTGCATCATCTCTGTATTCTCAACCTCATAATCACGATGAGAGCCTGAGACAGTCCATCTCATGGCTTCTCATTTGTGAGATAAAGAGGGATATGTTCGAATCAAAGCTCATGGAATTCGATCGATGGTCTGGCTCCCAGTGAGGATTTAGAGTGACAGTACTCTTCCCCTCTGAGTGATTTCTTCCCTTTCCGGCCATCTCAAAACCCCTGAATAAAACCCCTCGGAGCCTTAGGCGAAGGACCTCAAAATCCCTGAATAGAACCCCTTAAAATCCTCAGATAAAGCCTCTAAAACCCTCAGCTCAAAACCCCTCCAAACCCCCAGAACCATCGGCCTCCCAAAATCCTCAGAAACCTTCTATCGGCCTCCCGGCACGACCCTCCTAGCGCGACCCTCTCCCGGCACGAGTTCCGCGCCGAGTGCTGCTCGTGCCGATTGGACATTCACCCTCCCGGCGTGACCCTCTCCCGACACGAGTTCCGCGCCGAGTGCTGCTCGTGCCGATTGGCCATTCACCCTCCCGGCGTGACCCTCCCCCGACGCGAGTTCTGCGCCGGGTGCTACTCGTGCCGATTGGCCATTCACCCTCCAGCACACCGAGACCCTCCTAGATGCCACCCATCGCGCTGAGGCCGAGGCCCCTTTGTGTTCTCCATCGCGCCGAAAGTTAACCGTGCCGAGACACTACCGTGCCGACGCCCTCAAGAGCCCCCGAGCCCTGTAACCACTCAGCATGAAATCCTATCACCCCGGAGAGAAGCAACAGTCTTTCACTCAAGTCCATGGGAACTAAATCAATGGGTTAACCCCCCTACATTCTACTGCCCCATTGGCCTATGGAGTTCTTCAACTGCATGTTCTCCCATGGCCTCTTCAGGGGGATATTAACAAATACCACGATGAGTGGACACCGTCCCGTCAGATTACGATCCTTTTGGATCCCGGGCTACGCCCATCTCTATTACGGATTCCGTCTCGGCTCTCCGTGGACGGTTTCCTATATGCCCCATCAACCCTCTAGGTACAGGGGAGATGCTGCCGGATTTTTGCCAGACATAAAGACTAGCTGTCGAACTGCTAATAAAGTAAAATAAAATAAAATAAAATAAATAATAAACATAAACAAATATAATAAATAATAATAAAATAAAATAAAAATGATGAAAATGAATAAATAAACAAACAGAATGAAATAAATATATATATATATAATAATAATAAGTAAATAAAGAGTGCCAAACAAAATCGACAGGGCTCCTCTCGGCGCCATTGTTCCTCGACGCCAAAATCGCGCCGAGATGAAAGCATGCCGAGATGAAAGTCACGCCGAGATGCAAACTAAAATCAACCCATCGGCGCCACCCCATCTCCAATAAAAAGAAAACAAACCAAAACACCACCCAGACAACACGTTCCTACGTTATACACCCATACCCATCAACACTAAACTCCTCTTAACATCAATTAACACATTAATCCACTCCCGATTAACATACGTAACCACATTACAATAAATGCACACATGCACACATGTTCCCTCCCCATCCTATTTATGCATATCCACATAAAAAAAAGAGAAGCAACAATAAAATAAACAAGCCATCCTCATTCAAAAAAATGGAGAAATAAAAAATATAATAATACTCAATAAATGAATAACGGGCACATAAATTACAATAAATAAAATAAAAAGTGACAAATAAATTAAAAATGGACAACTGAATAATTATCTAACAAATATCAATAAAGAAAAATTAAGAGGGTGCATGCATCCAATATAAAAAGATATAAAACAAATAAATAATAAATAAATCATAAATGAGTAGTGAAAAGGAGAGGGCATAAATAAAAATGAAACCAAAGGCAATCATGCATCTAAAATAATAACAAGAATAAATAAAGAACAATGAGCATGACTGTGCTTACTCCGGAGCCCTTACCTTCCTAGACCCCGGGTATGGGAGATATTAATGACGCTCCGACAGGTCGTGCCTGGATCTCGGGATTCCCCCCTACTGTAGCCAAAGCACGACTCTGTCACGAGCCAATAACTCACTGAATTTGATTTGTTCAGATCGGGTTTCAACTGTGTTCCCTCGGTTCTTGAACATCAAATTTGCCGTACCCCGGCATACATTGCCCCAATAATATGCACTTGCCCGAATACGGTCACACTCAACTCACCTCATGGGTCTATGTGTGTGCACCGTAATGCTATGCACAGCTTCAAAATAAGAAGGCCTTGATGCCCCTCGGAGCAGGATGGTGCTGCCGAAATCTCTCTCGAAGTTATAAATAAATGATCAAACAAATAATAAATGATAATATTGAATACTGTTATCTTGCACGCTTGCATGATCCGATTCTCTGGTATATTAAATGGTGATTTGCGGAAAGTCGGGTTGTGCCCGACCGGAAGTTATCACTATGCGTGATGATGGTCCTCGGACCTAGGTTCTCCGCCTCGTACCGGGAGTCAATTTAATAAATAAGTACCACCATAATTGTGTGCTTGCATGCAATTACGTCTTTAATTATATGGGCCCCATGATCTTTATTTTGGCGATTAATCAAGGGTTGTCCCTCTTTCGGAAGGACGTAATTAACGTCGTAGCCTTTATGGTACGACGGGTTTTGGGTCCCGACACGATCACACATAATTGAATGATCAGTCAGATGAGCGCATAATAAATTGTCACGACAGTGACTGGCACGCCTAATTAATAAACCAAATAAACAAGCAAAATAAACAAATAAATATCAAATAAAATATTCTAATAAAATCCATCCCCACAACAGCTGAACCCGGCTCCTGGGGAACCTTAAGCCTAAATGTCACGGCTGGCACCTGTTCCCAGAGCCTCCACTTCCTCATCATCATCATGCTGACAACGACCTTCCTACTCAAGGCATCGGCAACGACATTCATCCTGCTCGGCTGATAAGATAGGGTGAAGTCATAATACTTCATATACTCCATCCATCGCCTCTGCCTGAGGTTAAGGTCCTTCTGAGTGAACACATACCTCAAACTTTGATAGTCTGTGAACACCTCGAACTTCTCACCGTACAGATAATGCCTCCAAATCTTTAATGTAAAAATCACAGGCGCCAACTCAAGATCATGGGTAGGGTAGTTCTCCTCATGGGACTTCAGCTGCCGAGATGCATAAGCCACCACTCTACCGTGCTACATAAGCACAGCACCTAACCCAACCCTGGAAGCATATGTACACATCACAAACCCTCCCGATCCAAAAGGCAACACCAATACTGGTGCCGAGGTGAGCAACCTCCTAAGCTCCATAAAGCACTGCTCACACTCACCAGTCCAGACAAACGGCACATCCTTCCGCGTAAGCCTGGTCATCGGGGCTACAACACAAGCGAAATCCTGAATGAACCTCCTATAATAGCCTGCAAGCCCCAAGAAACTTCGAATCTCCGTCACGGACCTTGGCCTCGGCCACTCCATCACTGCCTTACCTTCGCTGGATCCACGGAAATACCATCACCAGAAATCACGTGCCCCAAAAAGTGCACCTCGTGAAGCCAAAACTCACACTTGCTGAGCTTAGCAAACAACTTGTGATCTCGCAAGGTATGCAAGACAACCCTCAAATGACACGCTTGCTCATCTGCAGACAGCGAATACACAAGGATGTCGTCCACAAACATGACCACAAACTGGTCCAAGTAAGGACGGAACACTCTCTGCATCAAATCCATAAACGCTGCGGGGGCATTGGTGAGTCCAAACGGCATCACCAGAAACTCATAGTGCCCATATCTCGAGCTGAACGCAGTCTTCTCCACGTCAGACTCTCAAATCCGCAACTGATAATAACCGGACCGCAAATCAATCCGTGAGAACACTCGAGCAGACTGAAGCTGGTCGAACAAATCATCAATCTGTGACAACGGATATTTGTTCTTAACGGTCACATCATTCAGCTACCAGTAGTCAATACACAACCTTAGACTACCATCCTTTTTCTTCACAAACAACACTGGCGCACCCCAAGGGGAAAAAGTAGGACGAATGTACCCCTTCGTCAGCAACTCCTGCAACTGCGCCCTCGACTCTCTCAACTCAGCGGGAGCCATACGGTAAGGAGTCTTCGACAAAGGTCCCGTACCAGGCACAATCTCTATCACAAAATCAATCTCCCGCTGGGGAGGCAATACAGGTAAGTCCTCCGAAAAAATATCAGGAAACTCGCACACCACCGAAATGTCCTCGACATCCGGCTCCATCCGATCTGCCACGACCACAGAAGCGAGAAAACCCTGACAACCCGCATTAAGCAAGCGACGAGCCCTAATAGCCGAAATAAGAAAGCGGGAAGAGGAAAACCTAATACCTTGGAATTAGAAGGTGGGTCCATGAAGCCGCCGGAAATAAACCCTCTTCGAGCCACAATCCACCAAAGCATGATGTGCCTCGAGCCAATCCATGCCCAAAATCGCATCAAAATCCTGAAGTGGCAACGCATAAAGTTTGGCTGGTAAACTCCGCCCTTCAACCTACACGGGAACCTCATCGAAACAATATGGAGTGATCATAAAATCGCCTGAGGGTAACTCCACTGCCAAATCACAGGACAACTGGGTCTCCGGCTCCTCAAGACTCAGCGTGAAATCCTCCGAAATAAATGAATGAGACGCGCCAGAATCAAACAAAAGTCAAGCCGCACAACCCAAAATCCGAACGGTACCTTCCACGAGCTGTGACGCCACTACCTCTGCTCTAGTCATGTGTGTAATCTGGCCTCGGGATCTTTGCTAGCCTCCCACACTCGCTGACCTGGGTAGTGGCGGATACTGCCCCTGTTGCTGCCTCTGCTGCTGAGGGTACTGTTGCTGCGGAGGAAACTGCTGCTGCTGCGGCCTCTGGGGACAATTACGTGCCATATGCCCTGACTGGTCACACCTGAAACAAATCACCGGCGCCAAGCACTGCCTGCCTGGATGCGACTCGCCACATCGGGGACACCCTCCCCGTGATCCACCCACTGATCCCTGACGCTGAAAAGGGATCGACTGCTGTACACTGCCCGATGACGCCTGCCTCTGATCCTTGCTCTTCTTATAGAAACCATTCTTGAGAAACTTCTTAACCTTCAAGCCAAAAGACGCAGATCCTGTCGCTGATGTTGCCGGTGTCGGCGCTCCTGAACCACCCGTCGCATGCTGAAAGGAGCCCTGCTGCTGGGTAGCTGACTGCTGGCTGCGCCCTGACTGGGACTGCCCCTGGCCTCCTGGTCCTCGGACCTTCTGCATATCCAGCTCCAAAGATGCCGCCACACGAGACGCTGTCTCCAAATCAGTAGCAGCGTTCACCATCAAAAGGTGCCTCAGCTCCTACCTCAAACCCTGCACGAACTGCTCCGTCTTCACTCCCTCATGCTCCATGATATGGGGAGCATAACGGCTTAGCTCCATAAACCGAGCCATGTACTGTAACACTGACATGTCGCTCTGAACCAACTCCAAAAACTAACGCATCTTCTGCGTACCAACATAGGATGGGCAGTAAGTACGCTCGAAGACCATAACGAAGTCCTTCCACACGATCTCCTGAAGGGGACGAGACCGAAAGGACGTCTTCCACTCTGAAGACCACCAATCATGAGCCGTACCCTGCAACTGGTTGCAAGCCAACATCACCATGTCCTCCTCAGCACAGCGCATGGAACTGAACACTCTCTCTATCTCATCAACCCATCTCCTGGCCACATCGGGATCTGGCTGGCCCTCATAATAGGGTGGGTGAAACTGCAAGAAGTCCCTCACAGCACGACTGGGTCCACCCCTAGACGACGAGCCCTCGCTAGCATCACCGCCAAACTGCTGAGCCATGGCCTGAAACATACTCCGAAAGAAATCCTCGGCCCCGAAACTCTCGCTACTTCATCTGCCTGGGTGGCAACTGGTGGCACTCTGCTCTGCTCCTCCTCCTCTCCTGCCGACTGTCTCTGCTGAGAGCGAGTCCTCCGCCTCGACGCCATACTTGACTACTGCAAAAAGACAAACGACACGGAAAATAACGAAATCAATAAAACATGCGATACCCTAAGCCAGTGCCAACTGTACATCATCATTGTGGACTAGTGGACCGCTGCAACTATTTACGATTCTTATATATGCCCACAACTGTGCTCTGATACCAGCTGTAACGACCCGAGATCCGAATACCGGGAAGGCCCGATAATCCGCATCTCGAACCGCCACCCACGAGCCCGAAGACTCGGAATGGTTAAAAGGATGGTATGGAGATACACAAGAATCAAAAATAATTGCAGAATCACACAGTTTATATGAATAAACAGGAAACATATAAATTGCATTAATTAAATTACATGGTCCACAAAATAACAACAGCAGTCTAAAAAGATAGTAGTCAACAACTAGTACAGTCCAAAGAAAAGTACAACTACACGGGGCATATCCCATAACTGGCAACTCGTAACTAACCCTGGGCAATAGAACCACGTGGAGCCTCTAAAGCGCTCCCCTGAAGTCACGTCTCACCTGAAACACGGAAAATACGCAGGGAATGAGCCTTAAAACACAAGGCTCAGTAAGATCATCTAGTCCCCACCTCACAAATCGAGAAACTGCGCGGAAAGTAACTGCGAGCTACGACTACGGCTAGTACCGAACACACGGCATGAAAACCAAGACGACTCGTCAGAAACCGAAGAAAAACCCCAAGAGTCGCTCCCAGACAAAGACAGGAGTACCAACCCACTAGAAGTAAGACCGGATGCGTCCACTGACGGCTTAAACCGCGCCTCGGGTGTACCCCTCGACCCCTGGTGGAACGGGGACACCGTACAAGTAACCACAGAACAAGTGACTAGCTGGGGTCGCGCTCGTCAGCGCGGGTCCAACCGCCCCCAACCACGTATGCACACACAGACCATACGTCCTAGGTCTGGCCCTCTGACTAGTTTGCCCCTCAGCCGGACTCTGGCGTCAAACGTGGGGCCTGACGAAATCAGTCTAAAAACTGTTTCTCAGGGTAGCCTCGCCACCACTCCCTGGTGGGACCACTCGCGTGTCGAAGGCTACGACTAGTGGAGGGTCACTGAAGGAGTAGACTCTCTAGTCAACGAAAAATAACGTCTAAACCGGACAAAGTACAAGAGCCGCTCCTCGTACCGACACCGACTCACGGTGACACAAGCCGAGAACACCAGCTCCCGGGATCCCACGGCACCCTCACGTGTGGCCCCCACATGATGCCCAGCATCAGTCAGGCCACGTGTCAGCACGCGGATCGAGATCCACTAACCCAGGACTCGAATCAGCAAAGCGTAACTCTGGTATAACAAAACATGGGCGGCGGTCCATCCCGGAGGCTGCCACGTGTGTAACAACTCCCGAGTCTGCGAGAACTTTAACGAGCTATAGGCCCAGAGCGTGCTTATGAATGCGCTCTCTTTGCCTAGCGCGTTCAGGCATGAACGCGCTTGGGGCCCATAGTGCGTTAATCATTAACGCGCTATGAAACCCTAGCGCGACAGACCAAGAACACGCTGGGGAACCTAGCACGTTCACAAATCGCGCCTGGTCGGGCAGGCGCGTTCTCTGCCAACAGGCCGACGGACCACTGTTCATCTTCCTCGATGAACGCGGCGTCCAAGGGTAGCGCGATCTCAAGATCACGCCCCTAAACTATAGCGCGATAACGGGCAGAGCCCAGTTCACCGAGTAAGCACGGAAAAACCAAAAATCACGCCCATTCACCCCCTGGTGAAGGGAAAACAAAAGGGAAATCAATCCCTTAACTCCCAGCATGCTAGAAACCCCAAAAATCTATCTAGAAACGCATTAAATCGATGAAATCTGGCTCACCCCTCAAACATGGAGCTTTCCCATCTTGGCATGAAATCACACCCCTCTCGACTCTCCTCGGCCTAGAAATCACGAAAAGGGAAGGGATGAGCATGGGAATGCGTCCCCCTACCTCAAAGAGGCCCAAAAACGCCTAGATCGCTGTCGTTCTTCAAAAATCGTTCATTCTCCCTCGAGCTTCCCACGAGCCACGCACGCCACCGTGATCACCTCGCCGTCATCGCCACGCCGTCGCCCACCACCGTCTACAGCCGGAGGGGCACGCCGCGTCGTCGCCGGTGGAGAGGGAGAAAGAGAAAGGAGAAAGGAAAAGGAAAAAGGGTTAGGGATTTATAGAAAATCTGGATTTTCTGAAAAATATGGAAAAATAGAAAAATATACCGCCGCGATCGTTGGAACGCACTGATCGATGTGGTACCAGCCCTGAGTAGGTGAACGACTCGGTTCACCCACTACGGGGTTCCGTAGGTCCGGCTGAAACACACACGTGGAAATCGGAAAACACGCGGAAAAAGCTGCGGAACACGTTCCGGGACCTCCGAAACTGATCCGAATCGCACGAATCCGAACACGAAAGATGTCCAAAACATAATTTTGGACACAACGGAGTCGGACTCTCCTAGAAAATAGATCCAGGACCCGAAAAAGAAGGATCCGAAGCATCTGGGATATTACAGAAACAATCACTTGAGTAGGGGTAGAGAGAGGGAACACATGTAGAGGCATCGACCGATGATAGAGAAGTGGGCCGCCCCAGCTTTGACTCGTCTCGTTATCGACTGGTCCTCGGGGAGTTGTTTCAGGATGAGGAAATCGAGATGGGGTCCATCCAAGACGGCTCATGGTCGATGGCGTTGCCCCGTGGGTCTGAGTCCTCGATGCTTGGTCGCTGGAGTTCCTCAACCAGGACTGACAGTGAGCTGGTCAGTGTGATAGATGAAGCGAGGCGCAACAAAGCTTCGGCCCGAGCATTCTCCGCTCACAAGATGTGTACGATCTGGAAGTATTCGAGCCTTGAAGAGGCTTCATTAATCTTCTGGTGGTAGCTAGACATGGCCGCTTCCCGGGCCTCATACTCCCCCTTAACCTGGTTGGCGACAAGAAGTGAGTCGTTGAAGGCTCAGAGGTTGAGGGCTCTTAGGTTGCTTGGCCATATTGACGCCGGAGATGAGGGCTTCATACTTGGCCGCATTGTTAGTGGCCAAGAAATTGAAGCAGAGCGGGTATTGGAGCTTGATTCCCTCAGGAGAGGAGAGAATCAAACCATCTCCACTACCACTCGAGCATGACGATCCATCGATGTAGAGCTCCTAGATGGGCTTTGTTGGCAAGGTCCCGTCCCCCTCGTCGGGGAGCATGCACTCAGCCACGAAGTCAACTAATGGGCTTTGATGGCTGTCCTCGGGGGGAAGCAGATACAAAATTCCCCTAGCTCGATGGCCCATTTGACCAACTTCTCTAAGATGTCAAGGTTCAGAAGCACCGAGCATAGGGGCTGATTGGTCGGGACATCGATCGAGTGGGAGAGGAAGTAAGGTCGCAGCTTGTGTGCTGTCGTTATTAAGGTGAGGGTGAACTTCTCGGTTCGGGAGTACCGAAACTCCGCTCCCTGGAGTGTCTTGTTGATGTAGCACATAGGCTTCATCACTCCGTTGTCCTCTCAGGTGAGCACGGCACTGAGCGTGCTCGATGTCACGGACAAGTAGAGCAGAAGTTTTTCACCGGGTAGGGGCTTGGAGAGGATAGGTGATGAGGTCAAATACCTTTTTAGCTCTTCAAAGTGTCCTCGCACTCCTGGCTCTAGTCAATATGTCCCTTTTTCTCTGGCGACCTGTGCCCTTGCTTGATCAACTTGAAGAAAGGCAGGCACAGCTCGGCAACCCTAGAGAGGAAGCGATTGAGGGCCACGATGCGGCCGGTGAGGCACTGCACATTGCGCACCCTCTTGGGTTGCTTCATTTCTAAGACAGTCTTGATCTGCTCCAAGTTAGCCTCTATCCCTCGATGGGTGACAAGGAAGCCAAGGAACTAGATAAAGTGCACCCCGAATGCACACTTGCTCAGATTCAGGTTCATGTTATACCTCCGCAGGGTGGTGAACATCTCTGTGAGGTCTCTTAGATGCTCAGTTGCGTAGAGGCTCTTGACGAGCATGTCGTCTATGTAGACCTCCATGTCGTGACCGATTTGAGAGTCAAACATGCGGTTGATCAAGTGCTGATACATGACACCCACATTCTTCAGATCGAATGACATCCTAGTGTAACAGTAGAAGCTGTGGTCAGTGATGAAGGTGGTCTCGTCTTGGTTGGGCCCGTCCATGCTGATTTGGTAGTATCCTGAGTTCGTGTATGCTCAGCATCTCTTGCCCGGTCATTGCATCGATGAGTTGGTCGATGCGTGGCATAGGGAACATGTCCTTGGGGGTGACTTTGTTGAGGTCGGTGTAGTCGACACACATGTGCCACTTTCTGTTGCTCTTGGGAACCTGGACTTCGTTGGCGATCCATTCTGGAAACTGAGTAGGCCTTAGTAATCCGGAGTGTAACTTCTCGCTCACATGTTCTCAGACGATCGCTTGTTAATCGAGGTTACAACAATGCCTCCGTTGCTATACTGAGTGGTAGTTTGGATCCAACTTAAGTTGGTGGGTTACCACATCAGGAGGAATGCCAGGGAGATCATCCTTGGATTAGGTGAACACATCCTAGTTGGCTTCCAGGAAGCGTCGGTAGGCTTCTCTCTCTTCCTTAGATAGGAGGGAGCTGATCCATAGCGTGTGGTTGGGATCCTCGCCGATCTGTATGAGGAGCATGTCCTCGGCGAGGGGCTCCTCTACTGGGACTGGGCTCGTCCTCCCTAGGCTTATTCTCGGGTGGACCTTGCTCATCTATTCTTTCCCTGGGGGAGATTAGGTAACATCAGTGGGATTCCCCCTGGTCGCCTTTGACCTTCCCCACTCCGCGAGGAGTAGGAAACTTGAGCTTCTTGTGGTACGACGAGGGCACTCCCTTGATGATTCCCAGGATCCCCAGACCGATGATGGCATTGTACCTGGTCATCCCTATGACGGCTATGAATTCAGCCATGAAGGTGACTTGATGTGGGTAGTGCCAAGTGAGATCGTCAGGGAGATCCGTCCCTTAGGATAGACGGTCGACCCAGAAAATCCAAATAGAGGGGTGTGAAGGGGAGATATGTGAGAAGGATCCACACCGATAAGAAGGAGTGGTTCTACCAGGGCATCGCGTCCCTCTCTACTTGCCTCCTCCGGAACCTCCGGACCCTCCATCTGTCTTCCGATTCGTCTCCTTACTCTTCCAGGACATCGTGTTCTTCATTCTTTTCTTCCTCTTCAATCACTTTTTTCCATACCTTTTTCCTGGGCATCGCGTTCCTCGAGATTCTCCTCCTCCGGATCCTCCGGATTCCTCCTACCATGATTTTACTCCACTGCTTCCGGACCCTCTAGATCCTCCACCCTCGATTTATCAATTCCTTCTCTTAATTTCACCTATTCCCGGGTCCGACCCGACTTCTTCCACATCCACTGCTTTGGGCATCTGCCCGTTCTCCCACTGCTTCCGAGGCTTTAGTCCTCACCCCTCCTCTTAATTCCCAGTTCCTTTTGTAGACCTTTCATATGATCAGGGTCTCCGCACCTTAGTGAGGGAGTTCTAGCCCTCGCCTCTCTTCCTTTTTCATCCTTATTCGTCTGAGTTTGGTTTAAACACCACTCCTTCTTGTTAAGACGCTTTCAAAACTTTGCTATCCTTCCTTATCTGTCAAATGAGGACAACAAATCCCATGTTTTATCAACATCGCCGCTGGCAGCTGCTTCAACAAAGGTCGCAAGGTAATGTGTACGTGTGCATTTTGGTGCATTTTTATCACCTTATTCACCCACGATTTTCAAAAGAAAGTGCTTCTTAACTTGATTAAGAGTGGAATTTTAAACCTTTACCTTAAGTTTTGTTTAAGTTAATCCAAGAGTCAAAACAAGTCTTTAGGCTTACTTCTGCAGCACTTCGGTAATAAGAACCCCGCGCTGAGAGTTCGGCGCTCTCTCCCCGCTCATTAAGGGTAACCCTTAGCTGGGCATTCCACACACTTCACGGCGTCCTTAGCCGTCTCCCTTAGTAAAACACCGTTGCTACTAGGGCCATGCTTGAGGGCATGAGGTCTTTTTCTCTTCTTAAACTCGGCTGAAATATGTGAAATAGAGATATTCTGGGCAAAACAACCAACCTAAGCACACCCCGATAAGAGAAAGTCTCAAATAGGGGCAGTCTATTATGACCTTATTCTCAAATATCATGTTTCAATTGCAGTACCTTTCAAGTCCGAAGGACACAAAAAAGGAAAATGAAGATCATAAAAAAAAGGAAAAAGAATGGTGAAATCAAAAGAAAAATTTGATGAATTTGGCATGGCAAGAGGGCAGTAAAGTTTCCCCGCGGGACGTTATGAGCCCGGTCGTATGCGTGCCTAAAAGAGAATTTAAGGTTCGATGATATGACACAAAGCCCCGGCGTAACAGACCGAATCTCTACGGGTTGTGCTATGGACGGAAGTCAAAACCTGGTATCTTCTTAACTTATATCAGGCTTATCTCAATTATTCTTCTCTCCTCTCTCCAAGACCGAGTGTTTCTCGGGTATGGCCTTGGTAGGGGCACCGTTATACAAGGGTAGCCGGTCATAGGGCGCCACCTTTAAATGCACGCCTAGCTTTGGGCAGTTTTTAGCGAAAGGGGAAGGAACAAGGACCCTTAGCCAGTGGTTTAAATATCCTTCGATGTTGCTTTAGTAATGTCTAAACCAAAATCTAAAAAAAGTTGAATATTTCTTGTGAAAAATCTAAAAAAAAGTTGAATATTTCCTAAGCAAAAAGCCAACAAAAATTGAATATTTTTAAAATTCATAAAAAAATTCAGATATCTTCCAAAATCCACATAAAAATTCAAATATTTCCAAAACCCCCATAAAAATTTGCATATTTCAAAATCTAAAAAAAATACATTGTATTTTTCTGATGGTACTTTTGTAGGAACAACAACTTTGCGAGGACCAAGAGCACGAGATGAGTCATCTCCATTCATTGCTATCTACCTTTTGATTCTCCTCATGTTCACAATGATCACATCTTCATAATTTGCTACGCATTACCTCCGATTATTCATCTCCAAATCTTTTTTATCAACTCCTGCTGATTTCGCTTGCTCACTCTTGCCGCTGGGCATTACTTAAACCTGATCAGTCAAGTGACTAGCCAAGTTGTCATCCTCATGACAAACAAACAATGATGCTATGCTATCTATGCTTTAATGATGCTATCTAAATTAAATGCTATTCATGCCTTTCACGGTATGCACGCTTGAATGCTATTCATGATAAGATACATACATACTATATTTTCATGTTATTCAATGCTATTCAATGCTTTCATGCTTGAATTCTATCCCTTTTATGGTTGCTATGCTTAAATGTCTTATTCATTGCTTGTTATCTTCCGTATTTCTTGGCTAATGAATTTTTGAGCGCATGATAAAAAGCTCTTGGTCCCACCGTCTGGGCATCATCATCCAAGTCGCACGGTGTTTGCACTGCATATCTCAGTTCTCACCATGCTTATTATCACCATCTCTTTTTATATGCATTCCTACTATATGCTATTATACTACTAGATTATATCAAGGACCTTGTGGCTCTGGTAAATCTGGAATTTGAGTTCCCCTTCATCAAAAATAATGATAATTCCAGAGGCATCTTAGTCGCACGGATAGGCCGTTGAGCCGTCCAAGATTGGAGACGATGATTCCTTTCGCGAGATGATGCGCGGATAAACAGGCTTTGGCTTAGTATCAGCTCACGAAATCAGTTTCTTGACCCAGTCTTGGCAGTTTAGCAATATTGTCCTTGATTATTTTCTATTTTTATTTACTTTATATTTTCCCTTTAAACCCAGCATACATTCATATAGGAATTTGAATCAACGTTGAAAAATCATTCTGATAAGCTAATTTGGAGAGTCAAATTGATCTTAATCTTTCCAGCTATGAGATATTCATTACTGAATGAAACCCTCAGTTCGTTTTGTCGCTGTTTTTGGTCATTTTCTCGAAAGCTCTTTGTTTTGATTTCTATTATCTTATTTCAATCATTTTCCTTTTATCCACCTTGGTTGCAGCACGTCCACATTGGTTGGTAACCGCTCCCCAATGGTGAAACCTATAGGTTTGTGACCTGGAGTACTTCCACGGCGCTAGAAGTTAATCATCTTCTTTTACCTCCTCGTGCCTGCATGCACATTTGCTCCCTCTTTTATCCAAACATCGTTGATTTCATTGAATTTCCCGAGATTGCTTCATCTCGAGCTCTTGATTTAATTCTCATCATGTGATGTTGATCGCGTGTCTCATCACACCTTGGCATCTACTTTTCAGTTCACTCTGCTCCCTTGCAAAGCAGACACCAAGGCGGGGCAGCTATAGACACGCCAAAATTGACGTTACTGTGAGCACATCTCATATTACCTCGCAATGCCCCCAATTTGACCCTCAAATTAACTTTTTTTGAGTGGTTTTTCCCATTTTTCTTAGATTTCTCCCTTTTTTCTCTCTTTTCTTATTTTTACCTATTTTTTTGGAGTTTTTGGATATTTTTCTCCATTTTTACAGATTTTTCAAGAATTAACGACATGAGGAAAGACGTCATTTTATTTTAAAAAAATAAAAAAAATTAAAAATGACGCCTCTTTGAGGAGGCGTCCATTTTTCCTATTTTTTTAGATTTTTCTGAGAATTTTTCAGATTTTTTTTAGAATTAACGACATGGAAGGGGGCGTTGTTTGATTTTAAATAAAATAAAAAATAAAAAAAGGGGAAATGACGACATTGTGTGTGGCGTCAATTACATTTGGAATATTTTAAAATTATATTTTGACCCTCTTTTAGGGGTATTTTGGTGGCCTTCCGGGTGTCAGAAAAATACGAAAAAATAGGAATTTGAATCAACACAGTTAGATGCACGTCCACCTAAAAAATGAGAAAATAATAATGAATGAGAAATGACCATGTTTTGCATAATTTAAAATGACGTCTCTCACGGGGTTATCATTTCAAATGACGCCCGCGTGAGCGGTCATCATTTCCTTTTGACATTTTTTATTATTTTGATTCGCGACACTGTGCAGGTCGTTATTTCAACTGACGACCGCGTGAGGGGTCGTCATTTCCTCCAAATTTCCAAGAGCCCTTTTTCACTTCGGAAAGGACCATAATGACTTTTCATGACTGTAGGGATTCCTTCCAATGTTTATCTCCTACTAAAACCGGGCTATCCTAATTATTCTTGGATTTAATCATCGAATTCCTCCCTATAAATAGAGCCATGTGGCTCTTACTCGAGAGGTCGATTTACACACAAAGGGGTGGTGCTACCCGAGTTTTGGCACAGGAGGGAGTGTCCTACGCGCTCGAAGCTTCATCCCTGAAGGAGACTTCCTCCCGAACGTATATCAAAGCCAACGCACAGGAAAACTGCCCAGGCTCCTCTTATTGCCTCTTTGCTCCTCTGATTGTTTTGTTTTATTTTATTTTTTGTGTTAACAGCATGCATGCATCATATCGTAGCTTCTTCTCTACTTCTCAACCGTGTTGAGGACCTCCCTTCAGTGCAACGCTTGCACGTTTTATCTCTTATTTATTTTCTCATCCATTCATCATATTATATCCTCCCCTTTGCATAAGGGGTTTAAAAGGGCAACACCCACAAGGTGTGTTCTAGTCCATGTTTTCATATTCATATTTATATTGTGGATTTGATACTACACCTTGGGTTTACTAATTCCATTTCATTGGTTGTTGTCTTTGTTTCTTACAAGGGTAATCAAAGAAGAACTCCCTCCATCGGCTGGCCGGTAGGAAGGGAAGGAAATCGCTCACAATCTCCTACGCTTTAAGGTATTCCGCGATCCCTCCTTTTATTATTGATTATATCCTTTGAGACTCGCGGTCGCTGGCGATCACCTTTCCCCTTAGCATCCTCGCATGCTCCCCTTTTCTCCTCTTTCCCCTTTCTTTTCCCTTATAATTCTTCTTAGTTTTCCTTAAGTGAATTTCTTAGAATCTACAAATTGACGATCATGGTGGACCCCTTTTATTTTCTTCTGATTACCCTTCCCCTTGGGCACCCACGTGTGCCATCTCCATTTGCACCCACGGTGCACCTCCCTTTGTGCTCCACGTAGCACTCTCCCTATGTGATTTGTTAGTTTGATAGATTTTTATAAATTCTATTTATCTATCCAAAAAAAATGAGCATGTCATGGTTTATGTTCATATTTGATTGCCATGATCTATGATTGGAGTTTGTGAGTGTTTATCTCTCTTTTTCTATTGATATTTTCACTATTTTTAGCCCTCTGGCCGTTGAACTGTTCCTGGGACAACAAGGAATTGGTGCCCATACACAGGGCGCCCATTCCCTGATTAGCGACAGGTTGCAGGGCGCCAATTCCCTGCCCCCTCTAAAAAAATATAGCACAGGAATTAACGCCCCTCCACAGAGGCGTCATTCACGAATTTAACGCCTCACTAAAAGGCGTCATTTCTTCTGTCACTGTTGATTCTCTAACCTGCGGTCACTATTCATTGCTATTGACGCCCCTTCATAGAGGCGTTATTTACATATTCAGCGCCTCATACCAAGGTGCTATTTCACTCTATTTACAACGGTTTGCAGTGATTAACGACTGTCACACAGTCGCGATTTATGGAGGTAGCGACCGTTGTCAGGTCGCCATTTTGTTCTATTTTCACAGAACTGTGATTTTTGCTGTTACCTCTATCTGTTGGCTGCACTTATTGATTATCTTTTGATTGTTGATTGATCTGCCTACATTAGCTTGTGTTCATTTGTATTGGGCTTGAGAGACCTCCTCTCTCTACACTTTTAGGATCCATATCCCCTCTTGGTAAAGGAAGGACCCTCCATTGAACATTCCGTCTCTTTAGATTAGAAATTCCTAAACCAAGACCTCCATAAGTCCCCGCACCCGTGGATTCCCTCACGGACGCCGAGCAGGTTGTACCTTGAAGTTCCCCGGGTTTAGTTGACCTATGTATGGTGAGAATTACCTAGTTGGCACCAGAGTTAACCATATTGAAACTAGGTTCAAGACCTTGAGTGATCACATCAATTTGCATAAAATCATTTAATTCACCAAGGTTCAACAATAACATCAAACGTGAACATTTCAACTTGTTTGATCTTTGCAACCTACTTTGATTGAATATTGTTTGCTTGTATAATGTTTCACATGGATAATCAAATCAACATGTTTAATCCAACACACATTCACAAGGATGAACAACCCGGTACATCATATGATCCTCAGCTCTATAATTCTCATCACAATCATGCTAGGGGATCGCGTTCTCATTCCTATGGGCATGCCCGACCCATGGGCAATGTCCAATCCCATGGTCCCTCACATTCATTGCGAGCCACTGCTCCTGTGGGACTGTCTCCTCCCAATGATGAGAAGGTCTCTCAAATCATTCGTACATTAGATCATTTCACCCCTCAGCAAATCCAGGCCCTTCAGGCCGCTGTTGAGGGTGTACCTCATTCTTCTTATTCTCCTTCTACTCCTATTCGGGTGGCCCATCACCCGCCTCCTTCATCCACACATACTCCTATTCGGGTGGCCCATCACCCGCCTCCTTCATCCACACATACTTCTATTCGGGTGGCCCATCACCCGCCTCCTTCTATTTCTCATCCTTCACGGCCCCAAGGCCCATTTATTCCTTGCAACCCGGCCTGTCTGGGTCCTTTTGTGGGTCAGCCTATTAATCCCCCTCCACGGCCTTTTTATGCGGCCCCTCCTTCAAGGCCTTGCCAACCCTCTGTTGCTCAAGTTACACCTCTCCAACAAACTATTATTAATAAAGTCGCTTCGTTGGAGGAACAATTAAAGAGGATTACGAGCCTACGGCCCGCTCCTCCTACTCCAGTCAATCCCCTCAACGCCGCTCTAAATGAGATTACAAAGATGGAGAAAGATTGGAAGGACAGGAGAGACGACCATAGCATCAACAACGCAAGCAAGCAAAAGTCGACAAATTTTAATGTTCAAGTGGACGTCGTCCGCCCTCCACCCATTCACCCCATTCACTCACATAGCCCTCCGCCTCCACATCCGCAATACCATTACACTCCACCACCTACATATACGCCTCCACAACGTCGTCCACTTGAGTTTGACAATGAAGAGCCGACAACTGAATAATCGAAGACGGTACATGTTGATGAAGTCCGAAGGCACCCCTTCCGAGCTTTCTTCGCTTTCCACTACCTCCGCTACCATCAGAGGGGCTTCCTGCTCAGGACGAAGCCACCGTCCTTAACCCCGTTTATGAGACCTCTTGGTGCTACGATGATGGGTCGATACTTCGATCACCCACGCCGATGCATCTTGAGTCTCATTGTATCCCTAACACCGCTCGCCCCATTCGGCATTTCCTCCGGACCAAGCCTCCCACTAAACCTCCATCAGCTATACCATTGGCCTCCACAACACCGGCCCCCGCCGAACTTTCCTCTAAAACCCCACCAATTACACTTCCATCAGCTATACCATTGGCCTCCACAACACCGGCCCCCGCCGAACTTTTCTCTAAAACCCCACCAATTACACCTCCACCAGCTATGCCATTAACCTCTACAACACCAGCCTCCGTCGAGCCTTCCACTAAGCCTCCACCCATTAAGCCATTAGCCTCCATGCCATCGGCCTCCGCCGAGCCCACCATCGAACCTTCCCCAATTAACTTACCATTACCACCACCTCGGCCCTCCATTATCCCTTTAACCCCAAAACCCACTTTGCCTATTCCTTCATCTATCCATTCACCCTTACCCATGGCTAGTCCTGAGCAGGATCCATCCCTTTTTGCACTCGAGCCAACCCCGACTGCTTCCGAGCAAAGGGAGAAGCTCGACGTGTTTGAACCTTTGTTTCCACTCACCCTTTCTCCAACACCTTCCATTACACCTCCACCATCCATGGAGCCTTCCGCCTCCACTTCACCTTCCTCTACCACTCGGAATGGAGAACTTTCTACAAGTACATATGCCAAAGATGATCAGGAGCTGGATAAGAATGATTTGGCTATGGCTATGCTGATCAAGATACAAGAATTCGTTTGCCGGATGCCCATCCATGTTTTTGGGCCGAGCATGGCTGAAGAGGTCAAGTCCCCGCTGTTGCTCGCCAGAAGAAAATGTCAAACATTGATGCCGTATAAGTCTATGACCCAGGGCCGGGCCGGGCAGGGCACCCCTTGTTCCAACTTTCCAATTTTGAACATGTTCTTCCATACAAGGGGCGAATGCCCATTTTGTTCAACACTCCCTATACGCCACAACCCCTGGGCAACATGACGCTTTCCATTCCCATCTGTCAACTCCCTCGCACTGTTATTCTTCACTCTCCAATGGAGTTGTCATTTACTATTGAAGTTTCGTCATGGGCTTGTACTTTATCCATTGGGCCTATTATCTATACACTTTCACTGCTATGGAGGGGCAGTTATCCTTATACCAAGGGGCCGTCCTCCATCCTATCCATCTTTTACTCAACTCCACCCTCGTCTATCACCGATTCTTCATGGGCCACTCCAGGGGTAAGAAGGAGGATCTCATCTTCTCGCCCTTCATATTCTTTGCATCTCATGCATTCTGTTGCATCCATGCCTTCATCACATCCATTCTATTGCATTCGCATGCATTTGCATTCCTTTTTCCCAAGGTTTCCAGACCCGTATTTTTCCCGTCTTCCGGAACCTCCGGATCTTCCGCATTCCCCATCTTATTCATCCTCATCCTCGGGATCTTCGGGTCTCCTTACACTTCCTGGGCATCGCGCTCCCTCTAATCTTCTTTCAGGGCATCGCGCCCTTTTCCAACTCTCGCATTCGGACCCTCCGGATTTCTCTTCTTTCCCTCCAGGGCATCGCGCCCTTTTCTATCTTCCTCCTTCGGAACCTCCGGATTCTCTTTCCTTCTTCTTAGGGCATCGCGTCCCTTCTGATTCCATCCCTCCGAAACCTCCAGACATTCTCCTCCTGGGGCATCGCGCCCTTTTCTATCTTCTTCCTTCGGAACCTCTGGATCTCCTCTCTGGGCATCGCGCCCCTACACACCCTCACGTCCGGATCTTCCGGGCTTACCACTGGTTCTCCCAGGGCATTGCGTCCCTCTCTACTTGCCTCCTCCAGAACCTCCGGACCCTCCATCTTTCTTCCGATTCGTCTCCTTACTCTTCAAGGGCATCGTGTTCTTCATTCTTTTCTTCCTCTTCAATCACTTTTTTCCATACCTTTTCCCAGGGCATCGCGTCCCTCGAGATTCTCCTCCTCCGGATCCTCTAGATTCTTCCTACCATGATTTTACTCCACTGCTTCCGGACCCTCTAGATCCTCCTCCCTCGATTTATCAATTCCTTCTCTTAATTTCACCTATTCCTGGGTCCGACCCGACTTCTTCCACATCCACTGCTTTGGGCATCTGCCCGTTCTCCCACTGCTTCCGAGGCTTTAGTCCTCACCCCTCCTCTTAATTCTCAGTTCCTTTTGTAGACCTTTCATATGATCAGGGTCTCCGCACCTTAGTGAGGGAGTTCTAGCCCTCGTCTCTCTTCCTTTTTCATCCTTATTCGTCTGAGTTTGGTTTAAACACCACTCCTTCTTGTTAAGTCACTTTCAAAACTTTGCTATCCTTCCTTATCTGTCAAATGAGGACAACAAATCCCATGTTTTATCAACATTGCCGCTGGCAGCTGCTTCAATAGAGGTCGCAAGGTAATGTGTACGTGTGTATTTTGGTGCATTTTTATCACCTTATTCACCCACGATTTTCAAAAGAAAGTGCTTCTTAACTTGATTATGAGTGGAATTTTAAACCTTTACCTTAAGTTTTGTTTAAGTTAATCTAAGAGTCAAAAAAAGTCTTTAGACTTGCTTCTGCAGCACTTCGGTAATAAGAACCCCGCACTGAGAGTTCGACGTTCTCTCCCCGCTCATTAAGGGCAACCCTTAGCTGGGCATTCCACACACTTCACGGCGTCCTTAGCCGTCTCCCTTAGTAAAACACCGTTTCTACTAGGGCCATGCTTGAGGGCATGATGCATTTTTCTCTTCTTAAACTCGGCTGAAATATGAGAAATAGAGATATTCTGGTAAAACAACTAACCTAAGCACACCTCGACAAGAGGAAGTCTCAAATAGGGGCAGTCTATTATGACCTTATTTCCAAATATCATGTTTCAATTGCAGTACCTTACAAGTCCGAAGGACACAAAAAAGGAAAATGAAGATCATAAAAAAAGGAAAAAGAATGGTGAAATCAAAAGAAAAATTTGATGAATTTGGCATGGCAAGAGGGCAGTAAAGTTTCCCCGCGGGATGTTATGAGCCCGATCGTATGCGTGCCTAAAAGAGAATTTAAGGTTCGATGATATGACACAAAGCCCCGGCGCAATAGACCGAATCTCTAGGGGTTGTGCTATGGACGGAAGTCAAAACCCGATATCTTCTTAACTTATATCAGGCTTATCTCCAATTATTCCTCTCTCCTCTCTCCAAGACCGAGTGTTTCTCAGGTATGGCCTTGGTAGGGGCACCGTTATACAAGGGTAGCCGGTCATAGGGTGCCACCTTTAAATGCACGCCTGGCTTTGGGCAGTTTTTAGGGAAAGGGGAAGGAACAAGGACCCTTAGCCAGTGATTTAAATATCCTTTGATACTGCTTTAGTAATGTCTAAACCAAAATCTAAAAAAAGTTGAATATTTCTTGTGAAAAATCCAAAAAAAAAGTTGAATATTTCCTAAGCAAAAAGCCAACAAAAATTGAATATTTTCAAAATTCATAAAAAAATTCAGATATCTTCCAAAATTCACATAAAAATTCAAATATTTCCAAAGCCCCCATAAAAATTTGCATATTTCAAAATCAAAAAAAAAATACATTGTATTTTTTTGATGGTGCTTTTGCAGGAACAACAACTTTGTAAGGACCAAGAGCACGGGATGACACTACCAAAAAAGCGGGATTTCAGACGGATATTTCAGACGGATATTTTCCGTCTTAATATCCGTCTGTATTTATGACGGATTAGATTCTGTCACAAATTCTATCTCTATTAACGACAGACTATACTCGCTCTGAAGATCCGTCTATAATTATAGACGGAATATATTCCGTCTTTATATCCGTCATAAATTTAGGACGGATATTCAGACGGAAGTAATCCGTCTGAAATTACAGATGGAAATAAGTTCCGTCCGAATTTCCGTCTCAAAATTCCACCTTTCCCGCCACCGTCGGCCCCTCCCTCCCACACCTTCCACCCGACCCCATTTCCACCCCCCCCCCCCCACTCTCCCTCTCGCTCTCTCCTTCTCCTCTGCCCTCTGCTTCCAGTCGTCGCCGCCGGAGCCGCAAAGCCGTCAGAAGCCGCCGTCACCATCCTCGCCGTCCTCAACGTTGACGTCCTCGCTATCGTGCCCACCGCCATTCGTGGTAGCTCGCAGCCGTGCCCACCTTCCTCGCCGAAGGTCAGACGATCGCCGCCGGTATGTCCCCCCTCACCCTCTGTCTTTTTTTTAACCTGCATTTGTTCTCGCTGGGGGTGTGGGAGGGGTGTCGATGGGGAAGGGGAGAGGAGGGGCGTCGTTCCCGTGGCGGCGGCTGGCGGCGAGGGGATGAGGGGGTCGGTTGGGGAGGGCAGTTGGGAAGGGGATGGGGGTTCCCGTGGCGGCCGGGGGTGAGGGGATGGGGGTTTGGGAAGGGGAGGGGGGCCGGCGGTGAGGGGACGGGTGTTTTGGAAGGGGAGGGGGTTCTTGCGGCGGCCGGCAGCGAGGGGACGGGGGGGTCGGTTGGGGAGGGCAAGGGAGGGGAGGGGGGTTCCCGTGGCAGTCTTGTGTTTGTGTTCTCTCCTCATTTCGCTCCTAAAAGATTCTGCCTTTGTTCAGATGTCTTTTGTTTGTGTGTGTGTGTGTGTGTGTGTGGTAGGGGGGAAGCTTTCCGGACTCTTCTCCTTTGGGTAGGGGCCACTGGATCATGTGGCCAGCAATGGCAAGTACGCCAACTGCCGACAAGGGTGGCCCTTGGGGTCTCTGTTGCCAGGTTGTCCAGAATGAAAGGTTCCTCTCAGTTGGGGTGGCGTGCCTGTGTTTGTGATGCCATTAACAGTGCATGTCTATGATATGTGTACATCGGATCCTAATTCCCTGGGCGGGTTTGGCCTTTCCACTTTCTTATTACCGCTCCATTTCCTGGCACTTGCCTTCTGTGAGGGGAGGGTCCAACCCAGATGGCTGCTTCACCCTGGAGAGGCGCGTGGACGACCTCTTTAATTGCGCACTCTGTTGGCTGATGAGATATAGATAAACAGCCCATTTTTTGCCGTTTGGTGAGGGTTTTACGAAGGGGTTGTTTGGTTTGACGGAAAATATCCTAAAATACTGTATCTTTTGTGTCATACAGGTGTGGTATTTCACAGTACTTTATGATGAAACAAACAACTCGTAAAATGAAATTAGTTGAAAATTTTGGTGATTAGAATGATCATTCATCTCACTTTACCTCAGCACCTGAGTTCCTTCGACATCCAATCGACATGGCATGTTCCGTACAGAAAAGAAACGTTATCGCTATTATTGTTGAATTTATAGAAAATAAAAGGAAATCTTTCCTTAAAAATCTGAAGCTAGAAATCAAGTGTTTGAGGTTCCAAGTGGGTGATAAAAACGGGTCACCATCTATTATTAAAAAAAGATTAATCAAACTTTCTGGGTAAAAACAAAGTGTCTTGATGACGCCGATGGTATTTGACGTCAATTAAGCTTGAAGCTTACAAGTCAAAGCATAATTGCGACCTACATTACGATCCACCTGTCACCCAACTTGATGTGACATGAAGATGTGACATGAGGCAGCCTCCAGATCTTCTGTATCTTGGACTGGGCATTTGGCATCAACATCAAACTATTGCATTCCTCCCACTTCAAAAGCGTTCCCGCACCACTACCAAGAGGTTGTTTCCAGACATTTTTAAATTTATGAGGTTAATAAGTATAGAAAGTCGAAAATGACACTATATTTAAAGTTCAAATACTGACCTAGTTACAATCAAACGATAATATTTTTATTCGAAATTTGTATTATTTAAATGCTATTTTCCCTCTGTATGCAATGCACCTGACAATAAAAAAAGGTGCCACATTAATGCGGTTGACCTGATACCCTTGACTTGGGGAGTCGTTAACAGCGGCGCAGACATATGGGCTCTAGACTTCTAGACTGCGTCGAACATTTTACCTGTTCTGCAGGGGCTCGGCCCAGCACATGGGTTTGAGGGCCTCTGATCAGAAAGAAAGGCAGAGTAAAAACTACATCAAAGGTAAGTTTACATCTCGTACACCAATCGTACTTAAGAATAAGAATAAGGGTAAATTAATACAGAATGACTTACGTCTATTTTTCTCAAAACTTATTCCGATACTAAACGTGCCCTCACATTTGAAGGGGGAGATAGCCAATACACGTGGTGCCGCCATATCACAAAACCTGATAATTTTCCCTGGTTAATTGATGAGACTCAAGGGTTATATTTCCTAAACATGGTCGAGCATCACTTTTATGCCTCGGATTAAGTAAAGCTTCTACATTTATCAACAATGGACGTAGATCTCCATTGGCTTGTAGGAGATCCCTTTACTACACCAATAATATTTTGCTGCATCGCCTTCTAGCATGGCTGGTTGAGATCCCCAGTCGTGCGTGCACCAATAAGACACTCATCTTATGGGTGGGCGACATGAATGCCCAACCAATGGGGGGTTCTTAAGGGAGGTAATAAAGGAGCATGGATGAGCAAGGGAGAAGCTATGAATGTCGAGTGGACGGTGGGGGCAAAGAGGTGGGTGGGGAGGTACCGAGGGCTGTGCACCACAGTAACTCTTTTGGCAGTTATTTTTAATTGCATGTAAATATATTTTTAAATCTGATTTTAATAGAAATTTGATGTTAATTTGACTCAAAAATGTAGATTGTTTAGCTTCGATGTTCTTCATTTGAAAATTTTTATAATTTGGGTGTTATTTAATTTGATATGTGCATAATGATAATTACGTTGTTATTTAATTTTATGTTATATAAATGCATGGGGTATTCCCTGTGAGCTGAGGTGCGTGGGTGCGACCTAACATTACACGCACCTCAGGAGAGTGCGTTAAAACCGTGTCAATGTGCCTTCCCGTTCAAGACTTTGGGATTGATGTGTATGTTCTCATTTGTTTATGAGAATGTATATATCTACCTCAAAGTCTTGAATTGTCCCGTTTGGACAGTCTGTGAATGTTTGATCGCACTTAGGCAGTCATTTACTATATGTGTTTGTATGGTTTGTTGAGAATTTCGGTTGCGTCTCCTCACTCTTCTCTGATATACCATTATTGATTTTGAGTGTTTTCTTAACCACTTACTTGTAAGTGTTTAAGAAAATTTTAAAATCAATAAATATATTTGGTATATCGGAGAAGTGTGGGGAGATGATGCCGAAATTTTTAGCAAATCGTGCAGCACATATAGTAAGTGATTGTGCGATCAAACCTTCATGGATGGGTTAAAAGTGATAATCTAATCAATATTCCTCTTCCAACTGCAAATGGTCTATGATGAACGATGTGAGGAAAGGGTCGGGTGTAATATTATGAGTAATGATTTGAAAGTTAGGATGTGTATTGTCATTTATTGGGTGCAGGTAAAATGTCGACAGATCGTTCATGGATGTATCGTAGAATAGTTGACCGGGTGGTGTCAGATGACTTTAAGCTTGGGGTTGAGAGTTTCATTCAATTTGCATTGGGGAATCCAAATGCAGCAATAGATCGCGACGGTCACATTCGATGCCCTTGTTCAAGTTGTAGAAACTTGAGGTGGTGTTCAACATGGGATGTGCAACATCATTTGTACACGAAAGGGTTCGTGGATGGTTATACGAATTGGACGTGTCATGGTGAGCAATTCTTGAGGTATGAGCCCGACAATATTACAGGCACAAGTGGGTACGTGGATATGGTTGTAGATGCTGCTGGTCCTAGTTTTAATATTCACGATGAAGCGCCGAATAAGACAGCCGAAGATTTTATGAACTACTTAGGGATGCTGATGAGCCGCTGTGGGATGGTTGTGAAAAGCACACTCGATTATCTGCAGTGTCACAGTTGTTGAACTTGAAATCTGAATTTCACATCAGTGAGACTTGTTTTGACCGTCTCCTCCTCTTGATCAAGAGTATGTTGCCTCGAGACGAGAAGTTGCCAGAAACTTTTTACCATGCAAAAAAGATGGTCAATGACTTAGGACTTGGATATGTGAAAATAGATGCATGTCCGAATCATTGTATGTTATATTACAAAGATGATGCAGATAAGATATCATGTTCCATTTGTGGCCATGACAGATTCAAACCTAAGGGGGGGTCAATTCAAAGGTAAAAGATGTAACTTACAAGGCGTTGCAATACTTCCCTCTTGTGCCTAGGCTGCAGCGACTGTATATGTCCTCAAAGACGGCTCGACATATGACATGGCACACCGAAAGAGTACAACGTGCCGATGATATAATCAGTCATCCTGTCGATGGTGAAGCTTGGACTCACTTTAGTCGTACTCATCTTGCCTTTTCAAGGGAGTCACGTAATGTTCGATTGAGTTTATGCACAGATGGCTTTAATCCATTCGGTGGTTCAGTGGCAGCTTATTCTTGTTGGCCAGTGTTCATGACACCGTACAACCTTCCGCCGCACATGTGCATGAAGCGAGAAAATCTATTTTTGTCCCTAGTAATTCCTGGTCCAAAAAGTCCCGGAAAAAATTTGGACATATATCTCAGGCCGTTGATTGATGAGCTCAAATTTTTATGGACTGATGGAGTTGTTACTTATGATGCATATAGGAAGCAAAATTTTATTATGAAGGCTGCACTGATGTGGACAATAAGTGACTTCCCTGCATATGGAATGCTATCTGGTTGGAGCACACATGGGAGGTTAGCATGTCCTTACTGTATGGAAGATACCAAATCATTTGTATTGAAACATGGGGGGGAAAGCTGCTGGTTTGATTGCCATCGGCGGTTTCTACCAAGTGACCATCCTTTTCGAAGGCAAAAAGACTCGTTTAAAAAAAATACTGTTGAAATGGATGAAACTGACTTGCAACGGGTGTCGGGTCTACATATGGCGTCACGGGTGCACAATTTACCAGATGTAGTTCAATTGTCTGGTAGCACACGGCAACTCCCTAATTTTGGAAAGGATCACAACTGGGTCAAGAAAAGTATTTTTGGGGAATTACCTTATTGGTCAACTCTTCTTGTACGACACAATCTGGATGTCATGCATACTGAGAAGAATTTTTTTGATAATGTGTTCAATACGATCATGAATGTTAAAGGAAAAACAAAGGACAACGCCAAAGCACGTATGGATTTAAAGATGCTTTGTAGACGTCCAGAACTGGAACTACAAAACGTAAATGGCAAAACTGTGCAGCCTAAAGCAACTTATGTGCTTCATGATACACAGATCAAGGAAGTATGCCAGTGGTTGAAACAGCTGAGATTCCCAGATGGATATGCATCCAACATAGCCCGTTGTGTGAATGTTAATGAGGGGAAAAAGTATGGTATGAAAAGTCACGACTGTCATGTGTTCATGGAGAGGTTACTTGTAACGACCCGAGAATCCGATTACCGGGAAGGCCCGATAACCCGAGACTCGTACCGCCACCCACGAGCCCGAAGACTCGGAAGGGTTAAAAGGATGGTGTGGAAACTACACAAGTATCACAAATAATTGCAGAAATTAAACAGTTATAATATTAAGCAGGAAATAAATAACAATTTAATTGGTCCACAATAAAAATAACAATAACCACAGTCCACGACTAGTACAGTGACAAGAAAGGAAAGTACAGCTACACGGGGCATACCCCGGCTCTGACCTCTGGCACTACCTCTGGGCACCCGCACCACGCTGCGCTCCTGACGCGCTCCCCGAAGGTGGCGTCTCACCTGAAACACGGTGAAAACACGCAGGGAATGAGTCTCGGAACCAGACTCAGTAGGGATCACTCGAACCCTACCTCGTAAAACGAGAAACCACTACTCTAGCGGTAGAAAGTACCTCGGAAAGGAAAGCCCTGTACTCTACAGAACTAGACCCTACGGCACGCAAACCGACACGCGTGCCACGGTACGAGAAGACCGAAACCAACGGTCGAACCGTAAAACCCGAAGGTCGGAAACACACGACTGACAGTCAGACACTCCGTACTCGACAGGAGTACCACCCACTAGAAGCACAGCCGGTAGCGTCCCCTGACGTCTTACACCGCACCGCAGGTGAACCGCCTGACGTGGTAGGTCCTACCCGAGGCGCAAACACCGTACAAATAACCACAAACAAGTGACTAGCTGGGGTCACGCCCGTCGACGTGGGTCCAACCGCCCCCAACCACGTGTGCACACACAGACCACGCGTCCTAGGTCTGGCCCTCTGACCGGTTTTCCCCCGCAGCCGGACTCTGGCTAAGACGAAGGGCCTACGGTAATCGGTCCACAAACCGTCTCGAAAGGTGGGTGCCCGTACACCACTCCCAGGTGAGACCAGCACCTCGTACTGGTGGGCTACGACTAGTGGAGGGTCATTGAAGGAGTAGACTCTCGAGTCAACGGAAAACAACGTCCGAATCCGACAACTTGTGGGAATCACCCCACGCACCAGCCTCGTCGCACGGAGACCCAAGTCGGACAGAAAACGGAGTTGCCACCCCCATGGGGCAAGCAGGCATGTGACGGTCTACCCTAGGGCCGTCACAAGAAAGTAACGGTCCAGGCGGGACCGTCACTCCCAAACGGCGGTCTAACGCAGGCCGTCACTCAATCCGGGAAAAAGGGAAAGTAACGGCCTAGGCTCAGCGCGTTACATGGATGTAACGCGCTTAGCCTAGCGCGTTACACGCCCCTCCAAGGCACAGATTCAAAAAGGGATGTAACGGCCCTGCCCGGGCGCGTTACTCACATGTAACGCGCCCGCACCAGTGCGTTACATGGCCCTCATGCCTGGGGTGAACACAGGAAGTAACGCTCCTGCCCCAGGGCGTTACACGCATGTAACGCACCTAGCCTGGCGCGTCACATGGCCTGACCCCCAACGGTCAAAACCAACGGTCGAAAAGCACGTGACGGCCCAGCCCAGGGGCGTCACTAGCAAACGGCGGCCAGTCGCAGGACCGTTACAGCCCTCGACCCCAAAGGCCAGCACCCAGGGAAGTAACGCACCCCTCTAGGGGCGTCACAAGCAAGTGACGGTCACTGGAGTGACCATCGCTTTCCCCCGAGTACGCTACGGCGGGAAAACCCCAAAACGTCGACCACGCCCCCGTGCATCCACCGGAGAGGGGGAAATCAAAGGGGAAGACCCCAGGGGACCCCTAGCATGCATCTAAGCCACCAAAACACAAAATCATGGGCTAAAACCATAGATCGGGCGGCTCACCCCAAATCATGGAAAAACCCTAAACATGCTCGATCTAGCCCACCTCGGCCTCCCCGCGGCCTACAAACCACGGAAATGAACGGCAAGAGGCTAAGGAACGTCACCCTACCTCAATGGAGCGAATGCTCCGCCGGATCGATCACGAATCACGAAGAATGCTCGAAGCTTCACGAACTCCCCACGCTCCCCACGTTCGCCGCACGCCTCCACGACCACCTCGCCGCCGCCCACGACGCCGCGCCGTCGCCCCGCCGCCGTCTGCAGCCCGAGAGGGGCTCGCCGCGTCCGAATGGGAGAGAGGGAGAGAGAGGGGGCTCACGGTTGGGGAAGGAAGGAGGAAGAAGAAGAAGAAAGAGAAGGTAGAAAAGAAAAAGGAAAATAGGGGGGTATTTATAGAAATCCGATTTTTTTGAAAAAAATACCAAAAATTAGAAAAATACCTTTCCGGAATCCTCGGAACGCACCGATCGCAACGGTACCACTCGTGCCCGGGTGAACCGCCCGGTTCGCCCGCAGCGAGCTTCCGAAGAAAAAGCCGAAACACACACCGGGAATCGGAAAACACGCGCGGAAAAGCCGCGGAACGCCTCCGGGCCTCCGAAACGACTCCGGATCGCGCCGATCCGAACACGAAAGGTGTCCGAAACGAAAATTCAGACACAACAGAGCCAGACGCTCTGAAAACCAGATCCGGGACCCACGAAGAAAGGATCCGAAAGGTCCGGGATATTACAGCCCTCCCCCCTTAAGGAATTTCGTCCTCGAAATTGAGAACAACCCAAGGGGAAAGAAGAGGAAGACTCACTCAAACAGATACGGGAACTGCTGACGCATCTCGTCCTCACGTTCCCACGAAGCCTCACCACCAGAGTGTCGTTGCCACACGACCTTTACCAAGGTAATGACCTTGTTCCGTAGGCGCTGCTCTCGCCTATCCTCCACGCGGATCGGAAACTCTGGGAGAGAAAGATATGGAGTCACCTCAGACCAAACAGAAAACTCAAGCACATGAGAGTCATCGGGCATATACTTCCGCAACATCGAGACGTGGAACACGTCATGCACCGACGCCAACTCAGGAGGTAACTGCAACCGGTAAGCAACCTCACCGATGCGCTCCACAATCGCGAAAGGACCAATATAGCGGGGACTCAGCTTCCCACGCCGTCCAAAACGCATCACCCCCTTCATCGGAGAAACTCTCAAAAACACATGATCGCCCACGGCGAACTCGAGAGGCTGCCTCCTACGGTCAGCATAGCTCTTCTGCCGACTCTGGGCCGCCAACATGTTCTGACGAACTAGGTGCACAACATCCACACATTGCTGCACCAATTCCGGTCCCGTCAAAACACGCTCACCCACCTCAAACCAATCAAGTGGAGTCCGACAAGGACGCCCATACAATGCCTCATAAGGAGCCATGCCGATGCTCGAATGATAGCTGTTGTTATAGGCAAACTCCACCAACGGTAGGTGATGAATCCAACTCCCCTGCCACTCCAGGCAGCAGGATCTCAGCATGTCCTCCAAAGTCTGAATGGTCCTCTCAGACTGACCATCTGACTGTGGATGATACGCCGAGCTGAATGCCAACTCCGTGCCAAGAGCTCGTTGGAAACTCCTCCAGAATCCAGAAGTGAAGCGCGGATCCCGATCCGACACGATCGAAATGGGAACCCCATGTAACGGCACGATCCGCTCCACATACAAACGAGCCAACTTAGACACGCTCCAGCTGACCTTGACCGGTAACAACCGCGTCACCTTCGTCAGCCGATCCACCAGCAACCAAATACTGTCCTGCCCATTCGGGGTCCTCGGCAACCCCACCACAAAATCCGTGGTCACATGGTCCCACTTCCAAGCAGGAACATCCAAAGGCTGGAGAGTACCTCCTGGTCGCTGATGCTCCGCCTTCACCTGCTGACAGATCAGGCACCTGGCCACAAACTCTGCGACATCTCTCTTCATGCCAGGCCACCAGAACTGCCTCCGCAAGTTCCGATACATCTTCGTCGCACCCGGGTGTACAGTGTACCTGCTCCCATGAGCCTCGCGTAACACCGCACGATAAACCTGCTCCTCCGCTGGGACGTACAACCAGCCACGAAACCTCGCAGCACCGTCCTCGCCGAGCTCTACGTCAGCCATAGCCAGAATCCGGGGCAACTCAGGGTCCGCATGCTGAGCCTCTGTCACCTGACGACGGATAGCAGGAGTGACAGTCAGACTCGCAAGCACAGCCAACCCTGGCTCCTGGGGAATCTTGAGCCTGAAAGAGACTTCGGGCACCTGTTCCCAGAGCCTCCACCTACGCAACATCAAGGTACTGACCGCAACCTTCCGACTCAAGGCATCGGCGACGACATTCATCCTGCCTGGCTGATAAGACAGGGTGAAGTCATTGTCCTTCATGAACTCCATCCAACGCCTTTGTCTGAGGTTCAGATCTCTCTGCGAGAACACATACCTCAAACTCTGATGGTCAGTAAACACCTCGAACTTCTCACCGTACAGATAATGCCTCCAGATCTTCAGCGCGAAGATCACTGCCGCCAACTCAAGGTCATGGGTAGGGTAGTTCTCCTCATGGGGCTTTAGCTGCCGAGATGCATAAGCCACCACTCTACCATGCTGCATCAGAACAGCACCCAACCCAACGCCGGAAGCATCTGTACACACCACGAAACCTCCCGATCCAGAAGGTAAAACTAACACCGGAGCCGAGGTGAGTAATCTCTTCAGTTCCCTGAAGCTCTGCTCACACTCCTCGGACCAAACGAAAGGCACATCCTTCAGCGTGAGCCTCGTCATCGGGGTCGCAATGCGGGAAAAATCTTGGATAAACCGGCGATAATAACCCGCAAGCCCCAAGAAACTCCGGATCTCCGTCACCGACCTCGGCCTCGGCCATTGCATCACAGCCTCGACCTTGGCGGGATCCACGGAAATGCCATCACCAGAAATCACGTGCCCCAGAAAGTGCACCTCACTGAGCCAAAACTCGCACTTGCTGAGCTTCGCATACAACTGGTGATCTCGCAGCGTCTGCAGCACCACACCCAAATGGTACGCGTGCTCCTCAGCAGACTGCGAATAAACAAGGATGTCATCCACAAAGATGACCACGAACTGGTCCAAATACGGATGAAACACCCTCTGCATCAAGTCCATGAAGGCTGCTGGGGCATTGGTGAGCCCAAACGGCATCACCAAAAACTCATAATGCCCGTACCTCGTACTGAATGCAGTCTTCTCCACATCGGACTCGCGAATTCTCAGCTGATAGTAACCGGACCGCAAATCAATCCGCGAGAACACTCGCGCAGACTGAAGTTGGTCGAACAAATCATCAATCCGCGGCAACGGATACTTGTTCTTAATGGTCACATCATTCAGCTGCCGATAGTCAATGCACAGCCGCAGACTACCGTCCTTCTTCTTCACAAACAACACGGGCGCACCCCAAGGGGAAAAGCTTGGACGAACATACCCCTTGGCCAGCAGTTCTTGCAACTGCGCCCTCAACTCCTCAACTCAGCGGGGGCCATACGGTAGGGAGCCTTCGCCAAAGGTCCCGTACCATGCACAACCTCGATCACGAAATCGATCTCCCGCTGGGGAGGTAATCCAGGCAACTCCTCAGGAAAAACATCGGGAAACTCGCACACCACCGCAATGTCCTCGACATCCGGCTCCATCCGGTCCGACACAACCACGGACGCGAGAAAACCCTGACAACCGAAATCAAGCAACCGACGGGCTCGAATAGCAGAGATAAGGAATCGAGAAGAGGCGGAACGGATACCTTGGAAATAGAAGGTCCTCTTGCTCGGATGCTGGAAGTAGACCCTCTTCATTCCACAATCCACCACCGCTCAATGGGTCTCGAGCCAATCCATGCCTAGAATCACGTCGTAATCCCGAAGCTGCAACGCATACAACCTGCCTGGCATACTCCGCCCATCGATCCACACCGGAACCTGGTCGAAGCAATACGGAGTGACCATAAAATCACCCGAAGGCAACTCCACTGCTAAATCACAGGACAACTGGGTCACCGGCTCCTCGACGCTCGACGCGAAATCCTCCGAAATAAACGAATGAGACGCGCCAGAATCAAATAAGACCCGAGCCGCACAACCCAAAATCTGAACGGTACCTTCCACGAGCTGCGACGCCACTGCCTCTGCCCTGGTCAAGTGCGTGATATGGCCACGAGCCCTCTGCCTGCCTCCCACGCTGGCTGACCTGGGTAGCGGCGGATACTGTCCCTGCTGCTGCTGCTGCCTCTGCTGCTGGGGAACCTGCTGCTGCTGAGGAAACTGCTGCTGCGGCGGTCTCTGAGGACAGTCACGCGCCATGTGCCCTGACTGGTCACACCGAAAACAGATAATCGGCGCCGTGCACTGCCTGTCTGGGTGGGTCCCACCACACCGTGGACAAGGTCCTCGCGATCCACCCACTGATCCCTGACGCTGCAAAGGAATCGACTGTTGCACACTGCCCGATGAAGCCTGCCCCTGATCCTTGTGCTTCTTACGGAAATTCTTCTTCAAGAACTTCTTGACCTTCGAGCCAAAGGATGTAGATCCTGTCGCCGAAGCTGCATGTGCCGGCACTCCTGAACCACTCATCGCATGCTGGAAGGAACCCTGCTGCTGAGTAGCCGACTGCTGGCTGCGACCTGACAAAGACTGCCCCTGGCTGATCGGTCCTCGAGTCCTCTGCATATCCATCTCCAAGGAAATCGCAACACGAGACGCCGTCTCTAGATCAGTGGCCCCGTTCGCGATCAAATGGTGCCTCAGCTCCAGCCTCAAGCCCTGCACAAACTGCGCCATCCTCACCCTCTCATGCTCCATGATATGAGGTGCATACCGACCCAGCTCGACAAATCGGGCCCTGTACTGCAACACGGACATGTCACCCTGCACCAGCTCTAGAAACTCCCGCATCCGCTGCGTAGCAACGACGTCTGGACAGTACGTACGCTCGAAAGCACTGACAAAGTCACCCCACTCGACCTGCTCAAGTGGACGAAGCTGAAAGGACGTCTTCCACTCGGAAGACCACCACCTCCGAGCCGTACCCTGCAACTGGTTGTAGGCCAACACCACTCTGTCCTCGGCAGTACTCTTCGCAGAACTGAACACCCGCTCCATCTCATCGAGCCAATCACGAGCCGCATCAGGGTCTGCCTGGCCGCTAAAGTAAGGTGGATGGAACTGCATGAAGTCCCTCACTGCTCGGCCCGGCCCACCCCTGACTGACGAGCCCTCACCAGTCTCTCCGCCGAACTGCTGAGACATGAGGTGGTACATGCCACGGAAGAAATCCTCGGCCCCCGGAGCTCTCGCAGCATCCGCGGCCTCGGTAGCCCCCGGAACTCTGCTATGCTCCTCCTGGTCCCTCTGGACCCCCTGCTGGATCTCCTGACCTCCAGCCGACTGCCCCTGCTGAGAGCGAGAACTCCTCCTCGGTGCCATACTCGCTCCTGAAGCATAAGACAGAAAACACGAAAAACGGCAAGGTCAAAATAAACACACGGTGCCCAATGCCAGCGTCACCTGTACATCATCGTTGTGGACTAGTGGACCACTACAATTACCTATGATTCTCATGTAATTCCACAACCGCGCTCTGATACCAGCTGTAACGACCCGAGAATCCGATTACCTGGAAGGCCCGATAACCCGAGACTCGTACCGCCACCCACGAGCCCGAAGACTCGGAAGGGTTAAAAGGATGGTGTGGAAACTACACAAGTATCACAAATAATTGCAGAAATTAAACAGTTATAATATTAAGCAGGAAATAAATAACAATTTAATTGGTCCACAATAAAAATAACAATAACCACAGTCCACGACTAGTACAGTGACAAGAAAGGAAAGTACAGCTACACGGGGCATACCCCGGCTCTGACCTCTGGCACTACCTCTGGGCACCCACACCACGCTGCGCTCCTGACGCGCTCCCCGAAGGTGGCGTCTCACCTGAAACACGGTGAAAACACGCAGGGAATGAGTCTCGGAACCAGACTCAATAGGGATCACTCGAACCCTACCTCGTAAAACGAGAAACCACTACTCTAGCGGTAGAAAGTACCTCGGAAAGGAAAGCCCTGTACTCTACAGAACTAGACCCTACGGCACGCAAACCGACACGCGTGCCACGGTACGAGAAGACCAAAACCAATGATCGAACCGTAAAACCCGAAGGTCGGAAACACACGACTGACAGTCAGACACTCCGTACTCGACAGGAGTACCACCCACTAGAAGCACAGCCGGTAGCGTCCCCTGACGTCTTACACCGCACCGCAGGTGAACCGCCTGACGTGGTAGGTCCTACCCGAGGCGCAAACACCGTACAAATAACCACAAACAAGTGACTAGCTGGGGTCACGCCCGTCGACGTGGGTCCAACCGCCCCCAACCACGTGTGCACACACAGACCACGCGTCCTAGGTCTGGCCCTCTGACCGGTTTTCCCCCGCAGCCGGACTCTGGCTAAGACGAAGGGCCTACGGTAACCGGTCCACAAATCGTCTCGAAAGGTGGGTGCCCGTACACCACTCCCAGGTGAGACCAGCACCTCGTACTGGTGGGCTACGACTAGTGGAGGGTCATTGAAGGAGTAGACTCTCGAGTCAACGGAAAACAACGTCCGAATCCGACAACTTGTGGGAATCACCCCACGCACCAGCCTCGTCGCACGGAGACCCAAGTCGGACAGAAAACGGAGTTGCCACCCCCATGGGGCAAGCAGGCATGTGACGGTCTACCCTAGGGCCGTCACAAGAAAGTAACGGTCCAGGCGGGACCGTCACTCCCAAACGGCGGTCTAACGCAGGCCGTCACTCAATCCGGGAAAAAGGGAAAGTAACGGCCTAGGCTCAGCGCGTTACATGGATGTAACGCGCTTAGCCTAGCGCGTTACACGCCCCTCCAAGGCACAGATTCAAAAAGGGATGTAATGGCCCTGCCCGGGCGCGTTACTCACATGTAACGCGCCTGCACCAGTGCGTTACATGGCCCTCACGCCTGGGGTGAACACAGGAAGTAACGCTCTTACCCCAGGGCGTTACACGCATGTAACGCACCTAGCCTGGCGTGTCACATGGCCTGACCCCCAACGGTCAAAACAACGGTCGAAAAGCACGTGACGGCCCAGCCCAGGGGCGTCACTAGCAAACGGCGGCCAGTCGCAGGACCGTTACAGCCCTCGACCCCAAAGGCCAGCACCCAGGGAAGTAACGCACCCCTCTAGGGGCGTCACAAGCAAGTGACGGTCACTGGAGTGACCGTCGCTTTCCCCCGAGTACGCTACGGCGGGAAAACCCCAAAAACGTCGACCACGCCCCCGTGCATCCACCGGAGAGGGGGAAATCAAAGGGGAAGACCCCAGGGGACCCCTAGCATGCATCTAAGCCACCAAAACACAAAATCATGGGCTAAAACCATAGATCGGGTGGCTCACCCCAAATCATGGAAAAACCCTAAACATGTTCGATCTAGCCCACCTCGGCCTCCCCGCGGCCTACAAACCACGGAAATGAACGGCAAGAGGCTAAGGAACGTCACCCTACCTCAATGGAGCGAATGCTCCGCCGGATCGATCACGAATCACGAAGAATGCTCGAAGCTTCACGAACTCCCCACGCTCGCCGCACGCCCCCACGACCACCTCGCCGCCGCCCACGTCGCCGCGCCGTCGCCCCGCCGCCGTCTGCAGCCGGAGAGGGGCTCGCCGCGTCCGAATGGGAGAGAGGGAGAGAGAGGGGGCTCACGGTTGGGGAAGGAAGGAGGAAGAAGAAGAAGAAAGAGAAGGTAGAAAAGAAAAAGGAAAATAGGGGGGTATTTATAGAAAATCTGATTTTTTGAAAAAAAAAAATACCAAAATTAGAAAAATACCTTTCCGGAATCCTCGGAACGCACCGATCGCAACGGTACCACTCGTGCCCGGGTGAACCGCCCGGTTCGCCCGCAGCGAGCTTCCGAAGAAAAAGCCGAAACACACACCGGGAATCGAAAAACACGCGCGGAAAAGCCGCGGAACGCCTCCGGGCCTCCGAAACGACTCCGGATCGCGCCGATCCGAACACGAAAGGTGTCCGAAACGAAAATTCGGACACAACAGAGCCAGACGCTCCGAAAACTAGATCCGGGACCCACGAAGAAAGGATCCGAAAGGTCCGGGATATTACACTACTGCCCATTGCATTTCGTGATTTGTTGCCAAAGCAGATATGGGGAGCACTAGTTGAGATGAGTCAATTTTTCAAGATTTTATGTGCATCTGAACTCAGATTTCGGGATGTACAAACTATCGAACAAGAAGTTGTCACAACCATTTGCAAGCTAGAGAAGATATTTCCTCCGGCATTCTTTGATTCGATGGAGCACCTAGTCGTTCATTTGCCATATGAGGCTATCGTCGGAGGGCCAGTACAATTTCGATGGATGTATCCATTTGAGAGGTATGTGACAATTTTTGTTAACTTATAAGTCATCCATAGCCGCTACATATCGTTGCCATCTGACTTGTTGTTGTAGGTACATGCATGAATTAAAAATGAAAGTTCGCAACAAGGCACAGGTGGAGGGTTCGATTGCTGAGGCATACATTCTTGAAGAAATTTCGAACTTCTGTTCTATGTACTTTGAGCCAGAGATTCAAACTTGTCGTACTCGACCTCCACGTAATGATGATGGGGGAGTGGATGAATCTTCCGATTGGCTCTCCATATTTAAACATCCTGGACGTGTGTTCGGACGTTACTTGACTCGCACGCTCGAAGATAGAGAGTTGCACGCCGCTGAGATATATATTCTTTTGAATTACCTCGAGATTGAACCTTATGTTGAGTAAGTTCTTAATTCACATTTCCAGCAACTCCATAAGTCTATACATCCTCAAAGTCTATACAACATTAACTTCACAAAGTCTATACATTGGCTTCCTCAAAGTCTATACATTGGCTTCCTCAAAGTCTATACATCCTCAAAGTCTATACATTGGCTTCCTCAAAGTCTATACATTGGCTTCCTCAAAGTCTATACATTGACTTCCTCAAAGCCTATACAGCATTGACTTCACAGAGTCTATACATTGGCTTCCTCAAAGTCTATACATTGGCTTCCTCAAAGTCTATACTTCCTCAAAGTCTATACATTGGCTTCCTCAAAGTCTATACATTGACTTCCTCAAAGTCTCTACATTGGCTTCCTCAAAGTTTATACATCCTCAAAGTCTATACATTGGCTTCCTCAAAGTCTATACATCCTCAAAGTCTATACATTGACTTCCTCAAAGTCTATACTTCCTCAAAGTCTATACATTGGCTTCCTCAAAGTCTATACATTGACTTCCTCAAAGTCTCTACATTGGCTTCCTCAAAGTCTATACATCCTCAAAGTCTATACATTGGCTTCCTCAAAGTCTATACATTCGCTTCCTCAAAGTCTATACAACATTGACTTCACAAGGTCTATACATTGGCTTCCTCAAAGTCTATACATCCTCAAAGTCTATACATTGGCTTCCTCAAAGTCTATACTTCCTCAAAGTCTATACATTGGCTTCCTCAAAGTCTATACATTGGCTTCCTCAAAGTCTATACATCCTCAAAGTCTATACATTGGCTTCCTCAAAGTCTATACTTCCTCAAAGTCTATACATTGGCTTCCTCAAAGTCTATACATTGACTTCCTCAAAGTCTATACATTGACTTCCTCAAAGTCTATACAACATTGACTTCACAAAGTCTATACATTGGCTTCCTCAAAGTCTATACATCCTCAAAGTCTATACATTGGCTTCTTCAAAGTCTATACATTGGCTTCCTCAAAGTCTATACAACATTGACTTCACAAAGTCTATACATTGGCTTTATCAAAAAAATTTAATCATTTTTTATACGGGGTGCTACATTTATATTGCAGACAATTTGATTCAGAATTAGCTGAAAAATGTTCAAATATCCAGGATGTGGAGATTGAAAAAGAACGCGAGAAGTTTTTTTCCAAATGGCTAAGAAACCGAGTTAGTGTGAACTCTGAATATATATGTTTGTATTTACGTATGTTGAGGTAATTATTATTATTTTAACTACTCTAATTTGAATATATGTTGAACAAGGTCTCATTACTGATCAAAGAGTACAACAGATAAGTTATGGCCCCTCGAACCAGACACGTGTCTATCCGGGATATATTGTGAATGGATACAAATTTCATACAAGGGATTATGGGCGAAATAAGTCTCGATGAACAGCGGCGTATGTGTGAAGGGAAGTTTATACAATGAAATGGAATTGGACTACTATGGTATTCTTGACGAAGTCTTAGAACTTCAGTATTTGGGACAAGACAATCATGTATACATATTTAAGTGTCAATGGTTTGATCCTAATTCTGTTCTACATGACACAAATTATGGGATTGTCAATGTCAAGCATAGGTCTAAACTTAAGACCTATGAACCGTTCATTTTAGCCGCACAAGCCCAGCAAGTGTACTATTCAAGCTATCCATCATCCAAGAATAGAGATTGGTGGGCAGTTTGCAGGGTTAATTCAAAACTCTTTCCCACTTATGAGTTAACTATGAGTGGAGATATCTCAGAGGTTGCTCGTGCTGAATATTATCAATCAGACGAAGTTGGCGTTGTCGGTTCCTCTAGGTTTAATCTGGACGAATCTGATGAGCCACTGTCATTACGTACGCGAGATGGAGTGGAAGAAGTCGATCCGACGGAGCTAAATGTTGATGTTAGAGGGGAGGAAGAATCAGATGAAGATGAAGATTTTGAATCTCATGAGACTACTATGGATGACGAAGATGATGAAGTTGAGCTAGATATATCAACATGAGGGAGGCATGTTTTGATAATTTAGTAAGAAGATTCTTACTTTTAAGCATAATTTTAAATAACATTTGTCTAGCCTTATATAATTGTGGATTAATATGTATTAATTGTTTTGTTATTAATAAGAAAATTGTGCGAGGAGGTCGTACTAGGGGTGGGAGGAGATCTAGCAGTGAGAGGGGCGCTACTCCCTCCTCGCTACCATCTTCTTCAGACACATGTATATTTGATCAATAAGTTAGCTATATAAATATTTTAATTATTTACAAACTTAAAAGAATTTAATTATAGGTGCAAGTGTCGGCTCACCACCACTTGTACATACGCCACCACCTCCCGCTACAGGTATGTATATTTTAATTTAAATTCTTGAACATTTGTTCTACTTATGAAAATAAATTCTTGCAGGTCTCAGTGGCCTCCCACTTGTTGTGCATACGCCACTCTCACCACCTCCCGCTGCAGGTATGTATATTTTAATTATATGTTCACAATATTTGTATCACTCCACATGACAATAAATTCTTGCAAGTCTCAGTGGCCTCCCACCTCGAGGATCATGTATGTATATTTTAATTTAAATTCTTCAATATTTGTTCTACTTATGAAAATTACTTCTTGCAGGTCTCAGTGGCCTCCCACCTGTTGTGCATACGCCACCCCCACCACCTCCCGCTGCAGGTATGTATATTTTAATTATATGTTCGCAGTATATGTATCACTCCACATGACAATAAATTCTTGCAGGTCTCAGTGGCCTCCCACCTCTTGTGCAGATGCCACCCCCACCACCTCCCACTGCAGGTATATATACTTTAATTATATGTTCGCAGTATATGTATCACCCCCATGACAATAAATTCTTGCAGGTCTCAGTGGCATCCCACCTCGAGGATCATGTATGTATATTTTAATTTAAATTCTTCAATATTTGTTCTACTTATGAAAATTACTTCTTGCAGGTCTCAGTGGCCTCCCACATGTTGTGCATACGCCACCCCCACCACCTCCCGCTGCAGGTATGTATATTTTATTTATATGTTCGCAGTATATGTATCACTCCACATGACAATAAATTCTTGCAGGTCTCAGTGCCCTCCCACCACCTCCCACTTGTACAGGGCCCACCCCCACCAGTCAGCCCCTTGACGATGCCGGCAGTTGTCACGAGGGAGGCACGACCCATGATAGACGTCGTCCGTGTTGGGTATCCGGGTAAATCTATAAGGTTATATTACATTAATTAGCCCTCAACTGTCTAATATGAATATTTTGACATTTGCAATTGCAGTATAAAATTTGAACCCCACAGCGCTGTCCATCATTCCACCGAACTCATGTTGGCACATGTGCCCGGGGCAGCTTCCACTTTCAGATATTTTCCGATGTCCGTCCGCGATTCATTGTACAACATGTTCTTAGTAAGTAATTACGTCATTTAATTCAAGTATTTCCCAAAGTCAATTTACAACTTTATACTAAGTGTGAAAAGTAATTGATTTACAGCGGTCTTTTCAATTCACATGTGGACATGACGCGGCGAGATGTCGTCGTGCCTGGGAGTCTACTATGCTCTCAAGTTACAAGAGGAAAATACATGAGGCCCGAGCACACGCTAAAAAATTGAGCGGGGGGAGTGAAGACCGACAATTGTGGAAGGCGCATCGCCCTCTATGGATGAGGCAGGAGGATTGGGAGATATCTTGTGACCATTTTGCCGACCCCAAGTGGATAGAAAAGTCCGAAAAAGTCAAAGTAAACAGGGCGTCAAAATCAGGTTCAAATTTGCATACGAGTTGGTCCATCTCTTATGCGGCACATAAACAAAAATTGGTAAGTAATATACCAATTTATCTTCTTACAATTTATCCCAATATTTGACTTTTTTTTACTATGAATTGTATAACATGTTGTGGAGCTTAATCGACCTCCGTCGTTCCTCGAGGTGTTCGACAGAACACACAAAAAGAAGGGGACTAATGATTTTGTGAGTGACACAGCTAAGTCAGCCGCGGTAAGTTTATCTACATATGTAACTTGTACCGTTCATTTAAATCGGCATGTAATTCATATGAAATTGACTAGTTATTTTATTCAATTTGTAGGAAACATATAGCAAAGCAGTGACAGAGAAGTACAGGGATGGAGACACGCAGCAGCCGAAGTTCGATCCGGTGGAGTGGGTGGCAGCAGCTGGCGTACCGAAGAAATGCCGACTATATGATTTTGGGGAGAGCCTAGACGCAAGCGCGGTGACATCAGCGTGTGCGAGTTCTAGCTATACTTCTTCCGGTGGCAGTGCCTTCACTATACCTTCTGTTGCCCCCAGCGCTTCTGCCAGCGACATGATGGACATGGTCCGATCGCAGATTTCTGATATGCAGCGGCGGCAGCAGCATTTCCAGCAAGAGATCTCTAGCCAAGTGTCAGTATTCTTGCAGGTAATTAGTGGCCTCCTCTCCCAGAGCGGAATGATCCCTCAGCAATCCACCACCACCACAGCACAGGCCGCACAGGTGAGTGTTTACTATGTTTTTATTTTGATGGAATTACTCAATTATGTTCATTATTAATTTTAAAACTCATTTACTTTAGAAGAATTGAGAAAATCCGGGGTCCGGGGGTCTAAAACTTGAAATACTGGTCGGATGCCCGTGCCGATCATTCCAACACGACCGAGGAGATGAAAGTGACTTGTCAGAACTGAAGGAATCCAAATCGGATGCCCGGTTTGAACTCGGTGTGAACTGACAAGTCGCGGCCGGGGGTCTAAAACTTGAAATACCGGCTGGATGGCCGTGCCGATTGTTCCAACACGATCGGGGAGATGAAAGTGACTTGTCAGAACTGACGAAATCCAAATCGGATGCCCGATTTGAGCTCGGCGCTCAAAGTTCATTTCTAAAATACACTTAGTTCAAATGAACTGCCAGGTCGCGGCCGGAGGTCTTAAACTTGAAATACCGGTCGGATGGCCGTGCCGATCATTCCAACACGACCGAGAGATGAAAGTGACTTGTCAGAACTGACGGAATCCAAATCGGATGCCCGATTTGAGCTCGGCGCTCAAAGTTCATTTCTAAAATACAAATAGTTCAAATGAACTGTCAGGTCGGGGCCGGGGGTCTAAAACTTAAAATACCGGCCGGATGCCCGTGCCGATCATTCCAACACGACCGGGGAGATGAAAGTGACTTGTCAGAACTGACGGAATCCAAATCGGATGCCCGTTTTGAGCTCGGCGCTCAAAGTTTATTTCTAAAATACACTTAGTTCAAATAAACTGCCAGGTCGCGGCCGGGGGTCTTAAACTTGAAATACCGGCCGGATGGCCATGCCGATCGTTCCAACACGACCGGGGAGATGAAAGTGACTTGTCAGAACTGACGGAATCCAAATCGGATGCCTGGTTTGAGCTCGGCGCTCAAAGTTCATTTCTAAAATACACTTAGTTCAAATGAACTGCCAGGTCGGGGCCGGGGGTCTAAAACTTGAAATACCGGCCTGATGGCCGTGCCGATCGTTCCAACACGACCGGGGAGATGAAAGTGACTTGTCAGAACTGACGGAATCTAGATTGGATGCCCGGTTTGAGCTCGGCGCTCAAAGTTCATTTCTAAAATACACTTAGTTCAAATGAATTGCCAGGTCGGGGCCGGGGGTCTAAAACTTGAAACATCGGCCGGATGGCCATGTCGATCATTCCAACATGACCGGAGAGATGAAAGTGACTTGTCAGAACTGACGGAATCCAAATCGGATGCCCGGTTTGAGCTCGGCGCTCAAAGTTCATTTCTAAAATACACATAGTTCAAATGAACTGTCAGGTCGGGGCCGGGGGTCTAAAACTTGAAATACCGGCCGGATGGTCATGCCGATCATTCCAACATGACCGGAGAGATGAAAGTGACTTGTCAGAACTGACGGAATCCAAATCGGATGCCCGGTTTGAGCTCGGCGCTCAAAGTTCATTTCTAAAATACACTTAGTTCAAATGAACTGCCAGGTCAGGGCCGGGGGTCTAAAACTTGAAATACCGGCCGGATGCCCGTGCCGATCATTCCAACACGACCGGGGAGATGAAAGTGACTTGTCAGAACTGACGGAATCTAAATCGGATGCCCGGTTTGAGCTCGACGCTCAAAGTTCATTTCTAAAATACACTTAGTTCAAATAAACTGCCAGGTCGCGGCCGGGGTCTTAAACTTGAAATACCGGCCGGATGGCCGTGCCAATCATTCCAACACGACCGGGGAGATGAAAGTGACTTGTCAGAACTAACGGAATCCAAATCGGATGCCCGGTTTGAGCTCAGCGCTCAAAGTTCATTTCTAAAATACACTTAGTTCAAATGAACTGCCAGGTCGGGGCCGGGGGTCTAAAACTTGAAACATCAGCTGGATGGCCGTGTCAATCATTCCAACATGACCGGAGAGATGAAAGTGACTTGTCAGAACTGACGGAATCCAAATCGGATGCCCGGTTTGAGCTCGGCGCTCAAAGTTCATTTTTAAAATACACTTAGTTCAAATGAACTGCCAGGTCGGGGCCGGGGGTCTAAAACTTGAAACACCGGTCGGATCGCCGTGTCGATCATTCCAACATGACCGGAGAGATGAAAGTGACTTGTCAGAACTGACGGAATCCAAATCGGATGCCCGGTTTGAGCTCGGCGCTCAAAGTTCATTTCTAAAATACACTTAGTTCAAATGAACTGCCAGGTCAGGGTCGGGGGTCTAAAACTTGAAATACCGGCCGGAAGCCCCTACCGATCATTCCAACACGACCGGGGAGATGAAAGTGACTTGTCAGAACTGACGGAATCCAAATCGGATGCCCGGTTTGAGCTCGGCGCTCAAAGTTCATTTCTAAAATACACTTAGTTCAAATAAACTGCCAGGTCGCGGCCGGGGGTCTTAAACTTGAAATACCGGCCGGATGGCCGTGCCAATCATTCCAACACGACCGGGGAGATGAAAGTGACTTGTCAGAACTAACGGAATCCAAATCGGATGCCCGGTTTGAGCTCGGCGCTCAAAGTTCATTTCTAAAATACACTTAGTTCAAATGAACTGTCAGGTCGGGGCCGGGGGTCTAAAACTTGAAACACCGGCCGGATGGCCCTGTCGATCATTCCAACACGACCGGGGAGATGAAAGTGACTTGTCAGAACTGACGGAATCCAAATCGGATGTCCGGTTTGAGCTCGGCGCTCAAAGTTCATTTCTAAAATACACTTAGTTCAAATGAACTGCCAGGTCGGGGCCGGGCGTCTAACACTTGAAACACCGGCCGGATGGCCGTGCCGATCATTCCAACATGACCGGAGAGATAAAGTGACTTGTCAGAACTGACGGAATCCAAATCGGATGCCCGGTTTGAGCTCGGCGCTCAAAGTTCATTTCTAAAATACACTTAGTTCAAATGAACTGCCAGGTCGGGGCCGGGGGTCTAAAACTTGAAATACCGACCGGATGGCCGTGCCGATCATGCCAACACGACCGGGGAGATGAAAGTGACTTGTCAGAGCTGACGGAATCAAAATCGGATGCCCGGTTTGAGCTCGGCGCTCAAAGTTCATTTCTAAAATACACTTAGTTTAAATGAACTACCACGTCGCGGTCGGGGGTCTAAAACTTGAAACACCAGGCCGGATGGCCGTGCCGATCATTCCAACACGACCGAGGAGATGAAAGTGACTTGTCAGAACTGACGGAATCCAAATCGGATGCCCGGTTTGAGCTCGGCGCTCAAAGTTCATTTCTAAAATACACTTAGTTCAAATGAACTGCCAGGTCGGGGCCGGGGGTCTAAAACTTGAAATACCGGCCGGATGCCCGTGCCGATCATTCCAACACGACCGGGGAGATGAAAGTGACTTGTCAGAACTGACGGAATCCAAATCGGATGCCCGGTTTGAGCTCGGCGCTCAAAGTTCATTTCTAAAATACACTTAGTTAAATGAACTGCCAGGTCGCGGCCGGGGGTCTAAAACTTGAAATACCGGCCGGATGGCCCGTGCCGATCATTCCAACACGACGGGGAGATGAAAGTGACTTGTCAGAACTGACGGAATCCAAATCGGATGCCCGGTTTGAGCTCGGCGCTCAAAGTTCATTTCTAAAATACACTTAGTTCAAATGAACTGCCAGGTCGCGGCCGGGGGTCTAAAACTTGAAATACCGGCCGGATGGCCGTGCCGATCATTCCAACACGACCAGGGAGATGAAAGTGACTTGTCAGAACTGACGGAATCCAAATCGGATGCCCGGTTTGAGCTCGGCGCTCAAAGTTCATTTCTAAAATACACTTAGTTCAAATGAACTGCCAGGTCGGGGCCGGGGGTCTAAAACTTGAAACATCGGCCGGATGGCCGTGTCGATCATTCCAACATGACCGGAGAGATGAAAGTGACTTGTCAGAACTGACGGAATCCAAATCGGATGCCCGGTTTGAGCTCGACGCTCAAAGTTCATTTTTAAAATACACTTAGTTCAAATGAACTGCCAGGTCAGGGCCGGGGGTCTAAAACTTGAAACACCGGTCGGATCGCCGTGTCGATCATTCCAACATGACCGAGAGATGAAAGTGACTTGTCAGAACTGACGGAATCCAAATCGGATGCCCGGTTTGAGCTCGGCGCTCAAAGTTCATTTCTAAAATACACTTAGTTCAAATGAACTGCCAGGTCAGGGCCGGGGGTCTAAAACTTGAAATACCGACCGGACGCCCGTGCCGATCATTCCAACACGATCGGGAAGATGAAAGTGACTTGTCAGAACTGACGGAATCCAAATCGGATGCCCGGTTTGAGCTCGGCGCTCAAAGTTCATTTCTAAAATACACTTAGTTCAAATAAACTGCCAGGTCGCGGCCGGGGGTCTTAAACTTGAAATACCGGCCGGATGGCCGTGCCAATTATTCCAACACGACCGGGGAGATGAAAGTGACTTGTCAGAACTAACGGAATCCAAATCGGATGCCCGGTTTGAGCTCGGCGCTCAAAGTTCATTTCTAAAATACACTTAGTTCAAATGAACTGTCAGGTCGGGGCCGGGGGTCTAAAACTTGAAACACCGGCCGGATGGCCGTGCCGATCATTCCAACACGACCGGGGAGATGAAAGTGACTTGTCAGAACTGACGGAATCCAAATCGGATGCCCGGTTTGAGCTCGGCGCTCAAAGTTCATTTCTAAAATACACTTAGTTCAAATGAACTGCCAGGTCGGGGCCGGGGGTCTAAAACTTGAAACACCGACCGGATGGCCGTGCCGATCATTCCAACATGACCGGAGAGATGAAAGTGACTTGTCAGAACTGACGGAATCCAAATCGGATGCCCGGTTTGAACTCGGCGCTCAAAGTTCATTTCTAAAATACACTTAGTTCAAATGAACTGCCAGGTCGGGGCCGGGGTCTAAAACTTGAAATACCGGCCGGATGGCCATGCCGATCATTCCAACACGACCGAGGAGATGAAAGTGACTTGTCAGAGCTGACGGAATCAAAATCGGATGCCCGGTTTGAGCTCGGCGCTCAAAGTTCATTTCTAAAATACACTTAGTTTAAATGAACTACCAGGTCGCGGCCGGGGGTCTAAAACTTGAAACACCGTCGGATGGCCGTGTCGATCGTTCAACACGACCAGGGAGATGAAAGTGACTTGTCAGAACTGACGGAATCCAAATCGGATGTCCGGTTTGAGCTCGGCGCTCAAAGTTCATTTCTAAAATACACTTAGTTCAAATGAACTGCCAGGTCGGGGCCGGGGGTCTAAAACTTGAAATACCGGCCGGATGGTCATGCCGATCATTCCAACACGACCGGAGAGATGAAAGTGACTTGTCAGAACTGACGGAATCCAAATCGGATGCCCGGTTTGAGCTCGGCGCTCAAAGTTCATTTCTAAAATACACTTGGTTCAAATGAATTGCCAGGTCGGGGCCAGGGGTCTAAAACTTGAAATATCGGACGGATGCCCGTGCCGATCGTTCCAACACGACCGGGGAGATGAAAGTGACTTGTCAGAACTGACGGAATCCAAATCGGATGCCCGGTTTGAGCTCGGCGCTCAAAGTTCATTTCTAAAATACACTTAGTTTAAATGAACTACCAGGTCGCGGCCGGGGGTCTAAAACTTGAAACACCGGCCGGATGGCCGTGCCGATCGTTCCAACATGACTGGGGAGATGAAAATAACTTGTCAGAATTGACGGAATCCAAATCGGATGCCCGGTTTGAGCTCGGCGCTCAAAGTTCATTTCTAAAATACACTTAGTTCAAATGAACTGCCAGGTCGCGGCCGGGGGTCTAAAACTTGAAACTCTGGCCGGATGGCCGTGCCGATCGTTCCAACACGACCGGGGAGATGAAAGTGACTTGTCAGAACTGACGGAATCCAAATCGGATGCCCGGTTTGAGCTCGGCGCTCAAAGTTCATTTCTAAAATACACTTAGTTTAAATGAACTGCCAGGTCGCGGCCGGGGGTCTAAAACTTGAAATACCGGCCGGATGCCCGTGCCGATCATTCCAACACGACCGGGGAGATGAAAGTGAGTTGTCAGAACTGACGGAATCCAAATCGGATGTCCGATTTGAGCTCGGCGCTCAAAGTTCGATTTTAAAATACACATAGTTTAAATGAACTGCCAGGTCGGGTCCGAGGGTCTAAAACTTGAAATACCGGTCGGATGGCCGTGCCGATCATTCCAACACGACCGGGGAGATGAAAGTGACTTGTCAGAACTGACGGAATCTAAATCGGATGTCCGGTTTGAGCTCGGCGCTCAAAGTTCATTTCTAAAATACACTTAGTTCAAATGAACTGCCAGGTCGGGGCCGGGGGTCTAAAACTTGAAATACCGGTCGGATGGCCGTGCTGATCATTCCAACACGACCGGGGAGATGAAAGTGACTTGTCAGAACTGACGGAATCTAAATCGGATGCCCGGTTTGAGCTCGGCGCTCAAAGTTCATTTCTAAAATACACTTGGTTCAAATGAACTGTCAGGTCGGGGCCGGGGGTCTAAAACTTGAAATACCGGTCGGATGCCCGTGCCAATCATTCCAACACGACCGGAGAGATGAAAGTGACTTGTCAGAACTGACGGAATCCAAATCGGATGCCCGGTTTGAGCTCGGCGCTCAAAGTTCATTTCTAAAATACACTTAGTTTAAATGAACTATCAGGTCGCGGCCGGGGGTCTAAAACTTGAAACACCGGTCGGATGGCCGTGCCGATCGTTCCAACACGACCGAGGAGATGAAAGTGACTTGTCAGAACTGACGGAATCCAAATCGGATGCCCGGTTTGAGCTTGGCGCTCAAAGTTCATTTCTAAAATACACTTAGTTCAAATGAACTGCTAGGTCGCGGCCGGGGGTCTAAAACTTGATACTCGGTCGGATGGCCGTGCCGATCATTCCAACGTGACCGGGGAGATGAAAGTGACTTGTCAGAACTGACGGAATCCAAATCGGATGCCCAGTTTGAGATCGGCGCTCAAAGTTCATTTCTAAAATACACTTAGTTTAAATGAACTGCCAGGTCGCGGCCGAGGGTCTAAAACTTGAAATACCGGCCGGATGCTCGTGCCGATCATTCCAACACGACCGGGGAGATGAAAGTGACTTGTCAGAACTGACGGAATCCAAATCGGATGTCCGGTTTGAGCTCGGCGCTCAAAGTTCGATTTTAAAATACACATAGTTTAAATGAACTGTCAGGTCGGGTCCGGGGGTCTAAAACTTGAAATACCGGTCGGATGGCCGTGTCGATCGTTCCAACACGACCGGGGAGATGAAAGTGACTTGTCAGAACTGACGGAATCAAAGTTCATTTCTAAAATACACTTAGTTTAAATACTGTTTCAGGCTAGTAGTTGATTTATAAAACATGCAGTTATCAATTTGATATGTTTGCTTTCAATTTATGCTAATTTCTTCACACTAATTTTTTTATCTATGAATGAATGTTATTATTTTTTTAATGTAGGGGGATCCTTCTGCGGGCGGTGACAGAGGAGATGAGCAGGGCAGTGAGGATACGGACGATGAGGATATGGACGATGTACCGGATATTTCTTGATATTTGATGATATTCAGACGGATCAGCAGGGTTAATGTCTTTTTTTTGTGGTATTTATTTGATCAGAATTTTATTTTTCGGTGGTGTTTATTTGATTAGCAGGTTCCCAATATTTTTTTTTTCAACATGTAGAATTTCTTGATGTTTATGTATGATTAAACATGTTTTGTAAAATAATTTAAGACTTATATAAAAAAAACGTAGATTTTAGACGGATTTTCAGACGGGATTTGCGACGAATATTGTCCGTCTGTCAGCCGTCGTAAAATCCGTTTGGAATATAGACGGATTTCAAACCACATTTCGGATAGGAGTTGAGTTGAATTTCAGACGGTTATTATAGCCGTCGTAATGTCCGTTTGAAATAGCGACGGATTTCGGATGAATTTTCATACGGTAACATGATTTGAGACTAAGAGTTGGGCTTCATTTCAGACGGTAACTATATTCCGTCGTAATATCCGTCTGAAATTTCAGACGGAATTTCAAACGGAAAATATATCCGTCGTAAATTTCAGACTGAAAATTTCAAATTTCAGATGGAAATGTCTCGTATGAAATTCAGACGGAATTTGTGACTGATTAAATTCTGTCTTATTTTCAGACGTAATTTCCGACGGAAACATAAACTGTCACAAATTTGTGACTAAGAATTTCAGACGGTCGGTTTCAGTCTGAAATCTGTCGCAAATCCGTCACAAACGTAGTTTGTGACGGCTTTTCAGACGGATTTCAGACGGATACTGGCCGTCTGAAATCCCACTTTTTCTGGTAGTGTGAGTCCTCTCCATTCATTACTATCTACCTTTTGATTCTCCTCATGTTCACAATGATCACATATTCATGATTTGCTGCGCATTACCTCTGATTATTCATCTCCAAATCTTTTTTATCAACTCCTGCTGATTTCGCTCGCTCACTCTTGCCGCTGGGCATTACTTAAACCTGATCAGTCAAGTGACTAGCCAAGTTGTCATCCTCATGACAAACAAACAATGATGCTATGCTACATATGCTTTAATGATGCTATCTATATTAAATGTTATTCATGCCTTTCACGGTATGTACACTTGAATGCTATTCATGATATGATACATACATGTTATATTTTCATGTTATTCAATGCTATTCAATACTTTCATGCTTGAATTCTATCCCTTCTATGGTTGATATGTTTAAATGCCTTATTCATTGCTTGTTATCTTCCTTATATCTTGGCTAATGAATTTTTGAGCGCAGGATAAAAAGCTCTTGGTCCCACCGTCTGGGCATCATCATCCAAGTCGCACGGTGTTTGCACTGCACATCTTAGTTCCCACCATGCTTATTATCACCATCTCTTCCTATATGCATTCCTACTATATGCCATTATGCTACTAGATTATATCAATGACCTTGTGGCTCTGGTAAATCTGGAATTTGAGTTCCCCTTCATCAAAAACAATGATAATTCCATAGGCATCTTAGTCGCACAGATAGGCCGTTGAGCCATCCAAGATTGGGGACGATGATTCCTTTCGCGAGATGATGCGCGGATAAATGGGCTTCGGCTTAGTATCAGCTCGCGAAATCAGTTTCTTGACCCAGTCTTGGCAGTTTAGCAATATTATCCTTGATTATTTTCTATTTTTGTTTGCTTTATATTTTTCCTTTAAACCCAGCATACATTCATATAGGAATTTGAATCAACGTTGAAAAATCATTCTGATAAGCTGATTTGGAGAGTCAAATTGATCTTAATCTTTCCAGATATGAGATATTCATTGCTGAATGGAATCCTCAATTCGTTTTGTCGCTGTTTTGGGTCATTTTCTCGAAAGTTATTTGTTTAGATTTCTATTCTCTTATTTCAATCCTTTTCCTTTGATCCACCTTGATTGCAGCACGTCCACATTGGCTGGTAACCGCTCCCCAATTGTTAAACCTACAGGTTTGTGACCTGGGGTACTTCCACCGCGCTGGAAGTTGATCATCATCTTTTATCTCCCTTGTGCCTGCATACACATTTGCTCCCTCTTTTATCCAAACATCGTTGATTTCATTGAATTTCCCGAGATTGCTTCATCTCAAGCTCTTGATTTAATTCTCATCATGTGATGTTGATCGCGTGTCTCATCACACCTTGACATCTACTTTTCAGTTCACTCTGCTCCCTTGCAAAGCAAACGCCAAGGTGGGGCAGTTGTAGACACGCCAAAATTGACGTTACTGTGAGCACATCTCATATTACCTTGTAATACCCCAATTTGACCCTCAAATTAATTTTTTTGAGTGATTTTTCCCATTTTCTTAGATTTCTCCTTTTTTTCTCCCTTTTCTTATTTTTTCCTATTTTTCTGGAGTTTCTAGATATTTTTCTCTATTTTTTTGAATTTTTCAAGAATTAACGACATGAGGAAGGGTGTCATTTTATTTTAAAAAAATAAAAAAAGTGAAAATGACGCCTCTTTGAGGAGGCGTCCATTCATTTCTTTTTTTCCTATTTTTTTAGATTTTTTAAAAAAATTTCAAATTTTTTTTAGAATTAACGACATGGAAGGGGGTATTATTTGATTTTAAATAAAATAAAAAATAAAAAAAAGGGAAATGACACCATTGTGTGTGGCGTCAATTACATTTAGAATATTTTAAAATTATATTTTGACCCTCTTTCGGGGGTGTTTTGGTGACCTTTTGGGTGTCAGAAAAATATGAAAAAATAGAATTGGAATCAACACAGTTAGATGCACGTCCACCTAAAAAATGAGAAAATAATAATGAGAAATGAGAAATGGCCCTGTTTTACATAATTTAAAATGACGTCTCTCACGGGGTTATCATTTCAAATGACGCCCGCGTGAGCGGTCGTCATTTCCTTTTGACATTTTTTATTATTTTGATTCGCGACACTGTGCAGGTCGTTATTTCAACTGACGATCGCGTGAGGGGTCGTCATTTCCTCCAGATTTTTAACCCTTCTTGTACTTCGTCCTTTCTCCGTTTTGAGCCATTTTTCACTTCGGAAAGGACCCTAATGACTTTCCATGACTGGAGGGATTCCTTTCAATGTTTATCTCCTACTAAAATCGGACTATCTTAATTGTTCTTTGATTTAATCACCGAATTCCTCCCTATAAATAGAGCCATGTTGCTCTTGCTCGATAGGCCGATTTACACACAAAGGGGTGGTGCTTCCCGAGTTTTGGCACAGGAGGGAGTGTCCCGCGCGCTCAAAGCTTCATCCGTGAAGGAGACTTCCTCCCGAACGTATATCAAAGCCAACGCACAGGAAAACTGCCCAGGCTCCTCTTATTGCCTCTTTGCTCCTCTGATTGTTTTATTTTATTTTATTTTTTGTGTTAACAGTATGCATGCATCATATCGTAGCTTCTTCTCTACTTCTCAACCGTGTTGAGGACCTCCCTTCAGTGCAACGCTTGCACATTTTATCTCTTATTTGTTTTCTCATCCATTCATCATATTATATCCTTCCCTTTGCATAATGGGTTTAAAAGGGCAACACCCACAAGGTGTGTTCTAGTACATGTTTTCATATTCATATTTATATTGTGGATTTGATACTACACCTTGGGTTTACTAGTTCCATTTCATTGGTTGTTGTCTTTGTTTCTTACAAAGGTAATCAAAGAAGAACTCCATCCATCGACCGGCCGGTAGGAAGGGAAGGAAATCGCTCACAATCTCCTACGCTTTAAGGTATTCCGCGATCCCTCCTTTTATTATTGATTATATCCTTTGAGGCCCGCGGTCACTGACGATCACCTTTCCCCTTAGCATCCTCGCATGCTCCCCTTTTCTCCTCTTTCCCCTTTCTTTTCCCTTATAATTCTTCTTAGTTTTCCTTAAGTGGATTTCTTAGAATCTACAATCACCTTGGCCATGAATTTATCGAGGAGTCCTCAGTGAACGATGTCCTCGAGCGCATCTCGGAGTTGGACACACTCCTCGGTGTTGTGACCGTAGTTGCGGTGGAATCGACAATACTTTCTGGTGTTCCTCTTGTCAGGGTCACCCTTTAGCTTACACGATCACCAGAGGAATGACTCCTCACGGATTTCCATGAGAATCTATTCGGGGGGAGCGGTGAGGGGAGTGTACTACCTAGGGGCAGGTCTCCATTTGGGTGCCATACAGTCACTGCGCTCCCTCTTGCCGCGATAGTACATGGAGTGGTTACCTGAGTGCTTCCGCTCGGCATGGTCACCCTTGAATTCCCGATCGAGGGCGACATTGCTCTCCTCATAGCTGGCATGTTTTTGCGCCAGGGCTAGGAGCTCCATGACAGTGGTGGAGGCCTAAACCCCCAAGGAATGGTAGAGAATGTTGTCACGTGTCCCCTGAGCCAGTGCGGTGGTGGCGATGCTGACGTCAAGACAGGGGATGCAGAGGGCCTCCTTACAGAAACAGGCGATGAATTCTCATGGGGGATCAACATGCCCTGCTTGATGGGGAGTAGAGTGACAGTGGATCAGGCCTCCTTCTTGTAGATGTGGAAGTTCTCCTTGAACATCTACTTCATCTTCTGGAAAGAGGTGATAGAACCCACCGGGAGGGACTCGAATCACATCCAAGTATTCTCTTGAAACGTAGTGGTGAAGGCTAAGCACTTCACAACATTCGAAGTCTGGTGGAAGACCAGGTTGGACTCGAAGCTGTGGAGGTGGGCGACCGAGTCAATGGTGCCATTGTACAGAGTGAACGGTGGCAACTGGAACTTTGGTGGGATAGGAGCCTCCAATATCTCCTGGGAGAAGGTGTCACGTCCCGTACTCTATTCCGTCGAGGTATTGTCTGCTTTGGCCTACCGACCTCATGATTTTGTCCCTTTCTATGGGTGATCGACTCCAGAATGAGGGACTTCTCAGAAGGTCACCCATCCCAGTACTACTCCCCATTAAGCACGCTTAATTTCGAAGTTATTTTTAAGAACTGAGCCGATACTTCAAAAGGCGCCTCGGTGATATAGAGTACAATTTAGCTATATTTGAGGGTGTTACAATCTACCCCTCTTATATAGGCGACGTCCTTGTCGCTTGGCACATATAGCACACAATCAAATCTCCGTGCAGGTAGGACTCTAGAGGTGGCCCCTACAGACTCAAGAGGTGGCTCCCATAGCGTAGCACTGTGATTTGCATGACACTTAGTTCCCACACTTCCGGCTGGGGTATGACTCTGATACCATTCTGTCACGCCCGTACTCTATATCATCGAGGTATTGTCCACTTTGGCCTACCGGCTTCACGATTTTATCCCTTTCTGACAGTGATCGGCTCCAGAATAGAGGACTTCCTGGGAGGTCACCCATCCCAGTACTACTCCCCATTAAACACGCTTAACTTCGGAGTTCTTTTTAAGAATTGAGCCGATACTTCAAAAGGTGCCTCGGTGATATAGAGTACAACTTAGCTATATTTGAGGGTGTTACAGAAGGGGGCCTGGAAATCGACGTCATCATCGACCAGGCCCTTTGTCTTGGCTGCTTGGATGATGTCGTCCAAGTAGCGTACCTTCCCCTTGAACTCACGCTCGACGTCACCATAGCGTCGCAATCCCTGGGCCATCCGTAAGTTGGAGTGGAGGAGGCTCGGCGAGCGGCGCTGAGAACACCGGGGTTGGCGCAGAGTGCACATCATGGAAGCAACTGAGGGTGCTTGGCCGTTGACTGCTGGCTAGACTCTACTCCTCGGTGGGGGGATTACGGTGGCACGATCCTATTCTGCCTGCTGATTGAGGAGGCCTTGGTAGGCCTCTGTCAATGCCTAGAGTTGGCAGTGCATATCTACCAACTCCTATGCCACAGAGTGGGCAGAGGATTGGTGGTGGTCTCCCTTGGACAGGTGGTCACTGGCAGCTTCTCGAGAGGCCTGGCGGGAGCCCACCGTCCCCTATCGGTTGCTAATATTGTGGTAGCCAATCCTTGGTGTCATGGCTCTACGCTTCTGTTCCCACAGATGGCGCCAAGAAGTGTAGCAACAGAGATTGGTCACCCAAAGCTCGAACCACACCTCTAGAGATTTGTTTGATGGGGGAAGGAAGGAACATTCGCTGGAAAGGGACCTGCACCCATGGGCAAATGGTCAGAAGGAACCCTGGGAGTTATCCCAGGGGGCAACCATCCGACGGTCAAATTAGGCAACTGGCGAGACAAGGGCACGCAGTTGAGAAGAGAGGGAGAGAGGGAGACCATAGCGGTGGAGTGAGAGCTTGAAGGGCTTAGGTCGCATACCACCTTGGCCGTCGGATTAGGGTCCTATTTATACTATCACCATGGGGTTGACCATTGCTTTCGCTGGGTTGCTGTGGCCGAAGGAGTCGTGAGCCGCCCTGCCTGCGTGTGTGATGAGGCAGAGAGGCGTGGGCACCTCTGCCAGAAGGGGTAGCTCAGCCATTAATGCGACAGGAATCGCTGGAGGCGTGGGGCTAACCTGTTAGGGGGAGAGGCATGGGCAGCGTCCTCCCTTTTCCCTTCACCGGACTGGTGCGCCTCCCGCCATTAATGCGCTACCGTGGACGTGGGTCGTGGCCGCTGGCATAGGAGGTGCATGTGAGTACGACACCTGAGCTTGGGCCTATGGCAAGACAAGTTGCATGCTGGACCGGAGCGTTGGGCGTGAGCCCAGAGGGTCATACTTGCGTGGTGGGCTGCCTAGGCTTGCTTTAATGGGCCGACATACATTACCCTCCTCAGGTACATATCCTACACGAGGTCGGGTAAGATATTATTGAGGGAAATGTAGAATGAGTTAACCCCAGATTAAGGGTTTTAACCCTATCCGACGTCGAGTGGTGTATTTCGACTCTCAAACTTGAATAACTCATCCATCTGCGAATAACTCGTCTTAACCTGTCTTATTCTATTATCAAAGTGACTCTAGTAGAATATTCGTCTATACGTCAATAACAGTTAATCATAATGATATTTTTATAATAGTTCATCAACAATAATGATATGTGTGCTAATACATCTTTAGAAATGATATTTTTGGTGTTTTAATTTTAACAGTTATTTATATGAAAAAAAATTCTTGACATTACCGATGAGAGGGGTCGTGGCGATCTCTGGTCGGCATGCACGCTTCCCGCGTGCGTAGTGGTCTACGGTATACAATGAAATTTGTTCCCAAAAGTCCAACCTTCTTCGAGCTTTTGGTTATAGACACGAGGAGGAGGGCGGAGGAGAGAGAATACTTGGAGCTCCACCACCTCAGTTCCCCTGCTACCGGCCCACCACCCCCACCAGAACTCGTATGGTTCTCGGCCCTAACATCCTTCCTAACAACCCCTGAGCAGAGGGAGGAGAGGCGAGAAGAGGAGAAATATCGATGGCTGCTCTTGCTGTTTCCTTCGTCCCCACCAAAGATCTCCGTCTCCCCTCATTGTCCGGTAACATCTCCATCCCTCTCTCGAATTTTCTGACCCCTTTCTTCGATCAATTCACATGGGTTTTATTAATTGGGGAAGCTTTCTATACATTTCCACTTCCTTTGATTTTTGTTAATTATTGTTCCATTGTTTCTGAGCGATGAGTTATTTATTTCGATTAGGGTTTTAGTTTCTTCGGCCATCAAGTTGGTTGTATTAATTTTGCGATTACGATGCTTATTTTATGGTTTTTGCGTTTTTTACGGGTTCCAATTTCATGAACTGGTATTTCTTGCTGGCATTTCTCTGTCGATGAGTGCATGTCCACCGCCCCCCCCCCCCCCAAAAAAAAAAAATAAAAAAATCGTGTTCGCGGATAAAGCTCAGTGCAAAAAATCAATGTGTTCGTGGATAAAGTTCAGTGCATGTGGCGTTCCTGTCTGCTGTTGCTGTAAGCAAGTCCAGTTAGTGCATGAGTGGATTACCCATTAGAGGAGGCTAACAGTTAACAGCCCCAGGCTAAGAACGGGGGTTTTATCCTACGTCCTGTTAGGAACGATGCACTCTGTTTGTCCACTCTCTCATGAACGCGGAGAGAGAAAAAAGAGATTGAAGAAGTGACGAATAATCATACAAGAAGAAGACAAGGATTTTTTACGTGGTTCGGAGGCGATGTGCCTTCCTACATCCGCAGCGAGGTTTCACCATATGAAGGTGAAGAGAATAATTGGCAGTGAGGAGACTTTTAAATACAGGGAGATTAGGGCATCTCTAATCTAAACACAGTAATACCCCTATCATAACAGGGTGAACTTGAGCCTCAAGTAACTGGGTTCTGCATCTTAACCACTGGACTGGACTGCATCCATTACTTGACACGGCTACCTGAAAATTTTCTTCCAGGGGGATCCGTGGTGCGAGGGCAGGCATCTGAGAATTCAGGCTCCACACTCCAACACACCTGTGGGTAATAATGCATGGAAGTCACTCTAGGATAAATTCAATGCAACGGGGGCAAAATTCTCTTAGAAATCTGAAATATTATAGGAGAGAGAAATTGGGAAGTGTAACAATTTACTGTTTGTGCTTACTCTCCTTTGGAGTAGATTTCTCACTAGTAGAGCCGCAATTGGATGCTGTTGATTCATTTGCAAAGTATGACGACTGTTTCCCTAGAGTAACTAAAGTCTTTGACTTAACTAGCCAGATGGACTGATCGTGAATGGTGTGGTAATTTTTTTGTTGTTTGAAATGTTTATCTTTTCTTATAGATGATCATGCTCCCTTTATCAAACCTTGTGGTCTTCTTTTTCTTTCACAATATATATGGCTATGATTGGTTCGCTTTTGTAGTTTCTGGGACTTTCTAGAATGTGTCTCTCATTACTACTGACCTAGAGACATAAAGTTCAAGGGAGTAATGGGTAAAAAAGAATAAAAAAGATTTTAACTTACCGCAAACAATAACAAGATCCATAGCTGGGAGTTGCATTATGTTCTTTTAAGGGAGTTCCTCATATGGAAATCATTTGTAGAACTGCACGAATGGATTTATGAGTAGAATGAAACAAAGCATAACCCAAGCCAGGAGAAAACATAGACCATGAGGCTTGAAACCTACACATGCGTATGGCAGTTCCTGTGATTGTGTTATATTCCATTGTTGAAGTAATACATTGTTTTCTTGGGAAGAAGTATGACGTAGGTTATTCTATCTATTCAGGTATGTCCCAACTCTGTATCTACTTTTTTGGTAGCTTGCTTGTGTGCTCCTGGTGGACACTTAGCTACTTGATCCTGGAGACCTTTTTTTATTTTGCCTATTTTGAGTTTATATAAATTATCAAGGTAGCACTTAATGTCAAAAAATCATCACAAATTAGAACAAAAGTAATAGTGTTCTATATACATTGTTGCTTCTTTTGTTTGGATCTTGGTCTTCTAGTGGAGACTGTCTAATTGTTGTCTACTTTTGAATTTAGGTTACTCCAGGAAAGAGTCAGGGCAATGTCCCATACATTTCAGCGGTAGGAATTTGTCATTCAGCCCTCCATTCCAGGGAAAAGTGAAATTCACGACATATAAAGGCGGTCTTGCAGTTCAAGCTACCTACAGGTATTCTTTAACTGTATCTCCTACTGACTACAAAAAGGAACTGGATTCATGCAGCTTCTTGCTAAGGTCCTAAGTAATGTAGGTGGCACTTTGTCTGGAACATAGAGATTTGAACATCTACAGAAAATGTCATTTTCTAAAGAAGTTCAGAAAATATATAACTATATAGGTCGATTAAAAAAATACATACTAACGATTAATGGTTAAATCATGTTTTCTTCGGATGAGTTCATCATGTTTACTTTGAATGTAAAATAGGCTGTGAATCTGTGATATTTACTTTGAGTTAGTCCTTCATGTTTCACCTAAATGGTTAAATCAGTGGTATTGATTATTGTAACATGTTGGAAGGGCCATTTTCTTATTCTACGGTTTTCCACAACAGATTGGTAAAAAAAGCGTGGTAATGCTCTGGGTAATCAGCTTCTTTTCATCCTCTCCATTTCCCGGTATCATGTAGGCTATTAATGTGGCTTTGGCAAGTCGAATTATCTTCAAGTTAATTGGCAAATGGCCTGTGTCTTTTGTTTGCCCAAGTATTGAAAGATGTTAACCCTTTCAGTTGTTGTATTTTAAGTATTTTCTTTTGTTGAATGAAAGATGTGCAACTTTAGCATTCAACTGCTTCCTGTTGCGTGTAGTAATTTGTTGACATGTAAGGTACGGACTCTACCTTCATTGCTCAAATAATTTACTTTGTTTACTCAGTGGAGATCGTGGAAGGCCAAGCAGTGCAAGTATCTTCGTGGGGGGATTTATCTTGGGAGGAATTATTGTGGGCACCCTTGGCGCTGTGTTTGCACCTCAGGTAACTTCTGAACAAATTCTTTTTTTCTGTAGTGCTTTGTGCTTGCTTGAGTCTCATGGTAGTCTTTGCAGCCACAAGGAAACTTTTGTCCAGATGTTACAAATACATCTACATATTTATTCCCAGATGTTACAACTACATGTATACAATTATTTCTGCTGAACAGTGTCAAATGTTGAAAAAACTGTGAAAGGCACTGCAGTCAGATTTTGATCTTGAATTCATTATAAACATGTTTCAAATATCACCTTTATTGGCTTCTAATGAGAAAGATTTTTCAGTAATGGAAGGTAAGCATGTGTTGGTTCTTAATAATAAAGCATATCCATGGTTGAGGTTTTGTACTTATGTAATTCAGTTGCAGCAGTGAATTCTTCATTTTGACGCATGTATCTTTGGGATCTTGGTCTGAAACAGTGAGGTAGTCATTGTTTATGTCGAATTTTGTTAATTTTCATCTGATGCTGGTTCATCTTTCACCCTATCATTTGCTCTGGGATTTGCAGCCAGGGATTTTCTCGCGTGTGTTTGAGCTGCATATTATTTTGCTGCTGCTGATTGAATTTACAGAATGATTATTCACTTTTCATTTATGTAGAATCAGAATATCAAATTGGCCGATCCATATGGATCTAGTGATCAGTTAGCTCGCATCAAGGTTGGCACCTGCCAATTGAGAGTCAGTAGGTAGAGTCCGATTTATTGGAGAAAAAAAGGAAAGGCCTGTGGCTGGCCAACATGTGCTTATCTTCCTGTTAGTCATCAGTTGGCTGCCAGCATTCCTATCTGATGAGAAAAGAAGGAACTGGGCCAGTCATTGGGTCCACTGTTGCGAGGTCAGGTGGTTGGCCAGAGGACTTCGTATGTGGGAGGCAGTGACAACTCACTAACACTAAGCAAACATCTTGCTATCCAATATTTTCAGGAATCATGATAAAGTTCAACGTGCTTTCTGAAAAGAAAAATAATCAAATCAAATCTAAGTGATGCGGGACAGAAATGACGGATCTGTTGTGGGCCATACTGGGCGTCTCCCCGATGCTGATGGGCCTGCTATTAGGCCGGGCTGAGATCATCGTCTGACGTGAGAAAGCCGATTCAGTCGTTGCTGCCTCGGCTGCCTGTTTCCGTGGTAGACGTTGGGGCTAAGGGGCAGGGTGATTTTGCTGACAGAGAAGAGAGACTTAGAGGTGACTGGATCTCACAATAACTAAAGAGGGGGGTGTGAAAGCATTAAATGTTGGTGAATAAAATAATGGAGTTGAAGTGAAGATGTGGGTCTCCACTCTTTGGAAATTTCGAGGGTTTCAAAGTGCCAGGATTTGGAGGGTTTAAGGTTTCAATTGGCCCCCACCCTGCTGCTGCTCATTTTCCGCCGTGGTCAACATTTCTGCAGATGAAGAAGAGGGGTTTGATGCAGGCCCCGACGGCGAGACACTGGGCAACAGGTTGCCGGGCACCGAGCCCAGCGGCGGCTCTTGTATGGACGATAGTGGTGTTCTGGATCGGCGACGACGACAGAGGTGAAAGCTGGAGGCGATGAGTCCGCCTCGCCAGGTCTCGGGGCGGCACTTGAGGGCAACGATGCTGTTGTGGGGGGAACACGCGTGCCGGCGGCGGTCGCGGCCGGCCGTTCGGCGCTGCTGGTTGGCTGGCGGAGGGGGATGGTGGCCGGCGGGCCACAGCAGCCAGGGTCGAGGGGCAAGCTGTGCACAGGGAGGCAGACCAGCGGGGCAACGTGTGCGGTGTGCAGGCAGGGCGCGCGACCGCCGGGGCGGAAGTTAGCAGCCGGCCGAGAGGACCGTGCGGCGGCGGGAGAGCGTCCACGGTTGTTGCCGCAGGCTGGGGCCGCTGGTGCAGCCGGTGGGTGGCGGGGCGTCGCTGGTGAGGTCGCGTGGATGCAGGGGCTACTAGCGGCCACGACGGGTTTCGGCCAAGGGCTGCGTGGGGCTCCTTGCTGTGGTGGTGGGGTTTGAAGGCGACGGGAAGAAGAAGAGGAAGAAGAAGAGTTGTCGGGCGCAGCAGAGGAAGGGAGGAAGAAGACGAAGAAGAGAGAGGAAGGGGGAAGGGCTTCATGCCCTAGGGCTTCGTGCCCCACCAAAATCCCTTCACAGGAGGAGAAGACGATGGCTGTAATCACAAAACTTCAACATCTTCATTAACCTAAAAATTGAGATTACACTGATATTTATAGAGGATGGAACCCTAATGGTCCTCCTCTCAAACCAATGACCAAAATATCCTAGGACCTAAAATAGTGCAAAAATCACACCCAAAAATTAAAAAATAAAACATCTTAACTTGGCTCCCAAAGTCCATTACAACTGAAAAATAAAACTAAACTTAGGAAATAACATTAGACTTGATTAAAGATAAAAATACCTAATAAAATGAAAAAGACTCGACTATGACTCCGAATATCATCCACATAAATATCGTCATCGTATGACATGCCAATCACACTCAATGTCTGATGTCACGAGTCTCGCTCCGCGTCTGTCACGAGTTTTGTTTCTCGTCAATCTCTCCTGGTTCGAAAAAACTCGTCATCGAGTTTTGAAATGCTATAATATGATGAAGATAATGACTGGAGCATAAAGTGCTGTTGGGTTCTGTGCGCCCCCTCGTTGTCTTTGACAATGGTTTTGATGATTCTAATATGTTGTGTTTTATGCTCAATGGCATCTTCGTGATAAATAAGCTAATATGATGATATCCTGTTTTGCAGGTAGAACTTCAATGGTCCTTCATGGATACATTTTTGATGTTGAATCATGCGTGCTGTGCATGAGACTGTTGGGTATTGGTTTGATAGTCTGTTGGTAAGATCACTTGATTACATTGGACTGCTAAGGCAGCTTTCAAATCTCCTTTGGATGGGTCGACCCCATGGGTCGACCCCTGGCTATTTGAGCCTTATGTATATATTCTTGATGTTAACTCTTGCATTGGTTTGTAAGAGTTCAGTTCTTCTTGGACTGCTTTTGTAGGTCATGATTGTCTAGATCATGTGGCTTTTGTGGATTGCATGGTTGTCCTTGATAACTGAATCTAACTTTATGGATTAAGCCTTGATTATATTGTGGGAGCTGATGTGAGACCAATCATGTGAGAATTGCTTGAACATCTTCTTCTATAGATGCTTTTCTATAGGCTTGAGGTGGAATTTTGGTTAAAGTCATTTTCGGAACTGATTGTGTTATATGGTGAAACAATGCTCAGATCTTGTTGATTGCATTGGGTGTTTAATATGCGAACATGCATGTTGAATACATGTCAATTACATATTTGATTTCAATATGCATGTGGATAGTTTTCGATTGAAACTGAAATTTAGACTGAACATTGGATCCATGAGAGGAATGCATTTCACTTTACTCAAATGCATGCTTTTCACTTGGCTAAGTCAAGTTTTCATAAAAGGGTTGAAAATGGCTTCTTCAAGTGCTTTGACTCATAACTCTCATGACTTGAATTGGTTGAAAGTGCAGGTGTATAGATGCCCACAAACTTCTGTTATCATGGTAAGAATCTATTTTGAATATATTTCCATGTGCCTTGATTAGATTCGGATCATGTATTTTGGCTATGGGTCTATTTGGTTACTTAATGGTCCGTTGTCTATTGAGCTTCTTGATGCATCATGGTCTTTTTGATTCCCATTGTTGATTTCAATATCTGGTTTGATTTGTGTTTTAAAACCCCTCATGCATGCCATTTGATTGTACTTGGATGGGGTTTAATTGTGTTTTATTGGTCCTTAATGTTTTTCTTGGTCTCAATTGATTTTATTTGATAGTTGAGGACCTAATGGTTTGAAATTCAATATATTTGTCACTTTCATTGGCTTATGTTGAAACGTGCCTTAATGTATGCCAATACCATGTTTCAATACATGGTTAATTGTTTTTAATGTTTGGGAGAGGTTTTGTAGTGTTTCTATTGAGTTTTATTGAGTTTTCACTTTTGTCAGTAAAAGTGTCGACTCATGGGGTCGACACTTATTACACGGTATGCTGTTTTGTATTGATTTCTGTTATGCTGACAAAAAGTGTCGACCTTAGAGGTCGACACTTTATATTGGGTTATGCTGTTTTAACTAAAACAGAACTTCCGGTAAAAAAGGTCGACCCTAGAGGTCGACACTTTTTACCCAGAATCCTGATTTTGTCTTAGGACATAACCTCATGAAAAAAAGGTTGACCCCATGGGTCGACACTTTTGTCTAAATTCTGGATTTCGTATTTTTGGCTGATCTCGTTGATACGAGTGTCGACCCTAAAGGTCGACACTTTTTCTGGGACGTCCGGATCGTGGTTTCCGGATTGTCTACGAAATCCCCATTTAAGGGTCCGATTGCTTGGGGTTTTTACTCCAATGACCTTAGGGTTATACCCTGCTATTAGGAGCACATTTGAGAGGGTATAAGCATGGGCTTTATGGTCTTTTCTTGCTGTTTCTTCTTGGGTATATAGCAGCTGCGATTTTCCATCGGATGAGAGATTCTCGTGTGCTAACCTTGCCCTATTTGCTGCAGGAGGAGAAGAAGAACGTGAAGGAGGGTGACAAGACTACCTGGAGGAGGAAGAAGAGGTTGGAGTGATTGTCTTCCATGACCCTGAGCTTGGATCCGGACGGCGCTGCTGCTGCTCTCCACGGTTTGCAAGTTTGGGCGTTTCTCAAGCTCGGCTCCTTCCACTCTAGTTTATCATTCCCAGCGCACCCTACCTATTGATTGAAGGGATCCATGGGACATTCAAGGGGAGATGCTACAAATCTGATGTTGATCTATTTGTGATGTCCCTTTTATTAAATACATAGTTGTGAGCATATTGATTCATTTGTTCTTGGTGGTTGCAGATATGTTCGGAGCTTGGATTTGAAGGAACTTCATTGAAACTTCAAGAAGGAAGACCGTCTACTCCGACATCTTGCAGATTCAATTCTTTCCAACCAAAGATTCAAGAAAGATCTTCTTATAGCTATTGGAGAACTAAAGGGAAAACTTTCCATATCTCTTACCCATTTCTTTGAGATGGTTTTCTTGATATATATTTTGCAGTGAGCACATATTGTATATCTTTTTCATACTTCTTAACATACAAACATCTGTGTGTGTGGACGGAGCTGCGTCTCCCTGTGGTTTATTGTCCGGGGTGTGTTCCCCGACTGTGTGTGTGTGTGCTGCAGTGGCAGCGTGTTGAGGCAAGGTCTCGTGTGTGTATTGCTGCGGAAGCAGCGTGTGTGTGGTTGGGGTTCGTCCCCGTGTTGCTACGAAAGTAGCGTGTAGTGAAGCCTCACCCGGTTGGGTGAGGGGTGGACGTAGGGAGCCCGTCGTGGTCCCGAACCACCTTAAAATCCTTGTGTCATATGTGATTGCTTGTGTGATTGTCATTTCTTCTATCTCCCTTCACAGGAACACTATATAGGTTTTTAATTCACTACACTGTCACACACTGCTACCTCCGTTATCTGTGTTGAGCGTAATTCTCTTGATAGTTACTTTAACTATTCGAGTGAGATCGGAAAGCTTGAGAGAATATCTTTAATCTCACTTGAGTATTAGTTAATCAACGCAGTTTATTTTAATTCCATTGTGTTTAGTTAAGAAAGTTTTTAAAATCCGCCATCTCGGCAAGGGGACAATTCAACCCCCCTTCTTGTCCGCCATCTCTCTGGGCCAACAATTGGTATCAGAGCCTCGTCTCTGATTTTTTAGTCGACCTTGCGGTCGTAGAGAAAAGATCGTTTCATGATGGCTAATGTAAATGTGCTTCCCGTCTTTGATGGTTTTGATTACGCTGCATGACTTGGAAATTTTTTTGTTTGGATTACTAATACTAATCCGAAGCTTATGAGTCTGATTACTCATGGTCCACATGTTTTGCCCAAAAATGAACTAAAATGGACCGACGAGCATAAAAGAATGAATTCTGAAAATGTTTATGTTTTGAATATTTTTAAAGCTGCAATATGTATTGACAAATTTCCATTTGTCTCTAATTGCAGATCTGCCAAAGAGATATGGGATGGGCTAAAGGAAGCCCAAAAAGAAAGTTACAACGATGGTGACTCCTTGGTTGCAAACAATCAAATTGCGCGTCAAAGCGAGGAGAGTTCGAAGGTAAATTCTAACTCTGATTCCGAGGAAGAAGATGAATTGAGTTATGATGAATTGCTAAATGCTTACGATGAACTAGTTGATATATACAAAGCACTAAAATCTGAAAACAGAAAAATGAAAAGGAGACTTGATAGTGTTTCACATGTTAACTCTTTATGTGTAAAGTGCTTTGAAATTGAAAATGCTTGTGACATTAACTCACCATGTACTGAATGTTCTGAGCTTAGGAAGTTGACTGAAAGTCTGTTGCTTGAAGTCGATATGCATAAAGAAACCACTTCATGTTTAAAAACTGAAAATAAAACTCTATTGGCTAAAATTTCAGAACTCCAACAAATAAGAGAAGATAATGAGAAGCTAAAAATGTTGAACACAGCCATGTCTGAAAAACTGTTTACTCTTGAAAAAGAGAAATCCTTGTCTATTGAAAAATCTGAAAAGCTGAAGGAATTAAGGAAGGAAATAGAAAGCTTTAGGAATTTGAATGATAAATTTGAGTCCAACAAAGCCCTGAATGAAATTGTTAATGATAACGTGAGTTTTCAAATGAAAGAACTTGAACACACTTCCATGAACAAAAATTCATTTGAAAAGCTCCAAAATGAAAACAGTGCTCCGTTGAATCAAATTTCACTGCTTGAAGGAGAATTGATAAGTCTTAAAAAATTTGAAAAAGGAAAATGTGTGATTGATGATGATTGTGACAATTTGCATATTCTGGAACAAGAAATTGAAAGTCACAAAACAGTTAATTCCTTGTTGAATGAGAAAATTGTTTCATGTGAACAAGAGATTGCTAACTCTCATTTGCAAATCATGAAACTAGAAAATGAAATTAAGAGCGTGAATGAATCTTTGTCCTTGTGTGATAAAGAAATTGAAAAACATAAAGATGTTGAATGCTCTTGTGTGCATGAGAAAACTTCATCTGTCAAACACAATCATGCACCAAGTAAAAGAAGAAATGTTTCATGTTACTATTGTGGACAATTTGGTCACGACATGTACGATTGCTTCTTAATGAAGTTTGATGATGATGAAACTTTAAAATCAAGAATGAAAATGAATGTTGATTCTAAAAATCATGAGAAACCCACGAAGAAAACTCAGAACACTCACTGCTTTTATTGTGGGATGCATGGTCATGTTTTTGAAAATTGCTTAACAAAGAGAAATGATGATGAGTGGTCTTTCATGAAAAACATCTCTTGTCATTATTGTGGTGGCCTTGGACATAAGATGAACAATTGTTCTTTAATGGAAAATGATGAAAAGCTGACCATGAAAAGAAAAACTTCTCACTGCTTTTACTGTAGCCTGAATGGACACTCAATGGATGATTACTCCATGATGAGGGCCGATGATGAATGGTATGAGAGGAGAAATAAAAATAAAACTTTTGTTCATGTAAGAACTAACTCCTCGGGACCCAAGATGGCTTGGGTACCCAAATCTTTGAAATGAGAATCTGTTTTGCAGGGGCGCCTTGAGATCAAGAAGCATCAACAAATAAAGGACTCTCAAGGTGAGAAATAAAATGGTTTGATTTGAAGTTTGTTTCACCTAGTTTTCCTTGACAAATCTGAAAAGGTAAAAATTCTGTTTGAAGGAAAATGTTTGCATTTGAATGATTACATTTCCGTTTCACTGACTCTTGTCAACTTTTGGAAACGTCGAGATCTTCAATTTTGATGAGTAGTTGACTTGAATGCTTCTTGTTGAACATCTTGTGAATAATCATAACTCTAATGCTTAATCTTGCACATATATAGTTCTTTTCATACACACCTTCACTTTTGCTTCCCAAATAAAAGTTTGGTTTTGAATGATTTATACTGTGCAGAGTCTTTCACACTCTCTTTTTTACATCTTGCAAATAACAATTCAGTTCTTGAATCCTTCAGTTTGAACATAAATGTTTTTATACTTTCAATCACTTCTTGTAAATAACGGTTCACATGTGCATACATAGTTCACTTATGCATACACAGGTTGCATACTTACTTTCATGCACATATCATACACATCTTTGCATACTTGTGAATATGAATAATTTTTCAATCATCTTCTCAAGTTACATGCATATACTTGCATATACTTCATACTCGTGTGCATGAATGCCATGATTTACCGGTATATCAAATAGTGTTAGTGGAAAGGTGGATCAAGTCCACCTGGAAGCTTTCATCATGTGTGGGTGTGGTCTTCGGACCTAAGTACTCCGCCAAGTACCGGTAATCAACTTGCTTGAAAACGTCAGTTCAGTGCTTGTTTGAATGTATATAACATACAACCTCTTTTTGACTCCTTCTATGACTCATCCCTTGTTAAATGAAATTGCATTGATTTAGTCATGTTTGTTACATGGGATATATTAAGGGGGAGATTTTTTTTTATAACCGTGCATACATTTAGGGGGAGACATTACTGTGTTGAGACTAATTCATCTTTTACATTCAATACAACGACTCACACAAAATGCACCTTTTTGAGATAATGATTCAATCTAATAAGGACTACTATTTTCTACTCTACACTTTTGAGGACTATTGATTCTCTACATGGAAATCACATATCTCGTGAGGAAAGAGCTGTTCACCCCTTCAAAAAGTTGTATAAGTGGAAGTGGATCCGAGTAGCTGGGAATCCCCCCTGAAATAAAGGAGGAAACTCGCGTCGAAAGGAAAAATTAATCCATATAAAAATAAGTGTGATTTGCCACCGAGTAGTCGGGAAGTGCCCCTGAGACAAAGGGTACAACTCGCGTCGAAAAGTGTCTCATCCATATCATAAAAAGTGACGAAACTGAATAACTGGGAATTGCCCCTGAAACAAAGGGCATGACTCGTGTCAAAAGGTTAGTCACATCATTTTTAGTAATTAAAAATTGGGGTCATACGTAGCTATCAATATTCGAGCATTGTGTATGAAAGTGTATGGATGAGAAGTTCTTTTTAGTGTTCTTTAGAAAATCTGATTTTCCATATTGACTTGATTTTCATTGCTCAATCTTCACTTATGCACCTTGGGTTTGATTGTTTGAATGTCGCTTATGAATCTGTTGTCTTTCATGGTTAATGTAGTACTTTATTTATGTAAGCACGACCTTCTTAGTATTGTTCATGCACTTCATGTTCAACGATCAATTGCATTATTCTTACACCCGTCTCGAAGGGACTTGCATGAGTCTATAACTTGTTATGCATGCTTGAGTGCCTGAATGTTTGATTCGTTTGATCATCTCATATCTCATTCCATAGGTTGCATCCATAGGTTATACGTGTAGATATCATGTTAAATAACCCATTGTCAGTTGGTTTTTGGTACTTGACAATCTGGGGAAAATAACGTACTTTTTAGCACTATACATTTTGTGCATACTGAGGTTTCATCTTTGCATATAGTTTCCTTATACTACTTATATATATATTTAGTCATACATATAACAAAAACTTACAAAAATTGAGCATTTGCACTTATTTCACAAATCTGCTAATTGCACATAAAACTTCAAATTCCTGTTTCGTTTTGGTCTTCACACCTTCCCTTCATGGGAGGTTAATTGTTGGGTTCGTGCGCTCTTGTCTCACTCGTTTTTGAAAACTACATAGTTACTCCTGAGTCCCCCATCCTCTTGCTAATGCCAAAGGGGGAGAGAAATTTGAGTGGCCACAATATATTATCATCAAAAAGGGGGAGATTGTTAGGTTCTGTGCGTCCCCTCGTTGTCTTTGACAATGGTTTTGATGATTCTAATATATTGTGTGTTTTATGCTCAATGGCATCTTCGTGATAAATAAGCTAATATGATGATATCCTGTTTTGCAGGTAGAACTTCAATGGTCCTTCATGGATACATTTCTGATGTTGAATCATGCGTGCTGTGCATGAGACGGTTGGGTATTGGTTTGATAGTCTGTTGGTAAGATCACTTGATTACATTGGACTGCTAAGGCAGCTTTCAAATCTCCTTTGGATGGGTCGACCCATGGGTCGACCCCATGGGTCGACCCCTGACTATTTGAGCCTTATGTATATATTCTTGATGTTAACTCTTGCATTGGTTTGTAAGAGTTCAGTTCTTCTTGGACTGCTTTTGTAGGTCATGATTGTCTAGATCATGTGACTTTTGTGGAGTGCATGGTTGTCCTTGATAACTGAATCTAACTTTATGGATTAAGCCTTGATTATATTGTGTGAGCTGATGTCAGACCAATCATGTGAGAATTGCTTGAACATCTTCTTCTATAGATGCTTTTCTATAGACTTGAGGTGGAATTTTGGTTAAAGTCATTTTCGGAACTGATTGTGTTATATGGTGAAACAATGCTCAGATCTTGTTGATTGCATTGGGTGTTTAATATGCGAACATGCAGGTTGAACACATGTCAATTACATATTTGATTTCAATATGCATGTGGATAGTTTTCGATTGAAACTGAAATTTAGACTGAACATTGGATCCATGAGAGGAATGCATTTCACTTTACTCAAATGCATGCTTTTCACTTGGCTAAGTCAAGTTTTCATAAAATGGTTGAAAATGGCTTCTTCAAGTGCTTTGACTCATAACTCTCATGACTTGAATTGGTTGAAAGTGCAGGTGTATAGATGCCCACAAACTTCTGTTATCATGGTAAGAATCTATTTTGAATATATTTCCATGTGCCTTGATTAGATTCGGATCATGTATTTTGGCTATGGGTCTATTTGGTTACTTAATGATCCGTTGTCTATTGAGCTTCTTGATGCATCATGGTCTTTTTGATTCCCATTGTTGATTTCAATATCTGGTTTGATTTGTGTTTTAAAACCCCTCATGCATGCCATTTGATTGTACTTGGATGGGATTTAATTGTGTTTTATTGGTCCTTAATGTTTTTCTTGGTCTCAATTGATTTTATTTGATAGTTGAGGACCTAATGGTTTGAAATTCAATATATTTGTCACTTTCATTGGCTTATGTTGAAACGTGCCTTAATGTCTGCCAATACCATGTTTCAATACATGGTTAATTGTTTTTAATGTTTGGGAGAGGTTTTGTAGTGTTTCTATTGAGTTTTATTGAGTTTTCACTTTTGTCAGTAAAAGTGTCGACTCATGGGGTCGACACTTATTACACGGTATGCTGTTTTGTATTGATTTCTGTTATGCTGACAAAAAGTGTCGACCTTATATTGGGTTATGCTGTTTTAACTAAAACAGAACCTCCGGTAAAAAAGGTCGACCCTAGAGGTTGACACTTTTTACCCAGAATCCTGATTTTGTCTCATGACAGAACCTCATGAAAAAAAGGTCGACCCCATGGGTCGACACTGTTGTCTAAATTCTGGATTTCGTATTTTTGGCTGATCTCGTTGATACGAGTGTCGACCCTAAAGGTCGACACTTTTTCTGGGACGTCCGGATCGTGGTTTCCGGATTGTCTACGAAATCCCCATTTAAGGGTCCGATTGCTTGGGGTTTTTACTCCAATGACCTTAGGGTTATACCCTGCTATTAGGAGCACATTTGAGAGGGTATAAGCATGGGCTTTATGGTCTTTTCTTGCTGTTTCTTCTTGGGTATATAGCAGCTGCGATTTTCCATCGGATGAGAGTTTCCCGTGTGCTAACCTTGCCCTATTTGCTGCAGGAGGAGAAGAAGAACGTGAAGGAGGGTGACAATACTACCTGGAGGAGGAAGAAGAGGTTGGAGTGATCGTCTTCCATGACCCTGAGCTTGGATCCGGACGGCGCTGCTGCTGCTCTCCACGGTTTGCAAGTTTGGGCGTTTCTATCTCAAGCTCGGCTCCTTCCACTCTAGTTTATCATTCCCAGCGCACCCTACCTATTGATTGAAGGGATCCATGGGACATTCAAGGGGAGATGCTACAAATCTGATGTTGATCTATTTGTGATGTCCCTTTTATTAAATACATAGTTGTGAGCATATTGATTCATTTGTTCTTGGTGGTTGCAGATATGTTCGGAGCTTGGATTTGAAGGAACTTCATTGAAACTTCAAGAAGGAAGACCGTCTACTCCGACATCTTGCAGATTCAATTCTCTCCAACCAAAGATTCAAGAAAGATCTTCTTATAGCTATTGGAGAACTAAAGGGAAAACTTTCCATATCTCTTACCCATTTCTTTGAGATGGTTTTCTTGATATATATTTTGCAGTGAGCACATATTGTATATCTTTTTCATACTTCTTAACATACAAACATCTGTGTGTGTGGACGGAGCTGCGTCTCCGTGTGGTTTATTGTTCGGGGTGTGTTCCCCGACTGTGTGTGTATGTGTGCTGCAGTGGCAGCGTGTTGAGGCAAGGTCTCGTGTGTGTATTGCTGCGGAAGCAGCGTGTGTGTGATTGGGTTCGTCCCCGTGTTGCTACGAAAGTAGCGTGTAGTGAAGCCTCACCCGGTTGGGTGAGGTGTGGACGTAGGGAGCCCTGTCGTGGTCCCGAACCACCTTAAAATCCTTGTGTCATATGTGATTGCTTGTGTGATTGTCATTTCTTCTATCTCCCTTCACAGGAACACTATATAGGTTTTTAATTCACAACACTGTCACACACTGCTACCTCCGTTATCTGTGTTGAGCGTAATTCTCTTGATAGTTGCTTTAACTATTCGAGTGAGATCGGAAAGCTTGAGAGTATCTTTAATCTCACTTGAGTATTAGTTAATCAACGCAGTTTATTTTAATTCCATTGTGTTTAGTTAAGAAAGTTTTTAAAATCCGCCATCTCGGCAAGGGGACAATTCAACCCCCCTTCTTGTCCGCCATCTCTCTAGGCCAACAATTGGTATCAGCCTCGTCTCTGATTTTTTAGTCGACCTTGCGGTCGTAGAGAAAAGATCGTTTCATGATGGCTAATGTAAATGTGCTTCCCGTCTTTGATGGTTTTGATTACGCTGCATGACTTGGAAAATTTTTTGTTTGGATTACTAATACTAATCCGAAGCTTATGAGTCTGATTACTCATGGTCCACATGTTTTGCCAAAAAATGAACTAAAATGGACCGACGAGCATAAAAGAATGAATTCTGAAAATATTTATGTTTTGAATGTTTTTAAAGCTGCAATATGTATTGACAAATTTCCATTTGTCTCTAATTGCAGATCTGCCAAAGAGATATGGGATGGGCTAAAGGAAGCCCAAAAAGAAAGTTACAACGATGGTGACTACTTGGTTGCAAACAATCAAATTGCGCGTCAAAGCGAGGAGAGTTCGAAGGTAAATTCTAACTCTGATTCCGAGGAAGAAGATGAATTGAGTTATGATGAATTGCTAAATGCTTACGATGAACTAGTTGATATATACAAAGCACTAAAATCTGAAAACAGAAAAATGAAAAGGAGACTTGATAGTGTTTCACATGTTAACTCTCATGTGTAAAGTGCTTTGAAATTGAAAATGCTTGTGACATTAACTCACCATGTACTGAATGTTCTGAGCTTAGGAAGTTGACTGAAAGTCTGTAGCTTGAAGTCGATATGCATAAAGAAACCACTTCATGTTTAAAAACTGAAAATAAAACTCTATTGGCTAAAATTTCAGAACTCCAACAAATAAGAGAAGATAATGAGAAGTTAAAAATGTTGAACACAGCCATGTCTGAAAAACTGTTTACTCTTGAAAAAGAGAAATCCTTGTCTATTGACAAATCTGAAAAGCTGAAGGAATTAAGGAAGGAAATAGAAAGCTTTAGGAATTTGAATGATAAATTTGAGTCCAATAAAGACCTGAATGAAATTGTTAATGATAACGTGAGTTTTCAAATGAAAGAACTTGAACACACTTCCATGAACAAAAATTCATTTGAAAAGCTCCAAAATGAAAACAGTGCTCCGTTGAATCAAATTTCACTGCTTGAAGGAGAATTGATAAGTCTTAAAAAATTTGAAAAAGGAAAATGTGTGATTGATGATGATTGTGACAATTTGCATATTCTGGAACAAGAAATTGAAAGTCACAAAACAGTTAATTCCTTGTTGAATGAGAAAATTGTTTCATGTGAACAAGAGATTGCTAACTCTCATTTGCAAATCATGAAACTAGAAAATGAAATTAAGAGCGTGAATGAATCTTTGTCCTTGTGTGATAAAGAAATTGAAAAACAAAAAGATGTTGTTGAATGCTCTTGTGTGCATGAGAAAACTTCATCTGTCAAACACAATCATGCACCAAGTAAAAGAAGAAATGTTTCATGTTACTATTGTGGACAATTTGGTCACGACATGTACGATTGCTTCTTAATGAAGTTTGATGATGATGAAGCTTTAAAATCAAGAATGAAAATGAATGTTGATTCTAAAAACCATGAGAAACCCACGAAGAAAACTCAGAACACTCACTGCTTTTATTGTGGGATGCATGGTCATGTTTTTGAAAATTGCTTAACAAAGAGAAATGATGATGAGTGGTCTTTCATGAAAAACATCTCTTGTCATTATTGTGGTGGCCTTGGACACAAGATGAACAATTGTTCTTTAATGGAAAATGATGAAAAGCTGTCCATGAAAAGAAAATCATCTCATTGTTATTACTGTGGCCTGAATGGACACTCAATGGATAATTGTTCCATGATGAGGGCCGATGATGAATGGTATGAGAGGAGAAACAAAAAGCAAACATTTGGTTATGTTAGAATTAACCCCTCGGGACCCAAGATGGCTTGGGTACCCAAAAATTCGAAATGAGAATCTATTTTGCAGGGGTGCCTTGAGGTCAAGAAACATCAACAAATAAAGGACTCTCAAGGTGAGAAACAAAATGGTTTGTTTTGAAGTTTGTTTCACCTAAGTTTTCCTTGACAAATCTGAAAAGGTAAAAATTCTATTTGAAGAAAAAGTTTGCAATTAAAAAGTTAAATTTCTGTTTCACCGACTCTTGTCAACTTCTGAAATGATGAGATCCCTCAATTTTGATGAGTAGTTGACTTGAATGATTTTTGTTGAACATCTTGTGAATAAATTTGATTTTGAATGCTTCACCTTGGATATACATAGTTAGTTTTCATACACACCTTCACTTTTGCTTCCCAAATAAAAGTTTGGTTTTGAATGATTTATACTGTGCATAGAGTCTTTCACACTCTCTTTTTTACATCTTGCAAATAACAATTCAGTTCTTGAATCCTTCAGTTTGAACATAAATGTTTTTATACTTTCAATCACTTCTTGTAAATAACGGTTCACATGTGCATACATAGTTCACTTATGCATACACAGGTTGCATACTTACTTTCATGCACATATCATACACATCTTTGCATACTTGTGAATATGAATAATTTTTCAATCATCTTCTCAAGTTACATGCATATACTTGCATATACTTCATACTCGTGTGCATGAATGCCATGATTTACCGGTATATCAAATAGTGTTAGTGGAAAGGTGAATCAAGTCCACCTGGAAGCTTTCATCATGTGTGAGTGTGGTCTTCGGACCTAAGTACTCCGCCAAGTACCGGTAATCAACTTGCTTGAAAACGTCAGTTCAGTGCTTGTTTGAATGTATATAACATACAACCTCTTTTTGACTCCTTCTATGACTCATCCCTTGCTAAATGAAATTGCATTGATTTAGTCATGTTTGTTACATGGGATATATTAAGGGGGAGATTTTTTTTTATAACCGTGCATACATTTAGGGGGAGACATTACTGTGTTGAGATTAATTCATCTTTTACATTCAATACAACGACCCACACAAAATGCACTTTTTTGAGATAATGATTCAATCTAATAAGGACTACTATTGTCTACTCTACACTTTTGAGGACTATTGATTCTCTACATGGAAATCACATATCTCGTGAGGAAAGAGCTGTTCACCCCTTCAAAAAGTTGTATAAGTGGAAGTGGATCCGAGTAGCTGGGAATCCCCCCTGAAATAAAGGAGGAAACTCGCGTCGAAAGGAAAAACTAATCCATATAAAAATAAGTGTGATTTGCCACCGAGTGGCTGGGAAGTGCCTCTGAGACAAAGTTTACAACTCGCGTCGAAAAGTGTCTCATCCACATCATAAAAAGTGACGAAACTGAGTAACTGGGAATTGCCCCTGAAACAAAGGGCATGACTCGTGTCAAAAGGTTAGTCACATCATTTTTAGTAATTAAAAATTGGGGTCATACGTAGCTACCAATATTCGAGCATTGTGTATGAAAGTGTATGGATGAGAAGTTCTTTTTAGTGTTCTTTAGAAAATCTGATTTTCCATATTGACTTGATTTTCATTGCTCAATCTTCACTTATGCACCTTGGGTTTGATTGTTTGAATGTCGCTTATGAATCAATTGTCTTTCATGGTTAATGTAGTACTTTATTTATGTAAGCACGACCTTCTTAGTATTGTTCATGCACTTCATGTTCAACGATCAATTGCATTATCCTTACACCCGTCCCGAAGGGACTTGCATGAGTCTATAACTTGTTATGCATGCTTGAGTGCCTGAATGTTTGATTCGTTTGATCATCTCATATCTCATTCCATAGGTTGCATCCATAGGTTATACGTGTAGATATGAGGTTAAATAAGTCATTGTCAGTTGGTTTTTGGTACTTGACAATATGGGGAAAATAACGTACTTTTTAGCACTATACATTTTGTGCATACTGAGGTTTCATCTTTGCATATAGTTTCCTTATACTACTTATATATATATTTAGTCATACATATAACAAAAACTTACAAAAATTGAGCATTTGCACTTATTTCACAAATCTGCTAATTGCACATAAAACTTGAAATTCCTGTTTGGTTTTGGTCTTCACACCTTCCCTTCATGGGAGGTTAATTGCTGGGTTCGTGCGCTCTTGTCTCACTCGTTTTTGAAAACTACATAGTTACTCCTGAGTCCCCCATCCTCTTGTTAATGCCAAAGGGGGAGAGAAATTTGAGTGGCCACAATATATTGTCATCATCAAAAAGGGGGAGATTGTTGGGTTCTGCGCGCCCCCTCGTTGTCTTTGACAATGGTTTTGATGATTCTAATATATCGTGTGTTTTATGTTCAATGGCATCTTCGTGATAAATAAGCTAATATGATGATATCCTGTTTTGCAGGTAGAACTTCAATGGTCCTTCATGGATACATTTCTGATGTTGAATCATGCGTGCTGTGCATGAGACAGTTGGGTATTGGTTTGATAGTCTGTTGGTAAGATCACTTGATTACATTGGACTGCTAAGGCAGCTTTCAAATCTCCTTTGGATGGGTCGACCCCATGGGTCGACCCCTGGCTATTTGAGCCTTATGTATATATTCTTGATGTTAACTCTTGCATTGGTTTGTAAGAGTTCAGTTCTTCTTGGACTGCTTTTGTAGGTCATGATTGTCTAGATCATGTGGCTTTTGTGGATTGCATGGTTGTCCTTGATAACTGAATCTAACTTTATGGATTAAGCCTTGATTATATTGTGTGAGTTGATGTGAGACCAATCATGTGAGAATTGCTTGAACATCTTCTTCTATAGATGCTTTTCTATAGGCTTGAGATGGAATTTTGGTTAAAGTCATTTTCGGAACTGATTGTGTTATATGGTGAAACAATGCTCAGATCTTGTTGATTGCATTGGGTGTTTAATATGCGAACATGCAGGTTGAACACATGTCAATTACATATTTGATTTCAATATGCGTGTGGATAGTTTTCGATTGAAACTGAAATTTAGACTGAACATTGGATCCATGAGAGGAATGCATTTCACTTTACTCAAATGCATGCTTTTCACTTGGTTAAGTCAAGTTTTCATAAAAGGGTTGAAAATGGCTTCTTCAAGTGCTTTGACTCATAACTCTCATGACTTGAATTGGTTGAAAGTGCAGGTGTATAGATGCCCACAAACTTCTGTTATCATGGTAAGAATCTATTTTGAATATATTTCCATGTGCCTTGATTAGATTCGGATCATGTATTTTGGCTATGGGTCTATTTGGTTACTTAATGGTCCGTTGTCTATTGAGCTTCTTGATGCATCATGGTCTTTTTGATTCCCATTGTTGATTTCAATATCTGGTTTGATTTGTGTTTTAAAACCCCTCATGCATGCCATTTGATTGTACTTGGATGTGGTTTAATTATGTTTTATTGGTCCTTAATGTTTTTCTTGGTCTCAATTGATTTTATTTGATAGTTGAGGACCTAATGGTTTGAAATTCAATATATTTGTCACTTTCATTGGCTTATGTTGAAACGTGCCTTAATGTATGCCAATACCATGTTTCAATACATGGTTAATTGTTTTTAATGTTTGGGAGAGGTTTTGTAGTGTTTCTATTGAGTTTTATTGAGTTTTCACTTTTGTCAGTAAAAGTGTCGACTCATGGGGTCGACACTTATTACACGGTATGCTGTTTTGTATTGATTTCTGTTATGCTGACAAAAAGTGTCGACCTTATATTGGGTTATGCTGTTTTAACTAAAACAGAACCTCTGGTAAAAAAGGTCGACCCTAGAGGTCGACACTTTTTACCCAGAATCCTGATTTTGTCTCAGGACAGAACCTCATGAAAAAAAGGTCGACCCCATGGGTCGACACTTTTGTCTAAATTCTGGATTTCGTATTTTTGGCTGATCTCGTTGATACGAGTGTCGACCCTAAAGGTCGACACTTTTTCTGGGACGTTCGGATCGTGGTTTCCAGATTGTCTACGAAATCCCCATTTAAGGCTCCGATTGCTTGGGGTTTTTACTCCAATGACCTTAGGGTTATACCCTGCTATTAGGAGCACATTTGAGAGGGTATAAGCATGGGCTTTATGGTCTTTTCTTGCTGTTTCTTCTTGGGTATATAGCAACTGCGATTTTCCATCGGATGAGAGATTCCCGTGTGCCAACCTTGCCCTATTTGTTGCAGGAGGAGAAGAAGAACGTGAAGGAGGGTGACAATACTACCTGGCGGAGGAAGAAGAGGCTGGAGTGATCGTCTTCCATGACCCTGAGCTTGGATCCGGACGGCGCTGCTGCTGCTCTCCACGGTTTGCAAGTTTGGGCGTTTCTATCTCAAGCTCGGCTCCTTTCACTCTAGTTTATCATTCCCAGCGCACCCTACCTATTGATTGAAGGGATCCATGGGACATTCAAGGGGAGATGCTACAAATCTGATGTTGATCTATTTGTGATGTCCCTTTTATTAAATACATAGTTGTGAGCATATTGATTCATTTGTTCTTGGTGGTTGCAGATATGTTCGGAGCTTGGATTTGAAGGAACTTCATTGAAACTTCAAGAAGGAAGACCGTCTACTCCGACATCTTGCAGATTCAATTCTCTCCAACCAAAGATTCAAGAAAGATCTTCTTATAGCTATTGGAGAACTAAAGGGAAAACTTTCCATATCTCTTACCCATTTCTTTGAGATGGTTTTCTTGATATATATTTTGCAGTGAGCACATATTGTATATCTTTTTCATACTTCTTAACATACAAACATCTGTGTGTGTGGACGGAGCTGCGTCTCCGTGTGGTTTATTGTCCGGGGTGTGTTCCCCGACTGTGTGTGTGTGTGCTGCAGTGGCAGCGTGTTGAGGCAAGGCCTCGTGTGTGTATTGCTGCGGAAGCAGCGTGTGTGTGGTTGGGGTTCGTCCCCGTGTTGCTACGAAAGTAGCGTGTAGTGAAGCCTCACCCGGTTGGGTGAGGGGTGGACGTAGGGAGCCCGTCGTGGTCCCGAACCACCTTAAAATCCTTGTGTCATATGTGATTGCCTGTGTGATTGTCATTTCTTCTATATCCCTTCACAGGAACACTATATAGGTTTTTAATTCACTACACTGTCACACACTGCTGCCTCCGTTATATGTGTTGAGCGTAATTCTCTTGATAGTTGCTTTAACTATTCGAGTGAGATCGGAAAGCTTGAGAGAATATCTTTAATCTCACTTGAGTATTAGTTAATCAACGCAGTTTATTTTAATTCTATTGTGTTTAGTTAAGAAAGTTTTTAAAATCCGCCATCTCGGCAAGGGGACAATTCAACCCCCCTTCTTGTCCGCCATCTCTCTAGGCCAACAAGTGCGAACACGGTGTTGATAGTCATACTCGGGATCTTGATCTGCTGCTTCTCATGTGAGTCATAGAAGTTTTGCCACATCTAATCGACATGAGATAGCTCTCAAGTTAACACAACGTCGGACAGACCAACTGATGGACCAACCTTGAACACTGTGCCATCAATCAAGTCCAAACCAGAATTAACAAGTAAACTTTGATCCCATACGTCGGCACGTGATAACTCCCCTTTTGCTAGGCGAACTTGCAACATAGACCAATCTCGCGTCTCTTCTTCATACTCCTCGGCCAATGCGAGGTTAGCCTCATAAATCACTTCTTGCTCCTGTTTTTCATACTCATCGGCCATTGTTGGGTCGGCCTCATATACCTCGTCCTGGATCGTTGGTTTGGCAAAATTGGATAGTTGCCCCTCCATAACATGGAGTTGGCTCTGTATATACTTGAAACACTCATAGAAATGTGCATAAGTGACCATGATGAGATTGTACCTGAATAACTATAGGACCTTGGCTTGTAAGGACAAGTCAATTCCCTAATCTTTGATACCAAGTTGATGCGGGGCAAAAGTGATGGATATGTTGTGGGCCATACTGGGCGTCTCCCCGATGCTAATGGTCCTGCTATTAGGCAGGGTTGAGATCATCGTCTGACATGAGAAAGCCGATTCGATCGTTGCTGCCTCGGCTGCCTGTTTCCGTGGTAGACGCTGGGGCTAAGGGGCAGGGTGATTTTGCTGACAGAGAAGAGAGACTAAGAGGTGACTGGATCTCACAATAACTAAAGAGGGGGGTGTGAAAGCATTAAATGTTTGTGAATAAAATAATGGACTTGAAGAAGTGAAGAGGTGGGTCTCCACTCTTTGGAAATTTCGAGGGTTTCAAAGTGTCAGGATTTGGAGGGTTTAAGGTTTCCATTGGCCCCCTCCCTGTCGCTGCTCATTTGTTGCCGTGGTCGACATTCTACAGAGGAAGAAGAGGGGTTTAATGCAGGCCCCGACGGCGAGACACTGGGCAACAGGTTGCCGAGCACCGAGTCCAGTGGTGGGTCCTGTACGGATGACAGTGGCGTTCTGGATCGGCGACGATGACGGAGGTGAAAGTTGGAGGCGATGAGTCCGCCTCGTTGGGTCTCGGGGCGACACTTGAGGGCAATGATGTTTTTGGGGGGGGCACGCGTGCCGACGACGGTCGTGGCCGGCTGTTCTGCACTGCTAATTGGCTGGTGGAGGCGGAAGGTGACCTGCGGGCCATAGGAGCCACGGACGAGGGGCAAGCGGCGCATGGGGAGGTAGGCCAACGGGGCTTTGTTTGCGGGGTGCAGGCAGGGACGGTGACCGTCGGGGCGGCCATTTGCAGCAGGCCAGGAGGCGGACCGTGTGGCGGTGGGAGGGCGTCCACGGTCGTTGTCGTAGGCCGGGGTTGTTGGTGGCAGTCGCCAGTCAACAGGTGGCGGGTGTCACCGGTGAGGCCGCGTGGATGCAGGCGCCGCTGGCGGCAACAACACATTACGGCTAGGGGCTGCGTGGGATTGCTTGCTGTGGTGGTGGGGTTTGAACGTGACAAGAGGAAGAAGAAGAGGCTGTCGGGCACAAGGGAGGAAAGGGAGGAAGAAGAGAGAGGAAAGGGGATGGGCTTCATGCCCTAGGGCTTGGCGCCCCACCAAAATCCGTTCACGAGAGAAGACGATGGTTGTAATCACAAAATTTCAACATCTTCGTTAACCTAAAAGTTGAGATTACACTGTTATTTATAGAGGTGGAACTCTAATGATCCTCCTCTCAAACCTAATGACCAGAATACCTTAGGTGCAAAAATCGCACCCAAAAATTACAAAAAAGTAAAATAAAAATATCTTAAATTGGCTCCCAATGAGTCCATTACAACTATAAAATTAGAACTAAACTTAGGAAATAACATTAGACTCGATTAAAGATAAAAATACATAATAAAATGAGAAAGACTCTACTATGACTCCGAATATCGTCCACATAAATATCGTCGTCGTACGACACGCCAATTACGTTTAGTGTTCGATGTCACGAGTCTCGCTTCGCGTCCGTCACAAATTTCGTTTCCCATCACTAGGCTCTCTCAGAGGCACTTTTAGAGCATGTCACACATTGGTGTCCAGTTGCTTCTTGTTGCTTCCATTCTTGTCCGCATATCTTAGAATTTGTTGGGGTAAGAAGGATAAGGTATTAAGGCAAATGATGTGGGACAGAAGTGACAGATATGTTGTGGGCCATACTGGGCGTCTCCCTAATGCTGATGGGCCTGCTATTAGGTCGGGCTGAGATCATCGTCTGGCGTGAGAAAGCTCATTAGGTCATTGCTGCCTCGGCTGCCTGTATGCGTGGTGGACTCCGGGGCTGAGGGGTAGGGTGGTCTTGATGACATAGAAGAGAGACTAAGAGGTGACTATATCTCACAATAACTAAAGAGAGGGGGTGTGAAAGCATTAAATGTTGGTGAATAAAATAATGGAGTTGAAGTGAAGAGGTGGGTCTCCACGCTTTGGAAATTTCGAGGGTTTCAAAGTGCCAGGATTTGGAGGGTTTAAGGTTTCCATTGGCCCCCTCTCTGCCGCTGCTCATTTGCCGCCGTGGTTGACACTCTGCAGAGGAAGAAGAGGGGTTTGATGCAATTCCCGATGGCGAGACACTGGGCAACAGGTTGCCGGGCACTAAGCCCAGTGGCGGCTCTTGTAAGGACGACAATGGCGTTTTGGATTGGTGACGACGACAGACGTGAAAGTTGGAGGCGATGAGTCTGCCTCGTCGGGTCTCAGGGCTTCACCTGAGGGCAATGATGCTGCTGTGGGTGGAGCACGTGTGCTGACGGCAGTTGCGGCCGGCCGTTCGACGCTGCTGGTTGGCTGGCGGAGGTGGAAGGTGGCCGGCGGGACACAGCAGCCACGAGCGAGGGGCAAGCGGCGGATAAGGAGACAGACCAGCGGGGATCCGTTTGTGGGGTGCAGGCAGGGCCGGCGACCGCCGAGGCGGCCGTTGGCAGCTGGCCAGGAGGCGGACTGTGTGGTGGCGGGAGGGCGTCCATGGTCATTGCCGCAGGCTCGGGCCGCTGGTGGCAGCTGGTAGGTGGCGGGCGTCGCTGGTGAGGCCGCGTGGATGCAGGGGCTGCTGGCGGCAGCGGCGCTTTCCGGCCAGAGGCTGCATGGGGCTCCTTGCTGTGGTGGTGGGGTTTGAACGTGACGAGAGGAAGAAGAGAAAGAAGAAGAGGTTGCAGGGGGGTTGTTAAGCACAGGTGAGGAAAGGGAGGAAGAAGACAAAGAAGAGAGGAAAGGGGAAGGGCTTCACGCCCAGGACATCGCATCCCACCAAAATCCCTTCACGGGAGGAGAAGACGGTGGCTATAATCACAGAACTTTAACATCTTCATTAACCTAAAAATTGAGATTACACTGTTATTTATAGCGGATGGAACCCTAATGGCCCTCCTCTCAAACCAAATGACCAAAATACCCTAGGACTTAAAATAGTGCAAAAATCACACCCGAAAATTACAAAAAATAAAAAATATTTTAACTTGGCTCTCAATGAGTCCATTACAACTGTAAAATTAAAACTAAACTTAGGAAATAACATTGGACTCGATTAAAGATAAAAATACATAATAAAATGAAAAAGACTTGACTATGACTCCGAATATCGTCCACATAAATATCGTCGTCGTACGACACGCTAATCACGCTCAATGTCTGATGTCACAAGTTCCGTTCCGCATCCGTCACGTTCGTTCCGCATCAGCTCTCAGTCAATTTGTTAGTACATGTTATGCAATGGAGAGTTACACATGCATGGTAAATTTCTCTCATCAATGGGGGACTATCTTTTGTCTTTTTAAAGATCAGGGCTATGAAGTCATCCCACATCTTTTATAGGATTTTCCTATGGGTCTTCATCTTCGAACATACCGGGAGTGACTTTGTACATGCCGCATTGTCCACAAGCCAACCAAGCCACATGCCCGGTATCATCTATCATGGTTTGAAATTTAAATCTTTGATGCTTTAGAACAGTTAACAAACTTCATGTATTTTGACCGTATGTTGGTTGTATTTGTTGTGCGATTCTAAGTTATGATCTTTGACATTCCTTGCTTTGTAGCTTCTGTCTTGTATCTTTGACATTTCTACCCTTGTATATTCTGTCATGCAATTTTTGCAGATCAGCAAAGCATTGGCCGGAACTGACAGAAAAGAACTGATGAGGAAACTGCCAAAATTCATCTATGATGAAGAAAAAGCCTTGGAGGTAATCTCTCATCTCTTGCTGACTGTCTTGTTCTAGGAGTGGGCAGTATTATGTCACTAGTTGGATGCATTTGGAGGTGCGTTCTTTTGTTAGGTGAAATTTTATGAATTGAAAAATTTGCCAATTTGAGCAAGTTTGAAAGGCCATCCCAAGGTTATATCTCTGTATTGTTTGGTCATGATTGATTACTCCACGGCTGCTTGTTGAGACGTTTTGCCTCCAGTCAGTGAGTGGTGAGCTGGAATATACCTGCTATATTATGCCTCCTGGTCCTGGAGCTCATTTTCATCTCACTATTAGCTAGGATAACAAAATCTCCCCCTCTTTTTCATGAATTCCAACCCTCTTGAGTTTTTTATTTTTGTTCTCTTCCTTCTCCCTAGCTTTTTACATCATAGATAATTATATTTCATGCTCACAGAAAACAACAGGACTCCTCTTAGATTTGCCACTACATTTAGCTTCTGTTCAATCTTGGCCTTCTGTTCCTTTTAATTTTACTGAAAATATTGGGTAGCTTTTTACTATAGAAAAAGCCGAGCCCATGATTGGGACAAGGTGACAAATACAATGATGGTTTACAAAAAAACAGAATTGATCATTGGAAGTCTAGACGTTTGAGTTCTAGATGGAGACCTATCTTGGTGAAGTCAGCTCTTGACTGCGTTAGTAGTTTTTTGTCCATGTGCGGACTTTTTCCCAGGAGGTGATATCATGTGGAGAAGATTTCAGGTGATCTGGAGGAAGACCAGAGGGGAAGAGCATGTATATGGTGGCTCTAGATAAGGTGTCTGCGAGGTGAATGTATGTAGGGGAGAGGGATCCAGATACAACTTGTCACCGCATAACAATCTTAATGGTTCATTTTTATTTTTGGTTCTTTTTCGTTCAGTATCGGACATACTAAAGAACTTTATTTCAGATGTGCTGTGGTAGCTCATTCTCTTAGGGCGCATTTGGAACGGTGGTGGGTGGGGATTCCTATCATTGGAATCCCCGACAAACTTTAAGCATTACCAAATAATGCAGCAGCACATTGGCTTCCGTGTGGGGGTGATTTTCGGAGGAGGGAGAATCCAGGCACAAATGCGTGGAGTTTCCCAAATCCCTCAAAGCTCCCGGTGGCCTGCTTCTTGGGATTTCAAATGATGAGAAATCCCTGACACCTGCGTCGAAGTACGGAGAGGTGATTTTTCGAAATGGAGCCAATCCCGCGTCCGTTCCAAACGCGCCCTTCGAAAGGAAAGGAGTGAAAGAATGGGGTCCTACCATGTTAGCCTTATTTTGAATGAGCATATTACGTTAGTCTTATGTGGAGTAGAGGTGTATATCGTTGTCATTCTTCAAATTGTTGATCCACATCTGTGGCTTGGTGCGTCCAGTGTAACTCTGAATATGTATCTGTTAATGCGTCCAGTGTAAGTCAAAGTTTATCATTGAATGGCCTTTGCATTTGGGATACCATGTAATTGTTTGCGTTTATTTTCCTTGTAAGTTTCCTTTTGACGCATCACTTAAAACACCTGCACTAACACCGCGGTTGATTTGTCTAACAATCACAGAAAACCCGCAAGATTTTGACAGAGAAAATCGCACAGTTGAACTCTGCCATTGATGAGGTTTCTTCTCAGCTTCGAGCAGAATATGAGCCAAATGGCACAGCAGCCGCATCAGATGAAAGTTGAATCTGCCATGTAATGATACTCAAGTTTGAGCCCCTCCATGTCCGTTCCCTGCTTGTTCCCCCGGACTGAGAAATAATTCCTACATTTATACGTTTCAACACCGAGTAATTTTGTTTCCGAGGATAACTTATGGATGTGGCTGCACATTAGAAAACCTGATTACCGAAGAACTGGATAGAGTTCTAACGTCGCACCTCACACTCTGTTCTTTTAGATGTTGCCAATGTTGGGTGGTCGAACATACGTCCTTCTTTTCTGAACCTACAGTTTTCGTCAAAATCGCCAAACCATGCACGGGGACTTAAAACAGCGGTGAAAGCGGAACTTGGTGTTACTCAATGTTGAGATGTGGAGAAACGTCTTCTTCTAGGATGCACGCGGTTGCAAGCGGCAGGTTATGCAGTCGTTCAGACGGTGGCCACTTTGATAAAATAGTCGATCATATTAGGCTACAATAGACAGTTTCTTGGCTGCATGAGCATTATTAGATTACACAATCAAGAAGACACGGCTTTCTACCTATCGACCGGCCTCGTGAGGATCTTGACTCAGTTCTTTTCCGCTTTTAACAATAATTTTGTGGTGAGGATGAAACTAGCTCCGTACGTAGGAGGTCGCAGTCAGCGATAATTTGTCGACCGAGCACGTCGGTTTCGGTTGTGTTTGATGATGCTACTTCTATACAAGTATCATAAGGAGCAATTTGGTGAGAATGTCGTGAAATTATAAAGCCCTCATGAGGTGATACGTATTTTATGGGAGACTTAATTGGAGCAATTTGGTGACTTAAGCACGAGGTGTAATAATAACACGTTAATAGCCCAGATGGTATGCAAAAGTGGCAGTGAACAAAGAGCATTGCGTTTATTTGGGGCTTCACTACCTTGTCGGTGACATGGCCGTGGGTCTAGAGTTTATAAGTGGGGAGGAGATTCAAATTCCCACAATTCCAGTATTTTTTTCTCTCTCTCTCTACGATGTACACCTCCGGATTATAAATTATATTGTTAGATTTTAGAATCTCACAAAATTACTTGACCTATGCAAAAAGATCATATCTGTGCCCATTAACAGTCCTCGAATCATGACCCACCCCACCCCATATAAAGGAAAAGGTCAAAAGTTAACGCCCGGCTCATGCTGTGCTCTCTTCGACATCCTCATGCGATCTTCTCTTAATCTAAAAAATAAGTGTTAAGCTACGAATGCAAGTACCATGTACGTAGTTGCCAATTGCCCAAACTTTATACAACTCTCTCAAACAAAGTACGGGTCAATGTGAACATGACGACCAGCGCCCAAACTTTAGAACCGAAGAACAAACAAAGAGAAAAAGGCTAGTGTCCCCTTAAGTTGGAGAGGGTCACATCGAGCCCGATTGAGGTTGGACATCCTAGACCCACGCCGGCATGCTGTCACGCCCCCGCCCTCTCTCTTCTGCGATGGGCCAATCACATTGCAAAACTCCGCTGTGCAGCAAAAAATCTCTCTACCGAGGGGTGCATATATAGGAGATCCCATCCCTCCCTGAGATTGGTTAGGTACACATCATCCAACTAGGGCTACATTGGTGGTGAACCCCACTTGTAGGTTGAGCCACCCGGGTTCTTGTGTTGGCCACTCATTCTTGCACCCACTCCGTTTCAGGTCTTCCTGCAGGTTTGCTGGCCTTGGACGGCAAGATCTGATATACATGCATGGTCGGTTGGCGACCTAAATGTCTTTCACAGGATCAAGTGAGCTGCCCATCCAATTTTTTTTGAGCCTAAAAGACATCAGAATTTGTACCTGTTTGCACTAGAATGGAAGGAGCGTGTGAAAAATGCATGGAATTGTATTATTAGAGCAAGAGTTTTTTTTTGTTTTGTTTTGTTTTGTTTTTTTTTTTTGGGGGGGGGGGGGAGTCTTTCCTAAGATGCAGAACCTAGCATCATATTGATGTAACTCAACTCGACAATTTGGACACGGAAAAAAAATTCGGTTCGAAAGCGGCATATATATATATATATATATATGGGTAATACAACTTTGAGTTAATACTCTTTTAGACATTATTACTGTGAGAGTGGGAAAAACAAGGAATGGGACAAAAGTTTCATCCACTCCACCCATGTAACCTGCAGCTTTTGTATTTGATGTCAGATGTTTTTTTTTAAAAAAAAAAGGATATGCTAGGCATAGTTTTCATTTGGAAGCATTTTTAGAGTTTCAGAATTTTCAACCCAGTTGTTATTTGAGGCGATGATGCTAGACTTTTGAATCCATTGTTATATATGCAGCTTTTGTTAGTTTTTTTAGCTTCCAGCTGAAAATTCTTATAATCTGAAGCTTCTTACGTTGCGGTAAAAAATTAATGATGGTCAGAAAAGATTTAACTTGTGTAACTACCCGACATCAATTATACCATATGCCTACTCTTATTCTATATTTTTGACGTTGAAAACAGGAGAAAACAAATACCTTTCAACTGCAAATTTTGCCAAACAAATTCAACCGTCGTTAAAAACGAGTCATGCAAAGGTCTCAAAAGGGACTCATAAGATCTCATATTAGATATTAGAAATTATAAAAATAGACATGTGTTTATAAGTAAGACTTAAGTATTCTTCTTTAAGAGCGTTTTTATCAACAAAAAAGATAAAATCTTTTTTTATCCTTTTATATATATATATATATATATATATATAACGAGGAGGGATAACTCATAATTGAACCTGAGACCTCCCCCAAAGGGAGGAGGTGGTGAGACCTCTGCGATTAAATCCGTGGACTCCACAATAAAGAATTTGATCATCACGGGGATGTACGACATCTTTAAACCATGCTATTACCAAGATTTGGGCATTTCCAACGATCCACCGCACTGACGAGATGCCCGCTCGCTCATCTTGGCGCCACAAACAGGCCAATTTCGTCATCCGTGACATGGGAAGCTCGGAGACAAACTTCTCACACGTTCCCGTTGAGGGGCCCGGCCCGCCCATCAAATAAAACCAACAAACGACTGATTGGCGACAAAAACATGCATCCGTCGCTAAATCGTTCCTCCTCATCGTCGACAATTCCTGGCGCGAGTGGGCGACACGCCGGGGATGATGCCGACCGGTGAACAATGGCTTGGGACATCCACCTTAGTGCTGCAATGATCAGAGCCTGCCTACGTGATTCGGACTAAATTCTCCACAAACATGTGAATTATAGTAGAGTTTCGGTCAAAGTTTCTCCCCCCCCACATCCTTTTATATATGTATCTATAAATCAGGTGAACATCCAATCGGGGCCCATATATCGATATGGATCGGTTTGATTCTCATGTTTGGTTTGTGCTGATTCCAGTCTATAAAGAAGGAAAGATGTCAACATTTTCTGATTGATTTGTCTGAATAACTTTATCGATATTGATGTCTTTGTTACTTCAACAATTCTAACTAATTCATGTGCTTGTAAATTGAGTTTACCTTGAGGGGTTACTTTTTAGTCTACGTGTGATGGTTGTTGTACATTTTTATCGAGATTTATTTGTTAGGTTTAGCAAGATTTACAAGATTTTTAGAGGTACTCTTACTTTTAATAATTTAAAAGGTATTTGTCTCCACGGGTTTCAAATTTTCGGTAGTTTACCATCTATAGTATAACCTCGGGATGCGTTGGAGTGCGTGGACTTCTACCTTTTTTTGACATTATTTAACTCTGGATGTTTTTTTTTTCAAATTAACTGATCAGATATTATACAATATCATCTCCTAAGTTTGACTTGCACTTTGATCCGATCAACACCTATCCCGATCCGCTAAGAACGGGATTGTACGTGGATGATGTGTTAGCGTGGCCTGACCGGCGTCACCCATGGTTAAACAGGCTCATGTTTAACTCGACTCCATTTGGTAATATATATATTTTCTACAGCGGGTCGTACGTGAAATTGTGAATAAGGCGGCCAGTCCTAATCCAAGTTCTCTCCTTCGTAGCCCTACGAATTATGCATGTCAACGCGTTGGAACGCACACACGCGCGCGCCCCTACACAAATTATAAGAAAAAAGTGGTAATAAGGATTAATAAATTTGTTACAAATAGTGAATTTCGACGGTTTAAATCCTAAATATTCGTCGTAGTTAGAGACGAAATATAAATTTATATCAAAATTCGTCACGATTTTTGACGAATTTTGAGACGGAAATCAATTTCATCTGAAAATTTATTAATAATATTTATTTTAAAAAATATTAAAAAATTACGATAGAATCCTATTCCGACTCAAAATCTATCTATCGAAAATTGTGACGGATTTATACTCCGTCCCAAAATCCATTACAAATCCATTACAACTTTTGACAGATTTTGAGACGGGACATAATTTCATCATAAAAATTATTAACGAGATTTATTTTTTAAAAATATCAAAATTAATTTCGACGGAATTCTATTCTATCCCAAAATCTGTCAGAAGTTGTAATGGATTTTGGGATGGATTTGTATTCTATCTCAAAATTTATTAATGATATTTATTTTAAAATATATTAAAAATAATTATGACAGAATAACATTTCATCTCAAAATCGTCGATAAATGTGACAAATTTTAGGACGGAAAATAATGCCATCTCAAAATTTATCTTTTAAAAAATATCAAAAATATTTGCGATGGAAACCTATTCCTGGGATGGATTTATATTCCATCTCAAAATTTATTAATGTTATTTATTTATAAATATTAAAAAATAATTGAGACGAAATTTTTGACGGATTTTGAGACGAAACATAATTCAATCTAAAAATATTTATTTAAAACATACTAAAAATAATTGTTACGGAATAAAATAGAATGGGTTAGATCGGCGAGTGGGCTGAACTCGAAGCTTGAGTCTGGCCCATGGGCCTTGTCGCGTAGGCTTTTGTCGGAAGACTTAGGCACCAAGACGACGTTGGCCAGCCAACTCGGATAAAGGACCGGGAGAAACAGCTCGATTTTTCTACCCTTGCCTGATCTGTTCTTTGATAATCACCTATTTAGCTGGGGCGTCGTGCCTTCTCTTCTGTTGTTGAGTAGGCTTGATGGATGGATTGAGGTTGAGTCGATGTGTCACGATCTCTGCGGGGATCCCGAGGAGGTCATCATCAGACCATGCAAAGATGTGGATGTACTCCAAAAGAAAACTTTTATATTGCTCTTGATCTTCTGGTGACAAGTCTACCCTGACTTTAACCTCGAGAGTCTAGTCATATCATAAGAAGATCGGCAACAGCTCCCTCCGGGTTTGCTTGTCGTTGCCCTCTCTTCAACGAGTCCCTTCCCTCAGTTTTCTTCCTCGGATTTTACAACCTCAATAGAAATTACATAGCACCTTCTGGCTACTGTCTGGCTACCCCATACCTCCCTCACCCCAAATTTGGTGGGAAACTTCATTTTTTGGTGGTAGGTACGTGGAGGGCACCGCCTTTATTCGACTGAGGATGCCTCGGTCGAAGATGGCCTTATAGGCTGTTATCCCCCTTACCATAATGAAGCTAGCAACAAAAGTGACGACTTTGGGGTGAGTCCCAAGAGTGACTGATAGGCCAATTGCTCCCTCGAGATAGGTAGCTTGACAATTGAACCCGCACAAGGGGGTTCGAACTGAACGCAACTACGATGGGTTCTCACCCATATTCAAGAAACAATCGTAAGACAAAATGTCCGAAGTGCTACCATTGTCCACAAGGATCCTATCTAAGATACAATAATTTATAGTGGCAGATATTACAGAGCATCATCGTGCGGGGTAAGCACCCCCTCTAGGTATTTGTCAGAGAAGGTCACGACCTGCTGTTCGGGAGCTGCGGTCACAGGGCTTCGTTGGCTCCCTCCCTCGGCTTGCTCGCTCGGCGTGGCACTTTCTTCCTCGACTGGTATACCTGCCAGAAGCCGACCCTCCCGAGATGACATTAATGTGGATATCCCGGGGGCGATTGTCGATCTCCTCTGAGAGGTCCCACGGGGCATCACGACGATCAGCCACGTATTGGGCCAGGTGCCTACATTGGATGAGAGTCTTGATCTCATCCTTGAGCTGCAGGTAGTCACCAGTATGGTGGCCGTGGTCGTCGTGGAATTCGTAATGCTTATGTCAATTGCGGCACCGAGGGTCGGACTTCATTGGCTCAGGTTGGCAAAGAAGGCCCGAGTCCTTGATCTCCCGATAGATATCGTAAACAGGAGTGGCTAGTGGAGTATAGCGCTCAAACCTCTTCGGAGATTCTCTCCTATCACCCTCACGATTCTTCCTCTTTCCCAACTGGGAGGACTGGTCGGGCTGGCACTTCCTCTCCCCCTCCTTCCCTTGACCGGAGGTATACTGGCAGGCCGTGAGAACATCCTCACACTCTGCATGATGCAGAGCCAAGGTAACGAGGTCAACAAGGGAGGAGGAGGGAGGGTGGAGAACCAAATCGCACCGAAGCCTCTCGTCCAGGTTCCTCCGGTCAGGGTGGTTATTGCAGACGCAAGATCGAGACGAGAGATACGGAGTGCTTCCACCTTAAAGTCGTTGATGTAAGCTCGAAGCTTCTCCCTTGGGGCTTGTTTGAGGACCAACAGCCCTGCGATTGACCTCGGGGGGCCACTCCCGGAGAAGCTCTCCTTGAGCAGTCACCTGAATTGTTGGAAGCTGGAGATGCTCCCCGGTGCGAGGGCTCGAAACTAGGCCTAAGCACCCTGCACCAACGTGGTAGCAAAGGCTCAGTATTTGATGGGGTCTAAAGTCCCTTATAGAGTCATCAGGGCATTAAAGTTGTCAAAATGATCAGCCAGATAGCCCATGCCATCATAGGGCTTCAGTGCCGAAAGTTAGACTCTGGTCTAGGCCATAGTCCAGCTTCAAGGATCTCCGCAGAGAAGGGGGATTGCTCCTCATCCCCTTCATTAGAGGAGCCATGTTTGCCTTTCTGCAGAGCTCGGAGAGTGTGTTCTTGCTCGGCGAAACGATGCTCAAAGTCCCGGAGCTAAGAGTAAGCTCTGGATGGACGCTAGAGGACACTGGTGGGTTCCCCGACAGCACTCCCTCTTCTCCTTGTTGTCGGGTTGCGGTAGGGAAGGTGGTCGCGGTTGGCGGAGTTGGCTACCGCGTGGTGCTCCTCCCCCTCCATGGATTGGAAGAGGCCTCTTGCTCCGCGGCGTGAGGCGGGGCATGGGAAGGCCCACCCATAGTGTTGCAGATGATTCGGCAATCCTCTATAATAAAACGGCCACCTGCCATCCCCCGTGATGCCTCCCCTCGGGGGTGGCTGGCGTGCCATCGCTAGGAGAGCTCTTCCCTCCCCACTTGGGCTCTCATCAGGTCGACGAGGATATCCAGTTTGGCATTAAGGGAGCAGAAGGCTTCAAGATCCACCAAGGCCGGTTGCTCTCTCTGAGCTGGCTGAGGGGGAGGGACGTCATCTCCTACACATTGGGTGGGGCTAGTCATGGAGTTGGAAGGCCTCAATTCCTAGTTGCAGGCGCCAGGGCTTTTCCCATATTGTCGTACACCCTCCTGCTGCTACTCTTGCGCACTATGTTGGCTTCTTGTCCAGTTCCCATAGACGACGTCAGATGAAGAGGTGAGATCCTGCACCTGATCGCATGCCGTCCGATTTGGTGGAAATGAGCCCACCGATGAGATCGACTTCAAGCCACCCTTAGTGCTGGCCTGCGATCGAGGAAGAAAAGGTCAGGGGGACCTGGGATTGGGATCTCAGCGAAAACCCTCCGATGCCTAAGTCAGTGCGGGCAAGAGCAAGGAGCAGGAGACAACAAGGGAATTAAAGGTTAGGGTTCGCTCTTCACCAGTTGAGTGACTGGTTTTTTTTTTTCTACTTACCTCCTGTGGGGGGCATCCCTGGGATTAAATAGCTGCAACTCCCTTAGCAAATTCACAGAGATTTCAGAGAGATCATTGAGTGGGGGGAGTTATGTCCTTCGGTACATATTCTTACCGTTATAAGATTCATACCCTTCTCTTAGCCCTTCTGCCTTCTCTGCTCTCATGCTTTCGCATGGGAGATCCGCGTTCAGTTACGCTGGATAAGTGACAGGCCGGGATTGACTTTCCCCGAGTTAAGTAGGTGTCATGCCGTGAGCCCATCCACCTCTGGATGAGGGCTATCCCTTCAGGGGTACCGAGATAGCCACGTATCTCCCGACCTAAGCGCCCTTCCGAGACATTCTCTCAGCATCTTTCCTCTATCTTGGGCGGGTGGATCATCTAGGTTTCTCCCGAGCTAGGGGAGTCATTTGCTCGGCTGACCGGGATGGGGCTGGATGGCGCTTCCTTGGCTCTATCACTCGGGCTTCTGGTAAGTGGGCCTCGTGTGTTGAGTTTGGCTGTCACTTATTGGGCCAAGTATGTCCTGGTGGGCTTTGGGCCTTAACTGTAATGGGTTGCGAATTTTTTCCTCTCTAGCTAATATTATTTTAGTCTTTATGCATGTCAAATGATCGATTATTTTTTAGTGTCATAAAATCAGTTTTTTTATTGATTTTATTAACAGCATCACTTTGACAGGGACTCTACTAAGCTTCCATTAATTGTTTTAATTATAGTGATAGTTTCACTTCGATTGGTGTGATGTTTTTTTTCCTTTTTTTTGCTTAAATCAATCCACCGTGGGCCCTTTATAGGAAATAAATTCCGATACGATTTCTCCATGCCGTTCCACAGTTTGAAGAGGAAGAGTCACCCACCTGATGAAATCACGTCACATGTGGGAGATGAACATCCCCATCAATCAGCAAGGGGAGCATCCGAAATGGCAACTATTTGACCGTCACAGATTTAGGTGGGATATTATTCTGTTTTGACGTCCAACCGGAAGTTTGGTCATCACAGATTCACAAATGCGATGATTCTCTTCTCTCTTCTCTCTCTCCTGTTCAAGTTTAATTTGACTACTACTACTACTTTAGGTGGATATTACTCTCTCTCTCTCTCTCTCTCTCTCTCTCTCTCCTATTCAAGTTTAATTTGAAGTTTGACCCAAGAAGGTTTGGTCTTCACCTGTACCTCCCTCCAGGAATCTCTGCATCGAGGTTGGAAGTTGGATGGCTCCGGACGAGTACGGAAGTGTCAGTCGCCCACCTTCATTTTTACCTACGTACGTACGTAGAGATTTATTATTATTATTATTATTATTATTATTATTATTATTAATTTCACATAATTTTATCATAATTCTGTTCGTACTGACAATTATTTTGGGTTCGGAGATCTCAACCTCCCGAGGAATAAATAAATAATTTCTTATGAACCTCCAATTATATATGAAGAACACTTAATTATTAGACATAAGATGTCAATTAAATTGCCCCCCCCCCCGCCCTTACATAGATGAGAGATCAGATGAGTATGTATATATAAAAGGGCATCTAAACGAAGATATGTTGGCGGAACCAACAACAACAATATTTTGAGGCGGCGGCTACGGAGACGGACGGTCGTAGGAATTGGCTTTAATTTGGCGACCATGCATTACTTCGGCGTGTAGTTGAAGACGACTTTTTCCTCGTTGATTAATTTGGACTGCCAGGCAGTGTTGAGTCAATCTTCGACTGCTAAGTAGATCGCCATCTATTCGTCTTTAAAGCCGGCCATATATATATATATATATATATATAATGTCTTCAGTACTTATGCACAGTTGTATAGGCCAATCTCCTGTTTACAATCTTAGTGAGAGAAGATATAATTTAGAGTTTTTAATAATGTGATGTTCCCTTTGAGTTGAATAATTTGCAAAGAAGTGTGGATCTACAAAAGTTACACTCAACTGTAACTCCTGAAAAGCGGTCGCAAGCTGCAAGATGCTTATTTTTTGGATTTTTAGTTTTAAGTCTCAATTTTTTTAAATCAAAAAAATCCTCACAATCCATTTGTTTGTTAAGTCAAAAACCCTCGTAATCTGTAAACCCTTAGTAAAAAAACTCCCCAAAAAATATACCCTTAAGAGTTAAGAATATGCCTTCTTTGCCCTGTTAATTTATGTATTTCTTGTTTTACCCTGACGTTCTCCATATATATAGGCACTCTCTCCCTCTCTGGCCACTCTCTCTCTCTTCCCCTGGAGAGACACTACGATTGACGGGGAAGGGGGCTGTGAACTCCTCCAACCCGCTGATGCCCTCCCCTCCTCCGGTCCTCTCTCTCTCTCTCTCCACTACTCAAAAAAAACGAAGGAATAAGGATGGATTTCGAGATGGAATATTTTCGACAGTTAAAATATTCATCATAATTGGAGATGGAACACAAATCCGTCATAATTTCGGATAGATTTTAAAATAAAATAAAATTTCATAAAAAATTATTAAAGATATTTATTTTTAAAATATCAAAAATAATTACGATAGAATTAAATTTCATCTCAAAATTTATCAAAAATTATGCCAGATTTTGAGACGGATTTGTATTCTGCCTCAAAAATTCTTAACACTATTTTTAGAAAAATACTAAAAATAATTGTAACATAATTCCAATCTGTCCTAAAATCCATTTTGTGATGATGTTTTATTTTGTCTTAAAATTTATTATAATTGTGACAGACTTAAATTTCATCTTGAAATCTATGATAAATTGTGATGGATTTTAGGATGAATTTGTGTTCCATCTTAAAATTTATTAACACTATTTTTTAAAAATACTAAAAATAATGACGATGGAATTCCGATCCATCCCAAAATTAGTCAAAAAGTATGACAGATTTTGTGACGAAATTTTATTATGTCTCAAAATTAATTAACACTATTTATTTTAAAAAATACTAAAAATAATTACGACATAATTAAATTTCATCCCAAAATATTAGTCAAAAATTGTGACAAATTTTGGGGCGAAAAATAATTTCATCTCTAAATTTATTAACTTCATTTATTTAAAAAATATTAAAAAATAATTGAGACGGAAGAAAATAGAATGGGTTGGGCCGGTGAGCGGGTCGAACTCAAAACCCGAGTCTGGCCTGTGGGCCTAGTTGGGTGAGCTTTTAGGCCCGACCAAGGATCCGCGAGCTGAAAAGGGCGTTGAAGGCCGGCCCAAAATCAGGCAAGGATCATGGCCCTATCGGGCCGGCCCAGATCATTGACTGTCTTAATTTGTACTAGTCGTAAATTCGTCACAAAATCTTTTTCTAATATTTTATACTTATGTATTTAAATAATGTAAACTTAAATTTACCAGCGTTGACAAATGATACCGAACTAAACATTACGAAGATCCAACCACTGGATTTGCTCCCATGTAACATCTGACTCTACGTTTTGACTTTGATCAAGATCTGATCATCGGATTAACTCCAGAATGAAAATGTGATTTTTTAAATTTGAGAAGATGCGACTGTGAAATTTGCTCTCGATCTAAATATGACCGTTGGATTTAAGCCATTTGAGGATGATCCAAATGTTAGATTTGCGACCGATCTAAATATATCTGGTTCCCATCGAAATATGATCAAGATATAATAGTTAGATTTACTACTTATCGAACTTTGACATTTGGATTTAAGTTTTGACAAAAGTTCGACCGTTAAATTTACGTACTCTCGATGTAGGGCAATAGAAATTATGATTATTTCTATGCATGAATTTTGATACCCTTGCATATGGGATTGTCGTTACTTTCTAAACCTGCATAACATAATAAATGAAGTTAAAACTATGCAAGTTTTCCCACTTCGATGCCATCAAATATTTAATCAATATTTTGGTGTCTTGGGAGTCTATTAAGTATTGTCAAGCCGATTTAAACACCAAGACTCAATTCACATCTTACATCAAGAGACAAACATGGTTTAGAACATGAAACTTAAAGGCTTCTTGTAGAAGATATATGAAACACAAATCGAGCCCAATTTTCTGAATCCAAAGTTCAAGGCCAAATTGGCCAACATCTACCAAGGTTCACATGAAGTTCAAGCTAGAACTCAAACCAACCCAAGGTTATGATCTCAATCATAGAATCCGAATTCATACACAAAAGGACTTGCACATTCACACATTTATCAAGATTTCGTTACAAGCACTCTATGGACATTCACGAGCACATGATGCAAAAAACCCATGCATCAATTTCAACAAATGAACATCATCAAATCGGTTTCTACCAAGATTACCAAAAACGCTTCCATTTATATTTTAGGCCACAATGACCCCATTAAGAATATGCATGGAGATACCAAATGAATTTATGCAACACGGAAAGTATAAGGAACTTGTTCATTCCAACTTCATATGGCCATTGCATTCAAATACGTATGAGCCTCAAAAATCATGAGAGAAAAGATGTAAACCACATGAACATTTTATCATCCTTCTCAAGGTTCAATCAAAGTAAGAGAAACTCTTTACAATCTCATATAGCATGTAGCAATGAGTTCTTCTAGATTCTGAGACATATGAAACATGGCAACAATCATGAATGCACATTATCATGGCAATGATCATGAATGCACATTATCATCAAAATCATATGCAAACATACATGAGGTTTAGTTATCATCAAAAACATAAACAAGTGCAAGGCACACAACATGTAATTTTCCCTTTTCTTGAGTCTAGTGGTCAAAGAGAGTCAAAGTTCAGTGTCTTTTTGTAAACTTGAATTATTATTCAATGAAGTTGGAATTTTTGAGTATATGACCTTGTATTCACTCTTCTTATGTATGAATGTTAGCGCTTTGATTGTCATTCTCGCTTGAGGCTTTATTTGCCGGCTGTTTACGTTCCTGACTTAATTCCGCTGCATATCTCAGGACGTGACAGTTAAAGTGGTATCAGAGCTTAGGCATAAGTAAGTCCTAGGAAAATGTCAAGTCATAGGCTAAGTCCAAGGTTTAAGGACCCATACCTATGAACTAGGAAGAAATTTCTGAACCCATGTGAGAATTGGGTAGAGCCCGGGATGAGATAGTTATTTAGAAATTCATCTTTAGATAAATCTTCCTAAATTCCAAAGAAAGTAACTAATTGTCTATTTTCTCAGGCACCTCATTCTCACTATGGCCGCAAATCGTGCAAATTGGGAAGCTATGCAACAAACTGTTGCGGGTCTTACCCAAGCCCTTCAAACCGTGGCTCAGGCTGGCGCAAGGGCAGGTGCTGGTGATCTACATCGAAACTTCCGGAGTATGAAACCTCCACGATTCTCTAGATCATCAAATCCCGATGAAGTTGAAAACTGGATTGATGAGATGGAGCTGATCTTTAATGTCATGCAATGCATCAACCAAGAGAAGGTCTTACTTGCCGCATTTCAACTTAACAAGGATGCCCGTACATGGTGGAAGGTCATCTCAGCTCATCTACAAAATACTCAACTTACTTGGGAGGAGTTTTTTGAACTCTTTCGAGAGAAATATTTCTACGAGCATGTCAGGGAAAGGAAGGTGGCAGAATTCGCATCCCTTCGGCAGAGGATGATGACCGTAGCGGAGTATGAACTCCAATTTTTAAGGCTGGCGCCATATGCTCCACACCTTGTGGCTACGGAGCTTCTAAAGGCCAATCGATTTATGGATGGGTTATGTCCCGTCTTCGTTAAACAACTTGACCCTCAAAACATCCGGACCTATACCGAGATGGTCCACCGAGCCTACCTATGCGAGAGGACCTTGGAGAAGGTAGAGAAATTTAGGGGAGAAGATGAAAAGCCAAGCTGAAAACATGATAGGCGAGAGGAAAAAGAAGAAAAGTTTAGCATCACGGAGGATTACGAACCTCGTAACAACAAGAAGAGGTCCCGCAATGGGAATGGTAATGGGAAAGGGAATGACAATGGTAATGTCAAGAATGAAAGAGTCAATGAGAAAGAGGAGAAGCAGGTCATGGCAGCTTGATGATTCTGCGATAAATTTGGTCATTCGGCCGAAGAATGTTGGAAGCGTCTCGACGCTTGTTTACGATGTGGAAGCGGGGAGCATCGCGTGCCCTCGTGTCCCCTCATAAATGAACAGTCTTCAAGGGGTGATAATGGATGCAGGCGGCAAGGCCGACTTAATGTTGTCTTAGATGGCGAAGGTAAAATGATTAAATGTACCATCTTAACCTACTCGCACTCGGCATTGCCTTAATTACTAGCAGAATGAATTAACTATAAGTAAAATAGCACTCTCCATAGATACCATACAATGAATTTGGGGACTAAATTCTCTTTAAGTGGGGGAGAGTGTAACACCCCAAAATTTTTTAGGATTTTTCTAGAATTAAATAGAATTATTTAGTGATTTAATAGGCTTAAATGGGCCATTTAATGAATAACGAGTTAATTAATTTATTTAGTGGTTAAGGCCTTTAGCCTAAAAGCCCAATTAGTAATCAAATAAATAAGTCCACTTAAATTGGACCCACAGACCAATTTTTAAGACCTTTTGGCCCAAGTCCACTCCTAGAAACGTAATTAGGATAATTCCCTAATTTAATTGGATAAATAGGGCAAATAGGGGATAAATAGGGGATAATAGGGGATAAATAAGGGATAAATCAAAAAATCCAAAAATTTCAGATAAAAGGTCAGAATGCGATTTATCGAGCGACCGCGTTCTGCATAAGGCAGTCAGGACATGACCGCGTTCTGACTTCCATGACGGGGTTCGATAAACCCCAGAAAATTTGGATTTTTTCCCATTCAATTGCTAGAGTTCGATACTATTTGGCATGGCAACCTAGTCTAGGACTCTTGGAGATCGATTTTACTCCAAATTAGGACTTTAATTCGATCTAATCTAGCCGCCTTAGGCCAAACCCTATAAATAGGCCTGAACTTCGACCTGCGTGAACCTAGTTTTAGAGCACGTATTTCAAAGGTAAGGAATCGTCTTCCCAGGTTCATCCTTTAGAAGATTTTGCTTCTTTTAGTTGTGTCTAACTCCCCTTTAAACTCCATGCCAGGAGATCAAGCCCTTGAGAAGTTAGAAGCCTTGGAAGTCGCTGGTTCTCTACAGATCGCACAAGAACGAGTGAGTTTCTCCGAGAAAGATCAGAGATTTAGGAAGCCTAACCGAGGTAATTTCAAGTTCGATCTTTAGAATAAATTGTTCCTCCTTATGTCTTCTAACTACCTTCCAAACTTCATGCTAGGAAACCAAGAGGTCAGGGAGATAGAGCCGCTGGAAGTTGTGGGTTCCACGCAGGACGCGCAGGAACGAGGACCTTCTTCCAACAAAAAATCCGAAGTCTAGAGAACAAATCAAAGGTAGGTTATCTCATGAAAGTCTCAAACAGCAAGTTAGGATTAAAAGCCCTCGGATTTCACGAAATTTCATGAAATTTCATGCTTCCTACACGCCGTATTTCACGTTTTACTATCACTACGCGTTAGGTTATTTCTGCATGCATGATCCTGCTCTTTAATAGAAAAGATGATAATCTTGGCTCAATCCATGTAAATCCATGCATTTCCATAACTTGATTTTTGTTCTATCAGGACATATTCAGTTGGTTATCATGTTTTTCCATGCATATCTTTCCTAGAATGGGTCCTACACGTTTTCCTAACCTTCTGCCTGCTACAGGCAGAAGGCGGTCTATCAGTGACTGCTACTGTCTTGGGTTGGGCCTTCGTCAGTGAGACGGGCCTCTACGACAGTGGTGTCGTAATGGTTCTCCTGATAGTGTAGCCAGAGGCTTTCCCGTTACTCCGGTGATCCCCCGACTGTGAGATCAGGGCGTGTTTTCCTGTACAGTAGGAGTAGCTGTAGAGCCGAGATTTTACCGATCACCATGTTTACTGTTCCTGCTATCGTTGCTACTTTCTGCTACCTTCATTGTTTACAGTTGGGGTTCCGCGGGACCCCTACTGAGCCAGTGATAGGAGGCTCACCCCTGCTTTTCAAGTGTGGCGGGTCTTCCTCGAGGTTCGAGGGTGCTGCGCGGAGGTTCTTAGTTGCCAGCTCGCCGGGCCGAGTGTTCACTCGGTGTTGGGTACGTTTCCCTGTCTTAGACTGTACTTTGGTTGGACTGGACTCTGTTGCAGTTAGTTTATTTATTTCTGTTAATTGTTGAATTATCCTACTTTATTTTCTATTTCTTTATACCTCCACACACCTTTTAGCCCTCCGGCTCGTGGGCAGCGGACCAGGATTCGAATGGTATATGGTCACTCCCGGTATCCAGATCTTGGGTCGTTACACTAGCCCCCTCGACGGATGGCCGAAAACATACTATAAATCATGGGATATGATGAACACTGGCGTCGCATTGTGCCGAGAGTATATATTTTTTATAAACGGGTGAAATCCACGAGACTATCTTGCGAAATTTGCATGCTTGCTAGTACATTCTTGTTACGTGACTTTCTAGTGCATAACCTTTATGGTTATGAAAAGTACAACTCGTTACATTCTAGTACATTCTCGTTAATGAAAGGCCACATTATATTCTTACTTGATTATGCTCTTATACTTGATATCTCGTACCTCTACATTCATCCTGATACTTGTTGTTACTTCGGTTTTATCACGTGTTTTATCGCATTTTGCCTTATTGCCTTTCTTAAAGTAAAAATGTTAATTACTTAAACTTGCCTTCATATTGATACGAAGATACCTACTGGGTAAGTGTGCTCATTCCCTACTTTCCAATCTTTTCAGAAAATTCTAGTGGATCAGATTCGGATTATCCGAGTGACGGATCCGAGGGCGAGAGCAAGTGAAGATCAAGAGAAGAAGCCTAGATGGTTCAAGAGTCGAGTCATATTGTAATTAGATGCCTTCACTCTAATAGGCGGTGAAATTGATCATGTTATGTAATTTTTCCTTTTCTTGAGTCTAGTGGTCAAAGGGAGTTAAAGTTCAGTGTCTTTTTGTAAACTTGAATTATTATTCAATGAAGTTTGAATTTTTGAGTAGATGACCTTATATTCACTCTTCTTATGTGTGAATGTTAGCGCTCTGATTGTCATTCTCGCTTGAGACTTTATTTGCCGGCTGTTCACGTTCCTGACTTAATTTCGCTGCATATCTCGGGACGTGACATTTACGATTAATCGAGCATGTTAGTTAATGCATACACCCACTGAAGATGACTAGGCCGTTGTGAAACTTATCTTGCGCTGTCTCATCTGTTGGAGCGCCAAGAAGTAGTCGACTATAGCTCGTTCTAGCACTGAGGTAGAGTATAAGATGGTGGCCAATGCAACTATGGAGGTATGGCTTATGTCCCTACTCAAGGAGCTTGGAGTGTCTACTACTATCGTCCCACAACTTTGATGTGATAATATCGGTACTACATACTTGGCAGCTAATCCTATGTTTCATGCTCGCACCAAGCATGTGGAGATCGACTATTATTTTATTCATGAACAGGTGGCTTCTGGTGTCTTGAAGGTTTCTTATATCTCTACTCATGATCAACTTGTTGACTTGTTCACCAAACCTCTCACCACTGTGTAATTTTCCATGCTTCGTTCTAAGCTCAATGTGCACTCTGCCCCCTTGAGCTTGCAAGGGAGTGTTAGCGCACATCAATCTTCCCCACAAGAGTAGGGCATTTCTACTACCGTATCCGAGTCCAGATCGGACTATGGCTTACTTGTCACGAATGAAGACTCTCCAAGCCTGGCAACCTTCTGAGTTAGGGACTGTTGATAACCCCCGACAATATATATGATTGCAAAAATCACAAATATAGTGTTAAGGGCGTACCTTGTCCGCACAAAGCAAAAACAGAAGTAGAAGCTGAAGCCGAAGTGGGGATGCACAATGAACTTTGACGAAGTCGACATACTCGGGCGAAGTCGGGGGTAGGCTACATGAGTCTACTCCCTAGTCCACCCTCCAAATCCGTAGAATTACAGTGATGATACTCTGGGGTTGTTGCCAAGTCCGTCACCGAAGTACGGAATTCAGTGACCTCTATGTGGAGTGTGATTACATGGCCATCACGCAATCCTCATCATAGTCATCATCCGACATTTGGAGTGAGAGGACCAGGAGAGAGAGGAGGGGTAGAGAGAGATAGGGAGAGAAGGCTACCGCACTATGCTCTCTACATACTCTCTCTCTCACACATGCACACTATGCGGAAGTCGGACCCAAATACATAATCTCCTTACCACTTTTTCTTTTAACTCTCTTCACTCACGTGCACGCACAATTGCATGCACCACACTCTCATGCACACACTCATTTGCATGCACTCATCCACACACTCGCACACTCTCCACCACACATGCACTCACACACTTGCATTTACCCAACACACCCAAAACACTTCCCCTTCACCCCCATATATATATAGTAGATGGAGAGTGAGGTGGAGATGACGTGTGAAAGGGGGTGTAGCTACGGAGGTGGATATGGATGAGGGGTTAATCACGAGAGGATAAAAAAGAAGGGATGGATAAAGTGATTATGTGGTTATCCCCGTGATACCACAGCTCTCCGTACCAAGGTTCACCGACTCGGTTATTCGTATCGAATTGAGATCACTCTGATCTGGTACGGTGCGTCCGAGTCGCATGTGACGTGGGCCGACTCAAACGTCTCCCACTCCATCCGACAGACCTTTCTTCTCCCATCTCGGTGCCCTCCCACCCGAGCGGCGGTTTCTTCCCCCACCCTGGCGCCCCCCACCCCCCATGCCCCCGCCCTACCCTCGGCAGTCCCCCACTGCGGCTGTCGACATCCCTTTTGGCCAGATCATCGTCGCCACCGCCAGATCTCGCTTACCACTCTCGAATCCTTGCCACCACCATGAATCCTCGCCGGAGCACGTCTAAAAGGTCACAAAGAAGGGTAGAGAGGGAAGAAGGAGCGACTCGGTCCGAGTCGGTCAGATCATATCTCATATTTTCGTGGATCCAAGTAGATCCTCTTGAGTCATCCTAACTCGGATCGAGTTGACAAACCATGCTCTGTACCACTCAGTTGGATTTATCGTTATCAAAAATTTTTTTAAAAAATATATATAAAAAAGAATAAGATAAAGATGAACAGTGCATCACGTTGGGGGAAAGGACCGGAGGAGAGAAGGGGAGAGGTAACAGCTCTCGAAACTGCTTCATTAGAAGGACTTTGGAGGAGCGCAAATCATTCTCCCAGATTTCGGTGTTTGCGTTCCTACATTCACCAACCTCCATAGGGTCACCTCACAAAAGAATTCTTTGAACTATTACACGTGTGACTGATAAAGAGGCATGCAGCCGCCTTCAACCCAACACACCTTTGCACTGCCTAAAACCGTAAAAAGCCTAAAAGCCCTCTGTTGCGAGAAGACGTTTGTCGGCGCCGGCGGCGGGGACTGCCTGTCAGGAAACCGGGAAGAAAGAGCTGAGACAGAAAGTGTGATTAATTCCTCCAACTTCTACCTTGGCGCGCGCTCGCGTGGTTATCAACTTGTCCGATTCTAAATAACACACAACCTTATTACGTCTGCCCAGCTCTTCATACACAACATATATATCAGCTGCTCTGACCCGCATTCAACGAACCAAAAGACTAATTTAAATAAATGATTGGAACGGATGGTCTGGCCGCCGGGGGAAGCCAGAGGTCGTCAGGATGCGGTGGAGGTCATATCTCTCACATAAAAGCCCGTGCCTTCTCTCTCACACTGTCACACATTTAACATACGGGGAGTGGGAGCATAAAAGATATATATATATATATATAATTATACGTCTCAGTTGCTCTTCACCCCTGGCATCGTCATCGTCATCAGCGTCGTCATCATATATCCCTCGCTGTCATCCCCCACTACAAAAAGGGTGGATCCCCGTCCTTCCCTCCACAGAAACAACGAGCCAAGAAGGGGTTTCTGCAGCAGCCGGCGAAAGGCTACAACGTCTCTCTCGTCTCAAGTCCCGGCGCTCTGTTTTGCGATCCTCGGCGGACGTACTCCCTCGCCCAACCTACCGCCGTCCTTCTGCCCCCTACCTAGTCCAAGGTCCCCTCTCTCTCTCTCTCTCTCGCTCTCTGTCTCGCTCTCTCTCTGGGTTCTCCATATATGTGTCCCTTGATCTTTAGACCTATATCCTCCTTTAGGTCCGCTAGCTGTTGCATGGAAAATCGCTGCCCGTATGGCAAACCTAGGTTTCGGTGTGTTCGTTCGTCCCATTAATCTTTTTTACATCTTTCTGGGGTAATCCAGAGCTGCTTGTTTGCATACCACGCACGTACAGGCCGCCAGCAGCCATCTGATGCCTTCCACCCTTCAGTTAATTGAGAATAAAAAACGATGTATATATATATATATATATATATATATATAAGACGCCCGTAATCGAAGAACTTCAGTTTAATTAATACCCAAGAATACGCTCACAAGCTCGTTGGTCTCTCGAACTAATTATAAGTATGTTGGCATTCCCTTTCCCAAGCCGTGAAGCATAAATGCATGATCACTTGGCATATATGAATGTTGGGTTTCGTCGATCGACTTGTTTTCACTGCTCTTATAAACTAAAATTCGAGATGTTTCCGGTAACAGGATGATTGGGGTGCATGGCTTCCATTCGATAAAACTGATGACAACTCGAACTTCTCATATATATTAATTCTTGCTAATGATATATTACTCTTAAAGTTGTTTTAGTGGGACGGCGACCGATCGTAGACGTCATTGTCCGGAACAATCTAGTTGAAAGATCGCCGTATTCTGTAAGATTCACCTAACCCTGGACGATTGATAAAATAGATGAGTGGCGCCCGAGGGAATGGATAAATGGTTGATACAGTACTAGATGTCACCATGGTTCATCATATATGGATGGATGCCCAGGATGCGATGATTATGTCTTAATTGATGATCTCTATCAATTGTCTTTCTTTCCCATGGGGAAGAAGCTTCTCATGATACATCTCTTCTCCCACTCCCCCCCCCCTCCTCCGCACCCCCACCCAAAGCAAATGGTCATTCCTTCGCCTTTTGCCCCCCTCTGTAGCAGAAGGCCCGTGATCATATGTAAATTTAGTTATTGTAGAAATTTTAATTATCTTAGAGGTTAAAGGGGGACCAGGGGGAGCCATCCTCCTAGCTACCATTCCTCCTCTCCTCGCCCATGGGCCATGGGTTCGACCACTTGAACATAGAGGCCGTCCTAGGCCCAAAGATATACATGAGGAGTGGTGGCATGTACGGGATGGTCGAAGGGGCTTTTTATAATTAAATATTATAAGAAGGATGAAGATGGGACCGGCTAGAACAAGAATACTATCCAATCCTCCTTGGTTGGCAAAAGAAAAAAATATACGACATTTTATGCGCTTGACTAGGAGATTACCCCATGCCTTGTACTTATATATATATAATACTGTTTAGTTTACTGTGGTTGATTTGTGACTCTCCGTATTCATCAAAAATATTTTAACACTAACTCTAAAAAGGAGACAACGATTTTCATAAGTATTTAACACACTTAGATAACACTCTCCAAAAATATCAAAAATATCTTTATTGTTACAAGTCCAAAATCTAACCAAGACTTAATCCTTTTAGCCTCTGTGCGTCAGATTTATAAGGTGTTAGTTTTGGTGTCAAAACATTACTACATGTTTGGACATTAGACATTACATTTCATGGATCAGAACTTTTCAAAAGTATACTTTTAACTTCATAAGTAATCGTATTAGGTACCAGCACTCGGAAATTTTCTTTATTGTAAGGATTAAGGATCCCTTTTACCACACTTGATCTCTAGAGGGCCGAGAATGTTTGAGAGATGCTTGGGTGAGATCTAAGAGAAGACGGGAAGATATTGTACGTTGGATAGATAGTTCTAATAAAAACACCATAGTGGTACTAATAATAGAAGGTGAAATGATGAACCCCCCCCCCCCCAAAAAAAAAAAACAGTATTTAAAATGGTTGTATACGTCTAGAGAAGACTGACCTGAGCACTTCTTAAGCGATGTTACCGACCTTTTTGAGAGAGCCATAACAGGAGAAGAGAAGATCAAAAAAAAGGGTTCACTGGGGCAATAAACAATCACGAATTAAAATATAATAAATATTAACATTATATATAATATAACAAAGTAGCAATACAGATTTTGTGTTCATGAACTTATATTAAAGTGAGAGCTCGATTTATGACGATGATAACACCACCAGCTCACACTGATCTCATGGCAAGTAGTTATAACAACCTTCTTCTTAAGAGCGGCCCCGCTGATGGTCTGGCGCCTCGAACCACAACCATATGAATCTAATGAGATAATTTTGTTTATGACGTGGGCCAAATTTAAGTTAACAAAACGATTAATCTGGGCCACAACTCTCCGCGTGAGATGGTTCCAAGAAAGCGTGAGCCCCCTCCCACGTGAGCTGAGACGGATGTACACTTTGAAGTCTGAATTAAACTTGTTTTCACAAATATAAGCCCGTTAAAATGCAAATTGTGAATTGTCCGTGTTTGCTCATATAGCCCTACATTTAGCATTGTTCTAATAGAACGTTCTTTCAGCTTAACCACATCTGAGTTAACATTTAGAGATGATTTTAAATGATGAAGTGGACGTTGTCAGCTTCCTGTGGGCGTTGTCAGCTTCCTAACCTCTTGTCTCGTCGTTCTTAGAATGTCTAGTTTGGTGGACTAAAAAGCTATCTGGCACAGAAGTAGAGCATCTGTAGGATATTCTAACATTGAAGCCTGAAGGACGGCGCCTAACTCAAAAGGGTAATTTTGATAACAATGTTTGCATAACTATGAGTAAATAAATCTGTTGTGATTAGGCGAACACTAATAGATGACATTCCGCACCGCAACTGTCACTTCCCTCCTCGTTTCCTCTCTCTTTCCACGGCCCATATGATTTTTCTGTGAGGAGGCCGACATTGATTTTCTAAAGTTGCGGAAGTTGGTTTTCCAGTGTTTGAGATGGGTTTGGTGGAAATGATAATTATATAAAAGTCCTTTCTTATATAGATTTACATAAAAGTATTTTATTTATGTTATACCTATTTATGACCTCTCATAAATACTTTAAATTTTAATCAGCATTAGTTGTCAATTTTTTTATGCACAATCCTAAATAAGCATGCGTAATTTTAAATATGTAAAGTTAAATTATTCTCATGTCCTTGTGTCTTATTTTTTTACACTCATGTCCGTGCCCACACTTACGTTCGTGTCCATGTCTCATCTATCGTAGATATAAACAAATGCATCAGCAAACATGTAATTATCAAATTTGCTTTCTAACAGGGGTATATTTATAAGCAAACGCTATAACTTACCTGAGGGCTGAGGCCAATAACAAATTCTCAGTTGTGCTTGTTCACGCCGTGGTTTGCCGACTCGGTGCGTTTCGCATCGACTCGCACGACTCGACTCGACCCAGGTCGAGATTGGGTCGGTCAGGCCGTGGGTCGTGGACGGGTCGATCTATTATTTTATTATTATATTATATTATATTTTATATATAATATGTGTTTTTCTATTTTATTTTATTATTTTATAATATATATATATATATATATATATATATATATAATGGTGTTTTAGAACGGGACGGACCGGATCGGACCGAGATGGGAGCGATCCGACCTGACCCAAATTGAGACCGGGTCGACCGAGTCGACCGGACCGACAAACCCTGGTTCACGCCTGCGGTGACCGAACAAGACGCCGGCTGTGTCGAAACCTCTGCCGGGGTCACTACGCGCCTTTGACGGGGGAGACCCCACACCGTACGATGCTGATCCGTCGGCTATGATCACGCTCACGACCCAAATTCGCATCCGCCAGTAAGGTACCCGCATGTGTACGGACATCAACTTTTATTAAAAACGAGAGAGAGAGAGGGAGAGAGAGAGAGTCCATTCCAGTCTGCGTTTCTCCTCGCGTGGCGCCGCGCTCATGGTGCATATCCACACAGGTACTCGCCGTCGCGCTCCTCCGGGGAGGCGGCCACCGGAGACCGGGCCAGCACCCGAAGGCTATCCCGGCACGCCGCCGCCAGCGGCCGCAGCGCCGGACTTGTGGGGGGGGGGGGAAACCAGGTGATCTGGTGGTTGCATTGCACAGGAGTCGACATCAAGGTAGCATAAGGGAATTGATCGAAGAAGTAAACTTAAAAGAAAGATGGCGTTCTTGGAGCTGCTGGTGCTGGCGAGCATGCCGGTGGTGGAGATGATGCTCATCGGCCTTGTGGGCGCCTACCTCGCCAGCGGCTACAGCAACGTCCTCACGCCCGACGCCCGCAAGCACATGAACAAGGTCGTCTACCTCGTGTTCACCTCCTGCCTCACATTCTCCAGCCTCGCCAAGACCGTCACCCTCCGAGACATCATCTCCTGGTGAGCTCTTCAACGCTCTTCTTCTTCTTGTTCCCCTTCGGCAATGAAAGCTATAGCCGGCAGCAGCAGTATTATCAGATCCAATTAACTCTCTCGTGTGTGCGTCCATATGGCGTTTAACAGGTGGTTCATGCCCGTGAACATAGGCCTGATATACCTCATGGGGGGGACCCTTGGATGGATCGCCGTGAAGCTGCTGCGGCCCGAGCGCCACCTCGAAGGCCTCATCATCGCTGCCTCCTCCGCAGGTACGTAAAGAACCTTTCTTTCCAACCTTCGTCCTCTCCTCCATGGCTGTGTGTGTTTGCACGCCTGACCTGCCCGCGTCCGCATCTTCTGCGCTGCTCAAATCTCTCGTTCTGCTCCCATGAAACAGGCAACCTGGGCAACCTGATGATCATCGCCGTCCCGGCAGTCTGCAACGAGGACCGTAGCCCGTTCGGAGACCCCGTCATCTGCCGCAACCGTGGGCTGTCGTACGCCGCCTTCTCCATGGCGGTAAGCCGGCCCACTCTCACCGGCCCTGCCATTTCTGCCTCTGTTAGTCGCCAAGAAATGCTTGTCGACCGCTTGTGAATGGGCACACGCTAGAAGTGTGTTGGTTTTGGTTCTTGGGTTTCAATGATCTCAGCAGAAGCATCCTCTCATTGTGCCATGCAGCTTGGTGGCTTCTACATCTGGACCCACACCTACAGCTGCATGAAGAACTCTGGCGAGCTGTACAAAAGGTTGAAGGCAGCTGATGACGCCGTCGCGAGGACACCCAACGGGGATGTAGATGCCAATGGATGGGCACAACCCAAGGCCGGCAGCGGAGGAACTGAGAAAGATCTGGAAGCTCCGCTCCTGCCATCGACGAGCCCGAGCGATGAGGGATCAGCGACAGAACAGAGTCTTAGTGTACGACTCCCCTGTTCTGTCACGACATTTCTCCCAGAATTTGCAAAAACTAGATTCTGCTAACTTGCAAGAAGTAGTGATTACCAAGTTTTGTCATTGTTCCCCTGCAGGCAGAGTCCTTCTGGAGTGGGAAGCACAATGGTAACGTGTTCAAGTTCCTGAAGGGAGCGAGGGAATCTGTTCTGCAACTTGTGGAAGAGTTGATGGCGCCACCAACAGTTGGCGCTGTAAGTTCCCCACTAAATCATCGTTGCCACAGTACGTACGCTTATGTTAAGTGCACAACCACCTTACCTTATAGTTCTTGACACGTCTCAGATCTTGGGGCTCATCTTTGGTGCAACACCTTGGCTAAAATCCCTCATCATTGGAGCCTCTGCCCCTCTCCGGGTGGTGCAAGACGCTATCAAGCTACTGGGGTACGTATTCTTACGAATGATGCCCATATGAGAATGATATGTGTGTGTTCCTCTGCTAAACATTTTACACCCATCCTCTCCATCTTGCTAAGAAACGTCTGTGCGCATTTGAATTGGTTGCAGGGATGCCACAATTCCTTGCATCACTCTCATTCTGGGAGGAAACCTTACGCGAGGTAACAGAAATAAACGAGCAAGCTCCATGGAAACTAATTCCATGTTACGTGCATCAAGTGCCTGTTAATTGTTATTAACATCTTACCATCCTAAGCAGGCATCCGAAAATCAAAAATGAGGCGTTCAGTAATATTAGCGGTGATCTTCTTGAAATACGTGATCCTCCCGGCATCAGGAATTGCTGTGGTTAAGGCAGCTACACAACTCGGCTTCCTACCTCGGGATCCATTGTACCACTACTCACTCCTGATACAGTACACACTCCCTCCTGCCATGAGCATAGGTATGTTTCTCACGGAGCTAGTTTCTTCATCCTTCTCTTACTTTCTAAACCAATCCCAATGCCATGTTTCAAATGACCTACAAATAAACAACACAGTTATCATCATCATACTTGGAAATCTCTAAATAAAGAAGGGTAGTCACTAACGATGACTGAAGAAGATAGTGGCATGGCATGTGCAGGTACAATGGCTGAGCTGTTTGATGTGGCTCAAGAGGAATGCTCCGTCCTGTTCCTGTGGACATACTTGGTGTGCGCTCTTGCCCTCTCAATCTGGTCAACAGTTTACCTGTGGTTCGTGTCATAGAGACCATTTCATGTCAGAATCAAGCAAAGCTTGCATCCAGACCCATCTACATCCTTGGCCCGATGTGTTGATGCCATGGCCCAAACATATGTATATTTTTTGGGAAGTGTTTAAATTCTTTCGTAGGTTTTCGTTTTACCATTCCATTTGCATAGTTATTGTATGCTTTCCAGGAGGGCTTAAGCCCATGTTCGATTGCTTTGGTTTGTTGTGTATAGGAATTGAAGCGTATGATTGTTTAGAACCAATACCAGCAGAGACCTCACAATGTTTCTTTGAATGATATCATCAGTTCATTATTACTTTGTATTCTGGTGCCTATCACTAGAATTTCTCTGTTCTCCCTCTCTTGACCATCAGATTAAGAAGCCTATTTTGATTTGTCAGCTGCTCATCAGATTGCATTCTAGTGCCTCAACACATTTTGTACCTTGTAGACAGATAAAATGGTGTGAAAAAAGTAAACATTGGTTGCATGCATCATCTGACGAAAAAGAACACCATCCATATACAAGTTATTATTGGTATTCCTGCCCATTTACATACTCTGGATTACTTCTTCCAGGTTAAGTAAATATTGCACTACCAATATACAGGAACAAAAAAAGATCACAGCAAAAACGTTAAGTGTTCACATCAGACAGGCAAAAATGAGAATGCAAATCATGCATGGCTCAGATAGCCAAAGCTTTTACCTCAGAAAGCAGAAGAGGTAAAACCAGACACGGCTGAAATAGTGAGCAGGTGAGCCACATGTGCCCTGCCCTCCTCAAGATTTACTCACAGACAATGCGGTTATCCCTGCATCCAAAGACAAAAAAGGAAGATGCAAATGCAGTAGGAAGACGTTATGAAGCAAAGCACATTTTTCCAAAGTATTTGATGGCCATCACAAGATGTTGAAATTAGCACAGCCATCAACAGATACAACGATAGATGGCACGGAAGAGGGAACATTCAAAGAAGAGATAACAAGCGAAGGTGGCCTCCACTCTTTTCCTTCTTTATTTTGTGTCAGGTTCTCTCAATGATGGTATCCACATGAAACTTTCAAATGGTCAAGTGCATATTACAATAAGTTGCTGCAAATCAATCAATCAAGGAGATTAGAAGTTTTTCTTAAAAAATGAAAAATTCAATACACAGAAAAGTAGAGAAGATCACAATTAATGACAAGAGGCAATGTTATGCATCGAGAGGTAACTGTGACAGACTATTTCTTCCCCAGGAATCTAGCCAAGCAAACTTGTGCAACTTTGACAGGAACATATTCGTCACAATAAGACATCTGAGAAGGAAATGGCATGCTAGCAATTTCCAACCACACACAGAGGGAGCGTGAGAGTGTGTGCTTCTATGCAATCATTGAAACACCTAAAGAAAAAAAAGAGTAGACATGGTTTTTGGATATCTGTCATTAATTTGCCTATAAAGAAAACAGTGGAGAGGGCAGAGCTGTTAGCCTGTTACAGAGAGCAACAAAAACTAGTGAGGAACAAGGTCCATGAGGGAAAGGAAGAGGAAAAAGGGGTCCTCTTCTGCTTTCCAACTTCTCATTATTATCATAGGAAAAATATGTAGGGAGAGAATTTGATACAAGCTAGAGCCATGTTGGAAGGGGGCAAGGAAGCAACATTACTCCTCGTCATTTCTCCTTCCCAAATTATTAAGTGAGAAAGCTTTGGAACTTCCCAACTTTCTCGCACTGAATCATTGCTTACATCATTCATTAGTAAGTTAGGGTTCTTTTGTCTTTGAGATGTAAAGGTGACAGTAAGCTCTCCAATGACACCCCCCCAAAAAAAAACATACCATTTAACATAAATGTTCTCACAGATTTTTCCAGGAGCCATCGTTCCCACACACCTCATTCTGCCTCTATTCTTGTAGAAGAATTTGGAACCAATTAAGCTTGAAATGACATAAAAGTTGGTATGGTGCATTACATTACAAAGCCTTGTAGCTAATTCAAGATAAGATTGAATAGCCAAAATCCTATCTAAATGGTGACTCCCAAAGCCATGAAGCCAGTGTTTGTTACCACATACACAATTCATGTGCTGTTTCATCTAGGCATTTCCATATATCCACATCTGTTCAGATTAGGGGTGTAAACAGTATCATGAATTCCGATTTTCTGACCCGATTTTGACTACTTGGAATGAAGGGTAGAAAATCAAGTCAACATATGTATTTCCGATATAAAACATAAATAAATCTGAAAGTTCCTGGTGGGACTATGTTTCTTTATCCGATTTACGATAAAATTGTATTTTATATACAATGATTTAATGGTTATCTGTATACATACACTTCCAAATGTCTTTTATTTTTTCCATTTAAAGCCGTCCATCCCTTTATAGTGGGGGAAAGAAGGAAGGTGTGTTCATTCCTATGAAGGCACCACCCCCTTTCTTTGCCCTACATAGGGGCCAGACCCCTCCACAGCACCACAATGTGTGGGTCTGTTGATAAGGGTCAGCCCTCTTATGTAATGATATCTCTATGGGCCAAATCCAAAAATAAAAAATAAAACATTCCACATTTTAGAATAAACAGAATTCAAAAATTATGCATTTTTTTAATCTATTTCAGTTGGAAACAATGTTTTGCATAAGGTTGCATTGCATAACTATATTGCACATAAGGAAACACAAGTAACGCACAGGTGATTCTATTAATTTATAATCCTTAGCAAATATAAAATCTTGATACAGAAAAATATTGCAACATGTCCAACCAATTAGGAATCAACTTTTTTGACTTGCTTCACTGTGTGGGTTTAGATTATGTAAAAGAAAATTTGAAAACTAGACTGTAGAGCCAGGAACACAATAACAAACATTAAATGGTCAACACCCAAGTCAATGGCAAGCTCCAAGAAACACCAGCTTCCCTGCATGGTAGTGTAGACTTCTTAGATGTATCAGAGTGATTGAGAAGCCAATCCGTAAATGCACCAATGTCTCAAAATTGCTGACGGAGAAAAACTCTACCCTATACCAGAAACAACAAAAGCCTCTATTATTCATAACATGCACAAACTTCATCTGCAAACATAGCCATGAATCATATGCAAGTCTGTAGCATTCATGCGGGTGGGGAGATGGGGATCATGCATCTGCATTCCTTTCCTTTCAACAGATTTTAGGCATCATATTCAGGAAGGAAGGGAGGTTATGGGAGGAATTGATCTCAAAAAGTTATGGTCCTAAGAGAGAGATTGCAAATGAGCTCATAAATTTATAAAAGAAAGAGAACCATGCAGCTGTAAATTACCTTTAAAGCTTTAACCTACTTGCTGCAAGTTAAAGAAACAATGATGTCACTTGTCAATATTCATGAAAACAGACGGAGCACATTTTCTCAGTCTCAGGTCATCTCTAATTTCACAAAGTTACAAATCTGACACATGAACTGCATATTATGTCCTCTGTTTCATCAATGCTACATGCAGGACAGCAAATGGCCATAAAGAAGAGAAACAGAGAAACAGCGCAAGTAAAACTCTTTGGATGGGTACATGTACAGGGATTTTTTGGGAACTTGCTGACTATACTTGTATATCCCTTTTCATTTAATACAATAGTGGTACCGCCCACTTTCAAAAAAAAAAAACACCTCTTTGGATGGGTAAGATGGGTAATAAAAGGCAGACCTTCTAAAACTATTTCCAAACAGTATAAAACAAATTTCTCATATGGTCTAATCTTATAAGCTCATAACAAAGTATTAAATCAATCAACGACTCATCAAACAGTCTCCCTACAAATGAAACACTGTTTGGGATGTTTGCCTACCATCAAATACATGCTGGTTGGTCTACTTATTTATCTTCATTAAGCTATTTTCTACTTACGACTCATCAAGTATTGATGGATACATAGGGGGTGCACTTTCCAGATCGCTCTTGTGCATGAGAAAGGATTTTCAACCAATCTTGATCCTAAACTCTGACCTAGCTAGAACATCCATCAGAGGCTCACACCACCCTGAATCAAGCTCAATATCTACGCCTAAAAAGATTTTTCTCTTGCAATTCTTGTTAATTTACTTATACTCTGCAGATGTTATATAATGTAAAGAAGTCTGTTAGTTTTTGGGCAGTCAAATGCAAGAGCAGTCTGAAACTGTGAAACATAATTAATTGAGTTCGTAAGATTGATGCTATAGCCTGCAGTATTCCTATATGCCATCTTATTGGGATTTCACTATGCATGCCAACAATGAATAGATGGTACATGACTACAGTCTTATGCCCCGACCACTGTTCCAATTGCAGTAAACCAGTGTATTGATACTACCCCCAAGAGAACAATAAGTCTTAAAAATATATGAATACAACTCATTTTGCAAATTAACTAGTGAACTAAGGTGATTAGGAAGCTCCAACAATCTATCTGGTTACCTTAGGTTAAGTTATTGTTTGCATTATATCAATTTGAATAAATATGGTAGCGCAAGATCACAACACTACCTGCAATTTGAAATGAAAAGCCTTACATTTGTCAAGGAATGGTCCAAAAGGAAGTGCAGATATAAATCAGGTGGAAGGTATTTACAAGGCTACCTAATTAAGCATGGGATTTAGAGAGGGGGATTTCTGCAGCCCATCCAAAGAGCAGCCAAACAAGGTCCATCAGGACCCAACGAGGCCATGCTCGTCCAAGTGATAGCCCACAGGGCCCACTTAGGACAGAAAGCCCAATAATAAAAAAAAAAACACTCGGGGACATAACCTTCCTAGGCGGCCTCTAGGCTCGGAAGGCCCGAGCGTCAGTCAGGTCACAGGAAAGGTCCATGCCCGAGCCATCTCTCCACCCGGGAGAAGAAGGCGCATGCAGACCGATCCGACCCATCTTCCGCCGAGCTAAGCCTATCGCCCGGAGAGGGCTGGCCCCTTTGAGCTCGGAACGGACGACGATTGCTTATCCAGGCAGCCGTTAAGAGTCCTCTGTGAGCAGGAAGTCATGAAGGCAAGGGACTCCAGCTCCCCAAGGCGATAACGCTCCCACGACGAGGCGATAAAGACCCACGTCGAGGGCGTAACGCTCGCCTAAAACCCCTCAGCTTACGGGACTCCTGAAGATGGTGCACTATTTAAATCAGGGATACCCTCCGGCGAAAGGTAAGGGCAATCATACGCTCAAAGCTCCTGAGCAAGAACCACATCAGCCCTTTTGGTGGAGAGGGATCTCGCGCACAAGCTCTCACCTCCCTTTATTGCTCCCGCCATAGCTCCACTGACTTAAGCATCGGAGGGTTTTCCCCAGGATTTCCCCCTGGGCCCCCTGATCCGTTTCCCTATCTTGCAGTTCACTATCTGGTGATCCACCATCCGCTCAGGACCAGCGCGAGATCACGCCTCTTTATCTGGCGCCGTCCGTGGGAAACGTACAAAAAGCCAGTATGGTGCGAAGGAGCTCAGGGAGGAGGTCCGCCGACGAGAGGGGAAAGACCATGGTAGTGGTAGGGGATGGCCCCTCTCGGGCCTCACAGAACCCTCCCTCCAATGCCAGCGCCCCCGCCGACGATCCGCCACCCCCTCCTGCGACGGTAGGGCTACCACCCAACGGTGGCGCCGAAGCCTTCCAGGCCCTCAACGCGAAACTGGATGTCCTCGTGGAACTCATGAGGGCCCAGGCGGCTAGGGATGGAAGGTCCCGCGCTCCGACAGGAAGCCCTCCCCGCGAAAATATGTCCCAGCACACCGCTGGAGGCCGCTTCACCCTCCGCGGCCAGCAGATCATCCGCAACCGGATTGGAGGCCCCTCGCATGCTCCGCCTCCGGAGCAAGAGGCTTCCTCCACGCCGAGGAGAGGAAAACTGGGGGCGCGCCGTACGAACCCGGAGACTGACGTTCCCGGAGATCGCCAAGACGCTCCCCCCAGCCCCACGACGCGGCAGCAGTCGGAGTTATCCCTCCAACTACGAGATTTCGAGAGGCGATTCGCAGAACAGGAGCGCGCCCTCCGCGCCCTACAGAAGACCTCTTTCCCGGAGGACGAGGAGAAATCCCCGTTCTCCGAGTACATCTTGAAGGTAGAGGTATCTCCCAGAACCTCCATCCCCACCTTCAAGCCCTACGACGGCCAGGGCGACCCGGCCGATCATTACGACAGCTTCGACGCTCTGATGACCCTGCACAGAGCGTCTGACGCCATCAAGTGCCGAGCCTTCGTGACCACCCTGGTCCAAGGCGCTCAAGCATGGTTCCGGGCCCTCGCCCCCGGGTCCATCCGAGACTTCAAGCAATTTGGGCTAGTCTTCAAAGAGGGTTTCGCCGGAAGTGCCCCCCCAAGGTCGGTAGCAGGGCTCCTGGCCCTCAAACAGGCGCAAGGGGAAAGACTCTGGGCTTATATTCACTGATTTAAATCGGAAGCCCTAAGAATCCCCCGCCTGGACGTGGCCTCAGCCATAACCGCACTGACTGGGGGCACCCGGGACGAGAATCTCCGCCGCGAACTTGTCCTCCACCCTCCCTCGACCCTTGCCGAGCTAGTGACTCTGGCATTGCGCCACGCCGAGTGCGAAGAGGTGCTCAACGCTTGCCGAGACGCAATCGGCTCGGGTCGGGAGGGGGACAAGAAGCGAGCTTCCGAGCCAAACTCAGGTTCGGGGAAGAAGAGAGACCGTGATGGGGAGCGCAGGCGGAAGTACGAGCGGTACACCCCATTAGCCGCACCGGTCTATGAGATATATGAAGACATCAAAGACTCGGGACTCCTCCGCCAACCCGAGCCGATGAGGTCGAAGAACCGCAACCGCGACAGTCAGCTCGGTCCTAGTCAGAAATGACTCGGGAGTCGAGAGGCCGGTCTACTACACCAGCAAGGTGCTCAATGAGGCTGAGAGGAGGTACCCCGCAACCGAAAAACTCGTGCTAGCGTTGGTTACCTCCGCCAACCCTATTTCCAGGGTCATCCCATCACCGTGCTGACCGGTGAACCATTGAAGAAGATTCTGGCCCACCCCGAAGCTTCGGGGCGACTCGTCAAATGGGCCATCATGCTCGGGGCCTACGATATATCCTATCGGCTGCGCTCAGCTGTGAAAGGCCAAGCGCTCGCCGACTTCATCGCCGAGAGCACCGTCCCGACTGAAGAAAGATCTCCGTCCGCGCCCGGGCCAACCTGGGAGTTGTTCGTCGATAGATCTTCCAATTCGGTCGGTAGTGGTGCCGAAATCTTCCTGAAGTCCCCTGAAGGAGCAGAGCTACAGTACGCCTTGAAGTTCAACTTCCCGGCATCCAACAACGCTTCCGAGTACGAGGCCCTTATCTCGGGAGCACGCATGGCCCGACGGCTGGGGGCTGAGAGAGTCAAAATCCACACTGACTCCCAGCTGGTCGCTAGCCAAATCAACGGCGAGTACGAAGCTCGAGAGGTACCAATGATCAAATACCTCCAATTGGTCAGAGACCTGGCCCAATAGTTCGAGGGATTCGAGGTAGTCCAAATAGCTCGGGAGGAAAACTCCCGGGCGGACGCCCTCTCTCGGTTGGCCTCTTCTCTCGATCCTGAAGGCACCCGATCGGTCCTCCTTGAAGAGCTAGAGCGCCCGAGCATTAACTCGGAGCTCCTCGCTGTTGACTCGGCCATTCTCAGCGACTGGCGTACCCCCTACCTGTCGTGGCTCCGGGACTCCCAAGAGCTTTCCGACCCTCGAGAGGCTCGCAGATTGAAGTACCAAGCTCCGCGCTTCGTCATCCTGGATGACACTCTCTACTGGAGGTCCTTCTCCGGTCCCCTCCTGAAGTGCCTTGCCCCCGACGAAGCCATCCAAGCTGTCCGAGATATCCATGAAGGCCTATGCGGAGCGCATGCAGGAGGAAGGTCGCTCGCCAGGATCCTGCTACGGCAAGGTTACTGGTGGCCCACTCTGCAACGCGACTGCACGGCCCACGTGCAACAGTGCGACCGATGCCAGCGATTCGACCACTTAGTCCATCAGCCAGCTACGGAGCTCGTCACCCTGACCGAGCCATATCCCTTCGCTCGGTGGGGGATCGACATCCTTGGGCCGTTCCCCACGGCTCAGGCCCAGAAGAAGTTTATTATCGTCGCCATCGACTACTTCACCAAGTGGATCGAGGCCGAAGTCACGGCAAGGATCACCGAGACACTCGTCTGGAGCTTCGTCTGGAAGTCGATCATTTGTCGCTTCGGCATCCCCCGAGTGATAGTGAGCGACAACGGTCGGCAATTCGACTCTCGTTATTTTCGAGATAGATGCGTAGACCTAGGCATTCGCAACCACTTCACTTCGGTCGCCCACCCTCAGGCCAACGGGCTGGTCGAAAATGCCAATAAGACTATCTTAAAAGGCATAAAGACCAGACTCGGCAAGGCCAAGGGTAGCTGGCTCGAAGAATTGCCTAGCGTACTTTGGTCACACAGAACGACTCCCAGAACTGCAACCGGTGAGAGTCATTTCCAGCTGGTGTATGGCACTGAGGCCCTTATTCCGTTAGAGGTTGCCAACCCTTCTTACCGAGTCATCCGCTTCTCGCCCGAGGTAAACGAGCAAAAGTTACTCAAGAATCTCGACCTAGCAGATGAGCTCCGAGAGATCGCCAGCATCCGAGCAACAGAATACCAGCGCCGCCTCACTCGATACTACAACGCCAAAGTCCGAGACAGGCACTTCCAGCCAGGAGACTTCGTCCTCAGGAAAGCCGAAGCCTCTCGACCACTAGAGGCAATGGGCAAGTTATACCCTAACTGGGAAGGCCCCTACCGAGTGGTCGAGACGCTCGGGAAAGGAGCATACCGGCTATCTACACTGGAAGGGGAACCCATCCCTCGGACGTGGGACGCAGCCGCACTACGCAAGTTCTACTTTTAAAGATGTGCAAACAATTTGAGGGAAATAAAATTCTCTTATTTTCATTCAAATGATTGTTGATACATCAGAGAGGCAAAAAGCCAATACATTACACAGCAAAGAGCAAAAAATCCATCTAGCACTAATGCAAGAGGCCATCGCTCGGCCGACTCGGTCTTGATCTCCTCGCGTCTAGCCACTGACTCTGCCTCGTGTAGAAACTGGCTCGGACAAGAGGCGGTCGATCCAGTTGGCTCGGGTGGCCCATGACAAAGGTGACAAAGGGAACTGAGAAGAGGAAGCCTACCTTCCAAGTTGATAGAAGCCAGGGAGAAGGAACGCATGTGAAGGCCTCCTCTCTTCCAACCTACCAACTCTTTGGAGCGAACAGAGAGCAAGCACCCTCCGAAGAGTAAAAGAAAAAAGAAAAGCAGAAGAGGGAAAAAGAGGCTTCCAGAAAGAAAAAGAAACCAGCAGAGCTGGATGAGGAGGTAGGGGAAGGCCCGGAGAGGATGGGCATCACGGATACTCCCATCCCCCCGAGACCGTCGCCGCAACTGATAAAGGATAAACGGCGTGCCTCCGCACGTCGAAATCCTCTCCAGATCCGCGCGACGACCGTCGGACCCGTCTCGAACCCGCGCGACCACCGTCGGACCTGCTCAACAGCCCGAAACAGCCAAAAACTCTCTACTCTCCATCATCGGCAGCATCATCTTCCTCCATGCTCCGAATGCAACAGCACAACGCAACGTGAAGAAGGGGCGAGGAAAGACTGTTAGGGAAAATCCTAAGCGGTGGAGAGGAAAGGACGTCCTTCAGTCTTTTTATAGGCTAAGGGAGGCTACTTACCTTAAATGACTCCCCCCTCGAAAACACACCAAACGAATTTTCTCCTCTGAATGGTCACCTCAAACCCCTCGTTTCCCGCCTCAGCGGGATACACGAAGCGGCCAGGCATTCAAAGCATGAGGAAACGGAAAGACACCCTGTCAGGGGCCCGTCCAACCAGCATGCGAAAACCACGCAGGACGTATCGACATTTTCTAACTACTACAGATACGCTAATCGAACCACGGCAAGGAAGGCAAGAAGCAAGTAAGTCATTTATTGCCTTGCAAAAAGAAAATCTTTCTTTTTCAGAAAAGGGAAAGAGACAAACAAAGAAAGAGGCAAAATAGAGCGATACATCAGGCCTCGGGCCCACTTTGAAGCTCGGGAACGGAAGGCACGGGTGT